>CM064910.1:53004275-54204275 GCA_032727855.1 Quercus ilex subsp. ballota
TGTAGGGTCAAGATTTGTAGCCCAAGCCCAAAAGGTAAGGGATTGGAGCCCAATAAGCCCATTACAATGAATTTGTAGAGAGTAGGTGAAAGAACTGAGCTGTCTGTGAATTGAACAACAGTTAATCAAGATTTCAAGGGATGAACCAATGCGAAAACACACTTAAAAAGTGAATAAATTGATGTCCGAGGAGCTATATTATTGCTTGAAAGGTTAATACAGTTCTTAGAGCTACAATAAAATCTTTTTCCTCTTCTTTTTCTCTTTTTTCCGATCTCTTTTCATCAGACGTCTCTTCCATTTATATAGTCTCCTTTTAAACCATCTTCATCGTACACTTGTTATTCATCTAAGCATTCACTTGAGTACATGTCACATCAGGTATCTTCTTTAGTCCTCCATGAGTGGTGGCAGCTGAGATTGCACTGTTCAGGGATCTTCTCCACATAAATGCGGCCAGAAAAGTTGCTGCAGTGTATTAAATGTGGTGGTAGCAACTTTTTCTCTAGATATTTCTCTATTTCTATCATCTCTATACGTACAAGAAGTTCATCCTTATCACTGGAACCTCCTGGAAGTTCATCTAAGCTGCCCAAGTATTTACTTGACTGATATTCCTCAAGTCCGAGGAGGGTATACTCCTCGGACTATACTCCCTCACCATTTCCTTACGTGATTCTCCATTCTAGGGCCTTTTTCAATCTTTTACCCCTCCTCGGAAATACTTATATCCTTAAATGGGGCCTGAGGCCCAACATACGCGTTTGGGCTTTCACCCCCACAATAGCCCCTCAAAATTTTAATTTTTCCCTCGTGTTCGAGGAGAAAACATAGGATTTTGAATTAAAACTGAAATAAAGGCTGAAGACGTAAAAATACCTCAATTTACGCGTGTGGGAGCATAGATTTAGACGCTTCATTATTGCATCTGACGTTTCGGTATTTACGAGGCGCTATTAATTGTTTCAGTCGGCGTTATGTCTTTGGCATCCAACGGTGACCAATTGATCCTACGAAGGGCATTTTTCTTCAGGCTTTAGGCGGGATAACTTCCACTCATTTTCTAGCCCCTATATAAAGCCTCAAAGGAGATCATTTCTCCTTTACTTCAAAATTTCTCTCTAGCGAACTCGAGCACTTAATCTCACAAAGTTTTTCTTCAAATCATCAGTAGTACTTTCTTACGAATCCACAAGAATCCTTTTAAGGATCTAAAGATCACTCCCTAACTCAGTTCGCGTAAGTTTCAATTTCTTCAAACCCCTTCTCTCTCTCTTCGGCCAACCTCCTCGGCCTTCAAGTTCTTATTTCCTAGTTATCATTCTTAGCGTTTCACTCTTTTTGCTCATCTGGAATAGGTAGATTTAGGCATTTAGTGGATAGTCCTACCCAAATGGAGATATTTAGAGAGACGTATCATATACCCCAGAACGTAGGCTTGCGGTATTGTCCCCCAGAAAGATTATTAACAGACCGAGAAGAGGGGGAAGTTATAATCCCTGTCATAGCCTTTATAGAAGGGGGAATGACAATCCCTATGGGTCGCATTACCAGAGATTACCTTTCGTAACCATAGGCTTAGTCCTGATTAGTGTGCGCCTAATGTCTTTAGGATCTTAGGATCAGTCGATGCGTTGAATTGACATTTAGATCTGGGACTTACCTGGCTCGATGTAGTCCAAATGTACGATTGCCATAAACAGAAGGGGGCGGGATACTATCTTAAATCCCGATCCGACATCGTTAGGCTTATCTCCTGTCTTCCCAAATCTAACAAGGGGATGAAAGACGATTACGTGATCGTCTCGGGAGTGTGGCATGACGGCCTTCATTGCCCAACCCAACCAGGAGAGCTAGGTGGGATATCCCAGACCTAGGTTCCTTAGAAATAAATTTAGAATTTTCATTATTAGTGTTGCGTATATTTTTTTTATTGGTATTTCACCTTTAGTTTCTGATTATATTTGTCTTGTTAACAGATAAAAGGCATGTATCTCCTCGGCTCAGCTTGACGAACGCCGCCGCGCTCAATTACCTATTAAGATTGGAGATTTTTGTAAGTGAAGACGGGCAACTTAGGGCCGCACATCTTATTCTTGATTTCAAGCCGCTTTCGGACACATTTCAACCGGTTGGCAACGTGATAAGGCAGGGAGACCATTGCGTAAACCGGATTGATGTTGCTCGGCCAAACTTTTTAGCTCCTTTTGATCTTGTCCCTGTACCACATCCAAATTCACAGGGTGTGCCGCAACTCATTCAACCAATTCAATAAGTTCCTTTAGAAGTAGCTGCAGAAAGGGAAAGAGTTGCTTCCTCGTCCTCTTCGCTTGAGGAATAGATTGATCGGTTCCAATTTGAAGAAGAGGCACCAAGAGAAGTTTAGGTGATTTTAGTTTTGGACGTCGAGGAAGAGACTGACAGGCAGTCTAACGTCCACGCTCCTGTTTTCATAACTGCCCTTCCAGACGATTCTTCGGAAGAAGACATGGCGAGCCTAAAGGACTTAATGAAGGCTAGGAAAAAAGCATTTGAGGCCAAGGAGACCAATTCGTCTCAACCAGTTATTAACCTTCCTCCACCACCCCCTTAAGTCCCTTCTGATCTCGGCTTAAAGCCAAACCCTGATCTGAAAAAGAAAAGGCCTGTGACAGATACTGAAGAGGGGGAGGTGGTGCCTCCAAAAGGAACTAAGCAATAAAAAGTGGTCAGGGACACTAGGAGCAGAAGAGCTTCATCTACTGAGAGTCGAGATGACCTTCTCGTTGCTGAGGTGCAACGAGGACAACGCACCTGGTGTCCCAAGCTAGAATTGGATGGCACTCCTTTCCCTTGGGACACCTCTGTTAGAAATTATCAAGGGGGAAAGGCAGGCCTAATTGCTGAAGCCCTAGAGCAGCCACTTCTCCTACCAAAGGACATGGAGGATTACAGGCGCTTTAGCTAACATGAACTTTTCTTATCCCTCAAGAGGGATTTAGCCATGGTAAGTGAATTAATCCACTTCTTTAATTAAGATTCTGATCCTATTTATTCATTCCTTTTCTTTGATCTATACTACAATTCTCCATTTTCTTGTGCAGATTACCTAACAAATCTATGTGGCCGAGGAGTGGAATAAAAATGCTCGCAATGAAGTCAAGGCAGAAGCCTATTCCTGGTCCGAGGTTGAGAAGCAATTGGGTAGCCTCAAGGAAGACTACGATAAGTTGTCCGAGCAGCTAAAAGAGGTGACCAATCAAAGGAATAGCCTCGATGCCGGCCTTAAAACTGCTGAGAAGTAGGCCGAAGACCAACGCAAGCAGTTGCACATGACAGAGATTAATCTGGCGACAGGGAGAGAGTTGGTGAAAGGTCTTTGAGCTGAACTTCAGAAAGCCAGGGAGACTGCCCAATTAGCCAAGGAGGCATTTGAGGCTGAAAAGAAGATAGCATACAAGCTGGGGGTAGAGGAGACCCAAGTTAGACTCATAGAGGAGTTCTCTACACTTAGCAGAGATTATTGTGATATAACCTGGGGTAAAGCCCTTAACGCAGCTGGGGTCCCTGCAGAGTCTGACCTGAGGTGACCTGGGAGTATTTACTACGATCCTGAAATTCGCCAACTCCTAGGTTCTGACTCCTCTCCATCCAAACAGCTCTCGGAGGCCTCAGAACAGCCTTTGATAAGCCAAGTTCCTCTTACCCCTCCTGAAGCTCCCAAAGAGTCCATACAAATTGGTGGTCAGGGCAAGAAGGCTGAGGACCCTCACAACAAGAATAAAGACTTGGATAAGAAGGCAACTCCCAAACCCAAGGACCAAACCTAGGACGCTACTGCCACCCAGTCCGACAAGGCTTAGACACTTAGGATTTTTATTTCATCTATATTAGTCTCATATTGTTAATATTACTATTAGTTATATATATATATATATATATATATATTGTAATGTGTTGAGAAGTACTTTCTTTTTTGATCAATGAAATTGTTCTTTTATTTTCTACACCTTCGTTGCACATATTAGAACACTTATTGTTATTGCAAATGATACTAACTGATAGTTACTGTAATCTGACTAGACTTGATAATGACATCCTGCCAGCTATGTCAATAACTTATACAAATTCTGGGAGAAATAGACCGTATAAGAATTGTTAATGAATGTAATAAGCAATGATTAATATGAAGGTTTTACATATTTTCTGGTATAACACTTACAAAGAGTACTACTGAGCACTGTCTCTGAACCAAATACATAACCGAAGAGGCTTATCATAAGTTAGAGTCTATTTAAATATCTCTGGGGGCTTCAAGTGTAATTGCATTTAAGTTTAAACACTAATTAGGAACTGTAAGGAAGTATTAACTAACCCATATCATCTGGTACGAGGACTTCAGGCATGAATGGATTTAAATTTAAACACTTAGAAACCGTGAAGGAGTGTTAACTAACCCATATCATCTGGTTTGAGGACTTCAGGCATGAATGGATTTAAGTTTAAACATTTAAGAACTGTGAAAGAGTGTTAACTAACCCATATCATCTGGTCCAAGGATTTTAGGCATGAATGAATTTAAGTTTAAACACTTAGAAACCGTGAAAGAGTGTTAACTAACCCATATCATCTGGTTCGAGTACTTCAGGCATGAATGGATTTAAGTTTAAACACTCTTCCTCGAAACTTCTGCGTAATAAATAAACACATTGATCGAAGAAAATGCTCGATTAATAATAATACCTTTTGAGATTGCTTACATTCCAGGGGTGTGGTATTACATGACCATCCAAGTCCTCCAAAAAATATGCCCCAATGCCAGCCCCTAAGGTTATACGATATGGCCCTTCCCAATTGGGTCATAGCTTTCCCTAAGCTGGGTTCTTTGCAGCGCCCACAACTTTTCTAAGTACCAGATCACCAGGTTCTAAAGGCCTTAGCCTTACATTGGCATCATAACCTTGCCTGAGCTTTTGTTGGTAATATGCCAATTGCACCATTGCATTTTCCCTTCTTTCCTCAATCAGATTCAAACCTTTCTCTAGCCGTTCATTATTGCTAATCGGATTGAATGAACTAGTCCTCAACGTCGAGAATCTAGTCTTCAGAGGGATAACAGCTTTAGCCTCATAAGTCATTGAAAATGGGGTCTCCCCTGTGGACCTACGAGGTGTAGTTCTGTATGTCCAGAGTACATGTGGTAGTTCTTCCACCCATTTGCCCTTCGCATCATCTAGTCTTTTCTTCAGTCCATTTAGTATGACCTTGTTAATAGCTTCCGCTTGCCCATTCCCTTGAGGATAAGTAGGAGTGGAATATCTATTTGTGATTCCCAGCGCGCAACAGTAATTTCTGAACGCTTTGCTATCAAACTGAAGACCATTGTTCGATATAAGAGTGTGAGGGATCCCACTTTTTGGTGTATATTTGGTGCAAACCGCTGACATTGATCACACTTTTTAACGTATTCATTGGCCTCCTTTTGCATATTTGGCCACCAATAGCCTTGGGTAATGGCTCTGTGAGCCAAGGATCTACCTCCCGTATGGCTTTCGCAGATTCCTTTATGTAGCTCCTTGAGGAGTGATTCAGTTGTCTCAGGATGCACGCACAACAAATATGGCCCTGAATAAGAACGTTTGTACAACTTCTGGTTTTCAGATAGCCAGAATCTGGTAGCCTTCCTACGAATTTTATTAGCTTCCAACCTTTCTTTAGGCAAGGTATCTTCCTTCAAGAATTGAATTATAGGGTCCATCCAGCTGGGCTCAGCTCTGATTTGATGAATCCGAACTGCACTTCCTCTTATCTCCGTGGGTTTATGCAAGTCTTCGATGAGGATAACTCGAGGCAGATTCTGTGCCGAAGAGGTTGCGAGTGTGGCCAGAGAATCAGCATGTGCATTACCATTTCTGGGAATGTGTAGCAAATTGAAAGACTCGAACTCTGACTATAGACATCTAACTTGGCTCAAGTATTCTTGCATTCTTTCATCTTTCGCCTCAAATTCTCCTAGTACTTGTCCGACGACTAGCCTTGAGTCCGAGAACATTTCTACCGATTTTCCTCCCATTCTTTGAACCATTGCCATTCCCATCAGTAGAGCCTCATATTTAGCCTCATTATTTGTTGTCGTGAAGCTTAGTCTTAGTGATTTTTCAATAACGATTTTCTCTAGAGATATTAACACCAATCCCACTCTAGATCCTTTTTGGTTTGCTGCACCGTCTACGTATACTTTCCAAGACAAATGACCTTGTTGAGAAATCATGCCAACCGATTTTCCATCCATGTTCTGTGTCGGATTTAATTCTTCTAATGGGGGTTCAGTGAACTCGGCCACCAGATTCGCGAGTATTTGACCCTTCATGGAGGTGCGAGACATATACTTGATGTCAAAAGCCCCTAAAATGGTACCCTACTTAGCTATCCTTTCTGTGTAGTCAGCACTTCGGAGTATTGCTTTAAGGGGGAGTTGGGTGAGGACGACAACTGTATGTGCTTGAAAATAATGAGGCAGCTTACGTGTGCCAAGTACTATTACCAAGATGGCTTTATCCAGTGGCAGGTAACGAATCTCGGCTTCATGCAATGACTTGCTCAAGTAATAAACTGGCTTTTGCACACCATTATCAACCCTTACCAACACCAAGCTTACTACAAAAGGAGCCACAGCAATGTAGGCAAACAGAACCTTGTCTGGCTTAGGACTGGACATGATTGGTGGCTGAGTGAGATAATCTTTAAGTTGTTGAAAAGCTAAGGCACACTCTTCATTCCACTCAAACCCTTTCCATTTATTAATCAACAAGAAGAAGGGTCTACACCTATCCGCCGACCGAGAGATAAATCGGTTCAAAGCAGCAGCCATTCCGATCAGCTTTTGGACATCCTTAGGAGTCCGAGGTGGTTGCAAGTTGTTTATGGCCTTTATCTGATCAGGGTTGACCTCGATCCCTCGATAAGTGACCATGTAACCTAAGAATTTTCCTGACCCCACGCCAAATGAGCATTTGGAGGCGTTTAAACGTAGCTTGTACTTTCTAAGAACCTCGAAAACGTTCAAAAGGTCGCCCACATGTTCCGAGACTACCTTGCTTTTTACTACCATGTCATCTATGTAGACCTCAATGTTCTTGCCCAACTGTGGTTCGAACATTCTTGTCATCATTCTTTGGTATGTAGATCCTGCATTTTTCAAACCAAATGACATCACCTTATAGTGGTAGTACAAAAGCAGTCTTTTCTTGATCTTCCATGGCCAGAGGTATCTGGTGATAGCCTTGAAAGGCATCTAGGAAGCTCATCCGAGAATGATCTACCGTTGCATCCACTAGTTAATCTATTTTGGGCATAGGAAATGGATCTTTTGGACACGCTTTATTGAGGTTTGTAAAATCAACGCACACTCGCTACTTCCCATTCTTCTTCTTCACCACTACAGTATTAGCTAGCCATTCAGGATAAAACACATCCTTAATAGCTCCAACTTGCTTGAGCTTCGTTACTGCATCAGCATGCTCCTTGGATGGGCGCCGAGGAGGCTGTTTTTTAGGGACTACTAGTGGGTTGACATTCAGGTGATGACAAATAAACCCTGGATCCACTCCTGGGGCTTCATAAGCGTTCCAAGCAAATACATCTATGTTCTTTTTGAGAAAGTCCACTAAGTCTTCCCTCTCTTGAGGTGGCAACTGAGAGCCAACTTGAAAAAACTTCTCTGGATCGTCCCCAATATTGACTTTTAGCAAATCTTCACATTTTGTCTCCTCGGCTGTTTTATCAATGGGCGCCGCTGAGGGCTTTAATTGCTATAAGTCTTCTCTTGGATAGGCCAAGGACGCAACTTCGGGCTTATGTTGTATGGCAGCCACCAAGCATCTCCTGGTCGCAGACTGATCTCCTAAAATTTCTTGGACCCTACCTTCTGATGGATACTTAATCTTCTGGTGTAGAGTAGAAGGAATAGCCCCTAATGCATGAAGCCATGCTTCCACGATCGCTGTATAGGGTGAGTATGCGTCCACAACAATGAAATTTACCTCTACTATCTCTGTACCAGCTTGCACAGGTAGCCATATTTGACCCCTTGGGATAACGACCTTTCCGTCAAAACCCACCAAAGGAGAACTGTAGAGAGTTAAGTCCTCAGGTTTTAAGTTCAACCCCATGTAAAGGTCAGGATACATTACTTTAACCCCACTGCCTTGGTCCACCATCACCATTTTCACATCATACCCTTCAATTCTGAGGGTAACTACCAAAGCATCGTCATGCGGTTGGATGGTTCCAATCTTATCCTCATCCGAGAAGCCCAGTACCAGTGGAATCTCCCTTTTAGCCATTTTCAGATCCTGATTGCCATCCCCTGCGGGTAAATGGGTCACAGACATTATTCTAGATGGCCAAGACCCTGTTCTCCATGGCGCGGCAAGGATAACGTTGATGGTTCCCAGAGGGGATCTTGAAGAATTATCTCTTCGGAGCTCCGAGGTCGCCTGACTCCCTCGGCCACTGGAATGATGCAAAAGTTGATTCGGTTTACCCTCTCGGACAAGTTGGTCCAAATAATCCCAGAGACTCCTACAATCTTCGGTGGTATGCCCATGGTCCTGATGATACTGGCAATAAAGATTATGATTTCGTCTTTCGGGGTTTCCTACCATCTTGTTCGGCCACTTGAAGTACGATCCATTTTTAATCTTCTCCAAAACTTGATGCACTGGCTCTTTAAAAACAGCGTTGATTGCTTGAGTGTTTGTTGATCCTGACTGTCCAGCGAAATCCCTACGCGGTTTATTATTACTGTAACAGTCCGACCTGAAATCCCTCCTCTCTTGAGGGATAATGTAACGACAGAGCCCCCACAGTTCCCGACTGCCGTGTGCACATACTTCAACCCAGGCTTAGGTCCCCGAGTTTTCACAAGCTTATGGGGTAAAAGCTTGTGCACACGTTAGGGGTTGCCCATCACTTATGAACCTTTGCTTTAGTCGCTCACTTTGCGATGTGGGATCAGGACTTTTGGGCTTAGATCCCCTCACCCTACCACACCTTCAAGAGGAGAGCCGACCTCGGCTCTGATACCATTTGTAACGACAGAGCCCCCACAGTTCCCGACTGCCGTGTGCACATACTTCAACCCAGGCTTAGGTCCCCGAGTTTTCATAAGCTTTTAGGGTAAAAGCTTGTGCACACGTTAGGGGTTGCCCATCACTTATGAACCTTTGCTTTGGTCGCTCACTTTGCGATATGGGATCAGGACTTTTGGGCTTAGATCCCCTCACCCTACCACACCTTCAAGGGGTGAGGGGATCTAAGCCCAAAAGTCCTGATCCCACATCGCAAAGTGAGCGACCAAAGCAAAGGTTCATAAGTGATGGGCAACCCCTAACGTGTGCACAAGCTTTTACCCTAGAAGCTTGTGAAAACTCGGGAACCTAAGCCTGGGTTGAAGTATGTGCACACGGCAGTCGGGAACTGTGGGGGCTCTGTCGTTACAAATGGTATCAGGGCCGAGGTCGGTTCTCCTCTTGAAGGTGTGGTAGGGTGAGGGGATCTAAGCCCAAAAGTCCTGATCCCACATCGTAAAGTGAGCGACCAAAGCAAAGGTTCATAAGTGATGGGCAACCCCTAACGTGTGCACAAGCTTTTACCCCAGAAGCTTGTGAAAACTCGGGGACCTAAGCCTGGGTTGAAGTATGTGCACACGGCAGTCGGGAACTGTAGGGGCTCTGTCGTTACAGATAACCTTGTCCTTTCTCTTCCCTTGCTACTGATCCTCTTCAATCCTTTTATACTTGTCAATCCGGTCCATGAGCTGGCGCACGTTGGTGACAGGCTTACCAGTTAAGGATTTCCTTAAGCTGTGCTCGGATGGAAGGCCGAGCGTAAATGTACTAATGGCCACGTCATCAAAGTCACCTTCAATCTCATTAAACAACTCCCAATATCTGTTGGAGTATGTTTTAAGGCTCTCACCCTCTTGCATGCTCAGGGATAGGAGGGAAGCTAACGACCTAGGAACTCTCCTGCAAGTCACAAACCGTGAACCAAATGCTTGAGTGAGTTCATGGAAAGAGTTTATGGATTCTGCCTTTAGGCCATCAAACCACCTCATCGCAATGGGTCCGAGATTGGACAGAAAGACTTTGCACATCAAGGCCTCATCCTTGGAATAAACAGTCATTTTTTGGTTGAAATGACTCACATGCTCAACAGGATCAGTTCGCCCGTTGTAAATGGTGAACGTTGGCTGGTTAAAACGTCGGGGAAGTCTCGCTTCTTCAATCCTACGAGAGAATGGAGACTTGGTCTAAAACTCTGCTCATAGCATCATTTCCTACACCCCTATGCAACGGGCTTTTAAATTTGGCACTCGTTATGAAGCACTTCTTCGTAAGAGAAAGACTCACTGGGAGGAGTTCGAGACCTCCGTTTGTAATTGATGTCTCTTCCATCGTCAGAAGAAACGTCACTGTCAGGGGAAGCTCGCTTCCTTTTTGCATGGCGCAGCTCCCTCTTCAACCGGTCAATCTCCAGCTGCATGTTCTTGTTGGCCTTTGCATGGGAGATATGACTATCGCCTCGTAACTGGCTTCTCTCATTATGTATTGTGTGTATATTTCCTTCACGGTCACCTCTTCTTTCGAGGTTAAGGAAAGGATCACCATGTTGGGATGCCCTGGACTCTGCTGGTTGTTGACCTGGTTCAGCCATCATCAACCGTTGTTTTCACTCCTGCTCAAGCTCTTCCCACAGATGGCGCCAATTGTTGGGTCAAGATTTGTAGCCCAAGCCCAAAAAGTAAGGGATTGGAGCCCAATAAGCCCACTACAATGAATTTGTAGAGAGTGGGTGAAAGAATTGGGCTATCTGTGAATTGAATAACAGTTAATCAAGATTTTAAGAGATGAACCAATGCGAAAACACACTTAAAAAGTGAATAAATTGATGTCCGAGGAGCTATATTATTGCTTGAAAGGTTAATACAGTTTCCTCTTCTTTTTCTCTTTTTTCCGATCTCCTTTCATCAGAGGTCTCTTCCATTTATATAGTCTCATTTTAAACCATCTTTATCGTACACTTGTTCTTCATCTAAGCATTCACTTGAGTACATGTCACATCAAGTATCTTCTTTAGTCCTCCATGAGTGGTGGCAGCTGAGATTGCACTGTTTAGAGGTTTTCTCCACATAAATGCGGCCAGAAAAGTTGCTGCAGTGCATTAAATGCGATGGTAGCAGCTTTTTCTCTAGATATTTCTCTATTTCTATCATCTCTATACATGCAAGAAGTTCATCCTTATCACTGGAACCTCCTGGAAGTTCATCTAAGCTGCCTAGGTATTTACTTGACCGACATTCTTCAAGTCCGAGGAGGGTATACTCCTCGGACTATACTCCCTCACCCTTTCCTTACGTGATTCTCCATTCTAGGGTCTTTTTCAATCTTTTACCCCTCCTCGAAAATACTTATATCTTTAAATGGGGCTTGAGGCCCAACATACGTGTTTGGGCTTTCACCCCCACAACTATGTATTTGGTTTGAGAAATTGGCTTGTTGCTTATTTAGACTACAAAATTAAAGCTTGGCATTTCAATATCTGGGAATGGGTTGTCTAACTCCATCTAAAAGATTGTTTAGTTGTTTATTTATTTATTTTTTATTTGGTCCCCAACAAGATGACTTTGCAATTGAGCATCATTATCAACTATTAATTTTCTATGTTACAATAAATTCTTTAGTAAAAAATAAATTAAATATCAATTTAGTGAACATTAAATAAATTCTCAATCCTCATGATCTACATGAACTATTTTTTTTTTTCTTTTAAAATGATGATATATATTTTTTTAATAAACAATTTTATGCATTAGAATTCACAAATAATGAAAAATTATGGACCAAAAATAGAACTTCACCATGATGAGTGTGATGTGTAGTTCATATATAAAACCAGAAAAAGGGGTTTATGAGGAAACACTTGATCTAGGCTTGCTTTTCGATCAAGTGTTTCCTCATAATCCAAAGTAATTTTTTTTTTTTTTTTTTTAATTTACTTTGGATTCAAACTAAGAAGCAAGTAGTTAAGCCTAGCTCTTATATATAAATAATATATTTGTACTGAGATGAATTAATTCAATTGATTCTCTATTTTTTTTTAATCTAAATGTCTCTTGCTTCTTAGTTTCCATTTCTCTTCGCTTCCCAAACTCTCTTATTTCTCTTTTCAGTTTCTTGTTCGTTGCTTTCAACTCAGTCATTCATCAACCTTGAAAACGCACACTGGTTAATAGACAAGACTATGTGAGCGTTTGGATTGCAATTATTCTCACAGCAAGTTTTCAGTTTCACGTTTTGGACCTTTTTTTTGTTTTTTTTCAGGCATGAGAGGGAGCAAAGCGGAATTGTGCCGCTACTGTTCACATGAACAGTAGTCGTAGTTGTTGACTTTTGTCCATGAACAGTTCATTTGTGCACTGTTGACAGACCCACAAATTTTATTTTTTATCAACTTTTTTATTAAAAATAGGTCCCACGGTACTATTCACACATTTAAAAATTATTTTGCTACAGTATTTTCAGTTTTCAGTTTCAGTAACAATAAGTTCAATCCAAACGGATCCTATAACTTCCCAAGTCTTGTGGAAGTTCCAAGCAAAGACCAAAAGACTTCGCGAAACACACGGTAGTTGAATGAAAGATATCTGCCATCAATTTGTATGTGAGAAAACAAAATATGACTATTCATACTAAAAGATTCAATGAACCTTGAAAACGTGTGGCTTAGATTAGTAGACTTATTGTTAACGTTTCACAAGTCTTTGGTCATTGTTTGGAACTCCCAAAGACTTTGGAAAGCTGAAGTCTTGGAAGTTTGGACTGTATAATAATTGCTTGATGCCAGTAAATTGTTCTCTGCCATCACCTCCCTTTCATAATGAATTGGCCATTTTTTCCTCTCATGTACTGTACAAGTCATTTCTAGTCACTACTGTTGCTATTGCTAGCTCTCTATTTTGGCATTTACTCCTAGTCATGTTGTTGTTGTGTGGAAGTATCCCGTTTAAAAAAAAAATTGTGTAAATAATTGTGTATATGTGTGTGTATATATATATATATATATATTATCATTTTTTTTTCATAATAAAAAAAGTTTAATGTGACTATAGTCAAGCATCCGAAGTGGTTTTTTTTTTTTTTTTTTTAATAAATTTTAAAGATGAAAACAATTACTTAGCCATTTATTCCTTGTCGTTTATGGTACAAGTATTTTGTTTAAACGGAATTGGTTTTTTTTAGGAAATGCTTTTAAAAACTTTTTATTAAAAAAAAAACATAATAGTAGTATGAATTTTTTTTTTAAATAATTAATTAATAAATACACCTTTTTTAAACAATTACTTAGCCATTTATTCCTTGTCGTTTATGGTACAAGTATTTTGTTTAAACGGAATTGGTTTTTTTTTAGGAAATGCTTTTAAAAACTTTTTATTAAAAAAAAAAAACATAATAGTAGTATGAAATTTTTTTTAAAATAATTAATTAATGAATACACATTTTTTAGGAAATGCTTTTAAAAACTTTTTATTAAAAAAAAAAATGGAACAATAGTAGCAATTTTGTGTTTGGATTCCGCTTATTTTGCTGAAACTGAAAAATTATTGATGAAAATAATGTAAATAAAAGTAAAAGTTAGTTGAAATTATACAGTAAGACACATGAATAGTGCCAAAAAGTGCAGTGGAACTCATGAATAGTAGCAAAAATAAGCTGAATAGTGAAATAATTTTCATTTTTCATCCTAACACAAACGCATACTAATATTTAAATACTTACTAAAAAAATTAATATTTAAATAAAAAAATAAAAACGTTTTTTTAGAAAAACTAAATAAAAACCTTCATCCACTCTCATTATTTATCCCCATTTGAATTTAAATGTTTCTTTGAACTCAAAAAAAAAAAAAAAAAATTTCTTATCTCCAGTTAAAATGATAACCACCAATAAAATTTTATATTTCCCTATTTCATTTTTCTTAAAATGGAAAATCAACTGCCGATACTAACCCATAAATTAATGTGAAACTAGTATGTAACTCATGCAAGGATGGATGCATTTAAAATTAAACATAATTTTTATTATTAAATATAAATAATTAGTCAAATATTTTTAAAAAATTGTATGTCACACATGCATACATATAGATACATTTAAAATTAAACACAATTTTTATCATAAAAATATAAATAATTAGTCAAATTATTTTTTTTTTGAAGTAAACATAATTAGTCACATATTAAAATTCTTACCTATATTTAATACTACTTGTGGGGTCATAAAGCCTAATGTCGCGCATCCACCTTCAATGCTGGGCCTGAAGCCCACGACGAGGCCCATAGTCATATGTGAGGAAGACAAGGGAAATCACGGTCGCCAAGGAAACAGTGCCGAGGACAATCCTGTCCTCGACTGGGCAAAGCCGAGGCTGATGTAGAGAGACTCGCCAACAAAAATAATCTTTTGAAGTGCCCTGGGGAAGGAATGAGTACTGCAAGCAAGCGCATAGGAGCATGGCGGTAGAGCAATTCCAGGAAAAGCTACAGTCTCCACATTAAATGCTCCACAACTAACACTCTGGCCGCATTAAATGTAGAAGTGATGCTTGAGCAGTGGCTTTTTAGACTTACAGCTACTACCTAAGAGCTTTGGGAAGAAGGTTGATGTGACAAAGATCAACAACAGTAGATCTAAGATGTACGTGTATGATGGAGATGGAGGAGGAAAGTAGTATAAAAGGAGGAGGAAGCTCTGAGAAAGGGGGATCGAAAACTTTTCTAGAGAGAGAAAATACTGTAGCAATCTGTATTATCTTTGTAAACATTGATATTGTAATTCAAGAAATACTAAGTGGAAGCTCCTTGGAACTGTGCCGAGGACTGGATCGCTTGCCCAAGCCTAGATTTGTTTTACTTAATCTTCCTCCGAACCATCTTCTATTGTTGCTACATTTACCGAAACCCAATTCTTCAATCCATTCTCTATAAATTTATTGTATTGGGCTCGTTGGGCTCGAGTTCGCTTGTTCCTCAGGAACAGTGCTCAAACCCAACCCCTACACTACTTATGATCATTTTTTTTCTAATTTTTAATAAGATAGAATGTGTGGTGATCTTTGTTGTGGGGTGATTTTTATTGAGTATATATGATTGGTTCTTTTTTTTTATATTTAATTTTATAGTTCATTAATATTAGATTTTTAGTATTATGCACTCATTAACTCACTTGACACAAAGATTAAAAAACCATAAGTGGATAATTATGGTGTGGTTCTCACATAAATTTAGACATATGGTGCAAAATTAGATTATAATTTCAATTAATTTTTATTATAAAAATATAAATAATTACTCAATTTAAAAAAAAAAATAGCATGTAACACATGCATACATATAGATACATTTAAAATTAAACACAATTTTTATCATAAAAATATAAATAATTAGTCAAATTATGTTTTTTAATTTTTAAGTAAAGGTAATTAGTCACATATTAAAATTCTTACCTAAATTTAATACTACTTATGATATTTTTTTTTTTCTAATTTTTAATAAGATAGAACGTGTGATGATCTTTGTTGTGCGGTAATTTTTATTGAGTATATGTGATTGGTTTTTTTTATTTTTATTTAAATTTTATAGTTTATTAATATTATATTCTCAGTATTTTGCACTCATTAACTCACTTGGCACAAAAATTAAAAAAAGTTAAGAGGATAATTATAGTATGGTTCCCACATAAATTTAAACATATGACGCAAAATTAGATTATAATTAGGGATGGCAATGGGGCGGGGCGGGTCTGAAGGATGGGGTCTTCGCCCTAGTCCTACATGGTTTTGTCTTACCCATCCCCACCCCGCCCCGCATGACGGGAAAATTTTCTTGCCCTATCCTCACCCCTTGGGGCTTCGCGAAGCCCCGCCTCGCCCCATCCCGTAAAACTCTACTTCTTATTAATTTGCCCACAACTATTACAATTTCTTTTAATAAAACTTGATTCGTTAATAAAAATATACTTGAAATTACAAATAACTTTATCCCATCAAATCAGACTAATTTTTAGCAAAAATTGAATAATATAATTAAAGTGTTTAACAAGACAATATCATATCAAAAACAAAAATTTCATAATACAAAATCAATGATTCAATAATATATAAATTTGTTTATAATAAAGATAAAAGAAAATATTAAAATTGGTATCTTATTTTCAACATTGCTAGAAAAAAAAAAAAAAAGAGGCAGTAATCCTTATTGGGTAGAATAAAATAAGCTGACGATATGTTTATTTAATTAATCCCACATTGGAAAATAGTAGGGTTTCATGGTATGAAAAATTTACAATTTAACCTATATCAATGTAGGGCAGGGTGGGTTGGATTTAAAAAGTCTAATCCTATCCCTGCCTTGCTCTATGGTACGAGACTAAAATCTTACCCCATCCCCACCCCACAACTTTTGTGGGGTGGAAAAAACTTGCGTAGGGCGAAGCAGAGGGGGGCAGGTCAAGTGAGGTGGGACAAAATTGCCATAATATATATATATATATATGAGCCGATATGGTAAATAATCTAATAATAACTAAAAGGCAAAATGAAAATTCCTGATTAAAAAATTTTAAAAAATGCTTTAATAACATACCGTGGTGTGTGTGAGAAGGTTAGTTTAGGGATGGAAAAAGTTCCTTGTCCCCTAAACATGTCATCCACTTTTTTTTTTTTCTTTTTTGGAGAATCTTTTCATTCTCCCTAATAAAGCCTAAGGGACAACCAATTTAGTTTTGCTTAGATTTATTGTCATCCACTTATTGATTTTAGGTCCTGCTCAAATTTTCTATGGTGACTCTTATTTTCCACAACGACTTGACTTGGCTCCTATTTTTCCAAAGAAGATTTGACCAAGTCTCCCCTACCGTGGACTCAAAAAAAAAAAAGTAAAAAAAAGAAAGGCTTATCTACTGTAATTGTAAGCATAGTCTAAAAGTGATTTTTTGTCAAGAATTTCTGGTGTTTACCAGAAAATCATATCTTTATATATATAAAACAATGCTCTCTAGTTAATAAATAAATCTTCTGTTTTATAAAAAAAAAAAAAAATCATATTATACTTGTAATATATATTTTCCCATTATTATATTAACTTAATATACGCCCTTTAAAAAAATATTTATTGTTTATTTCAAATTAATTTTCTTTTAAAAAAATCAAAGTCAAAATTTAAAAAAACAAAATCCATGATCTCACAACTTCATTATTTTCATGGCATGGGTTCTAGCTAGATTAACCGGAAAAAGTCTATTTTCTTAAAAAAAAAAAAAAAAAAAAAAAAAAAAAAAAAAAAAAAACTATCTAAGTTTGAATCCCACCTATATAAAAAACTAATAGATGTCATTATTTTTTTCAATAAATCGATAATTAGGAGGGTGATATAAAGATTTCTAACCAATAAAGCTACAACGCTCTTGGTAATAAATAAATAAACAAATAAATGATATTGATATCATAAATTCAAATGTTGTCGTATTAATATATAAATTAAAAAAATAAAAACCTTCCCCACTCTCGTTTAGTTATTTATTCCCATTTGAATTTAAGGGTTTCTTATCTACTTGCGGTTATGGTTTGTTCTAAAAATAATAATACTGTAATTAAATTAAATACATGCAGCTATGGTTAAAAATAAAAAAAAAAATCCAATCCTCGTTTTGTAGTTAAAATGATAACCACCAATAATATTTTATATTTCTCTTTTTAATTTTTCTTCAAATGGAAACTCAATTACCAAAACTAACCCATAAATTAATATGAACCCAATATCCAAATAATAACTAGAAGGAAAAAAGAAAATTCTTGATTTAAAAAAAAAAAAAAAAAAGCTTTAACATACTAGCCAGTAGTGTGTGTCGGTGTGTGAGAAGGCTAGTTTGGGAATGCAAAAAATTCCTTGTCTTTCCCACGAAACGTGTTTTAAGATAAGTAACATAATTTCCCTTTCAAAGGAAAGGGGGACAAAAAATCTGAAATGAACCATGATCATTATAAATAGCATTTAAACCTTCAACATTGAAAATCGCCAAGCAACGATGGCTAGCATGAAAACCACCTTTCTACTTGCTCTTATTTTCCTTCTTTTGCAAACTGAGTTGATTTCACTTGAAGCTATATGGTCCAATTCTAGTGCTGGCAACTCCACTGTGGGTTGCATTGACATGGAAAGGGAAGCCCTTCTTAAATTTAAAGAAGGTCTTCTTGATCCTTCAAGATATCTTTCTTCCTGGGTTGGCGAAGATTGCTGCAACTGGTTGGGAGTAGGCTGTAGCAATCGAACAGGTAACATCATAAAACTCGACCTCAAGGGCCAATTTTTATGTGATCAAATGTCTGGTAATACCTCAACAGAATGTTCGTATCCTTCGTTCGGTTTTCTATCTCCTTCTTTGCTTGAATTAAAATATCTAAATTACTTGGATCTAAGCTACAACTTTTTCATGGGAATTCCCATCCCAAATTTCATTGGTTCTCTCAATAAGTTGACTTACCTTAATCTCTCCTATACATTCTTTAATGGAAAGATCCCTCCTCATCTTGGGAATCTTTCTAACTTGCTTTATCTTGATCTCTCTCTGAATTTCCGAACAGCTTCAAATTTAAATTGGCTCTCCGGTCTCTCTTCCCTAAAATACCTCAATTTGAATGACGTGGACCTTTCCGAAGCAACTACTGATTGGCTTCAAACTGTTAATTTGCTCCCTTCTCTGTTGGAGTTGCACTTGTCCGATTGTGGACTTCATTATCTCCCTCAAAGTTTTCCCTCTGTCAACTTTACGTCACTTTCAGTACTTGATCTCTCTGATAATGACTTCAACTCTTCTTCAATTCCTCAATGGGTGTTCAATTTCACTTCCCTCACAAATCTCCAACTTAGCTATTGTAATCTCACAGGCTCCATCCCTAAGATTGCAAAGGGTAACCTGTGCAAATTGCGGACTTTGGATTTATCAGAAAATAATTTAAGCGGCGAAATAACAGAATTTTTCCAGGCCTTATCGGAATGCAGTAACAGTAGCCTAGAGGAGTTATATTTGGGCGAGAACCAACTCATTGGGAATATCCCTCATTCTTTGGGGAATTTAAAACGTTTGAGAGAGCTTCCACTTCACAGCAACGCATTCTCCGGTTCAATTCCATCATCTATACAAAATTTGTCCTGTTTGGAGATACTGTCCCTCTATGACAACAAGATGAATGGAACCATCCCAGAATCAATTGGACAACTTTCTGAGTTGAGAGTGTTGGATCTCTTCGGGAATTATTGGCAAGGTATCATGACTGAAACTCATTTCCTAAATCTCACAAAATTGAATTATTTTTCCTTGTCATCATCATCTAGGAACCTTTTAGTTTTCAATGTGACACATGACTGGATTCCTCCTTTTAGTCTACAATATGTCAAGATTTTGGACTGTCAATTGAACCCTACATTCCCTGCATGGCTTAGAACACAGAAGGAACTCCCAGAGATCCATTTAGTAAATACTGCAATTTCAGATACAATACCGAATTGGTTGTGGAACTTTTCTTCACAGCTTGTGGAGTTAGATCTTTCTCATAACAAATTAGTGGGAAATCTCCCTAAGTCATTAAACTTCTCTTCCTTGCAGAGGGTATATCTAGATTTTAATCATTTAGAGGGTCCACTACCACTATGGCCTAATGTGACAGTGTTCTCTTTGAGGAGCAATTTACTTTCTGGACCAATACCGATAAGAATCAGCCAAGAAATGTTGCAGTTGGTAGAATTAGATCTCTCTGGCAACTTTCTAAATGGTAGCATCCCATCATCCATTAATGGACTAAGAGTTTTGGGCTTTCTTCGTCTGTCAAACAATTATTTATCTGGAAATATCCACAACCACTGGGAGAGTATGCAAAGTCTGGTCTTCATAGATTTGTCCAAGAATAATCTATCTGGTGGCATTCCAAGCTCAATGTGCTCACTACCTTCTCTTATGTGGTTGCAATTGAGTAACAACAATTTTTCTGGGAACCTCTCTTTAGGCCTGAAATTTCTTTCGAGACAGATTTCAACACTTGATCTTGGTGAGAATAGATTGTCAGGGACCATACCAAAATGGATTGGAGAAAGACTTTCATCAATAAGAAATATTAAGCTTAAGAGGAAATATGCTCTTTGGAAAAATTCCTAAACAATTGTGTGGTGCCACTTATATCCATGTCTTGGACCTTGCCCAAAATAATTTCTCAGGATCTATTCCATCGTGTTTTGGTAGTTTGGCTGGTTACATAGATTCCAATGTCGTGGATCATATGAACATCCCACGGTATATGGATTTGGTTGTTAAAGGAAGACAATATGAATACTACAATCAAATCTCAAATGTTTATCTCATGGATTTTTCAAAAAATAGTCTTTCAGGAGAGATCCCAACAGAACTAACAAATTTGATCTTATTGAATTCGTTGAATTTGTCATGGAACCATTTGACGGGAATGATACCAGAGAATATTGGAGCTTTGCGCCAATTAGAATCTCTTGACCTCTCAAGCAACCATCTTTCAGGTCACATTCCTTCAAGCATGTCTTCTATGACTTTTTTGAGCCATTTGAACTTGTCATATAACAACTTGTCTGGACAAATTCCATCATCCAACCAATTTCAAACCTTCAATGATCCATCCATTTATGTAGGTAACCCTGAACTTTATTGGCCTCCTCCATTGCCAACCAGTGTCTCAATGCCAAGTGACAGGAATGCAGAACATAAAGATCGAGAAGATGTACATGTACATACTGATGGTGAAGATCAATTTGAAAAGTTATGGTTTTACCTAAGTATTGCACTGGGTTTCATTGTGGGATTTTGGGCTGTTTGTGGCAGCTTGTTGATAAAGAAGTCTTGGAGACATGCTTACTTCTGTTTTGCTGATAAAATGAAAGAAAAGCTTTTAGTGGTCATTGCAATGAAAATGGTTTGTCTGTAGAGGAAGATTCAAGCAGAAAGTCACTGAGATTGTGCTAATAATATCAAGTAGTGTAATATATATGTATTGTACTGGTTCTTTGGTTGTCATGTATTGTACTTAATATTTTGGCTTAAGATTTTTGGTTAAGTAATGTCTCAATATGTGCCAAGTGGAGTCTCCAGTTATCTCCCCAACAGGAGCTTTAATAAATTTGAAGCTGCACGTGACAAGACAAATTACAGTTTGTGCTTCTCATGTATCCTGTGAAATATAGTGAAGATGCTTGTTACCCCCATTATGCATGAATCACAATGTCAATTTTTTGTTTGTTTTGCCATTCCAGATTGAGAATTGCATGGACTAATAATGGAGACATAGCAAAAGCACCTATAATCACAACCATTGAATAGACTACTATATCCTCAATGCAAGTTAATATGCAAAAAATTACTCTTTACATTTTACAAATGCAGTAATAACAGATAAGCTCCCCAAGCACTTGCACAAGATATTACATGAGTGGCAATTCATATTTCACTTTAAAGAATGCCTCAACCACAAATAAAAATAAAAATAATAATTGCAATTTGCTTGAGGAAAGCCAGGTAATATGAAAAGGGAGCTTTAAGATCAAATTTATGTCTTCTATGCTATTTAGGAGTACCAATTCTTTAAAATATAGACATAGTAAAAAGCTAGGCATAGCTTCCAGCACTATGGTCCGGCAAGGCTCAGCCTCTTCCTCCTCCCACTAAAGCTCAGGCTGTGCATCAAATTTGGAAGGCAACATCTTGCAGACTTGGCAAATTTTCCCTTCCCATGGTTGTAACTTCTGTTGTGTATTGCCTCACTACTGCATGCAGAGTTTGCTACACATCCATAATGGTTTTTATTTGTAGATTTTGAAGAAAGGGAACAAATGATAGGATTGACTTTTGACCTCTCTTGTATATTTTGACTGCCATCAATAGCATCATCCCTGAAGCTCTCTTGAAAAAGCTCAATTAGTTGTTTCTTCATATCTGTTGGAGAGGGTTCAAGAATGGGACTGGAGCTACTGTCCATGTAAACTGGTTTTTTGATGTGAGGAGTTTCTTTGAAGCCGCAATGATGGATAGGAGTGTTCCCATAAGATGGGGTGGTATCTACAGAAATTACAAGCTAGTAAAAAATCTAAGACGCAAATATAAACTAGTCTTTCAATTTCTTTTCTTTTTTTTAAAAAGAGAGTCTATGCTTAGAATTATAGAAGTTAAGAATAAACACATATAAGCCAGCCAAATTCTGAAACAAATTGAAAACAACTCTTACCACCACTGACACTGAAGAAATCTTCACAATCAGATTCTAAGCAAGACTGCAGATCAAAATATACTTCCTCTTTAGAACCTGCATAACGGGCACCATTCTATTAAAGATGCTATATTGTTCAAGACCAAGTCAAGAGGAAATGGCCGTAATGGTTGAGTATGTAAAACATTTACTAGAATGTGTAAGCTACAGAGTCGTAGAAGTGGAAGACCTGGACTACTACATTTCCCAACAAGTCTGTGTAAACAAGTTTGCATACTGAAGTCAAAATCTCCCAACTTCAACCCACAGTTGATTTATACATTCCTTGAGAGGATAGTCAGGTGGGATGAAAGAAAATATAAGAAGAACCAATAAAAAAGTAAAGAATATATAGACATTTTCTCACCTATTTTTCTCATATTTTGGGAAGATTAAAAATGGTGGGCTGGATAGAAAATTAATAATCTCTCCTTTTTAACTTCTTTCCACTTTTCTAATCAATCCATCTTCCGTTCTCTCTTTACCATTTTCTTTACTCTCACTTTTCCACCCTACAAAACGCACTTTTGAATGTTTAAAAGACACCCAACAGTCCCAACCCAACAATCTTGGCGTATAATGGAGGCCATTTAAATAGCTGTTTATAATTGTCTCCTTTGGCTGCTACCACACTACTGAAAAGTTCCAAAATTTTAGAGTCCAATAGAATTTATGCTGTAAGACATTACCATATTACAGCTTCCTTCCCCCTCCTGCACTGCAATTTTTTCTTCATTCCCTTAGAATGTCACCATTTGCATGTAGCCATTCACTCTTCAAAGTCAAAAGGTGATTTGCCTTCATTTAAAGAAGGTAATTGCTAATTCTACAGTTAATGTGCTAAAACATCAAACTGATTCTTGTGTACCCTGCAAGTGCCAAGCTTATATACAAACCATAAAACATTAAAATAAAAAATAAAAAAGGACACAAAAGATAACATAGTCATAGTCCATAAAAGGAGACAAATGTAAAAGTACACGGTAATGAAATTGAATCTAACCCAAGCCAAACTTATATCCAAGTTTAGAAACATACTTAATTCTCGAGAACTGCCTACAGGGGATATTGCTGACGACTGAGGCTTCAAACTAAGCTCAGACCTTGAGTTTTGGCAATCTACTTTTTTTTCCTTGATGGGTGGTTCACTGAAGACACTGTCCTGTGTTGATTCTGTTGAACCAATTGAGCATTGAAGTTTCAAAGCTGGGTCTGAAGTATTAGAAACAGGAACACAACTTCCCACGTTTGAACAAATGCTACTGCACTCATCCATTATAGAAGTCCAAACACTTTGTGAAATACAAGAGAGACAGAAGAGAACAGAGAAATTAGTTGGGTTTATAATGCTTATAGAAAGAGAAAAGTTGCTACTTTATCACCCAACCAAATTGTTGGGGGAAGGAGTTGATTGCTCTTGGAAGCGAAGTAATTGCATTTGCAGGCGTGGGTCCCTTTTAGAACTGCTTCATGTGGAGGGGTGTTGGTGACTTGGTGTGTAGGCCTGTAGTTGTTTTGCAGTGATCGCTCACTAGCACGAAGGATTGGTTTATTTTTATTTTTATTTATTTTTCCATATTCATATACATAGCGTACATGCTGGAACATGGTGTAGATTTTAGATTTTTGAATATTAGGTGCATCAGAGGCCAAGAAAATTAAAATAAACCAGGAATGATTATGACATATATTTTATTTGAAAAGTCAACTATATAGACATAATGATTAATGCAGGGATTGATTGAATTGGCATATCTGAAAGGTCGAAGATTGATTGAATCTGTAAGCCCATTATCGAATCCTTTTCCCCCTAAACATAGTTTAAATTTGATAACTTTGGTTTTTTTTTTTTTTTTTAAATAAAACATTGCCTAGTTTAAACTTAAATAATAAAGTGTTCACGTGAAGAGTACAACTACAAGGCCAAGTTTGGGTTTTCCTTTTCTTATTATTATTTTTTTCAATATATTCTTGGTAGACTCCCTATAAATGAATCCAATCGTGCGAAGCACAAATTTTAAGTAAGTTTACGTCATACCTACCTGCGGTTTGAGCAATGATTCAACTCTAATTTTCACGTGAACGACATCAAACATAATAATAATAATAATAAATAATAAAAATTACGTAAGGACATATGGATCACATAGAGGTTAAATTAGTAGTTATAATTAGGAGCGTTTACTAACCTGCACAAATCGCAAAAATCGTACCAAAATTGCCTGTAAAATAGCATAATCGCACCTAGAGATGGAACTAAAGAGGAGGGCCAAGGGACCCGGCCCCCCTGCCCAAAGAATAAAAAGGAAAAAATTAATTGGGCCCCCTAGCCCAAAGAAAAAAAAAATTAATGGTTACATTTTTTTTATTTCTAGCCTCACTCTTCTAAAAACTTAAACCCCCTTCCTTTTAATTAGCATAACCCAACTAGCAACTACCAAACTCAAAAAACTTAACAAAAACAAAATTTAAAAAAAAAAAATCTCAGCCAACCCAGTATTAGAGTATTAGCATTAAAGTAGCAAAAGTAAGTTTTTTGGTTTATGAAAATATATATATATAATTTTTTTTGCAATAGTTGATGCTCTTAAGAAACAATATTATTTTGTATTTTTTTTGTCTTTATTGATAGATGACTACATCTTAATGTATTAAGAAACAATGATTTTGTGTATTGATCTTGGTTGATAGTTTGTTAGAACTATATGGATATCTATATGGATATTTTTCTTCTTCTTATATTTCGGCCCTCCTATCTTAAAATCCTAGATCTGCCCCTAACCGCACCGCACCGCATCGCATAGTGTAGTGCGATTTTATAATAAGAAAACCGCACCACACCATCTCTATATATTAATATATTTATTTATTTTTAATATTAAATATGTTTTTAATAGTTTAATAACCCTAGTTTTTTTTTTTTTTTTTAAGTTTGATAACTCTAGCAAGTGTTGTCTAGGAAAGCCAACCCAAAATAAAGAAAAATTAGCTCAATAGTTTAAAACTTGACCCAAAACAAACCACATCTTATACGCCACATATGTGATCGTAAAAATGAGGTGTGGTGCAGTTATGGCTTGGACTAAACTCTAAACCGCACCGCGAACCTCCCTAATTATAATTTTAAAGCAATACAAAAAGGATTCATATCATTTAGTCTTGTTTTATTTTATTTTAATTAGTTATAAATTTAAGAGTTGGAACAAAATTATGGATTGTGTACAACTATAAAAGACTCAAAAAGATAATTTGAGAAACCGTAAATTTCAAATATTGAAAACTCTCTGTATATGTCTATAAATATTTTTAAAAAGAAAATTTTAACTTACCCCTTGGTGGCTCCATTACTATTAAGGTCCTCAGGGATCCTGATTGCTACTACAAAGAACATCAATATCTCCACTAAGGACATCGTAGAGATCGCCAAGCATGCGGTCAAGGATCAATTGTGCATTTGATTAGGTCGTGATTGTGACTTGAGAGTCTACTGTGTCTTTTCTTTTATTTTGTTTGCTTCTTCATTTTTATTTATTTGTTTATTTTGGTTCTTTTCACTTTTGTGTGATTAGAAGAGTTGATTGAGTTTTGATTGTGCATCACCCTCTTGATTATCAGTTTGGTTTTTCATAAGTTTGAATCGATTTCTAGTTCATCGTTCTTGACCATTGGTGTTGGGCAAAAAATAATAATAATAAGATCTTGTGGATTTAAACTGCTTCTCTTGATGTTGTAGAGAGTCAATATAAAATGAAGAGAGAAAGTTGCAAAAGAGAGACTATTGGAGATGTTCAAATAACGTTAGTTAATTTATTATTCAATCAAGAAATTCTAATCCAAAGTTGATGATATTTCGTCGTGCAATTTTCTTCGATTCTATCATAAATATAATATTTATATAATGTTTGCCATCGTTTTCAACGTGTCCTGCCCGTAAAAAAGAATTTTCTAAGTCCTCATCTTATAAATTCACCTCCAGCTGTGGGAGCCATTTATGAGATGGGAAAGAACAAAAGTTCTCATTGGGCTTTGGATTTTAAAATGACAACGGGTAGAAGAAGCGATAATTACCAATTGTGAGGCTATCAATATCAGGCTATCAGCTCCTCCACAGTACAATTTGGCCTTTCACCCCTTCGGGGCAATACACTGTGAAGTCGGGGTACCGGTTCTTGTATGATGACTGTATTCCGACCCAAGCAACAGCGGATGACTCTTCTTTTTGGAAGAAGATATGGAGTTTAGATGTCCCAAACAAAGTAAAAAATTTTGTTTGGTGAGCGTGCAAGGAAGCTCTCCCAACTAAAGAAAATGTGTTTCGCAGGAAAATTGCCCAAGATGCCCTTTGTGAGAACTGTAAGGTGCGGATTGAGGATGGTGCACATTCTATTTTCTTTTGTTCTAATGTGCAGGTTGTGTGGCGGTCTGACTCGCAGTGGAGGTGGCTTTCGGCTTTGGAGGGTCAATCTATGAAGGATATATTTAGCTTTGCACTGTCAGAAAATAAAGACACTGAGCTGCTGGCCTTTACCGGATGGGCAATATGGAATCGTCGAAACAGGGTACGCCTAAAGGAAGCTGCATGTCCACTTGATCAAATTCTCAACCTGTCTTTGGAGCGGAAAGCTGAATTTCAAGGTACCAGGTCTTCCTCCCTAAAGCTGGTACACCGAAATCATGTCCGTTGGAGACCACCAGCTGCTGATGAGGTTAAGATTAATTACGACGGTGCAATTTTCGCGGAAGAGGGACGTGCCGGTCTGGGAGTAGTTTGCCGCAGTTCGGAGGGTGAAGTCATCGCCTCACTGTCTGAGCAAATTCCACTGCCAGCCACAATCTCTCTGGTCGAAGCTCTGGCAGCGAGGAGGGCTGCTGTAGTGGAACTTGGGTTCACTTCAGTGATATTGGAGGGTGTCTCAGAGGTCGTGTTCAAGGATTTGTCTAGCACTGGTCCTTCTTTGGCGCTACATGGTCATATTATACATGATATTAAACAGTGGGCTTCTCATTCTACATGTATACGTTTTTCTCATACCCGTAGACATGGTAATTGTGTCGCCCATGCTTTGGCTAGAAGGGCTATTAGATCGCCCGCTCAAAATATCTGGATGGAATATGTTCCACCAGACATCCTTCATGTAGTTCAGGCTGATTTAGCCTCTTTGCTTTAATCTAATGGAAGTATTTCATTCTCAAAAAAAAAAAAAAAAAGCTCCTCCACAGTACAAAAATGTGCCATACATTTATTTATCTAAGATAAGATATTGTTAGAACGATTAAAGTTAGAGAATAGGTATATATATCTCGTACAATGACAAAGTGTATACCCTTGGGATATATGATAAAGAGAAATTATTAGTCTACTGGGCCGACTCCCCTCTAAGCCCAGCCAACTTTATGATTCCCCCATGGTAAGCCAAACACAAGGGTTTCAACTTTTAATAGCAAACCAATATAGAACTTTTAGTCCAAGAAATAAATTTCATATCAATACAGAATTAATAATTATTATTTCCTGTTTGCTAGTATCATCCTGTTGTGTGCCAAATTTACTAGCCTCTCACCCTGTTCGTCTCTCTCTTGTATAAAATCACTTCGGCATTCATTAGTCATTACTCGTTAGTGTCTTCTCAAGCATTGCAAGATGGATTACAAAGCTATAGAGGGTAATATGATGAGAACAAGAAGCTTTCGCAATGAAAACTACAACAACAGAAGGGCGTTTTTGAGGAGTTATCCCCTTCACTGGGGAGAAGATGAATACAGCAAAGAAGATACAGCAAGCATTGCGGACAACAGCAATCAAAAGAAAGATGAATGCAATAAAGAAGAGACAGTGACAGTCAAAGACCAGAGCGATCAAAAGAAACCCAAGAAGAAGATTTTCCTATCTGTGATTTATTGGGGCGGGAAGAAGATTTTGTTATTCAGGAGACTCAAGCGTCAGCTTGAAATTTATGTCATTGCATGCATCCAATGGCTTTAAGAAACCCACTGCCCTAATTTCAGCTTGATCACCTACTTCCTCATCTTCTTCCAAATTTCACAATTTGAATAAAGTATAGGCCAATGCCATTAACATATTGGTATTATAACAATGTAACTTCACTAGTCCACAAAAGAACTTTCATACCTGCCACACATAGCATGCTTTGATCTAGAATATTATATTTTTGCAGTTAAAGTTGCTCATACTCAACCATATGGAATGACATTGCAAATGAAACTTTATGTGACATTCAAGTAGGTTTCCAAATTAACATACCTACCATAATATACATCAGATGGCTGACTTGTAACTGATACTTTTTCAGTCATAATCATTACTATGAAGAGTTTTTACAAACTAATGATCAAGCAAAGAATGGTTGAATCATCAATAAACAAATTTCCTGAGAACAATGATCTACCTTCAATATGGAATTAGACAACTAGGTCTTAAAACAGTGGTTACCAGTATTCACACCCACAAAACCATACGATAATATTAAATTTCAAGGAGTAGACTTTCTACATGATTCAAAAAAAAAAAAAAGGTTGCATCTAAATACAGACAAGACGAGGACTCAGAAAAAGATTATTGACACACCCATTGAGAAGCATCCAAAAGCCACCCACGGGCTCAAGCGCTCACCTGTTACAGAAAAAACAAGCATGGAAATGTCAGCCATTATTGCAATGCATGATAGAGTAGATAATATGCTCATAGAATCCTTAATAAATAGTTAAATACACACTGATCAAAATATGCTTGTACTTTATTTTCTCATCTACAGTTTGCATGTTTACAAGTTTGAATGTCAGAATCTGTACATCCATCAATGAGCAATCTCCAATTTAGTGGACCCTTAGGTAATAACTCGACTAGTTGTCCTAAAAATTTCTAAATTAATGTATTCCTTCACACAATAAAGCATAATTGTTTGGATTGTATTTTTGTGCTTCAAAATTCTTGAAATAATTAAAAAGAGACGGATTTTAGGTCAAGGGACATAATTTGGGATTGTTGGGCACTTTTTTTTTTTTTTTCCTTTCCTTTTCTTTTGTGTGAATAACATCTGAGAGCATCAACTACAACATCAACCAAGCCATAATCCCACATTTTTAGGATTGGGATCTGCTATGAATCCTCGACAGACTAGTTGGAGTATACTCCTATTAGAAATAGGAGACCATGTTGCTATGGAAAAATAAAGTGGCGGCTAGGTTATTAACCTAACATATAAATAGAGTTTTATATGTGTTAGGGTGGGCAGTAGAAAAGAAAAGAAGAGTGCCTCCTGGAGTGAAGAAGAAAAAGAAAAAGAAGAGCTGCCAAGTGTGATTGCAGTGAGTGCAGTGAAGAAATAAAAAATTGTGTGTGAGAGCAAAGAAGACAAGGAGATTTTCTTTAGCCGTGAGACATACACAAGAGAAGATTAATTTGGATTTTTTCTCTAGGGATATATTTGAGTACTACAACCACGGGTAGTTGTTGTATTCAGAGTGTGACTAAAGATTTCAAGTGAGTTTATATTATTCCTAGAGAGATATTATTGTATTTGGCGTGGATATTGTATTTGATTTGACAATAGTAAAATCACTGCAGCTCTGTGGATGTAGATGCAGGCAAATTGCGGAACCTCATAAATATTGTCGTGTAATTTTTTGGCGCATATTTTTTTTCTCTATTTTGCATCTCACAAATCTGGGAATTTCATGTATATTCCCTACAATTCTAAACTCTAAAGCATCTCTCCAAATTCTAACTTGACATTGACTCCTACATCAAGTTTCATTCACTAAAAGTATATCTTCTACAAAAAGTATACACCAAGTGACTTCATCTTGAATCAATTTAGTGAGCTCATCCATCACTAGTGCAAAGAGATATGGACTTAGTGATGATCCTTAATACAAACCTATAGTGATAGGAAATTCTCTTGTGAAGCATCCACTTTTTCTAATACTAGTTACAGCTCTGTCATAAATATCCTTAATGTACTTGGGAGGAACTCCTTTCTTTCCTAAAATCCAACACATAATTTCTCTACAGACCCTATCATATGCTTTCTCTAGGTCAATAAAAACTATATGGAGATATTTATGGGCTTCTCTATACACCAGGAAGTTACAAAGAAAAAGAAGGCTCCTTTTCTAAGTTTCTTTTTATCTTTACCTTGATGCCAACCCAAGGATAGCTTCCTGGGTCTCCACTGTCAACATTCATACTTCATAAATACACCCAAAATAATTTTTTTTCCCCAAAAATAAAGGAAGAAGAAGAAAAAGGAAATTGTCCCAAGAAGATAACAAATAAAAATCAAAATGAAAATGAAGTCAAAAGAGGAAAACAGGGAGTAGTTGTGGACTAGTCCAACAAAGATGGTGATAAAACATTTAAATAAAGGCCTACCTATTCTGGCTGCCTTCCAAAAGAAACCACGAAACCTGTCAAATAAGCATATTACTGTCATTAGTCCGCATTGTAAGTTTGTAACCACTTCGTACAAATCAACCATCAGGCCAAGACTGATTGCCTGTAATAACACTGAACCATGCTTAACATGGATAGATCAATAAAAAAGGGACTAATTATATATAAATTTGAATAAAAGAAATAACAAAAAATTGACATTAAAAGGACAACAGGTGATTGAATTTCAGACAGGTTGAAGTAATTAGCCTTAATCAGAGCTAGAATAGGGATAAGGGGATGGAGGAGGCAGAAACCCTCATAAGATATCTCTGCAGGTTGTCCATTGTCTATTGTCTAATAATTAATAACCAGAACTTGTCATTTGACAACCTGCAAAGAAATATCACCATAGTAGGAAATTATTTTGTTGTTTTCAGAAAATTGTTTAAAAAACCAGTTTTATATAATTTTTTTGAAACAATAAAAGATAGTATTGATAGTCTCATTGCTTCTACAATCATGGTTTAAAATGTTCTCCACAAGCAAGAAGAAGCACAGCAACCAAGGTAATATATGAGGCACTAAAAGAATCCAACTCAAGGTGGCCTGCCACTAAGAAAATTTTGATGGTGTTGGGCGTAGAAAAAGCAGCAGCTATATGGAATTGGTATCTCAAGTAGGGTCCAGGTATCATGTTATGTACATGTCATCCCTCATTCTTAAGTGTGAAGTGATTAGTGAGGTACAACTTTTCCATTCAATGTGCACTTGCTGACTTTCAATGTCAGCTTGGTTGGCTAGTTCACCCACTAACTGTTATGAAATGAGAAACTTGACTAGGATTTGTGATATGTGAATGACAGGAAAAAGTAGAAACAGAAAAAGATTAAAACACATTCACACAGGAACAACAAATTCACATGGTTCACCCAAAACTATAGGGTCACACCCACAGAGTTAATGCAGTTTAATTATAACAGTTACAAAAGGAGTTATAGGGATCATTAGCATATTTATATCACCCTAGTCAACTATTACTAGGGATGCATGCATGTGTGAAATCACTATAATGGAATGGGCTTAGACTTATAATGTATTCTCAATACCCCTGTAATTCTATGGAGATCAATTTGACAGGGGGCCAAACACCCGACATAGTCAACACGATAGATCTGACTCCACACACATCCCATTACTAACTATAACAAGCTAAATGCTAGAACAGAAAATGTGTTTACTGCAAAAGGTTCAGAGATTCAACTAAATCACTCTCCAACAAATTGCTATAACTTAACAAAACAAATTGCAGGTAAAGAAAATGATTGCAGCATTTTCAGAACAATCATAACAAAATGAGACAACCACGAGACCTATCTATCAATCAAACACGAAAATCACATAAATAAAAACTCTAAAAAGAATAACAGAGACAACATACCCCGTTCGCTGTTCAAGGATTGCTGGAAATTGCATCTTCAAGTAAGTGCAGGCGCAAATTCCCAGCAGCACTACCGTTAAAAACGAATGGAAGTTGAAGAGTGCTGACTGGATCCCAGATATAACAATGTCAAAAATTCATTAATTTCAAACTTAAATCAACAAGAATAACTCAAGATTCAATTACTAAATAATCTTCGTTACCATGTCCGGTTGTCCTTGTACAATTTATTTCCTTCCACGAAATCTACAAAAGTGAAGAAATAAAACATCATGAGCAACATAATGCATAACACAAGCAAACACTAGCACAATAACAACGAGCAAACATAAATTATGCCTCAATGAACCAAATACACAACAATAGTAACAAAAATGAGAAAACCAGTCAGTTACATTCACATCAATCAGAGTTGGTGTATCTCACATTACAAATAGAAAATAGAAATAAAACTTTACCGTACAAATGGAGTTCCTAACGTCAACAATACGAAAAACCAAGTAATTCTTGAACATATATTTTCTTTTTTCTTGTTATCTTTTGTTAATACTTATACATAGGAATTGACGAATTATATAATTCACATTTTTTATCCTATGATTGAATAAAAAATACGAACCAAACAAGGAAGATTCGAATCCAAAGCTTTGGCAGCCTTAGCGTTCTCAAAACCCTAAATCTTAGTACGTACTCCGTTGCCGGAAATCTCAATTTTCACGAATAATACTAATAACAACAAGTGAGTGATTCCCACTAATTCCACAACGAATTAACGAGTTTAAAAAGGGAGAGAGAGAGAGAGTCTTACTTTAGTCGAAATGACGAAAAAGGACACGGGGGCCGAGCCGGAGAACAAGGAATCCAGGAGTTTTCGGAGCTCAGCTATGAGAGAGCCTTTGTTCGGAAGTCATACAGAAGAGGAGGGGGTAATAAAAAAGAAAAGGGCATGCCGGGAAATAGATCTACTTCGGTGCATCACTCAGCAAATGACGGAACGCCACGTCACGGAATTGTACTAATACATTTATAAACTGTTATTAGTGACACTAACACATTTGAATCTCCTACACCTCATAGGTACTTATACTTGTAGAATGACTATCGCACTTGACCTTGTAGCCAAATGACATCCGGGTTCTTTTGTAACCTGTTGCTCGTGAGTTCTATCCCCACAGTTACCTAGCAAAAAAAAATCTCTCAAATTCTTAGGAAAACAGCTCTCAAATCTTAACCCTTGAATGAAGGGAAAAAAAAAAAGTTTGGAAATGTTAAAAGTGAAAGAAGTATAAAGTTTTTGTGAGATGAATAAGAGTAATACACTCAATTCAAGCTTTTCACATTATTTAGTATTAACTTGTAATCTCATACATATACATGAATACATTTAAAAATATATAATAAAATTATTGTATAATTCATACATATATAATTTATATAATCTTTATGGTCATTCTTATATTTTGTTAACTCTTAGAAAAAGCCTTGTAAAAATATTATTTGATAGAAAATGTAAATTGTTCATGTTTATTTTATTTTAATTTTTTATTACTTCTTAATTTTTATTATTCTAAAGATTTTTTTTTTACCATCACTAATTCTAGACTTTTTGTTTTTTATAATTTATTGTTACTATTCTCATGTTAAACCACATTAGTAGCCACATCTCTCTCTCTCTCTCTCATTTTTAACTTTTTTCCTTCTTATTAATCCCCAAACTATTGTTACTCACTTTCCAACATTTTCACTCAATTTTACATTTTCATCTCTCCACTATTTTTTACCTTAAATATTACTCTTCCTCTATTCTTTTGTCTTACTTTATTTTTGCATCTTCTTATTCTCATCTTTTTACTATTAGGCTGCGTTTGGTTCAATGTAAAATGTTTTCCAAGTATAAAATATTTTTAGGAAAACAAAATATTTTTAGGTGTTTGGTGGCATTTTAAAAAATATTTTGAAAAATATTTTTTAGTGTTTGGTTATGTTCTTGAAAATCCTATTGAAAACACATTTTCTACTTGATGCTCACATTTTCTCAGCTTCCAAATAAATATATAATATCAAACCAAACCAAAAAATTCATCAAATCTGGTGAGAAGAAGGAAGAGAGAGAGGCGACTGGGTTCGATCTAGAGATAGCGGAGGCAAGATTGCGCGGCAAAGGCGACTAGGTCACGGTGGGTCGCTCGTCGACGAGGTCACGGTGGATTTGATCTAGAGGTGGCAGAGGCAAGATCAGTGACATGGGTTTGACAGCGATGAAATCGGTGACATGGGTCTGACGGCGATGAGATCGGTGGGTGGGTCTGAAGGAGGCGACGACAATGAGATCGGTGGGTGGGTCTGAAGGAGTCTCCCTTCACTTTTTTTATGCTCAAAGTGGCTTATTTTCCGATCAAAGCGTAAATGATTTTTCGTTGATTGTATTTTTCCGTAGCTGCCAAACACACACAAGGGTGTAAAATGTTTTCCTGAAAGTGTTTTCAGGCAAAACAAACGCAGCCTAAATTTGCGATTCTCTCACATTCTATGCATAGCTTTCCCAATTCCCACAAAAAAAAAAAAAAAAAAAAAAAAACTCTATCTCTTTTCTTCTTCTTTTTTTTTTTTTTTTTTCATTTTTCAGTGGTTTTTTATTATTATTATTATTATTATCTTGCACCTTTATTTTAGGTTTATTAACTTTTGTGTTCTTTAGAACTCTACTTTGGGTTGATGATACATGTTATCCTATAGTATTATAAAAATAGTATATACAAATATAATATTATTCTATTACATAGCATTAATTTGGTGTTTGTTAGTTATTATAAATCTTTTAACCCCTTTTCTTCTCATATAATTTTTTATAATTTTTTTTTATTTCTCACATTCTTTTTTTTTTTTAAATGATTATTCTCTCTCTCTCTCTCTCTCTCTTCCCTTTTTATTATTTCCTTGTCACTCTACTTTAGGTTTATGAAACATTGTGTTTTTTTTATAACTCTATTTTAGGTTAATATATTTTGGTGTTGTATTTTTAAGTTCACTAACACAAGTAGTCTCTTTCTCTCCTAAAACTTTGGTTTGATTTTTGTTTGAGTTAACACTTAGCTATTTTGGAAGTGAAAATTTGAGTTTATATCAAAACATAATATTGGTTATGCATTTGAATGCGTCTATCAATTATTTGATAAATATTAAAAAGTAATTTTGTTATGAGTTTCAATTATCATGATAATCTCTTTTAAAAGAATGAGTAATTTGAGTAATTTATTTGAAACTTAAAAAATTTAGTTGTAGAGAAAAAAAATTGGAAAAACATAGCATGCTATAACATAATTCCAAAGAATATGGACCAGCTCATAAATGAATAATATTAATCAAACACTACACCAAACAAATAGAATGATATATTGGTAGGGATAGAAAGATGAAAAATAATTTTAGAAATTGTTTAATTTTTAGGGAAGACAAATTATCTTTAACAAATTTTTGAGAAAAAAATTATACATTATACTACAATTACTAAATAATGATCTATTCTCACGCATCGCATGGATCTGTGACTGGTTAAGATTAATTTTGACAACTGATTTGATGTAGATTGAAGCTACAATGTTAATTTCAATACTTTTCCACACAAGCTTGTCACTCATGCTGGAATAACTTAAGTTTCTCATGAGGCTGCAATACTTTTGGTTTTTTTAGACAGGAGTAATTGGGTGAAAAATAGACTCTTTTCTCCCACGTATTTGGATCAATGTTCCTAAATCCTACAAGAACCAAGTTCTACGTTTAGCATTACCAAAATCAGGAAAAAAAAAAAAAAAACCAATCATGTTTTGAGATTTTCTATTTCCTTGTAACACAAACCCGTCAAACTTTTGAGGCAGATCTATTATTATCTATTGCACTACAAGATCAAATTATTAACACATAATAAGAAACAATGTGCTAAATATAGTATTTATGACCGTCAAAGCCAAACAAAAATTGAGAAAGGTCCCGCATCAAAAAAGAACCATTGAATTTAAAAAAAATATATATATATATATATATATATATATATATATATATATATATATATGAAAGTAGTAGTTGGAGTAAAACTACAATGTATACTCTATTATTGTTTCAAAACTATCAAAGGTAAATACATCAAACTTTGGTTTACTTTTCTTCTTTTGTTTACATAGAGATAAACAAATGTCAGATATAAGAAAACTAAAATTTCAGAGATAAACAAATTGAATGGGTAAAATACAAATATAAAATAAAATTTTTACAACATGAATATGAAGTAAGGAGTTGTTGTAGAGATTTCAAATCCTTGAAAACCCTTCTCATAATCGAAAAATCAAATACTAGCCACCCATTGCTCTAAAGTGATCACATTGTCGGCAACCCACAAAAAAACATATTAGCCACAAACTTTAGAAATCCAATGGAAAATTTGAAGTTGGGGAAAATTAAAGAAAAAATAAGAAGGGAAAGGACTTTCCAAATCTGATGCCACTTTGGCAACTTTTGTAGAGGTAGAGAAAGAGCAATTGGAAATTTATAGTGTTTAAAATAACTTAGTTAATTGTAAGAGTGGCAATTGAAGGGTTTGAATTTCAAAAGAGTCAATCAGTTTTGAAGGGCAAAAGGAAGAGTTGAGAATTGGAAGAGGGCTGAAGTAATGGTGGGTTGAACTTAATGAGTTAGAGAATGTGTAAAGTTGCACTATTTATTTATATATTAATATTGTTTAAAAAATAAAGATTAAAAATGTGACATGGCCAATGATGTGGCTCAACTAGAGTGTAGCAACAATGAAGGAGAATGAGCCAACAAGTACTAATCCAACGGGCACCCCTTATCCTTGCAAGTGTGTGTTAGAGCCTTAGAAGGTAAGGTTGATTATTCAAGATCATTTTTTTTTTTTTTTTTTTGGAGAATGTATTCGAGATCCATTTGATGCAGTGTAACTTGCCCATCTATATAATATTTAATCCCCCTAAAAAAAATATAATATTTAAAAGTTGAAGCATAACATTTAATGTTGTTACGCTCTTATTGAGTCACATTATTAGTTATGTTACTATAAGGACCAAAAAATCTAGCGACCCAAGCCCACTTAAAAGAATGAGTTTGTACAGTTCAACTATGTCTCAAATCAATAGATTTGTAAGAGATGGAATCAAACAACAAGAGAGGGCCTTGCCCGAGGATGGAAATAAGGAAGAAAGGCGTAATATTATAGAATATATGAGCAAATGTCTAAGTACAAGACTGCCCGAGGAAGCCAATGTTACACAGAAAAATACAGTGCTCACTCTCTTCCCTCAATGTTCTTCTTGTTACTCTTTTTCTTTGATATTTGTGTCTGATCCTTTTCTATGGGAACCATCTTTTTCTTATATACTCCCTCCACTTCACATCCTAACCCCCCATCTTTACCTAACAAATTTCTCCTAGTGACACCTGTCCTTTTAAACATCTGAGGAAGGTAGTAGAATGAACTGCTTAACTGTGAATTACAATGTTTAGGTAACTTCCTCATCAATGCAGCTAATAAAGCTGTTGCCCACCATTTAATGTGGAGGCAACAGACTACTTCTTGCTAGAAACTTCCCCTACATTCATGATTCTCTCTCCTCAGCCAGCCCTTCCCACCTGAAGCTCCTAAGAATCTTTTGTCTCTTCTCCCCTTCTCCTCGGGTGAATTCCCTCCCCGGGTACGTGATACCCCAACACCAGCGCTAATTGTTCTACAATCCCTTCCTTGGTCCTTAGGCCCCCACAGTTACCTTTTTTTTTTTTTTTTTTTAATTTTTTTATTTATTGATTTGTTCCTCTAATTTTTTATAATATTAAATATTTTAACCATCCAAGATATTGTCAGAAAAAAATGTCCAAGATGAATGTGTAAAGTCAATATGTTAATATATTTAAGATTATAAAAAAATTAGAGGAAAAAATCAACTTTAAAAAATGGTGATGTGGCCAATAATTCGGTCTATTTAGTCTAGTTTCATCCAATTTGGTCCATTATATTATATTTGAAGTAATATCCATTCATTGACACTCCATTTGGATAGTTAAAATAGTAATTCCCTGCAAATTAAAAACAATAAGGGTGAAATTGTCAAGATCATTGAATCGACTAATGGTAAAATTGAGTTGATCTTGTGGGAATTCATAAGGAAGTTTGATAATACTTAATTTCATATCTTAGATAAAATCCGTCCACACCCAATATAGGTCTACTCACTAATATATCGCTTTCGGCTTCTTATAAATCATGGCAAATATGATTATAATTTTTTTAATTATATTATACGGTGATGTGGCCGATGATTCAATCCAGTTTGATCTAGTTAGGTGCAATTCCATCAACTTTGGTTCATTATATTATTTGAAGTCATATTCATTTATTGACAACCCATTTTGGACATTGAAAATAGTAATTCCCAAAAAAACTTCATATATAATAAAATAATATTATCAAAGTCATGTTATGTAATAGAATAATATTATATTCTTATATACTATTTTTAATTATTTATAATGCAATAGGATAACATTTAACAATTAAAGAGAAAAAAAAAAAAAAAAGCAACTTAAAACACAAAACTAAATCACGTCTGCCCAAAATAGGGTTCTAGAGAACGCAAAGATTTAACAACTTAAAGCAAAGATGCAATTAAAAAAAAAATCCACCAAAAAATTGAGAGAGAGAGAGAGAGAGAAAGAGAGAGATAAATAACCTTTTTTGTGAGGTAAAATTATGCATAGAATATGAGAGAAAATGATAAATTTATATTAAGAGGATGAGAATAAGAAGAAACAAATTAAAGGAAGATCGAGGGAAAGAAGAAGAGTGATATTAAAGTAGAGAGTATTGAGAAGATGTAAAGGTAAAGGGAATGAGAACTATTGGAAAAAGTATAAATGTTAAAAAATAATTGAGTACAATTTTTTGAGGTCAAATTTTATTTATTTAAATTTAAGTAAATATCATATGTTTAATTTTTAAAAATAAAAAAGGAGAGAAAATATAAACAATTAAATGGTTTGAGTTGGATATTGTCCTTTGAATTTGGGTCAGACGGGTCTAAGTCTAAATTTGTCAGGACTATATTTGAGTATAAAATTTTGTGGACTATATCAGTCGATACTTCTAATCCATAACTGAAAGAAAACTTAAACAAGAAATGAGTGCCCTAGATTTTTTTTTTTTTTTGAGTTTTAATTTATAGTGTCTACTTCTAATGATAGTTCTTTTATTATCAAATCAAGATATCAGTCGGTTTTTTGGTGTAGGTTGGGATCGAACTCCAAATCTCTTATTCTAAAGAAATTATAATGAAACGACATACATATAAGTCAGCTTGAGTAATATTTAGTATAGTTTTTTTTTGTAATTATTAGGGGCGACAAAATCAACCAAAACCTACTAATTCACCCAAATTCATCTATTCTAATAAACTCAAATCTACCTAATTATTAATTGAGTTTAATGGACATACCCAACTAGACCAAGTGAACTTAAATAATAATTGGGCTTCAACTAAAAACACAATTGGACCCAGGTAATCCAAAAAAACCCAATTTCAGCCCAGCCCTCTCACCTATTCTCATTTCTCAGCCCCTCGACTCTCTCTCCCTCAGTTCCTGTCGTTTCTCTCTCTTCAAGAATTTAGGGATTAGGGTTTTTCAAATCTGATGCCTGTGAATTTCCTTCTCTTTCTTTCATTTTTTCACCTGCCAAACATATGTTAATTACTATTATTAAGAGCGTCTGTGAAGGAGTTTTTATTAATTCCCACTCTGAGTCTAACCTAAAGTGATTTTCTTTCATTCTCTCAGCTGCCAAACAAATCTAATTTTCTCTCTCACTCACTTTTTCAGACCTTATTGTCTCTTGCCCTTGTTTCAAGTAAGTCTCTTTCAAAAATTGGCTCTTTCTCAATATGTAATTCTTCATTGTGTAGCTCTAGTGTTTGATAATTTACTTCTGTGATTTTTTCCTCTTTTACCTTTTTGTGTTCTGTAGAAATTTCCTTTTGGGTTCTGTTATTCTTTCTTAATTTTTTGTGTGAATTTGATTAGTATATATTTATAATGGTTAGAATTAGCTAGGTGTGTGGGAAATGTCTTTTACAAGCTAATTTTCAATTGTATATTGCTGGGAATTAAAGTAGTTATGCGAACACACATAAGGGTAGAAAGCTGGTTGATTGTTCATTTTGTACAATTTGAATATATTTGCATCTCAGAGTTCCCTTATTTTTTCTGCAATATCTCAAATGCTAGTTCTGGTGTGTTCTACCTTTTCCTTTATCCTGTGATTCTTGTATTTCTAACCATTTTTAAAATTTTTAGGGTCCAGAAAATTTAATACCTGCCATATGAAGTTGAGACAACTTATGAAAAGGTATAAAGTCTTCTAAGCTAAGATTTTGTAGGCATTGAAATGAGTGTTGAGTATCAACATGGATATAATGTCTAACAAGAAAATTTGGAAAATTAAGATGTTATGGTGCATTCATATAAGTAGGAGGTCTTCTACTATAACGAGCAAGAAATTTTCTTGTAGATGTCCAACAATGCAAACAAGAAAACTGCTAGTGTTATAGGCCTTCATATCTGTCCTAAAAGGTTACATCCATAATCTGGGAAGTGCAGGATGTGACAAATATAGAGGCAAATGTATCAGCAATAATAGCAGCAAACTAGGGGGTAAAAAAAAGAAAAAGCACACAGCAGTGGATTATCAGACTTGCAGTCTTCGGATATGAAGATCATTGGTCCTTTATAAATGCAAGGCCTTTCATTTTAGTATATTATTGACTCTCCAAAAATCCTTTATAAATGAATTAATTAATGATATATATATATATATATATTTTCTGTAACGCAACAATTTAAGTTGATTGAAGCTAATTGCTATCATAGCAAGGGAAAGCTTGATTTTGTGTGAAGTTAATTGATATCCTAAAGGCATTTTGACAAGAAAATGCATCATCTGAAACATAAGAGTTTGAAATTCCTTTTTGTTCCCAGGGTGGTCTATAAATATTTATTTAAAATTATCAAAAAAGAAAAGAAAAGATGACCTGTTTCAAATTCTGTATAATATTTGTTAATTGGTCACCCAGCCATTTGTATCCCATAACGATTGACAATATAATTTTGTTCCTCCTTTTACTAAACATGCATTGTTATGATGGTAATGATAATGATCCTATCCATGTGTGTGTGTATTGATATGATGGACATGAGTTCATTTGTATGATCTTTGATATGCTAGGTTTAACCTCAGCTCAAGTCTAATCATTTGAATGGTTCAACATGCTGAATTTTTGTTGTTGTAACACTTCATTGGTCATGTCAGTTAGTACGTTGTCCATGTCATTATTGGTGTTGCAGTAACTAAGAGGTGGAATTTTGAACAATGGCAATGGTAAAAATACATGTGATTTCTAGTTAGATGTGCTGCTGTTAAACAGGTGATAGACGAATCTGCAAAGTTTGACATTCTTCTAAAGGTCAAGAGGGGAAGCAAAGAAGAGAAGTTTAAAGTGGAAGTTAATGAAGGTAGCTTCCACTTGAATCAGATGGAGCCTCACGGAGTCCTAATTTCATTGTTCAGTGGGTATACCGATGGTGTTACCAGAGTGTGGGGCGTTGGTTGCTACCAGTAAAGCTTCAGAAATTTGATATGCATTTCTGTTTTGAGCTATGTTGCATGGACACTAACATGGGTACGGATACGATATGGGTATGGGTACAGGGGTACATCAATTCTTGAAAACAAGGGTACAACACGTCTGGGGTAGGACAATTAATTAATTAATATATTTAGGTATATTTTTTGACAAAATATGTTTATTTTAGGATTTAAATTAAGTAATAACAGCAAATAAGTACAATAACACTAGAAAAATGTTGTCTAAAATACAATTTTTGTTCCATTACTAAATGACTAAACCCATAAAATAGATAAAACCAAATAAATAAATAAATAAACCTATAAAATAAGTAAATAACACGTGTAAATAAGTAAACTCAAAACATAATAAGTGTATAAGTAAAGCCAAACTATTAAAAAAAAAAAAAAACAGAGGAAGAGAGTCAAAAGACCAAAAGACAAAGAACCCAAAATCTGCAGGGAGAGAAATGACGGAGGGAGAGAGAAGGAGGTTTGGGGTTGTCGGAGGCCGGAGGGGATCAGTTGTTGATGATCTACTCCAAGAAGGCATAATGCACAGTTTAGATCGAAGAGAGAAATGATAGAGGGAGAGAAAAGGAGCTTTGGGGTTGTCGGAGGGGGTTTGGTTGTCACCGAGAAGGCACACCACACAAACCAAATCAGAGAATTGAGGGAAAGGGAGAGATCAGATCAAAGAATTGAGGAACAAAGAGAGGCGTTGGTTCAAATCCTGTTCTCTCTCTCTCTCTCTCTCTCTCTCTTTAAATTTTTATTTTATTTTATTTTTATTTTTAAGTTTTGCTATGTTTAGGACGTTTTGGCATGATGCAATCGTGTTGGCGATGTACCCAGATTTTTTTCAAAAAAAAGAAGAAAAAAAAAAGAAGAAGAGAGAATACGCCTCGGGTACGAATTTTAGGTGTCTTACCAATACCCGTGTCAGACATGGGTACTTGGCCAAAATCGCAATGTTTGTGTAACATAGGTTTTGAGAGCAACCAAGTTACTCTTGATAAGTTGGTTGTTTGAAAGATTTAGGATATTCTTGGTCTGGTTTATTTATTTAATGTTGGACATGGCTTTGAGGTCAATGATGTTTTGGTTTAAGTTTTTATATTAGATACTAGTTTCTAACCTGTGTGTTGCACCAGAAAGCCTATTAAGCATAAGAATTTTTCTTAAAACAATTCTTTGTTTCTTTTCTTTGATTGTAGATTAGAATTTCAATCTAAAACATTCCTACACTAAAGAATTTTTCTTAAAACAATTCTTTGTTTCTTTGCTTTGATTGTAGATTAGAATTTCAAAAATTTGTAACATTCAATTAAAAGTTACTATAGCTTTTGAGTAGAGTTTGCAGTGTGCTTTTGTGTTAGAATTCATTTCTTTCTCACTTATGTTTGTTTGTTTGTTTTTTTTTGTTTTTTTTTTTTTTTTGGTTCTTTTTTTTTTAAAAATCTAAAACATGCAATTACTAAATGGAAATATTGATTAAACAAAAACTTTAATAAATAAACATGTTAAAATAATTGAGTGACTTGAGACTTCTATCTAGAAGGTGTGTATGCATCACATACCTAGTTTAAGCACCTTTTGTAAACCTCAAGCAAATTAGGTCAACAATGGCTTTCAGGGTTAGTTCTTAGGTCACATTTGGGTTTGAGCTTGGTTATGTTAGGCCATCATTGGCTCATTGGGCTCCATATATGATGTTAATCATTTTGAAACTGAGTTAATTTCTCGTCATTGGGACCGAGAACCTCAGATATAAGTCAATGAAATGAGGTGTCTATATACGTGATATGCAAAAAAGTGTATATATATATATATATATATATATGCATACTTACTGCCAATAAATCAAAATGTAAGTTAAGGGAAATATTCATTCCTTAATAATAATTTATGACATCTTGTGCATTAGTAGAAAAGTACTTTAGAAATTAAAAATTATTCTTTTAAGTTTTAAACAAACTTTCTTAAACCCTTTCTTTTTTCTAAAAAATTTATAGAACTCAACAACTACGATTCCAAACTAAAGTGTAAATTTTTTTTACTTAAAACACCTTTTACGTGATATTAAGACCAAAGTTACCAATAAAAATTTAAAATAGAAAAAACGATAGCTGGAATAAGAGACAACAAGAAAGAATGGGGAAAAAAAAATCATTTCTATTATCGCCTATTTATGTGGATTCATGAATTAGAGAGAGAGAGAGAGAAGAGCTAGAGTGAGAGACTTAGGGGGGGCTAAGGGAGAGAAAAGGGAAAGATAGTGAGTTCGGCTGTGAAAGAGGAAAAAATATATTATGTTTCGGTTGTATATGCTATCTCTTTTACAGTAATTGGGTCTCACAACTGTGTGAGATTTAACTGCTGTAAGGAAAATGACATATACATTCGAAATATGATATATTATCTCGTGAAAGAGTGCAGAGAATTAAAAAAAAAAATTTGTTAATATTGTTAATGACAGTGCTTTAAATTTATTGAATATTCATGTTATTTGTTTTTTTTTTTTTGTTTGCCAAACATCCATGTTATTTGTTGAACGCAAATAATTGAGTATGAGGTATTTAGTTATATTTTTACCAAAATTACTAGTTTGACTAGCTTAAAAAGAATGCTCTTACCGACATGATTAAAAGTTAGTGGATTGAAAGAGGTTTGGTGGAAAAGAATGCTCTTACCGACATGATTAAAAGAGGCGTGTCCACAAAAGAATAATTATCACATATGAACAGTGGTTGGACCCCACATGTATCATTAAGGTATCTTCTCCTCCATGCAAAATAAAGATATTTTCTCCGCTGGTACCGCTCATGACTCACGGTTGACGTTTCTCCATAAAGTTTCTTTTTCTTGCTGTTTGACTGATTGATGTGCATTTAATCTTTGAATAAAACACTATACCGTTATATACAGACCTTATACGCATATCGAATCCAATCCCGCTCAATTCTCTGATAATGGCCGAGGCAGTTGTCTCCAGCGCTGTAGAAGCGCTCATTTCAAACTTGAGTGCTGTCCAGCAGTTTAGAGGGTATTTGAATGTGGAAGACGAACTTGGGAGGCTCCAGCAGGCTGTTTCCAGAATCCAACCTCTACTTTTGGATGCAGAGGAGAGGTACAATCAGAGCTATGAGGTCAAAATTTGGCTTAGAAAGCTTAAAGATGCATTTGATGATGCTGATGAATTAGTGGATGATTTCTTTACTGAGTCTCTGCGGCGAGAACTTCTGAACCGGGGTAGACGCACAAAACAGGTACGTATCTTCTTCTCCAAGCTTGCATATGGTTCAGCAAGGTTGCCTAAGTTTAAGACAGTTATTGCGAGAATAGAGAAAATTGCATCCGAAGCTGACAGATTCCAGTTTAGTAACCGGTGTCCTGAGAAGAAGGAGAGAAGAGAGTCTCAATCTTCTTCTTTGTCACGTGGGGTCGAGATTATTGGGAGAGAGGAGGAAAAGAATGCAATTGTACATGATCTAGTGAAAATGGATAATATCAAGGGCGAAGCGAATGTCTCAGTGATTTCAATAGTTGGGGGCGCAGGTGTAGGAAAGACTGCACTTACTCAATTTGCATACAATCATGAGACTGTAAGAAAACATTTCGAGCTACGATTATGGGTGCGTGTCGCTGAATCCTTTGTCTTGAAAACGATTGTTGAAGAGATTGTGGAATCAGCAAGCGGGGAGAGACCGGAAAATCTCGGGTTGAATTCATTGTTGGTACGCCTTCGGGTAATGATTGATGGGAAGCGGTTTTTACTTGTATTGGATGGTGTTTGGAATGAAGATAGTGAAAAATGGTCCAGCTTGAAAAAACTGTTAATTTGTGGCGCGAGGGGAAGTAAAATTGTGACTACTACACGTAGTAAATTGGTTGCAGAGATTATGCACACAGTTCCAATATTTTTTTTAGAACCTCTGTCATACGACGATTCACTTGCTTTATTTAAGAAGATGGCATTCGGGGAAGAAGAAGAGCGAACGAATCAAGCTCTTGAATCCATCGGGGAGGAGATTGTACAGAAGTATGCTGGTGTTCCTCTTGCCATAAGGACTATAGGGAGTCTGTTATACTTCAAACATTTAGAAGGTGATTGGTTGGAGTTCCTGCAGGATGAACTTCCAAAAATTTTACAACAAGAAATTGATATTTCTGCAGTACTTAAGTTGACTTACGATCATCTCCCATCACATTTGAAACAATGTTTTGCTTACTGTAGATTATTTCCTAATGATTATGAAATTGATGTACAGAAACTGATTAAACTTTGGATGGGGCAAGGGTTTCTCATTTCATCAAGCAAAGATCAATGTCTAGAAGATGTTGGTTATGAGTATTTTATGGATCTATTCCAGAGGTCCTTTTTCCAAGAGGTAGAAACAGATGAATGGGGCATTATAAGAAGTTGCAAAATGCCAAAAATCTTGCATGATCATGCAATTTTAGTGGCAGGGGTTGTGAGCTGTGCGTCAAATTTAAATGGGGACAATATAAATGATAGAGTCCGTCATGTGTCATTCGATTTTAATTTGGTATCATCACAGCAATTTGTGAGACCCTTGCTTAAAGCCAAGCGAATACAGACATTTCTATTGCCTAGTCAGTCATGGCTTCCAAACGATGAAAAGTTCAGCAGGTCCACTTGTAGAAAAGTTCGATCATGGCTTAAAGCAATTTTTTCACGATTCAAGTGTTTACGTGTGTTGGATTTACATGATTTAGGGATCAAGGTGGTTCCAAGTAGCCTCTGTAAGTTGAAGCGTTTAAGATATCTCGATCTCTCTAAGAATGGAATCAAAAAGCTTCCAAGTTCCATAACCAGCCTGCTGAATTTGCAAACATTGAAACTTTCGAATTGTAATGTGCTTGAAGAATTGCCAAAGGGCATTATAAATTTAGTCAGGCTTCGGCATCTTGAGATTGATGGCTGTGATAAATTGGCTCAAATGCCATGTGGACTGGGACAATTGACTTCTCTTCAGACATTATCCTTATTTGTATTAAGGAATCAGTCTGTCTGCAGGCAGAGTGGCAAGCTAAGTGAACTGAAGAGGCTAAACAGCTTGAGCAGAGGGCTTGAGATTTTACATCTAGAACATTTGTCAGATGCTTCAACAGAAACTAAGAATGCAAATTTGAAGGAGAAACAACGTCTTCAAGCCTTGACTCTAAGATGGTTTCGACAAGATGATGCTGATGTTGATGTGGAGAGTGACGAGAAGTCATTGGAAGGCCTCCAACCACACCGAAATCTGAAAACGTTGTGGGTGATAGGCTATGGGGGTATGAAGTTTCCAAGTTGGCTATCTTCTCTCATATATCTTGTTAAATTTACTCTCTGCAATTGTCTCAAGTTCCAACATCTACCGCCATTAGATCAACTCTCTTTTCTCAAGAGTCTTAAACTTCAAAGGTTGCATGCTCTGGAGTACGTAACAGACAGCGGCGGAAAAGACAAGTTCTCTTCTTCAGCAATATCAATAACATTCTTCCCATCCTTGAAGGAACTTGTACTCTGGGATTGTCCCAATCTGAAGGGATGGTGGAGGGATGTTCCAGTTGGTGATGATAAGAGTGCTGTTGGAACAACACAAGCATCAATGACAGATCAGCAACAACAGTATCCGTTGCTGCCTTCATTTCCCTCTCTTTCAAAATTAGAAATTCAGTATTGTCCAATGCTGAATTCCATTCCCTTCTATCCACATCTTGATGAACAGCTGGTCCTGAATAATGCCAAGCTGACACTTCTGCAACAGACAATGTGGTATATGGCAGCATCGCAAGGCCCAACAACTGCAGCTATGTCAGTTCGTTCTTCTACTCTGCCCTCTTCCTCCTTGGGTCCTCTTTCCAAATTAAATTCTTTGACTTTAACTGGCATTAAAGAGCTAGAGTGTTTGGAAGATGAATGGCTGCAAAACTTCACTTCTCTTGAGAGTCTCAGTATTTCAGGGTGCCCAAGACTAATGTTCTTATCAAATGGTATTCAGCATCTCACCTCCCTTAAGTGTATGGACATTAGGGACTGCGAGGAGCTTGATCTTTCCAGCAATGAAGGTGATGGCGAGCAATGGAAAGGACTGAGGAACCTCTGTTCCCTCACTATTTGGGGAATCCCAAAGTTGAAGTCTCTCCCGAAAGGGATGCAACATGTTTTGCCTCTTGAAAAGCTCCGGATCCTAAATTGTCCAAATTTAGTATCTCTAGAAGACTGGATCAGCAGTTTCACATCTCTTAATAGGCTTGTTATTTCTAAATGCCGCAAATTGGCTTTGCTGCCTCACGGAATGAGTAACCTTAAGTCTTTACGTAGACTGGTGATTGATGATTGTCCCATGTTATTGCGAAGATGCCAAGGGGAAACTGGTGAGGATTTGCACAAGATTAAACACATCCCAGAAATTTCGGAAAGGCTGACTTCTCGGGACTTTGATTAATCTCTTGTTTCATACTTCATTCAGCATGTTTAGGTATGTAAAATTCCTTCCTAATCTTAGAGGCACTCATCAATTGAAAATGTTGTTTTTATCCCTTGTTTACACCCTGCTCCCCTTTTCATTTTCATTTTTTTCTTTCCTTGGAGGCTTTTGATATTTAAGCAAATTTCTCAGTTATTTTCAGTTCATATGCAGAACCAATGCTGCAGATAGAGAGTTGGGGTTCATGAGACCTCTTTGGGACTACAGATGGAATAAGAATAGCTGTAAGGACCACTTGTTTCTTTATTTTAAAAAAAAATCTTGTAGTATCCCTAACTGAAATGACTAGATGATGCATTTGCTTGCTTTTTTTTTTTAATCCTTAAAACAGTGTACAAAATGGAACATGGTGGAGGATGAGGATAAAGATCGATTGAAGGTACAAGCCCCTTTATCTGTATAGGGTATTTATTTTTTAGTCCTTAATCAATCAATCATTATTATATATCATATACTATATAATAAAAGTTGAGCTTAGACACCGTAATTGTGCCAAGTGACTTCACCAAATTATAGAATATTTTTTAGATTTTTCAATAAATTCATTCACTTAAATTTTTAGATAAAAACAAAAAGTTTTTGATCTTTATCAACTTCTTTGGATAAAGTAACAATAAGTGTTCTAATGATCTTCTTCTTTTTTTTTTTTTTTTTTTTTTGGGATAAACATTTATCCTACGTCATCTATTTCCTAATAATAAAGTAACAGATTTAAAAGTATTATTTTTTCTTCTCAAAAACTTTTTCTTTTGGAATAAATAACAAAAAATAGCTAATATGTATGAACTTTAATGTAAACTAAAAAAAAAAATAAAATCTAATATCAATATAATAACATTAACTATTTTTTTGGGATAAAGGAAAAACAAACTAATATGTAATTAACATAAACTTTTTAATTACGTAAACTCTTTTTACTTTCTGTTCATATCAAGTTATCAACTATTTCACAACCTAAAATTATCTAATATAAAAGTGAGGGTATATATACGGTTTGGTATATTTTTCCCTTTTCCTACCGTATGGTTTCTTGATGTATTCTATCATTCTCTTACTTACCTTACCTGTGAAACTTGCATGTATGTATTTGCCTTCTTCTTTTTGTTTTTTCATAAAATTCACTTCGATATTTTTTATTTTTCATCAAATTGAATATGTTTTGTGTGCAGGTTGCCTTTTATATAAGTTATTTTTTTTAACTTTGATCTAATTTATATGTTTATTATGGTCTTCAGAATCAATTGTATATCTTCCATGAAAACTAACAGATTAATTTTAACAAAAATCTTATTCACTTTTTGAAAGATCTGTTTTCCAATATGTGTAGATTCCACAGGTAGCCAAGAGATTAAGATTTGAGCATCCAAAACCATGATAATGAACATCACTCCACAAAGAATGGAGATAGAAAATTGATTAAATATAAAAAGAGTGATGTAAAAACAATGGATATTTAAGATGATGTGAAATCTCTATGACTTCGCTGCCTCCCCCTTGCTGTCAAAGTTAATTCAATTTTCATGTGAGTATCTTTACTTTAACTTTAATTCCAAATTTTTTTTAATGTTTATAAATTAATATTGTTTTTAATTATTGAATTCAGAGTTTTTCTGTGTCTATATACTTATGTATGTGTTATGGTGAATTTTGCTTTCAATTTTTTTTTTTAAAAATTTTATAACTTTGGGTAGTTTTAATTTGTAAATTTGGGATGATTGCTTGGGGTTAAAGTAAAAATATTAGGTCAATTTAATCATAATTCATGCAATAGTAGGGTGTTTAGATGTTGATATTAATTTTATGCTTATTTACATTAATTAACATAAACATCTTAGTGTGTTTAGTGTTGATATTAATTTGACACTTGAGATGCAAGCACTTCATTATAATTAAACATAAATGTTATTATGTCAGTATGTTATAATTATTATTTGTTGTTCCACACCCTATTTCACCTTAATTGTTATTTGAATAAGTAAAAGTTATGTCTCAGTCCGACCGGGTATAGCATTTCTCTTCAATCATTAATTAGTGTTTCTCAATAAAATTATTCATGTTATAAGTTTATGACCAAAACTGTGCAAAGCCTGGCCCGTTTACTACTAAAAGCTTTTAGAAATTTAAAACTTGCCATAATCTTTAAAATATTTTTACTATTTTATTTGTTATTAAATTTAATTATATTATCAAAAAAAAATATTTTTTAAAATTTATATATAATTCTTTTATTCAGCCGTGCATAGCACGAGCATATATACTATAGGGTTAGGATTTGTAGTCCCTGCCCAAAATAATGAATTTGTAGAGAGTGGGTGAAAGAGCTAGGTCGATTATGAGACTGACAACAATTAACTACAACCCCCAAGTATGAACCAGCATAATCATACACGTAAAACGAAATGAATTGGTATCCGAATAGATATATTATTGATTGAACAGCGATTATAATTCTTAGAGCTACAGTAAAGTCTTTCTCTTGCCCTTATTCTGATTTTTTCCCATCTTCCACTATCAGAGGCCTCTTCCCTTTATATAGCATCCTTCCCCCTCATCTTCATCGTCCACTTGTTCTTCATCTATGTATCCACTTGAGTATATGTCACGTCAGGTATCTTCTTTAGCTCTCTGTGAGTGGTGGTAGTTGAGATTACACTGTTTAAGGGTCTTCTCCACATAAATGCAGCCAGGAAAGTTGCTGCAGTGCATTAAACACGGTGGTAGCAGCTTTTTCTTTTAGATATTTCTCCGTTCTTATCTTCTTCATACGTGCCTAAAACTTGTCCTTATCATTAAAATCGTTAGAAGGATTGCCTAAACCTTTCAGGTGTCTGTTTGACCAAAACTCTATGCACCCGAGGAGAATGGCCTCTTCGGACCACTGGTAATCTCCTCGGAATATACTCCTCGTTCATTTCCAGGTATATTTCTTCCAAATGGACTTCTTCTCACATTTTCTTCTCTTCGGACACACAATAGTAGTCAAATGGGGCCCTAGGCCCAATACAAGAGGTTGAGCTTTCACCCCCCACATATACATACATACATATATATATATCTAAGAAAGGGGAAAAAAATTACCGGTGGCAGTTTCGGCAATCTGATGATAGCAGGTAAATGGCCTGATCGACGGAGTTAATGACACATAGATTTCTCTTCCTCAATCTCAATTCCTGTGTGTGCCTGTGGCATTGTTAATCAAAAAGTCAGAAGAAGAAGGAAGAATTTTTGAAAGGAACCGGGAAAAGATTCTCTTTTTTCTCAAAACAAAAGTAAATATCTACTAATATTTTGATTGAAAACCCTAAAACCCAAAACAAAAATGAATAAAATCTAAACCTATCCAACAAAAAAACTCAATTAAAAGTAAAATTTCATACCCAGATCTTAAAAATGGAAAAAAATTTACCAGTGCCGGTTCCGACGATTCAGGTGGTTGATACATGACCTAACGGTTTCTTTTTGTGCTTGCTATCTGATGGTCTAAGTCTGGCCAGGGAATGGACAATGGCCAGCCTTCGATCTTTCGCTCTTTCTCTTTGGGTAACAACTCTGTTCTCTCTCTTTCTCCGTATACGGGCAGGCCTTCTGAATGTAATTTACCCATTTAAGCAGTCTATATATATATAATAGCAGAAGTTGAGAGAAAGTGAGTTCCTACAATTAAGGAGGTAGTGACAAATCAGAAAAGTATTTAGACACGTATACAGTTTAATCTTTAAAAAATCGTACGATGCATTGTTTGGAGAGGCTTCCTATTATAGCGTTAAAACAGTATGGTCTTTGAGTATAAATACAACACTAATTGCTTAAATGGGTAAATTACATATATATAATAACAAAAGCTGAGAGAAAGTGGATTCCTACAATTAAGGAGTTGTTGACAAATAGGAAAAGTGGCTATCTAAAATTCAGACACGTTTTACTTTAAAATGCGATACATTATATTGATTAGTAACGCAACAACACCGTTTAAATGCGAAAAAATCTTTGACTACATTAAAATACTGTTTCGAGCCCTATTGGTATAAAAGGAAATTAACGGCTTTAGACAGAAAAAAGAAAGATCGCTACACGTAGAAAAAAAAAAGAAAGAGAAAGAGAGACCGAGTGAAAAGAGAGACAGAGAAATAGAGAGGCAGAGAACGGAGAAGGAGAGAGAGATCGACAGATCAAAAACTGAAACCCAAAACATCAGACACCAATCAAGATGAAGAAGAGCCGTACAGTCTCTTCCAATATCCCTAAACTCTCTTTCTCTCCTTTCTTCTCATGAACCCTAATCTTTTTCTTCAAGAATATTCAATTTTTTTTCTCTCTTCTCACGAACCCTAATCTTTCTCTTCTCTATTCTCTCTTCTCTCTTCTCTCTTCAATCTTTTTCCAATTCAAGATTCACGTATTTGTTTCTTGCTCTCTATATTATTGAATTCCTCAAAATTTCAAATTTTTTTGAAAAATCAGATTTGAATCGATCTTTGTGTGTGTGTGTGTGTGTATGGCGAACGGTACGGATTCGGAGGAGTTCGTGTTGCTATCTCAGGTTCGTACGGGTCACAAGCGAGAGTTCGCCTTCGCAATGAAGGCGCAAACAGAGATCTGCGGGTCCTTGGGTCGGACCCGGTCTAGGAAGACCCGGAATGAGGCTGTGGCGACCAATAGAAGCAAGAAATAGAGAAAGAGGCAGAGTTAGAGACATCTCAGGCTAGTACAACTGTCGGACTTTGACCACCAAAATTCTTGCTTCCCTCAACCGGCAATGCACTGTTACAGAGTGAGTTTTCTTTTTTTGCTTTCTTTGTTTTTTGATTTTTTATAAATTTTTATAAGTAAAAAACTAAATCTTGCGATAACTATGATTTATGTTTATTGCAATTTGGGTCACCACCCAGATCGTCGGATGGCGGATTACTCATTTCTAGATCTAAACGGTTTTTAAAATTGGATTGATATCTGCGATAACTATGATCGTTAGGCCATACATCCGCCACCCAGATCGTCGAAACTGGCTCCGGTATTTTTTCTTTCCATTTTTTAGATTTGGGTATGAAATGTTACTTTAATTGAGTTCTTTTATTTTTTTTTTGTTGAATGGGTTTAGATTTGATTAGTTTTTGTTTTGGGTTTTCTATCAAAATGTTTGTTTCCTCAATTTTAGATATTTGCTTTTGTTTTTTTTATTGTTTTGTTTTTTGTTTAAAGATTACTGAAATCACTAAATCATTGAGATTAAATAAGTGTAAGATTGAAATCATTGGGTATTTCCATTTCTAACATTTATTTTCCTTTTTCAATCTTATTTTAGGCTTTTTCTGCCGGAATAGCATGCACCAGATAGAGTTAAGGCACACAGAGATATGCTGTATATCAGTAACTGGTAAAGTTATTGTTTTATTTTATTTTTTTCTTTTCGTTTTCAAATTTGGGGATTGAATATGATTTAGGTTTAAATTTCTTGGTTGGATTGGTTTAGATTTAGTTATAGTTAGATTTGGTTTTGAGTTAGGCTTCCATCAGAATTATGCACATTTCAGGTCCAATAATTAACTTCATTTTTGTTCGCCAAAAAAAAAAAAAAAGGAACAGTCATAAAGGTTGATACTAAAGACGTAATAGGAAAAAAAAGGACATTTAAATGTTACATACTGATTCTTCTGTAATTGCTCATTTCAAGATCTAAACGGTTCTTAAAATTGGATTGTGGTGCCTAGAATTTCAGTTTCACTGTTTCTATATTTCCATTTTTTTCCCCCCACCTTTGAAACAAAATCTTTCCAGATTAGGATCCATACCACTAGGTTTATTGTTAGTCACTTTAAACTCAATGCTTTATAAAAGTTCACACTTTTGAAACTTTTGATTAGATAACTAAAGGAAAATGAATGCTGCTTAAAGAAAACACACACATTGTTTACATTAAACTTTAGTTTGATGGTGCAGCTTTCCATATGAGAAATTCATAGATGAGTATGTGGATTAAAATAAATAATTTTTTAAGTTGTTAATGCTATTTCTTGAATGCTCTGTATAATTGATATTTGCCTTTGTAATTAATATTTAGAATATAACAGCCCTACAATTCTTTGGTAACAAAGGCATTCTTTCTGTTTGGCTGAAAGTGAAGTCCTTATGACATTTATAGCATTGTGTTGTGTTTATATGTTTAATATTCTATTGTAGAAAGTTTAAAATAACATTTTGAAGATTACTTTACAATTTGATTAAGAATTTAGTAATGAAAACAATTACCACCAGTTATTGACGGTATTACAAAACTTTAGTAGACTTTGCCCTTCCTGTTTTTAGCAAAAAAGCCTGCCACTCGATCTTCAATTATATCAAAATCATCTATGTTATTAGTCAATTTTTGTTTCTACTTTGTTTCTTAAGGAAAATAAAAAAAGAAATTTCTTTTATTAATTTGATTAATGTATTTATCTTCATCAATATTCTTAATGTGACTCACTTATCAAAGACAAAATTTTTTTAAGGCTTTTTAAAACAAAATAAATTCATGCCACGTCGTCATTTGCTTTTGAATTCTAATTTCAGTGTAGGTGTGAGGAAGAATGAAGGGTATTATTCATTTGATGGAGAATTTCTATTTGGACTCATTAGAGAAATTTTTCATTTGTAAATTTCATAAATTAGTTTATTTGCTGTAATTTTTTTTCATCTTTGCCAATTTCCTCATTTTGTGTTATACATTTTCATTCTTCTTTTGGAAATTTTAATTGAGTTTTTTAGTCTTTGGTGAGTATTCTGTAGGTATGAGAGCTGCCTATGGGAATGTGAAGAATTTCATTGATGGGTGTGATGAGGCTTGAGTTGGAGGTATTCAATCTGACTCAGGAGCATACTAGAGCAAGATGACAAGTCAAGATGGTGCTGAACAACCTTGAGAAAACATGTAAGAATCTACAACTTATTAATATTATGTGTAAGATCTTTTGACAGGTTTAAAAATCTGCACCTATTATAAAGAATAAAATTTTTATCTGGTATAAAATCAATATTTATCATGAACACTATTTTCCAGTTAGATACCTACTTGACTCTTTTTTTGTTCTTGATTTAGTTTTGGTTAATTGGATGAGGTTTGATCCTTTAGTAATTTTAGGTTTTGTTTGTTCATTTCTCCGGTGCATTTTAATCAATGGTTATTTTTGTGTGCAAAAGAATGCTCTTCTGTATCAATTGTATTTATGACATTATATAGTAATTTGTTATATTTTTGGAACCTGTTTTGTGGTGCTTGAAATTTGGAGTTGGTTAACTGAATCTTATTTACCAATATAATGTCAGTGGTGCTTTTTCTCTGCATGTTGTTTGATCTTTGCATTATGTGGGAGGCATGTCTTTATATAAAAGAAGCTAGATTACTTATGAAACCAAGGCTTTCTCAGCGTCCTAATTTTCAGTGTCTGTCAATGTCATATGTTTAAGCACTACAACATTGCTATTTTTTTTCCCTGATGACCAAAATTGAAGTGCAGATCCAGTGTGTGAAAAAGAGGAAAAATTAGAACAACTAACCTGGGATTCTGCTTTCAATGATTTAAAGTGGGTGTGTGGTGTGATCCTCAATAGCCAAGTACTCTTTCTAAGCCTTTTGTTATTTTGGCTATTGAATTATTAACATTCTATTGTAGGTTTAGACAAATGGCTATCTACTTAAGTTGGTTTCAGAGCTTAGGCATATGCTGCCAGTGTTGCCACATAGGAAAAAAAGCCACTTAAAATCCTGCCACGTATCCAGGGAAAAAAGGTTCAAAACTGATCGTTACATCGGTTTAGAAGTTCTTTAAACGTTTAACATACGAATAGTTAAAATTTTATCTTTTTGCAAAAGCCTAATCCTAAAATTAACCGTTTAACATACAAACATAAGGATAGAGAGTCCGATCAAGGATAAAGAGAAAAGGATAGAAACACAGACCAACCACCCTCCGTCTATACAATCAGACCATCGCAACCACAGGCACACAAAGATACAGGTTATAGTCTGTACGACACACATAAACAGAGATAGAGAAAGAGAAATCTAAGGGCCATCAACACCGTCACTTGATCACCCACCATCAGGCCATATATCTGCCACCAGCACTGATAAAGTTTTTTTCCCTTCCATTTTTTTTAATTAGGTATGAAATTTAAATTAGCTTTGGGTATTTTGGTTGAATTAGATTAGATTTTTGCATTTGGTAAGATTTGGTTTTGTTTTGGGTTTCTGAATATTATTTACAACACCGTCTTATATTTTGATAGATTATAGAAATTACTAAAAAAGATTCACCCTAAGGAGTTGAAAATAGAAATCTTAAGATATCTTTTGGATCAAATAAGCTTTCTTTCAAAAAAAAAATTTTTGGTTTTTTTTTTTTTTTGGTTATGTTATGCATCTTTAATTATTGGTTTTTTGTTTCTGTAATGGACTCTGTGTTGAGGCTTTTGTACAAAGTTTTGCACTCTCATAATTAATCTAGAATGTGTTGCGGTTTTCTTAAAATTGTATATTTCTCACAAAAGCCACTGTTTTCAGTGATATCCAGTTTCCATTAAGAAGGAGGAGATAGAAGTGGTGAAAGTAGAATTAGTGTTGCCAACCCACCTTTGTTTCAAGCAAATCCAAAGGCAGGCTCTAGAAACATTTGAAGCAAATTTTTCAGGCTGAGAATTAGAAGAATCACCCTCCTTAAGAACTACCTGTAAGTTCATGGAATGAAAGAAAATATGGGGATTCTTTTCTTTCATTGGCTTTCCTTTATTTTTGGAAAAGCATATATATTAATTACTAGAAGGAATGACGAGAATGCACTATGCTAAACTTTGTATTACTCATGGTAGAAAGTCATATTTGCTAAACAATCTGACCATGGCTTTATATATTATATTAAATAACTCAGGATATATCATTTAATATTTAAATGATTTTATTAGATTGTGGAAGTTGTCTACAGATTCAAGGACTCAAACTCTCTATTTTTTACCGATGTAAATTAGGAAAAACAGAATTGATGGAAACAGTCCTCTCCTTTTACTTCAAGTTAGTAGTTAGGTAATGAACAATTGAAGTTTTATCATCATGGGTTTTATTTGTGTGTTGATGATAAGAACTAGAAATTAAAATGTTGAGTATTATTATTTTTTAAATTAACATGTCACATTTTATTGTCATTTTGGAAGTGGTATTGTGTTTTGTGGTGTAGATTTTGAGGAGATCCTTATTTATATTTGTGTTTGGCCACTTTGTAGTCTAACGAATTTGAAGTAATTAAACTTGAATTGTATATATAAGATCTACTCAGGGAAAGGGTATTTCTAAATTTAAGCTAAGCATATGGATATGGTATCTAATGTAGAAAATATTTGCATATTAATCCTTTTTATAATTAAAAAAAAAAAAATCATTTACTAAGGCTTAGCAGTCATAATTGGATGAAAATTGAAGAAGATTTTCATTCTTTTAAGTCGTGTTAGTCATGAGAGGATGAAAAATGAAAGACCATGTTATGTAATGCAAAAAAACCATGTGGACCTAAAAGCTCTTATTGTTTTCTGTGTTAGCATATGGGATGCCGATAATGGTTTTGGATGCCACAATATTAATTGTAAATTTGTGACTATCAAGACATGATTTTACACAAATCTCTTGAGTTTTTCCTGTTATAAATGTCTTTTTTTTTTATTCTTTTCTTTTGTATTTTTTTCCTTTTTTTTGCTATTTCCAATTGTCCTCTTTCTGATTCTCTTTAGACTGTTAATGTGCGAGCCAATCCTTTCTTTCAATCTTTGCAGTTTTATGACTGTCAAAGCCAAATAACTCAAGAAAGAAAGATTCAAAAACCATCAAATTGCTTTAAAGAAGAGAGAAAAGAGTACCAGATTAGCCAAGTGATGTTGGAGAACCATTTTTGTATATCTCAACTTTGTGCGATATATAGAATCCCACAAAAAAACCTTGGAAAGGCTTTTCTGTTTGGTATATTAACATTATTTGGGGACTACCGGATTTGTTGGATACTAATAATGATTGATTGAAGTGCTAGCTGTTGGGATGCATAAAGCCTTGGAATTTGCCAAGCATTTGTCAATATGAGACCTGGAGGTAGAGTATGAAGATAGCTCCATCATTCAAGCACTTAATATGCTTAAACTGTTGATCATGCTTTCAAGTGCATTGCTTTCTTTTGAGACAATATAGCATACTCAAATCTATGTATGATACTCCGGAATGTATTTCAAATTCAATAGTTACTGATGTACAAGTTTTGTAAATTCTCAATAAATACCATTATCATTTTGTTAAAAAAATATGTTTTGCAAAAGACTAATGTTAAAAATTTTAGGGGATATTGGATACTATATGCTTAAATATACTAAATTATGTAGGTTTAAATGAATGTAGTGGAAGTATGAGAGCTAAGTTTATGTTGGATGCAAAGATCATTAATATGTAAAATGATCCCACGCATTGCACGGGTTAAACACTAGTACATATAAAAGCAAAGACTTCATGTGGAAGAGTATGAGGTTCTGGCATGTGGCACTCTAATCTTACATTTAGCCTTCGCATTAACTTCCTTAGAAATTAGACGAAAGATTTAAAAAACCCAAGTCCACTTATTATATTACAAATTATTTGAAAAGCCCAAGCCTCCCCCATGTGCAACAACCTTGCCCTCAGACAGCACTCTTCGGCTTCTTTGAATTCCAGTCTAAATTCACTGATTATTTGAAGTGACAAATACAAAAAAGCTTTAGAGATTTCAATATTTGGTATTTTGGCCCTCAATTCCCTTATCCTTTCAGCCAATTATATATCTCACTCAAGCATTTACTTCTCCTTCGATGCCATTCTGCTTAGAGCATTTTATCTCCTTCTCACAGCTATTTTCCCTCACTCAGAGCATGTTTTGGTCACATTGATTTCACCTTCTAATTCAAGGTTTGATTATCTTTTATTCTTTGAAGTTTAATTTGTTTGTCTCTCTCTCTGTCAATCACCCCCTTTTCTCAAAAAAATTTGCTGTTGTTGAGGTGGACTTAACTAACAAACTTTTTATTACATGCAAGAAAATTTTCTAATAAAATACCTAAATGTTTTCTTCTTTTTCTAGAATCTAACTTTATAAAATGTCCATTTTGCAGGTCTAATAAGTTGACATGTTTATTTCTTCCTACAGTATATACAATACCTAGTAAGGGCCAATAATTTAGCTCCCGGGTTTCTTCTTTTTTCAATTTTTTATCAATTTATTTTTTATCTTATCTATATATCTATATATATATATATATATATATATAAAATAATAGGTAAAACTGAGAGAAACTCAAATTAAAATTCCAAATTAGAGTTCCAATTTTGTGCCATGTGTCTAGATTTATGTGGAGATCACTCCATAATTATCTTTCCAATTGTTCAATTTAAATCTGAAATTATAGTCCAATTTTATGCCATGTGTGTCAAAAAATTTCTTAATTTTGATGCCAAAGCTAAGATTACATCATAAATATCTATCCAAATATTCATTGTATTTATAGCAATGCAAATACTGAGGAGTCAAATGAAGCAAGCGTTAAATGGTGCTCTATAGAAGAGAGAAAATTCTAGAGGGAAGAAACAGAGAGTTATAAAAGAGATGGTCGACCCACTCCCCCTCCGCCTAAGCTTCCCAACCCTTATTTCCACGCAAAAGGAAACTCAATGTAGAGAAAATTAATCGCAATGTGTTAAGGATAGACCTCATCTACAAATTAGAAGTCCTACAACTATAGAACCATCTGTTAATGATCAACACAACAACAGATAGTAGTAGATATTGATCAACGCAGTAACAAATTGCAACTCCACTGGTACTCCTCTCTCTCTAAATTTCGGCTTCAAACTTAATCTTTTATGCAATATTCGTTTCTTCTAAATATCACAAAATACTAAATTTCACTTCCAAAGATGCTAATAATGACTTGACTAACCATCCTTTGATAAGATTCTATTCAAAGAATAGAGAGATACATCCTCAAACAAGCTTTGGTGGTCCATCATGTAAGTGTAAATCCTCTCTCTCTCTCTCTCTCTCCTATCTGTTACCCTTATTAGCCACATTAAAAACAGAGATTGATAGAGTTTGTCGGCTAGCCATACATTCTCAAAGGAGGTTTTTTTTTCCTCACTCAAACGGTCCATCATCTTACCCAATTACCTGCCATACCATCACAAACTCAGTTTTTTTTTTTTTTTTTTTCCTATGAAAATTTCTGGCACCAAACAACAATTGGGGGTTCAAAAGCAGGGATGGATCTTTTCAATATCATTCTCACTAAGGATCATCTCTCTCTCATTTAGTTTTCATTCCCTTAATTTGAAATAGTGATGAGTTTGTCTCAATTATTGATCCTTGAAACTTCAATGGTTTAGTATTATTTTTATTGAGGTAATATAAAATTTGTGTGTGGGATTTGGTACTAAAGTGGTTAAAGGGTGGTGGGTAATTCAAATTATTAGTGTCTTAATATTGGAACTATTAGAAATAGTGGACACTGAGTCACTGTGTTATTGGAGTGTTTTGAAGGGGATTAGGATTGGTAGATTGTCCATTTTATTCCTACCCTTGTTGGAGTGTTTTGAAGTGGATTAGGATTGGTAGATTGTCCATTTTATTCCTACCCATAAAATTTTAATGGAATTGTTTTGGACAGCTAGAACTCTAAATAGAGTGGAGGATTGTATCACAGTTCTGTTTTATTTCATGTGAATTTCAGAGCATTTTAGAATAATAAAACCATCATAATATCGGAGCCACAATCATTAACTACAGCATCAGCAACAAAACCAGAAGTTTCAATTGGTTTGTCATTTGGCTACATTCAATTGTTCTTCTTCCACGTGTTCACAAAAAAATTAAATAAAGGTATCCGTGGTTGAATTGTTAACTAACAGCTCCTATGGAAGACGACTTCAGAACATTCTCTATAGTCACACAAGAGGAGAAACAAAGAAGGGCTGGCAGCTAACATGCTAAGAATGAGTACTTCTTGGTCTTTGCCAGATTCTTACTTGGGGTGTCCTCCTTAATATATAATTAGATATATAAAGACAGAAAAATTACAAATTCCTAGGAATAGAAGCCTCAAAAGTCTTGCAAGAAGAAACTTAGGCAAGGAATGGTGGCAAGATTATAAAATTATAAGTTGCATTGGATAGCGCTTCTCTTGACATTAGAAGAGAACTTTAGAACTAATTCTAAATATACTAAGATCAAGTACTACTTTTGCTCCATTCATTTAATTTAGGGTCTCCATTTATTTTCAATTAGGGATCAATCTAGCTATAGAAAATTTCCAAATGCTCACTTCTGTTAATTGATCCCCATCAAGCATGCTAAAGTTGGAGAATAAGGAATGAATGATCAATGATGTCTCAGATTTGAAGCTGGCTTGAATTAAGAAGAATAAAAATTGTGTTAATGCGAGTACCAATAGAAGTATATATTGGGTTGGACAAAGTAATTGGATTCAAGTCTCTAATATCAAAGGAGGACATGACATTAATTAGTCTATCTCAACCGAAATAATGGGCTAAAAGTGAAGGACAATGAGGTGAATACTGTTTTGTTTTTTCTCTTGTTACTTATTTTAAAGTGGAACTCTTATTAGACTATTTCCACCATCTACTGATTAGTAATCCAATCCAATTATATCTATCATGTCTCTCTTGCTTTACCCGAAGTGTAACAACTCGCTGCATTCCTAGGAAAATAAAGCTTAGCTTATTTATACCCCGTAGTTTAAAGAATGAGTCCGAATTTGATAAGAATGTGGTGTAAAACCCTTGTTTTACACATCTAATTAGAGATTACCACATCAAATATTTACTTAAAACTCAATATATCCTGCCACATCAAATAACATCTCAATTAACTCCTACTTGAGTTGAATTTTCATATAAGTATTTAAATTGATTGAGTGTGGTTGTGCCTACTGTTTAATATGTGAAAGATGTTGTGGCATGTTGGAATTGGAGGGTGTAAAAATTGGATTTTACACCACATCCTTCTAGAATTTAATCTCTTAAATATGTGCAACTGCATCGATGGACCATAATATTTTTTGTTGTTACTAATTTCCCATTGTAGGTGATATTTGCAACACCATGCCTTAGTTCCATGATACATATTTGGAAGTATAAGAGCTATAAATCTACAACCTGATTGTAAATAAATTTATGTTGTTAAAGATCCATGGAGTTAATATTTTAGCCACCGTAACACATATGACTAAATAATAATAAAAATCATGCCAAAATCCATGATTGGGTTGTGATTTATCGTTTCTTTCTCCTTCTATATAATATATGTTTCAATATTTTGCAATAGTTAAAACATGTTAAGTATAAATAGAAGCCCATTCTCTCTCTCTCTCTCTCTCAAGAAAACCCTGACACTAAAAATCTTTCATATTCAGGGCAGGTTGTACATTTAGGCGATTGTGCTGAGGTTTTAAAATCCCCATATTGAAGTTGATGAGAACATAGATATAAATGTCTAAGAAGATGAAGATGGTATCAAGATATCACATCCAGTGAACATTATTTACAAGAATTTTTTAAGTTGATGAGGACATAGAGATAACTACTAAAATTCTTCAATGTTTTTTTTTCCTTTTTATTAATATTGTTCAAATTCTCGTGTGTATGCACGAGTTACATGCTAGTTTTATGTAATGTACTTTTAAAAAAGTAGGAGCTAGCGTGGGCAAGAAAAGCTAAGACTCAACTTGGTAAGGTCTTTCCCCCTTTCATTGATTGTATAGACACTCTTTAGCTTGAACTCAAGCTCAATGTCTAACAAGCAGTACACGTGCCAATTCATGTTCCCTGTCTTAAAGATGACCAATATGAAAATCCATTTGCAATCTGTTAACCCATGTTATCTATACGATTAGGTGAAAGCTATTTTATTCTTTGTCTTAGGTTTTTAAATAGTTCTTTTAATTGTCTATATAAAATATTTTTGTAAAATATATTGCTCTCTAATTTTACAAAAAACATTCTGAGTTGCTTGATTAGAGTAGGGATATATGTAGTCTGATTCAAATCTAACAAGCATATGTTAGAGGTTTGTGATGTTGCCTTTTTAGTGTCCATATGTTATTTTCTTTGGAAAGTAGAGGAGACACCTAGGCTACAGGGCTTAGTCTTTTGCGACAAGGACCAATTATAATTTATAAGGCATCTAAATGAATTTATGTGCTTCAAGTTGAAGACACCACAAAGTTGAAGACCAAAATGAATTTGGTGAAGGTTGTGAAACAAATGATGCCTTATAAGTTGTAACTTAACAAATTTTATCTCAAAGTGATGATGATGATGCCTTCATTGCACTCTGTGTTTAATTTGATATTTTTACTGGGCACATTACTAGAGGCATAAGCACAAGTCTAATGAGAGTTTAATATGCATGTATTTGAATTCATTTCTACTTTTAAGTTTCTGCTTTGTATTTGCCTTTGAGAGGCACTGAGTAGAGTGCAATATTGCAATTTCTTTGAATTTAGTGATGGTATTAACTTGACATGTGATTACTTTTGTCTAACATTTAGTTGATCTATTCTAATATTATTTATTCACCTTTGTCTTTGGATATCAGATCACATTGAAGATGCTACTCTTTACCATGATGCTGCATCTATATAAAGTTTCCAATTTATTGGGGCATTACATGTGTTGCTGGACCTGGGAGTTCGTGTTGTTTGTAGTTTGGAGAGCATGTGTTTTGTTGATGCAGTAAGCTAATAGTGTCATATGTATCTTGAAATGTCTTATATTGCTTCTTTCAATCGTCTATGGATAAGATCAAATGACTTCACATGTGAACATTTCATTAATAGATATGTTTGTATCAAAATGTGTTTGGTGTACATACTTGCATGTGTCCCAGCTTTGGTAGCTAACTTATTCAACCCATGTCAGGCATGTTGTAGTTTACTAATTTGTATTTGCTTTGAATCCTAGGTGGTAGCTTGGAACTAAAAATTTGATGCTGGGAGGAAAATAGTGGTCATCAATTGGGCATATGTTTGATAAGCAAGATTTGTAGCTAACTACTATTTGATATCTCATCCCTCTACCACTTGAGCCAGGGCCCAATTGCTACATCTTACCTACTGCTTTTGTAATTATTGTTATTTTTAGTGTTGTTACTTTTTTTTCCCTTTGGATAACTTAGTCAATTGTAAGTATCACATTACTATATTTCAATATATAAGAGAATATATTGTTGTCATTGTTGAATGCATTACTAAGACTTTACTCTAGATGTAACTTTGTGTGGACTATCTGGCCTTTTGCCATTTTCGGGCAAATTATATAGCATTATGCCCCCCTTTCCAAATTAATTAGGGAAATGTCCCTCTTATAAAACTCGATTTTTGATAAATCGAGTTAGACCCTATAGTGGGGTTTTTAAGGAGCCTATTGTGACGTTTTTTAACTTGACTTCAATGAAATCGAGTTATAGGCAATGAAATCGACCTATAGTGGCGTTTTTTTACCTATAACTCGATTTCATTGAAGTCGAGTTAAAAAACGTCACTATAGGTCCTTAAAACGTCACTATAGGCTCCTTAAAACGTCACTATAGGGCCTAAGAAATTTTTTTAATATTATTTTTAACTTGATTTATCAAAAATCGAGTTTTAAAAGAGGGGCATTTCCCTAATTAGTTTGGGAAGGGAGGCATAATGCTATATAATTTGCCCGAAAAGGGCAAAAGCCCATTTTGTCCAACTTTGTGTTCATACTTAATTTTTTATATGGTGCAATATTGAGGAACTGTTAAATGTGTTTTACATGCAAGCCTCCTAGAACTCATTATTGTTGGGTCTACATAAGGTGTGTTTTAAGGATAGTAGGTAGGTTATTTTAACTTTAAGATCTGATTTGTGAATAGAACTAGGAACGTGATTATATTTATGATTTTAAGTTGGCGTAAATGCATTTTTGGTCCCTACATTTTGGGCCGTTTCTCGATTTGGTCCCTAAATTGATTTTGCTCCTAGGTGAGTCTCTTCTTTTTCATAATCGTTTTTAAAATGGTCCCTGCCGTCAACTCAGTTACAAAAAATGCTGAAGTGGCAAACGGAAAATACTGTTTGCTGATGTGGCTAATAAAATAATAGTAAAAAAATATATTAAATATTTTTTAAATGCCATGTTAGCATTTAAATTAATAAAAGAAGCCAGCTAAGAAAATTAAAAAAAAAGTAAATTAAATTTAAAAAAAAACCTAAAATCTAATTTAAACTAAAATCATTTCTTAAAAAATAAAAATTCATAATTGTTTTAATTCTTTTTGCTTTTGTTTTTAGTTAACCTCATCAGCTTAAAAAAAATCTTCTACACCCTCAACCACTAATCTCAAACTCCCTCTCTCTCTCTCTCTTCACCCTATGCTCTCTACCACTAAGCACACAAGCTCAGCCTTCTCCTCCATCAGGTGTCAGAGCTCACAAACTCACAAGCAGACCACGCCGTGAACATCAATGACCAACAATGTCTGCACCGGTGGCTTAGCCTGGTAGTTCAGCTGAGGAAAGATTGAGTTAGCGCAGAACCTCGGGACGAAGTATCTGCTGCTATTGTTGGCATTGGGCGGCGTGAGAATCTTTAGGAAGGACATCCTCACCCGCAGCGGCGACGTCGTTTTGGCTCCTAGAAGGCTCCGATGGACAGGCTCGCCAAATTTTGGAGTCGAGGCGGCAGAGATTGCCCGGCGGCAAAGGTGGGTGAAGCTGAGGGGGCATCTCGCAAAATCTCAATCTTATTTGTTCTCTAGGGATTTGGAAGAAAGATTTGAAGCAAAAATAAAAATGGTTGTATTGGTTTTGGATTTTGGGTTTGTTTGTGTTTGTGTTTGTGTTTGTGTTTTTTTTTTTTTTTTTTTTTGCCCTTGATGTTTTGGGTTTGTATGTGTTTTGAGTTTGTTTGTGTTTTGAGATTTTGCCCAAACTATTCTGGGTTTGTTTGTTTGTTTGTTTGTTTTTTTTTTTTTTTTAATGCGGATTTGTATATTTTCTGGATTTATAGGTTTGATTTCCTAGAGGTTTCAATGTTGATTGTGTTGGAATTTTTTGTGCTGAGATTGATTTTGAGTGGGTTAGTCAATTGGGTTTGTCTTGATTTGGAGAAGAACATGAAGAATGAAGTTCTGGGTTGGAGGTTTCTGGGTTTGACATTTTTCTGGGTTGGAGGTTTGATGATTTTTCAGGGTTGGTTTTCTCATGTGGGTTTGGGTTTGATGATTTTTTCATGTTCCGGAGGTTTCGGTGGAGGATAGGGATTTTGTATGAAATTTTGTATTGTTCTGGGTTTGATGTGCTCTTGTTCTAGGTTTGATTGTTCTTGGATTCAGGAAGAACATGAAGAACAAGTTCTTGTGTTCTTACCTAAAAAATAATGAAAGCAATAACAATAAAATTAGATTTAAAAGTTTTTTTTTTTTAATTTAGTTTGAATTAAATTGAAATTGAAAAATATATATTATTTTTATTTTTTTAATTTAACTGACATGGCTTTTTTTAATTTAAAAATGCTGACGTGACATTTAAAAAATATCAAATAAAATATTTTATTATTATTTTATTAGTCACATCAGCGATTAACATGCCAACAATGTATTCCGTTTGCCACTTCAACATTTTCCGTAACTGAGTTGATAGCAAGGACCATTTTAAAAACAATTATGAAAAAGAAAGGACTCACTTAGGAGCAAAATCAGTTTAGGGACCAAATCGAGAAACGGCCCAAAATATAGGAACCAAAAGTGTATTTACGCCTTTTAACTTCTTAGTTTTGTTGCTAAAAATTATGTCCAGATCATCACAATTTATGGATAAATAAGTCTTGGCTACAATCTATTTCAGGAGTGCTAATAAGTGGTTTTGGCTTTGGTTTATTTGATGGACAAAGTTTAGCTACAAAATTAGTTGTAACTTAAGGCTGTACCTTGCTCAATATATTTTTTTTTGGAGGTGAATTATGAGAATTTCACTATTGGATTACATCTTCTTCTTATATTTTCCATACTTCCAAAATTTCTAGAAAATTAAAGATAAATAGTTATGCCATCAATAACTTGTTTTAATTGCTAGTTTTTGTAATTTAAAATTATGATAAAATAGCTTATAGATTATATAGTATATAATATCCGATTGACACAAAATTTGACATGTATATTAAGAGTATAAAGAACATGCAATTCAATGGTTATATTTTTAAAATATGTAGTAATGTTTATTTTATTGAGTAAGATTGTAACTTTAGGCTACAACTAATTTTGTAGCTAAACTTTGTCCTCATTCGATTTTGTTTTTCTTTTATCATTTCTTAGCTTGCAAATATTTTTCTAAATATTGGTTAAATTTTAATTTTGCATGTGAAATGAATTATTTTGCCCTCATTTTAATTGTTGAAAATCATATAAAAATAAGACTACACAAAACTCAGCTATAATGATATGATAACTGAAGCAAAGTTGGACAAAACTCTCAAAATTGAGTGTTCTATATATGATGAAGATTTGAAAGCTTTATGGGGATGCACAAGTATAATGTTTTTGGAATTACTTTTTAACCATTGTGGTTTGTGGTTATCAAATGACTACATATTGCAAAAGTTCATATTCATATTAGTTTGGAATATTTACAAAAAATAACAAATAGTGTTGCTAGATTTGCATTTGATAGATTTCACACTAACCACACTCGCTAGAAATATTTCTTAATTTTGTGCTTTAACAGGATTTGATTAAACATTGGTGAGGAAAACGTGACTAACAATAATAGTATTGATGACCTGTGTAGTGTAGGTTATAAGATAATTTTTTACAAAATATTTCAAAATACATCGCGCATCGCACAGGATATCAGCTAGTTGTATATAAGTTTCAGGATGCCATTACTTCTATGAGAAAATATAAATTCACAATAAGGTTTTCAGTTATGTCAGAATTAATTATCAAAGCCTTTCTTTAATAGTATATAAGATGATTTAACAAAGTAGTTTCTATATTATCATTTTTATTATTTATTTTTGTTATATAAGATGATGTAAAAAAGTAGAATCTATTTTGTTTCTACTTTGTTACAAAGTAGAATCTATTCTCAAAAAAAAAAACAAAAACAAAAAAAAAAAAACAAAACAAAAAACAAAGTAGAATCTATATTATCCATAATACTCTACTCCATCTGCTTAGTGAAATATAAAATCTAAAATAATAGGACATTTGGAATCAGATAAAATAGAAGCCCCGTAAATCCTAACATAGAAAGTGGAGTTATTGTTATTACTAAGTACTAACCCGTGGAATAGTTAGCAAATCTTGAATAAATAAATAAATAAATATTCACTTTGTTGAATATTCCAATTAGTTAAAACCGAATTATAATTAAATCAATACTTGATAAAAGGAGGTAAAGATGTAATTAGAAATAAAAACTAAGTCAATTATTCAAAAATAAATTATAAATAATAGCAAAAAAAAAAAAAAAAAACACAATTAAAATAATACAAAAACCAATTGGGAAAGAGAATTGAGATTGAAATTTCAACTAAAATCAGCTGAGTACATACAATTTGTTAGGTTCTAAAGATTTAGGAATTTATGTATTTAGAACTCTAATTTGTATTATTGTCAAACCATGATCAAAATAGATTGTTTAGTCTTGTTTAGGCTTGCTCAAAGTTGTGTCTTTCATGTAAAATTGGAATTGAGTGGCTGCAGATACATTGGTGCATTTTGGCCTGGCTCGATCGATCGAAAGAAAGACTCGATCGATCGAATCTCGGCCAGAATGCTTTTCTGCAGAATTTTCCAACTCAACCCTAACTCATTAAACGTTTTGGGTTTTCTGTTTTTACCCTAGGTATATAAAGAAAAACCCTAGCCACGTTTTGAGAGTTGCTCATGTTGTATTGTTGCTCATACTTTTCTGTTTTGTATAAATTTCTTGTGAGATCTAGAGGAGCTTTCCTTTACACAAAGCTTAGGATTTTCAAGGTGAAGATAGTATCAACATCTTGATGATCAACTCGGCAAACTGCAGCAATTAACTTCTAGGTTTAAGAGCATTAGGGTGTCTGATGATGAATCCTTTGATGAATTTTATGCCAAACTTAATGACATTGTTAATTCTGCTTTTAATTTGGGTGAAATCTATGATCAACCTAAAATTGTTAGGAAGATTCTTAGATCTTTAATTGAAGACTTTATACCTAAAGTTACTGCCATTACTGAGAGCAAGGATGTGGACTCCATCCCTGTTGATGAGCTTGTAGGATCTATTCAATCCTATGAGTCTGACCTACCCAAAGCAAACAAATCTAAATCAATGGCTCTTAAGTCTGTTGATGATGTTGATGTAGGTGGATTTGATGATGAGCTCTCTACTACAGAGATAGCTTACCTTGCCAAAAATTTTAGAAACTTTCTGAGGAACACTAACAGAAGGGCAAGAAATACAAACACTGTTGAACCTAGAAACTTTAGGAAGAATGATCCCACTAAGGTTAATAACTTTGAAAAACCTAGAGAAAAAGTTGGTCAATCTTCAAATAATACTTTGGATGCTCAGTGTTTTGGTTGTCAAGGGTATGGTCATGTTAAATCTGAATGTCCTACATTCTTGAAGTCTAAGGGTAAAGCTATGGCTGTAACTCTTAGTGATAATGAGGTTTCTGATGATGAGTCTGGTTGTGACGAGGATGGAAACTTCATTGCTTTCACTGCTACTGCTGTAGTAAATGAAAGCGTATCTGCTGAAGAGAACCCTTCTGATGGGGAACTCTCTAAGGATGCAGATCTTCAAGAGGCCTATAATAAACTTTGCAAAGTTGCTGCAAAGGATGCTATGAATGTTGAACTTGGCCTGAAGAAAATTGATTCTCTTGAGCTTGAAAAGAAAAATTTGCTTGTTAAATTATTTGATGCTAATGATCTTTTGAACCATGTGAAATATGAGAACATGCTCTTGCTTGATAAAGTTAAAAATTTGGAACATGATTTATCTATTACTAGATCTGCTAGTTCTAAACTTGATCAAATGCTGAATGTTCAAAAGTATCCTTTTGATAAATCTGGGTTAGGATATATTGAAAGCATCTCTGTGTCTGCTCCTAATTCCACAAACTTTGTTCCTGCATCTTCTTCTGAACCTTCTATGAGTGAGGTTGTGAGTGAAACTGTCAAACCACCTGTGAGTGAGGTTGTCAAACCTATAGAAGTTTCACCACCTAGGAAGATTAGGGTTGATCTAGGAGAGTCTAAACCTAAAAAAACTACCCTTTCTAAGGACAAGATGCATGGTAAACCTGCTTGGGTTTGTCATTATTGTGGAAAGTCTGGACACATTCGTCCTAATTGTTACAAGCTTCAAACTACTAAAAGAGCAAACAAACCAAAAGTGTCTGTGCCTCAAGCACAAGATTCTATGGCACTTATTGGTGAATTGGTAAAGGTTTTGAACCTTTATTCCAATCTTGGAGTTGGAAATCACTCGAATGTGAATAGGAACTCTAATGCTCGTGGTGCATCTAAAAGGTTTTGGATGCAAAAGACTCGATCTAATTGAGTCTTTCTGATATGGTCCTTGTGCTTCACTGCTCATTCCTTTGTGACCATTGTTCTTTGGTTTTTGTTGATTTTATTTGTTTTGAGGATTTGCATTGCATTACATTCATGCATTTCATTCTAGGATTTATTTGTTTTCTCTTTAAAAAAAAAAAAGGAAAAAAAAAAGGGAAAACCAAATTGTTTTTGGCACTATTATTCTTGGTCTTTGAAAACAAGGTTGGTCAATTTATTTACACATAACATGTCTTGTGTACCTTGTTTAACTTTGATGAGCTTATTTATTGCACTTTACTAGTTGAAACTTTGTAGTGCATGTTGTGTGGGAAAGATGTTTATGGTGTTTGTCACTTTGTCTTTATCTTGAAGTCACATGTTATTTGACTGTCGGACTTGATCTTTTTTGTTGAGGACATATTTTTATGTAATTGGCATATCCTTTGACAAAACGCACTTTACTTGTATTTGGGTAAATCTAAGTAGGTTCAAGATGATCATCACAAGTGGTTCAATTGAAGACATGAAGATTACTCAAGAACTGCTCAAGAAAAGTGCAATCTGTAGGTCTCGATACCTCCTCGACAGAAGCTCAATCTGTCGAGATTCATTAAAGCTCGATAGATGTCTCGATCAATCGAGCTTACGGATTTTTAGATTATAGCCACAATGTTTTTATTCTAAAAGGCTATTTGTTTATGGGTTTGTATAATCCTTATTGGACTAGGAAAGCCCAAGGTTTGTGTAAACCTATTTGGAATAGGAGAGCCCATTAAGTTCCTATTTAAAGGAGGTGGGAAAAAGAAAAACCTAACCCTAAAGAGCTTCATAAGGTTTTCTTTTTGAAACCCTAGCCTCCTCCTACAGAAGAAAGAGTTCTTGCTGCGTTTCTTATACGCCTTTGGGTTCTGTAACCAAGCAAAGTCTCTTGCACCAACATTGAAGATCTTATTGGTGTTTCTATGTGAAGCTGCTGCAAATCAACTACAACAATCAAAGGGTTGCTGTGGAGTTAGTCACATACTGGGATTCGTGCAAAGGAGTAAGCCACGTACTGGGATCCGCGCAACAAATTGGTTAGTCACGTACTTGGGAGCCGTGCATCAAAAGTGGAAATTGTCACTACAGATCAAGTCCAATTGGATATTGGGGTAAGGGTTCAACTGTAGGTTGGTAAGGTACTTGGGATTCCTTTACTTGTAACCGCTTGATTTGATAATAGTGGAGTTTCAGGAGTGGTGACCTGAAAATCACACGGTGGGGTTTTTGCCGCTAGGGTTTTCCTCATTCGTAAACAAATCACCGTGTCATTTATTTTCCGCTGCATATTTAGTTGTTTGGTGATTTGTTTGTGCTTCCACATATTTGCATGTTAAATTGATTAATTAATAACTTGGCTAATTAATTAATTGATTTTATCACAAGGGGTCATTCAGTTTGTGGCCTATCATTTTTGAGAAAGGCATAAATAACCATCTCACCACTGTTCACTAGCCAATCATGAACACCTTAGTGCATATCATAAGATTTTGTGCTCGAGAAAGTGTAGCACATGTACAAAAAGAACATAAGGTGTAGCTTCAGTTAATTGCTTAATGATTAAAACTGGTGTGTACTATTAGGCTTGATGCCAATTCATTTGATTAAAACTGGTGTGTACTATTAGGCTTGATGTCAAATTTCATCTAATTATGGGGCAAAATTCAAGAAACTTACATGATTGCAAGCTTATGTTCAAGGAGATGTGGGAGTTATATGATGTAACTCTTTAGGTGATAGTCTTTTTTGAATTCTATGTAATGGATTTTGTAGACTTTGTGATTTATTGCTATTCACATATCACCTCACATGTATCTCAAGCTTTTGCTAGTTGCACACACTACACAAGTTACTCTTTGTTAAACATTGTACATGTTATTGTGTGTGTTTTTGGTCTGACCAACTAAGTTTTAAAATACTTTGAGTTTTATGCAAAATTCTTTTTGTTTGAGAATGTAAAGGGAGACTGCTGAAATTTTTCTTTGGAGAAACTGGGATTAAAATTTGGGATTTTGAAAAAGCATTCCATATCACCTCATACTCATGCATTTTGTTTTGTCAATTTTAATGCTTTGAGGAGTTATTTTCAAAAATTGGTTTGAATTTTTCAAAACTGTGATTTTTCTCAAAATACTGTGAGCCGCTGCCTGTTTCGATCGATCCAATCTGTTTTTTGATCGATCGAAAATACTTAAAATTCTTTTAAAAAAATATCGAATTGATTCGATTGATTGAATGTGATTTTCGATCAATCGAAAGTCGCGAATTAGGTTTTTTAAAACAATGTTCTTGACTGATTCAAACACTTTTTCAAAAAGTTTTTCAAACTTTTCTTCTCTCTCCGACTAGGCAAGGTTCTACAATCAATTTTTTGTCATTTTCCTCCGAATTTTTTGCAAAGATTCTCTTTCCTCAAGCCGGTAAAACTCTTTTGCCCTTCCTTTTGAGTTTATTTTCATATTTTCATGCATTTTTCTTGCATTTTTCACTCAAATTTTTGGACCTTTTCTATTTGGGATTTTTGTTGATTCAAGACCTATTTTGTGAAATTGATCAATGGGTTTTTGTTGGGACATGATATAAACTTGTTCTTGGTGGTTTAATTTGATCAATTTTGGGTTTTGTAAATTTCTAGGGTTTGTATTGAATCCGAATTGTGGATTTTATTCAATTAGGTTGAAATTGATGAAATTGGCTTGTTGTTTTGATGTAATTAGGCATTATAATCTGTGTGTTGTGTTATGTAATGCTCAATTCATCAATTTGTTTCAAAATTATCAAGTGATTTTTCAAAATTTTTGGGTTTTTGTTAGAAACTCTATGCTCGAGCCAATTTTGTGAAATTGAACTTAAAATTGAACTTTGTTAACTGCATTAGTACATGCATCATGACATTATAACTGTTCATGCATCATATAGATTTTTGCTCTATATTTTTTTGTGCTAACTTGCAGTCTGCCCTTGGTTTTTGTTTTTTTGTTTTTTTTTTTTGTTGGTTTTGTCTTTGTGTCTCTGTCCTTTCCTTAGCAATATGCCTAGGAAGACTAGGGCTCGTAGGTGACCGAGAGAGGTTTCCTAGTGAGAAAAACCAAAAGATTTTTGATACACTGAACCTTAAGAGGAAGATATGGTCTGAGCGTTCTGTCATCTTAAATGAGCTTGATCTTGCCATTAGGGCAAACTTTGAGCGTAAGGGTTGGTTACCCTTTGTGGATATTTCTGATCCTCCTCCACCTGCTACCTTGATTAGAGAGTTCTTTTCGAACATCTTTATCTGCGTCTATGATTCCAACACTTTGGTAAAGAGTTGGATACGAGGCGTAGAGTACACCATTACTCCTAAGGTAGTGGCTGATGCTCTAGGGGTACCTTTGGTACAGCATCCTGTCTACCCATATGATAAGTCTCCTGTTTTGAGTGATGTCATGTCTTACATCACTGGGTCTTCTATCCATTGGGGTTCTGATCCTGAGATCACCACTGCTGAGCTTTCTGAGTTACACTATCTCTTCTTTAGGATATCGTGTCACTCTTTCTGGCCCATTTATCATCTTCACACTATTCCTCTCGAGCGGTGTGTATTTTTGTATGCTCTTGTCACTGATGCTCTTATCAGTTTTCCCTATTTGTTTCTTCGTTCTTTGAACGAAGTTTATAGGAGTTCATCTACTTCTCATGCCCTTGTTCATCCTATTTTCATTCATAGGATTTTGCTTTATCTTAATCTTGGTAGCTTTCCTTCCTCTGAGCCCGTTCATGTGATTGCTCCTATAGGTGCGTCTTTTCTTAGATAGAGGGCTACTCACCTTAGAGTTGGCTCTAAACACCCTAGGTCTGCACCTTCTGGTTCCGCACCTCCTCCCTTTTCTTCTACAGGTCCTGCTGGTGAGGCTGTTCCTGATCCTGATGCTGCTGCTGTTCCTCCACCTCCATCGGATGACTTTGATATGCGTCACACTTTGGAGACTGTCATGACCGTTCATGCGGCTCATGGTCAGCTTTTGGTGGACTTATTTGACGAGATCCGTGCTTTGCGTGTTGATCTGGCGCATCTGCGTTTGCCCTCACCACCTCCTTTTGATGATGGCTTGTGATTGCTCTTTGGCATTCCATCACAAAAAGGGGGAGTAGAGTTTTGACTTGTAGATGAGTTTTTGTAGTTAGGGGGAGTATACTTTTTGTTTTTGAGGAGTTAGTGGAGATGTTAGATTGTATCTAGGCGCTTCACTTTGTATATCATTTTTTTGGGGCTATTCATGTTAGGGGGAGTAACATTTTTTTTTTTGATATACATGATATATTCTTGATTCTCGTTTTTTTTGGATTCACTGTTTATTGATTTATATTTCTGAGTTGTTCATTGATATATATCTTTATTATGTGTTGTGTGAATTATACAAGAATGTTATACCTGTCTATTTACTATTTTCTGCCACACATGCGTTTATGCTTTTGTTGAGTGTTTCAGGAATATACAAGTTGATTCAATTGAGTTGCTGTCTACACTTGCAACTGATGGATAGTAGTTAGGATTGAATTTTAGTTTTTATGAGCATTATTTTTGTAAAGGGCTTGCACTTGTAAACTTTGAGATTTGTGTTTGTGTTTTGTCACGGATTGCCAAAGGGGGAGTTTGCTAGGTTCTAAAGATTTAGGAATTTATGTATTTAGAACTCTAATTTGTATTATTGGCAAATCATGATCAAAACATTGTTTAGTCTTGTTTAGGCTTGCTCAAAGTTGTGTCTTTCATGTAAAGTTGGAATCGAGTGGCTGCAGATGCATTGGTGCATTTCGGCCTAGCTCGATCGATAGAAAGAAAGACTTGATCAATCGAATCTCGGCCAGAATGCTTTTCTGCAGAATTTTTCAACTCAGCCCTACCTCATTAAATGTTTTGGGTTTTCTGTTTTTACCCTAGGTATATAAAGAAAAACCCTTGCCACGTTTTGAGAGTTGCTCCTGTTGTATTGTTGCTCATATTTTTCTGTTTTGTGTAAATCTCTTGTGAGATCTAGAGGAGCTTTCCTTTACACAAAGTTTAGGGTTTTCAAGGTGGAGATAGTATCAACATCTTGATGATCAACTCGGTTGCTACCATTGGAGCTTAAAGAATAATAAGCGTGGGTGCTTGTAGCTGATTGGAGAATCCAAGAAAGAAAGAAGGAGTCCGTGGATTCGGAACTTGCACGTGGTCGTGTCAGTAAGTTCTACTGGTAGGAAGCATTAGGAAGTTGAGCGGGGAGCTTGTAAATCCTTTTGTATGAACTTCGATTCTTTCAGCATAGTGGATTCAGTTTACCTTGAGGATAGCTAGGTCAAATCCTCTCCAGGTTTTTACCGTGTGGTTTCCTAGGTGATCATATCTTGTGTTATTTATTATTCCGCTGCTTTATATTCTTGATATGATTGTATATTTGTGATAACCTAGAATTGCATAATTTGACTAAGTTAATCACTTGGCTAATTAACTAGGTTAATCTGGTTGGTTTAATGGGTCTAAAACTGTTCACAATTCAAAAGAAATCAATACCTATATTAATTGACCTAAAATTAGGGTACCATTAAATAATGTCAACAATTATTATTTATTTATAATAGGCCAAAAATATATTGACCCCTTATGATGAATTAATCAATTATTTTAGCCGAGTTAATTAATTAATTCAATTAACATGCAATATGAGTGGCAGCACAAACAAATCACCAACTAAGTTAATATGCAGCGGAAAATAAAGTTGACACGGTGATTTGTTTATGAATGGGGAAAACCTCCAAGGCAAAAACCCCATTGGGTGATTTTAAAGTTACCACTCTCGAGAATCCACTATTATCACAACAAGCGATTACAAATAAAGGAATCCCAGTACCTTATACCAACCTACAGTTGAACCCTTACCCCAATACCCAATTGGACTTGTTTTGTAGTAACGATCTCTCCTTTTAATGCACGGCTCCCAGTACGTGACTAACCAATCGATGCACGAATCCAAGTACGTGACTAACCACCAACTTGAGAAGGATGTCGGCTACAAAATTCTTCAATTCATCACATGATGAAGATCATGAAGCTCCTTGATTACAAAACCCTACAGCATACAAACGCAGCAGCTTCTTCAAGAGAAAAATGAACTAGGGCAAATTATCTCCGGTCACAATATGCTTGTGAAAAACCTTTGCATCAAGTTGCACTCACTTGCATCAGCTGTGACGGCCCTTAAAACAATCCTTATATATGTTTAGGGTTGTGAGAAAAAAAAGCCTAAACAAATATACACGGATTGGAGTGAAATCAGAATAAAAAATCTGATTTTCGTAAATGTCGATAAATAGCTTATCTATTGAGCAGTTGTCGAGCATCGGGCTTACACAGCCTTTTAAACCTCGATAGATTTTATCTGTCGAGCTAGCTGTCGAGCGTTAAAATCCAGCACTTCTTCACTTGATTCTTGGACAGATTTGCATGACTTTAACACTTGGACTTGAAACCTTGTTCCTTGAAGTATTAAACACATCCTAGATCTACCAAATTACAAGTAAAGTGTGTTTTGTTAAAGGATTAGCCAATTCTACATTGACATATGTTCCTAACTGATTCACATATATCCTAACAATTTATAATTCTCAAAAATTTGTTTATTTATTTTTCAATAAGATACAAACCTAAATTATGAAATTGGAGATAGAAATTTAAACACAACAAAGTTTCAGTATAGTCTTTTTTCTTTTATTATAAAGATGCAAATATGTAATGCAGTTATATAGTAGGATGCATTTAGAGTGGGGAAGAGAAAGAAATAGAGCCACCAAAATTACTTGAGCAAACTTTCACCCGGATGGAGACTTCTCTAAATAAAATTTAAAAAGGGAAAAAAAACTTACTGTAAGACTCTCACCTACAATAAACCAAAGACTCATTTATGAACAACAAAGGAATGCCAAAGTTGTTGTCTGTGTGGGTTTATAATGTTTAGGAGAGGTTTTACTATTTAAAATATTGAATTTAATCAAAGAAAAGATGGACGTAAAAGCAGAGAAGCAGGTAGCCTTAGTAATCGCCATAGAAGTATAGAATTGGGTCAATCACGGGTTTCTAGCCGTTTCATAAATTTGGCAGTGAGAAATCAGATTTGCAGGGGAAATAGGGTTGTGTAAGGTTTAGCGTTGCAGTCAGCTTCCAAATCTATTTTTTTTTTTTTTAATCCAAATTCTAACTTGAGTCTCTCTAATATTGCTCTAATTACAAAAATTAAAAAATAACTGATGTATCAAAATTTTAAAAGGTCAACAAAAAGTCAAAGACTTTGGTTATATATATATATACTAGTCGCTAACCTATGCGATGCACGAGAATAGCTACTAGATCAGTTTCAGGAAAAAAAAAACCATTATTTTTGAGTTGGATTAGTAAGCAAAAATGCATGAAATTAAGAAAAAAAAAAGGATATTGAAAGAAATAGCACAAAGTTTTATTAGTTAGGCAAAAGAAAGTAATGTTGTTTTATTTATTAGTTTTTTGTGGGAATGAATAAGAGACAAAATGTTGCATCTCTAATTTAGTTTGTGTTGTATATATAGGTTTATACAAGATAGCTGTAATATATATACCAAAATGTGCCTCTTGAAAGTCATAACCTTTCAAATTAGATATACCAAAAGGTGCTTATTAAAAGGTCATAACTCTTCAAATTGGATATATATTAAAGGTACCTATTGAACGAAAATGACCATATTGACCGAAAATATGCCTCTTGAATGAAAATGTGCATTTTGACAGAAAATGTGTCTTTTGTCTGAAAATGCGCATCTTGAATGAAAGTGTGTCTATTGACCGAAAAGATACCTATTGAATGAAAACGTGTGTATTGATCGACAATGTGCATATTGAATGAAAAAGTGTCTATTGAAGGGTCATAATTCTTTTGGGTATAAATAGTGGTTTATATTCATTTGGTAACTTCTTCTCTTTCATCTTTCTTAGAAACACAAGAAACCTTTGGATCTTCTCCAAAATTGCTATTTGTAGAACCCAATAAACATGGTTGTATCAAATTTCTAGTAACCCTTTAGCAACTCTTGGGTGGGGACAAATATTGTCTAAGGACATTCAATTATGCCTCCAAGTTTATCAAATTTTATGTTTGTCTAATGGATCATTTTGTTATTTCATTATATTACTCATCTAAATTCCCAACAATTTGGGTAGTTGATTTTTTCGTAAGTCATTGTTTTTGGTTAATTAGTGAAAAGGTCTAGGAATCAAGCCACACCAACGGTAGCAACAATAATACTGAACGATTTCTTTAAATGTCTTATAGATGCTTTTCTTCTCTGATTTCTCATTCTCTTCCCTACGCCTTACCGATGCTTTTCTTCTCAATAACAGTTTTTTATTTTAATATATACATCTTATGTGAAATGGTGAGTAGATACTAAAACTTAACGGGCAAAATGAAAAGGCACAATTGTACAATGTTTTTAAATATATGGGTGGCATAAATTTATGAAGCCAGGTAGCGAAAAAAGGAGTGGTTAACAAAAAGTCAAATGTTTTGCTTTTATATTATTACTAGTCGCTAACCTGTGTTATGTACGAAAAAATTCAACAATTTTATTTTAATATATTATACATAATTGTTTTCTTTATTAAGTACTAATAAATAAAATTTCAATTAATTTCATATTAAATTGTGATATAATATTATATATGTTATCTCTAGAGTATATTTGAACAAATAAATCAAGGTTTATAGTAACCTGAGGATTATAACTAGGACTGGGATCGGGTCGGGTTGGTTTCACTGCCACCCACAACCCGACCCATCGGTTTTATCAGGGAGAAACTCGATCCAACCCGAAAATTACGGGTCTATGGTCAGGTATTGGGTTGGGTCCATTTTTTTTTTTTTTTCAAATTGTGTGAAGGTGAATCTATGAAAGGCCTAAGGAAACATTGGAATAGTCACCACTTTCATGAGCTATTAATGGGGAAAAAATTACTTACTCTATTAGTCAGACATGCCATTTAAAGTTTGTCATGGTTTTATAATTATTTTTAAACTCCCATGTTGGAAGGATTTCCACTTTTTATGATAATAAATATTAATGTCTTTTTATTTATCAAGTTAATGCATGTCTATGTTTAGGCAATATTTTTTTTTGAAATTATTTTACTAATTTAGTGATTGACATTAATGTAAAAAATTAAATTCAATAATTTATTTATTGTCGTATAGGCTTAATGGTCATGATTTCTTGATTAGGCAACAAACTTTTACAATTTTTTTCCTTGTGTACATCTTGACCCTATCCTCATTGAATGAGAAAATAAATTCTACCATTTTTTTTTACATCAGCACTAGGGCTTAGTTTGAAAATATACTTTCCAATAATAAATAAGATCCTTGGTAAAATTAGGACCAAAATAAAAACTTTTTTAAACAACAATTTGACTTTGACTATGAAAAATATTATTTTTAGAGTTATTCCTTTTTTGTAAAGTCCAATTATTTATCATCATTCTAACCTTCATTTGGATGGAAAATATTTTCACTATTAGTATCGTTTAGGAAATTATGCTACAATAAACCAAATTATGCTAAAAATCATATTTGGAAATATTGCAAGAAAAGACCATTACTATTTAAATAAAAGCAATATATAAAAACAACATTTGGCATTGAAAGTTACGGAAATAATTATATATATATATATATATATATATATTTTTTTTTAATTTAAGATCAATCGGGTTAGGTTGGAACCGAGACTGACCTAAACCCGAGGCAAACCCAAATATTGGACCCGAACTCGACCCAAGCATTCATCCAACCCACCCAAGACCATTCGGGTTGGCCGGGTCTATGCTCAACCCTAGTTATACCATAGGTTCATATAACAATTTTCACATTAAAATTGCAATAATATAATAGCAAAAACTCACATACAAATAGATACCAAAAAAAAAAATTGTTTATGCTTGTATGCTTCCATTTCTCATGGTTGGAAATCTTCATTACTGTATACAGTTATATCTTTGTATGATGAAATCTTATTTTTCGCCTCAAGACAAAGTTAAATCATGGTACCAAAGAGCAAAGAAAAGTTGCTTTCAAGCCCCTAGTAGTGTTCTTTCTTTTCCATAGTACACTAGATCTCCTAAAAGTTCAACTTATATGCCTTGAAAAAGAAAATAACTAATTAACTTCCTTGAAAATAACAAAGACCTCCACATGAAATGTCCACTTAATAGAATAAAAATCATATTCTTTAGTTTCACTAATCCGCAGTTGAATTTAGTAAGTCACATTAAAGATAACATTAAAAACTTTAAAATTACATACGGTCCATCATTCCCATCTTAAAAATCAAAAGATAAAAGCATGTGGATTGAAAATCATCATCTAAAGCATTGCCATGTCAAATAAGAAAAAGAATATAACAGACATTGAGCACATGCTTAATGCCAAATGCAAAAACCTAGAATTGAATATGTTTCCCAATATGAAGCTTGTTCCTTTTTTCTTTTTCTTTTTTAACTTGATAAGTGTAGCTCTTGATCTAACTTCAAAATTAAAATCTACAAAATAGAAATTTAATACTTTAAAAAAGTTTTATATCCCTAAACTTATTTTTTAATGGGCAAAGAGAAAGCGAAGAGTTTAAGAAAAATGCTTTCATATCTATCTTAGACATAAATCCTTTCTACAATCCACGCAAAGTCAATCACTAAGCTATCATGCACGAAAATGTTTATGGAGTAGTCTCACACCATTGGCATAAATGATATGCATTTCAAAGTGTTTTTGTTATTCAACTTTCCATCAAACCCCATATATGCTATAGATCATCATGCACAATTTAAATTCCCATTCTCACTACTTTAAAGTAGCAGCACATCAACAATAACAATAGTAAACAGTCAAGTGATATTATTATGAATCTTTAGTACTCTTCCCAGATACTACCAATATGCATGAGTATTCATTCATCTGATAACTAATTTAATATGCATATGAGTTATCAAGTTAGTATGTGCAAACTTAATATGAAATTTTAATTTGGTACGTGCAAACTTGTAAATATGACATTTCAAGCTTAATTTGCATTCAACAGCATGTGTTTGCAGCATACTTAAAAGTGATATGCACAACTTTTCTTTTTCTAGCTAAATGTGCACTGCCATTCTAGAATTTGCAAAGTATATTAGAAGATACTGTAAAACTGGAGGGAAAAAACTAAAAAGAAATTCGTAGAAGTTGGAAACACACCTAAAAAGAACTATCAATTCAATAAAACACTCATTATATATTTATAAATTCATGATCAACTATCTATTAATTGTACATATCAAGAAGCCAACTCTACCTCAAACTGAGAAGTCTGTCTTTGTAAGTTTCTATGGGGTTCAGATTAGAGAAAGATTTTTTATTCTTAGATAACATATCTACTTCTTATAATTAGTACATAGCTAAAAATAAAATCCATTGCAAAAATTGCACAAAATAATATAAATGAATCAATAAAAAAAATGTGATTGTGCTATTGGGTTTATTAATTACCAAAATATTAGTCATCTTATCTGATGCTACCTTAAGAACACCATTGTTTTTTGTCCATCCCTTCAAAAGAATCAATTAAAATATGTGATTGTGCTACTGGGTTTATTAATTGTCAAGCTCACATTAATCTTCATCCATGGCTTCTTTGGGATGCTATTGATCTAATTTCTTCATCTTTTAATTTTCTAACTTGTACATGCGAATTAGATTTTAGATTGTTGTCATGATACCCATTGACAAAGCATCAAACAGGGCCAAGAAAACCCTTTCACAAACCCTTTCTTTTAAAGTCATAGATAATAGGTCATACATAATGGATTTGTGGCAACTATAACGGAATAAGCTTCAAGGCCCCAAGATTTATAAGCTACTTAGGTCAAAAAATAAATTCCTAAAGCCATAATCTATTAATTCTAAAGACAACCACACACAAATACATCTAAATGCTAACAGTTCTATATAAACAAAATTATAACTTAAAAAAATCAATAAAGACCTATAAAGAATATATAATACAACTTATATAGCTTTGAGAATTATTAATTACCAAAATATTAGTCATCTTAATCACAATATCACATAGAAATTATTATATAAATAGATTAACAGGCTTCATCTTAATCAGTAAATTTTATTTATAATATGATTTTTTCAACCAACCTAAACAATATCCACTTAAAGCTTTTTTCTTCTTCTGGTAGCAAATCTAAGTCATGGATGTTCACGGGGACAGAAAAATATACTACCACTTTAAAAAGGCTTAGACACAGAAACTTACCCCAAGAGAATGAACTTCTGATAGAATCATTAATTTGAGAACTTCTACTTTTAAGAAGCCCTTCAACAAAAAGAAGAGTTCTGACATTTTGTCTTTGGAGGATAAATTGACTCAAAGTGGTGATGAATAATGCCTCCCTAAAATCCAAAAAACCCAACTTCAGTTTCTCTACAATTAAACCTGATAATAATCAAGTAATTGAATAGCTTTGAGACAGAGTATACTTGTAATATATATGTGACAGTCTTAAAACCTGTAAAATAGAATTCATATCAGTATATACCGAATTAATCACACACAATGAATCAATATTAATGAATGCAAATAACATAAAAAATAACAATGAGTGCGGAACCTCTGTGTAGATGATCTAGAAATCCACCGAGAGGAGTCACTGCAATCCATATCAATCAAAGAAAATTGAAACTTGAAAAAGATCAAACTGGAATTTTTCATTCATGAAAAGTTGTCTAACATCAGAAAGGGATCCAAACTCTTCAAGTCAATCCTGAAAATTTATTACCCATGAATCGAAATTAACACCAACCAAAATTTAAAGAGTGAGAGGATTGCAATTAGAGATGGAGTTGAGGGCGACCTTGGAGGCAGAGCGCTCGACATGTTCAGCACAATCAGAAATTTCAAAGTGAAAGAGAGAAAAAGAAATAGAGCTAGAAAAGATTTGGGTTTTTTTTTTCTTCAAAGATTTCATGTAGCGTGGTATTCAGTTAATTCTAACATCAAATTCTGCAAAAGACAAAATTAGACTCAGCCAAGATTTTCTCTACAGTTGTTTGGCTGCCTCAAAACCTTATCATGTGAAGAATTGGAATAGAGAAAAAAAAAAATGTAATGTGTGGTGGGATGGAGTTGTTTCAAAGCTGTGCACAGGAAATAACTGTCAGAGAGAGGGAGAGAGAATGTACAGAGAGAAGTGGTGTTTTATGTTTTAGTTTTGCATTCTAGTTTTTTGTGGGATCCTATACGTAATATATTTGTAATTTCTATCCAAGAGATAGAACAATGTCTCTTGTTTACACTCTAACGGCCAACTCCGAGCATCCTACCTCGTCCTCGGATACGTCCCTTCCTACAAGGCTTTCAAGCTGCTAGGGACCTTATAAGGGCCAAGCATTCTCTCCTTTCTTATATTGACATCAGAATGAAGGGGTTTCTACAGAACATACAAATGTACGAAGCCAGACAAGCCGTACCTCATTGACGAAGAAGTGATTCTCCTCCCCTTTCTCGGACAATATAGCTAATTTGAACCAAAAGGATGAAAAACTTAAGGGTGAAGGAGGATCCGAGACTGACAAGATGGTTCAGCGCTAAACCCTTGTAGTTGATGATTTCGTGGCAGCCCCTCATGGTGATTCGAGGCAACTGCTAGCCCCCGCGGCTCGGACAACCATAGTGGTCACACCCACTATCATTCGACGCAACAAGAGCCAGAGGATCGAGTCAGGCTAGGGAAGCCGACCACCCTCAATTGCCATTGTTCGAACCCCACGGGAGGGATCTCCCGAGCAAGAAGGGCAAGGTCATTCAACTCCCCCTCCTCCCCCTTTTCTATACACCCATAAGATTAGGGTGCACGGCGGCCCTTTATACAGCCGCCCACTCCCCTCCACCAAAGGCACACGCCAGTGGAGGAAAGGTGACGAGGGCTGGATTGCAGATAGCCTTGGTAAAGCTCTACTCATCCCATCCAACGTTGTTGCATTGGAGCAGCATGATGATTAGGATGTCATGCTGGCCTTGAAGAGGAATTTTGTGGTGGTGTAGACACCGCATTTTGTACCTCTTACAACTCGGGCCCCCGTTCCCCAATGATGCCCAAACTCTAAGGCCCAATGCCAGTTTAGAGCCCAATCAGATATCAAATTGACTTAACGAGTGTTAAAATGGAAAATATAACCTTTTAAATGAGCACAAATCTATTTTTGGAAATAAAATGACCAAAGCGGTCCTCGGCCCACATATGTGGGTAGCAGCTTGCGTACATGGACCAAAGCATGCATACGCAGGTGCACTCTTGTGTACACAACTATGGTTTCTAAGACATAAAAAATGCAAATTTTCTGCAATAATGGCTGAGGTTTGGAATGAATCTCACATCATCTGGGAGCCATTCCAAACCCCATTTTTTTCCACTATAATAAGCCTTACATGGTATATTTTCAAAGGACATAGAAATCCCACGGGAAAAATACAAGATTTACTAGAAAATAGTGAATCAAAATAGAGTTTTTTATAAAACACCCTCAAGTCAATTTTGTTTGATTGGGACCTTTTCTGGACCTAATCCTTTTATTTTAACGTTGCTAATCACATTTTTATTGAATTGTGATAGATTTGACTGAGAGGAATGGTTAAAATCAGCTTATAAAGCTTCTCATTTGAGGTATTGAGTCTAACTCTTTCTTTTCATTCCTTTTTCTTTTCTGTCTTTCTTTTCAGTTTTAATCTTGTTTGTTTGTATTATTTATTCTTGTATATGTTTGTTTAGGTTAGTTTTATAGTTTTATTTATATCCTGAGCATGTTTGGTTGTTAAAATTAGGGTTTTTATTTATGCTCTGTTTTTCTACTTTGCTATTTCTAGGTTAGGGTTTCGAGCAGATCTGTGCATGCATGCCTTATGCATGTGTTCGTAGGCCTCCTTCTGGTACGCAGGTGCTTGGCCTGCATACGTAACCTTTGGTATGCGTATGCAAGCCGTTGCCCAGAAACCCAAGTTTAGTCTTTTGCTTCTGTCTCATTTTATTTTCTTATCTCACATGTTCCTGTTTAAGTTTCTTTTTATGTATATGTGTATCTAACGCCTTTGTTTTACATGTTTTATTGTTATTTACCTTTGATATGCTAGATTAGGGTTTCATCTCTTGTTTCTTAGTTTGATACAATGAACATGTGTTCACATGCCCATGCATGATGCCATAGGTGCTGAGTTGCTACAAGGTGAGTAAAGGTAAGTCATGCATTCACATGAACATGCATATGTGTTGTTATGTTTTGTTTGATGAACATGTACATGTGTTGTTGTGTTGCGTTTTGTATTTAATTGATAAATGATGTCTTGTTGCTATGATTAAGTTGCTACCTTATATATGACATGATAGGGTTTCCACATGTTAGATGAATGCTAGGGTTGTATATGTGTGGTTTGGTTTCTTATGCTTTATGGATGAATATGTATGTGTTTTGGGATGATGATGCCATGTTGTATGCTTAGATGTATGCTAGTGTGTGTGTAAGTTTAGGACATAAGTGTAGATACCGTATTTTGTACCCTTACGACTCAGGTCCTCGTTCCCCAATGATGCCGAAATTCTAAGACCCAAGGTCGGATTAAGGCCCAATCAGATCACAAATTGACTTGAGAGATGTTAAAATGGACAATATAACTTTTTAATGAGCAAAAAATTTATTTTTGGAAAATAAAGGCCAAAGGAAACTCTCAGCCTGCTTACGCGGGAATGAACCTGCATACGTAGCCTTAAAGCTTGTGTACACAGGCACGAGCCTATGCATGCAGGTAGGGTTTCAGAAACCTATGAAAGACAGTTTTTTGCATTAAAGACTGAGGTTTGGAATGAATCCCACATTGTCTGGGAGCCGTTCCAAACTCCCATTTTTACAATATAAATAGCTATACATGATACCATTTCAAAACATATAGAAATCTCACGAGAAAACACTAAGGTTCACTAGAAATAGTGAATCAAAGAGGCAGTTTTTCACACAACATCCTCAAGTCAATTTTATTTTATTAGGACATTTTCTGGCCTTGATCTTTGAATTTTAAGATTACTAATCGCATTTTTATTGATTTGTGAATAGATTTGACTAAGGGAAACGGTTAAAAATCAAGCCTAGGAGCTTTTTTCTTTGAGGTATTCTTTTTAAGCTTTCTCTTTTATTTATGCTTTTAATTATGTTTTTGATCTTCTTCTTTTTGCTTTGTTTATGCTATAACATGTTTGTTTAGATTAGGGTTATGTTTTCCCTTTGTTTTGAGCATTATAGGATGTTAGATTTAAGCTTTTAAGTCATTGTTTGCTTTTCTATTTCTAGGTTAGGGTTTAGGGTGTGTCAGCATGCGCGTGCTTCTTGCATGGGTACGCATACTCGTGCCCAGAAACCCTAATCCAAGTTTTCTGCTTTGGTCCCTTCTTTTATTTTACATCATATGCCTCTATTTTAACCTTCTTGTATGCTTTTGAGTTTTCCATTTTCTCTGTTCACATGTTTGTTTGTCATTGTATGTTAGATTAGGGTTTTCTCTTAAAGTTCTTGCTTTGATGCCATGCCATTCATTCATATGTTCATGCATGATGCCATAGGTGTTCAGTTGCTGCAAAGTAAGCAAAGGTAATTCATGCATTCACAATGTACATGCATGATCTTGTTTAGGTTTGATGATACAATTGTTTTTCTTATTGTTTTGGATAATGACATGATTTGTTGGCTTCATTTCTACCTCAATTTTAATGTTCATATGCTTCTGCCTTGAGTATGATGACATGATACTAGATGTATGCTAGGGTTTATGTTATACCATGTTAGATGAATGCTAGGTTTGGTTGACATGTACGCTAGATGTATGATGTGAGATAGGAGCATGATTAGGGTTTGTGGTGTAATGAGATGCCATGATGATATGACATGTATGCTAGATGAATGTTAGGAGATACCATCATAGATGTACGGTTAGGGATGATTGATGTCATGTTGATTGTTAAATGTATGCTAGTATGTGTATGAGAATAGATACAATATTGGGTGTGCCTTTAATAGGGTTAAGACATAAGATACAATGAAGGGAAGCCAACCTTAGGGTTGGCCAATTTTGGATGCCTAAGACCTTCCCAAGACTGTACCTTAACTCCGAACCCATATGTCTAGTAGTAAGATCAAAAGGTTTTTCCTCGAGAGGATGCTATATATTTGGTTTCTAGACCATTGCCAAAACTAGGTGGCGACTCCCTGTTGTGTTCATAAGGGCAAAGACTAGAAAGGCAAATAGAAGAGGAAGTGGAAAAATGAAAATATGTTAAGAAATAGTAACTAGTAGGTAGAGCAGCTTGTCACTCGCACTGGAAATACCAAGTTGTCGGGTGCATTAGAAGCTTTTGATGAGCGTAGTTGAGGGAAAACCCACTGTTCATTTGAAACTTGTGACAAATGCCTTGTAGGTATTCATTTGAACCCTCAGTTAAAGATCAAACAAAAAGCAAAATAAAGTGACATTATGCAGAATTGAAATGTTAAAAAGAGAATCAATCTATGTATGTGTGACAGAGAGATTATAGTATTTAGATCTTCTTTTCCCTTGATTTTTTAGTTTTTTATGTTTTGAGAGAAGAGATAAATAAAAGGGTAACAAAAATACAAATTTACCCCTATTTTTAACAAAGGTAGGGTAACGAGAGACAAACGGAATTAACTTCAGGTGGGTAAAGTGTTAATTTTTAAACCACAGATAGGCAAAGTATTTTTCAGGTAAACTACAGGTGAGTAAAGTGTAATTTTCCCAAAAAGTTTTCTTCAATTTTTTCTTCTCAACCAAACAAAAAGTTTTCTATCCCTCCACTTTTACACCATTCCAACCAAATACAAATGACGAACACTAAGGGTATGTTTGGTAACTGTTTTTTATTCTTATTTTCTGTTTCCAAAAACATTTTCTATTTTTGAGACTAAAAAACATGTTTGGCAACCCAAAATGGATAGAAAACAAAAATTATTCTCAAAACTCAATTTGTGAAGGAAATTGAAAATATGCAAAAGGCTGCTTTTAGTTTCTAATTTTCAAAAGTCAATGAAAACACGTATTTAATTTGATGAATCTGTCTCATTTAATGAGTTAGAATTAGAGTTCAAATCCTAATAACAACATATTTTAGTATTTTCTATTTTTTCTTCAAAAAACTATTTTATTAATTTCAAATTACCAAACATGTTTTTGATTTAAAAAATACAAGAAAATTGTTTTTTCTTTATATTCTCAAAAACAAGTTTTTGAAAATAGAAAACAAAAACTGTTACTAAACATAACCTAAATTTTTTTTCCTCCAATTTTCTCATCTTCTCCCCATTTTCTATCCTCACACTTTTCCATCTCCCCAACCAAACGAACCCTAGTTTCAGCTAGTGAAGAGGCATATTGGCTTAAAGATTTGTTTTATGAGATTCCACTTTGGGAAAAGCTAATTCCACCCATATTAATACATTGTGATAGCCCACAATTGATGGAGTTAAAACCATTATTACAACGATAAATCCAGACCTATAAGAAAAAAAAACATAGCATTGTGTGTTCTTATGTAAGTAGTGGCATCATAACTGTGGATTATATTAAATTTTGTGATGTTCTTACAAATCCATTTACCAAGAAGCCCTTGGCAAAATAAAGGGTCAAGAATACATCGACAGGGATGGGACTAAAGTCCATAGATTCATGAGCTATGTATGAGAATACCTAACCCAAGGACCAAAGATCCTAAGAACTGGGTTCAATGAGAAAAACAAACCATGTGATGGTCATAAGAAATGTACTATTTATATATTTTAATTATTTACTTGTAATTAATTTTATGATTTTTCATCCTTATGGTGTAAGCGCATTTATCTTGTAATGTAGGAGAGGTCGAGTATACTCTTAATAAAATTTGTAGCTCGTATGAGTTAAGTGTCAGAATTGCATGAGCACCGTTGAAAAATTTCACCTATGTGAGTGTGGGGGGCAGGGCTACTCCCTATGAGATTTGGACTTAATCTCAAATACACTTATGAAAACTGGGATCAACACATGGTCGTAATGTGCTAATTATTAAAGCTCATGCCAACACTTGGGTTTTTTTGTGTGCAAGCAGTGACACTAAATTTTCCCAAAGCGGTCATAGTTCAAGTTAGAGACCACTACAACTCTAGAGTTGCGCTTGATGTTTTACTAATGCTCTATTTGTTTCAACATTAATGTTTTATGGAAAATGGGTCATTTTCTAAAAAATATTTTCTAGAAAACTATTTCATTTTCCAGTATTTGGTAATGACTTTAAAAATGAGCTTTGAACGTTTTTTGGTGTTTGGTATGCACAATTTTTTTTATAATTTTTTATTATTATTTATAATTCAAAACATGTATAAACATATATATTGTGTAAACCCAACTAATATAATCAATATATACAAAGAACACAGTTTATCTAATAGAATTTGGAAGAGAGGAATGAAAAAAATCACTATTAATAGCAATATAATGAAAGAATTCACATTTGATGGAACCTTTAGAAACTATTTGAAACAGCCAAATCTATAAGCTTTAAAATGAAAGAACTATAACAGTGTGATGCAAAATTGTAATAAACTTTGTAATACTCCCAATTTACGCACAACCCAAGCAAGCAAGAGAAAGTCCTAAACAAACATGACTCATGGCACAATGAATGGGTATCTTAAGATAACGGTGAAGACGCCAGTTTCTTCATGAAAATAACAAAAATAATCATACATAATATAAGAAAAATGGAAAAATAGCCAAGAATAAAACATCTGAGATACCATCTATACAGTAAGCCCCATGAGACCCCAAATAGAGGAAAGCAGAAGATTCACAAACCCCTAGTGTGATCACCCATGCTAGACTTTCACAAATTATCTTTCATCTAAAGTATAATTGTATCCCCTACAATGCAATCAACAAAATTATCTTCCATCTTAAAACCATTTGCTCAAAAACTACAATTTTTACTTATCATTGCAGATATGTTTGTCTTTGCAAGGAGCTACTTGTTGAATTAGTACTAGAAGTTCAGTTACAGATTATTGAACGATACATGTGATGGGAGACGCAAAATCTACAAGGCTTCGGTCATATGAAGTAAGAAGTACAATTTTTTACACCCATTACAAAATCTACAAGTATTTACACCGAGTTTTTTGTCATTCTACTATTCTATTACTAATGTCAAATTTTAATTAAAAAGTGCAATTTTTTTAGATGAAATCGCCAATCACATTGCCAACTGAAAAAGATAAAATAACCCAACATTCACATTGTTAAAAATAAAAAATAAATAAAGTTTTAATATATATATATATATATATATATTGTGCACTTCCACCCCCTCCCTCCCTTATGGTATCAGAGCCATCTGTTTCTAGCAGGTGATAGTTGTGTTGTGTTCTTTCTACTTTTCCTGTCCGAATCTTTAATTTTTTACTCTTCTGTGTATTCTTCTTGCCTCCGTTTGTGCCACCCTCTTCGTAAAGTGAATTCCCATAATTGAACTGTTAGGCCCGTGTTGCTAGGAGAGCGTTAGCGCATGAGAGGTATAGGGTTGTTACAAGGCCCAAAAATACATTAAATGGTATTATTTTGACAAAAGGACATGAAAATATCTACACCACACTATTCAACACTAAAAAGAGTAGGTTTGTTACTCAACATCCTTCTTAAATTTCCCAAAAAAAAATCTACGCGGCACATGACTCATTGTATCATCATGACCTTGAACTCCTCAAAATTAAGCACCCCATTGCCATCAAGATCAAACTGGTTAATCATAACAACACATTCTTCAAGGGTTCTTGACTCGCCAAGTCGGCTAAGCATACTCTTCAGATTCTTTGGTGTGATGCATTCGGCTCCATCTGTGTCATACATCTCAAAGGCTTCTCTCAAGTCCTTTATTTTCTCTTCTTCACTCCCACTTTCTATTAAACCAACAAAATCCTCCAACCCCAACAACCCATCTCCATCTGAGTCCAAGGATTCAATCACTGTCTCTGCCTCTTCCATCAGCAACCCGCCACCTATTGATTCAATGCAACGACACAGTTCCAGGGCTGAGATTTTACCATCTTTGTCTTCATCAAAATGTTGGAATACACGGTTATATGCACTGCATTTGTTCATGGTTAATTCGACAACAACTGAAATAAGATTATATAAACAGAGAGTTCAAGGGGAGATTTGAGAAAGTATTCAATGTAGTTCCACGAAAATAAGCAGCTTAATATTCGTGGCTAGCTATGAAGACCAAGGCTATAAACTGGCAAAAGTATATTTACTAGACGACTGTGAATGAGAGTTGGCTGTAAGGCTGAGTTATGAGACCTCGATTTATACTTTTGGCAGACACGTAGTTCGTTGAGCCTAATCTGAAAGTTCTCGGAAAATGAACACAACTCGTATGTGAATTCCTTCTTCTTTTCCTCCTTTTTAAGGAGTCATTTCCTTGGGGAATAATCTTCGGGAGAAATAGGCAAGAAAGTGCGAGCCTTTTAGTTTTTGACTTTTCTCAACAATCTTGAAAATGTATTAATTAATGGCAAATGTTAACAAGCACCATATGGATTTTGTTAAAGTTTGCCAATGTCGGTCTCACATTAAACAAAAATTGAGTACATAGGAGAAAAAACACCACACGGCTGGCAATAAAAATTTGGACAAAATTGTCATTTTAATACATTTTCCTCCCTTTCACTTTTTTTATTTTCTACCAAATCTTATTTTACCAATATCACTTTACCAATATTAAACTCAATTTCTTCCCCTTTGCCAATATCAAAGAGAAGAAGGGATGAAGAAATGTCAATGAAGGATTGAGAAATAATTAAACAAGTTACCACGATTGTATTTTATTTGATTCATAGTTATTTTATAAAAATAGGTTAAAATTAATATGATGTTAATTTTTATTTTTGATACATGTATATTGTAGCACTATGGATAAGGATGTAGTTGCAAGTGAGACTCAATACTTTGCTCCAAAAGATTGCTTCGACTTAAATGAACCACTTTAAGAAGGTATTATAATTTTATTTTATTAGTGATTTATATTTCATTTATCATAGTATATTTTTAAACTCTTGTTTTAATATAGCACCAAAATTAATATGAGGTTAATTTTTATTTATGATACATGTGTTAAAGCACCAATGGATGGGAATGTAGTTGTAAATGAGACTCATTACTTTACTCCAAAAAATTGTTTTGACTTAAATGAACCCCTTCAAGAAGGTATTATAATTTTATTTTATTTGTAAATTTACATTTCATTTATTATAGAATATGATGTTTATATTTTAAACTCTTGTTTTAATATAGCACCAATGGATGACAATGTAGATGCAAGTGAGACTCATCAATTTGTTCCAATGAATTGTTTTGACTTAAATGAATTGTCTCAAGAACATATTATTATTTTCATTTTATTTGTAATATATCATTCATATATCATATCATATAATATGATGTTGATTGTTTTTTTAATTTTTGTTTTAATATAGCACAAGTTGATGATGATTTGATTGCAAGTGAGATTCAAGGAAGTGTTTCAAAGAATTGTGTTGAATTAAAGCTTCCAAATGATGGAAAAAATAATAATACTTATGGAGATGAAATAATTTATTGGAATGAATGTCCAATAGATGAAATGGGAGTTATTGAAGAACATGAAGATATAAATTCAATAGGCCTTTTGTTGGTCAATGTTTTCCTAGTGAAGAAGAAACTTTCATTTTCTATAAAAATTATGCAAATCGATATGGTTTTACAATCCAAAAAGGTCGTACTGAGAAAAAAAATAGTAAGATGTGATTTCTTTTGTCATCAACAAGGTAAAAAATCACTAAAAATAATGGATCCATCTAAGGAACAACAAAATAGGAAGTCTTTAAAATGTGGATGTAAAGCTCATCTAAGTATCATTTTGTGAAAGTCATTTGATATTCCTCCTCGAGAATGACATGTCACTAAGTTTGTTGTAATCCACAATTATGATTTGTTCTCCCCTTTAGAAGTGCGATTTCTTCCAGTCAATCGAGTTATCACTATAGATGATGAAAAACGCATTTTCTTCTTGAAAGAAATTGGACTTTCAATTAGAGAGGTCATGTGTGTCATGGAACTTAAGAAGCATTTGAAACATGGACAACTTCCATTTTTTCAAAGGGATATTCATAATCTTTATGTGAAAATGAGGAGGAAGAATGCAAAGAATGATGTCATGGATCTCCTACAATTTTGTAAAGTTACTAAAGAAGAGAACTCTAGATTCCAATATGCATTTACAACCGATAATGAAAATAGATTGGAGCATATTTTTTGATCACCTACTCATTGTTTTGATTGGTACCAAAAATATGAAGATGTGGTTGTTTTTTATATTACTTATAAGGTGAATGCTTATGATATGTCTTTTGGTATTTTTGTTGGTGTCAATAATCATGGAAAGACAATTCTCTTTGGTTGTGCACTTCTTCAAAATGAAACAACAAGTGTCTTTCAATTGTTAATGAAGGTACATTCTTTGTCTTATAAATTTGTATAATTATTTTTTAAATTTTATTTGATTAAATAGTAGAATAATAACATATTTCCTTTGAAATATTTTAATGCTTTAGTAAATTTGTATTTGATTAGCAGACTTTTGCATGCTTAATGAAGAAGTAACCCAAGGCAATTTTGATGGACCAAGATCTATGGATTACAGATGCAATATCAAAAGAATTACCGGCTACAAAGCATGCCTTTTGTATATGGCATATTACCGCTAAATTTAGCGGTTGGTTTACATCAATTCTTCGTACTCAATATTCAAATCGGTGCATGGACTTCTATAAGTTATATAAGTTAGAGTCATGTGAAGAGTTTGACAATCAATGGCTTCAAGTTATGACAAAATATGACATGCTCTCTAACAAACATGTAATTGGTTTTTATCAAATCAAGTACTTTTGGATACCATGTTTCCTTCGTGGGCATTGTTTTGGTGGAATGACAACAACCGGAAGATTAGAAAGTATAAATGCATTTATTAAACGGTTTGTTAGTTCTCACACGAACTTGATCCAACTCATCAAACAAGTAAGTCATTATTTACCATTGATTTCTTTTGTTATATAATTTTTTTTTATTTGTTAATATTTGTAGTCTTCATGTGTCATACAAATTTTTTTAATTTATTTTACGATTTGGAATTTTTGGTTAATCTTACCGTTGAAGATATTGAGCAAACACAATCACATGATACGATGTTGGAGACATATAGAGGTTCTTCTTTAATATCAATGTCACCATTAGAAGACCAAGCACATAGTGTTTTGACGCCTTAGGACCCATTTTGTAGCAGTGTTTAAGTATTGTTGTTCAGTTTTCAATATTGTGGAAATATGTGTTTGAGTGTTATAGAAATATGTGTCAAAAGTGTTATTATTGTTTAAATACTGAAAACTATTCTTTAAACAACAGTGCCAAACAACCCCCTATGCTTTCAAGATTTTTCAAGAGGAGTTTGGGAGAGCAACACAATATTCGGTACTTAAAGAAAATGGTATTGAATTTGTTCTACAATATTATAAAGATTAAACTAGTCAAAGGCACGAAGTATCATGGGATGGTAAGATGACATATTGTAGTTACAAGAATTTTGAATTTTGGAGTATACTTTGTCGTCACATACTTAGTGTATTCCTTCATAAAGATTGTTACCAAATTCCATCCTTGTATTTACCACCACGTTGGTGTGAAGCATCATTAAGTGAAAAAGAATTGCTATTGGTGGATGATGAAAATTTAGTGGACAAGGAAAATATGGTTGGCGCTAAATGATATGATTGATGGAGATTGCTTCATTAATTGTCCTCTGCTCTCAAAGACAAAAGGTTGCCTGAAGCAAAAACGAATGAAAGGGGGGAAAAGAATTAGGAAATAAAAAGAAGTCTTGTGGCCTTTGCAAGCATGTTGGCCATAACATCTCAACATGTCCAGAGAAAGATAATTGTACTTCCTCAAATGGTGTGAAAAAAAGAAAAGAAAAATGTACTTCAAGTGAAATGAGATTGAATCCAATATTTTCTTTGAAATGTTAGGCATAAACTCTTAAGAGTAAAAGAAAAAAAAAATTATGGTAATATTGTGTTTGTTAATTTTGACAATATTATGTCATTGGACTTAAGATGCTTCTCCATGACAATATAATGCATTTGTTAATTTTGACGCTTCTCTTGTCTTTTTTTTTTTTTTTTTTTTGGTTTTACATTTCCATTTTGACAATATTATGCTAGTGAATATTCACATCATCATTTTCAATATTATGTCATTGTGCTAAAACGCTTCTTCCTACTCTTTTTTTTAATGAATTTACCTAATTTTTTTATAAGGGATTCAATAAATACTAATTTATATTAAATATTCTTGAAGAAATTTAAATCATGCTTAAATTGCCCATTTATGAGGGATTCCAACCTAAACTTTGATTCATGCTGATATTACATTGTTAGTCCCTAATATTTATCTACCAATGCTTTAGTCCCTAAAGTATCAAGTGAATGTTATTGGCCTTTAAAGTATCAACTTTGACAACTTATTAGTATTTGTTATTGTTTTAACTTTTTTTTTTTGGGGTGTACCCATAGCATAAACAATTCAATCAAAATTAATATTTTTCTTCAATCCCTACTATCTCATGTCTTACTAGCATTGCCTTGTATAAGGGTGTCAATGGGTTGGGCTGAGGAGTATTTTCAATTTGACCCACCATAGTCGGGTAGAAAAAAGATCTAACCCAACCTAGCGCACCTAGATTGGGTTGGAATTTTTAAAAAAAAAAATTAATTGAGCATTCAAACAACACCAATACAAATAAGAGCAAATCTATAACCTAATAAACCTAAGCATACCACCAAACTAACACAAAATATTTTATTAGTGCTTCAAAGTTTGTAGGATATCATATAGCTCTATCCTACCTTGGTTGATAAACAAAAGAATAAATAATAAAATTATATAATATATTTTTTAAATACATATTAAATAGAGGTGGGTTGGGCTAGGCAAATTTTCTGACCCACCAACCTCTAAAAACTGACCCAACCCGATGGGTTAGGTTGAATTGGATTGGTTTTGGCGGATCGACTAGTTGGTTGCTCACCCCTAACCTCGCATAGTAGAATAAATAAAGGTAAAGAGTTGAAGAAGAAAATTTAAGACTTGAGCTCCCTCTAATGCGCTTGTGAATTTATGTTCTCATATTCTTCCTTATTTGTTCGGTTATAAATCTTCGTCTTCTTTTTCCATCTCTTAATTTCTTATTGGATCTTCCTATCCTTTTTTCATTAGTTTTCATTAGTTTTTCTTTTTTGCTAATGGTAGATAAAAAAATATTGATGTCACTAGTAGATCCAAATGAGAACCAATAACAACTTATTGCGTAAACTTTATTATGAAATTGTTATGAAAATATTGTGTAAATAGCACTATTTTTTTTTCCTAAAGAAAAATAGTACTAATTTAAAAAGTTTGGAGATACAATAAAATGTGACAATATTTTCACAACGTTTTTGTTTTAGTTGTGGTCAATCCTAGTCTAATATTTTATTAATTTATTTGATTTTATTTTGACATGTGAAAGATTTGACACCTTAACTGTTGTGATAATTTGTTGTGTTGTAACACAATTTGTAATTTTTATTTTGTAAAATTCTTTGCATGACGGACACGTATCCCACTCAAACCACCTTTTACTTTTATTTATTTATTTTTTTTGCATCTCTTTTTTTTTTTCCTCAACAACACATTTCTTCCACCCTTACCCTTATCTTCTTTCACCTTTATCTTCTCCCATCCACCTTTCTACTTCTCCTTTCTACCTGTTTCTCCTTTCTCATCTTTTAAAATTTTTATGTTCTCCCATATGAAACTCTTGGCTCAACTTCTTTGTCTTTTATTTTTTTTCATTGCTTTCTTTTCTAACTCAATTTGTCTCCTCCTTGATTTCCCCACCATCAACCCAGTTCGTCTCCCTTAATTCTAGTATTTAAAACCTTGATTTGAAGCCCCTCCCTTCAACGTGGCGCCGCCATTGATTTTTGTAGCATCTCAGGCATTTCTCATATGTTCTTATAGTTTTTTTTTTTTTGGATGTACTGATGTTGGTTGTTTTCCTGTGAGATGGTTTTTTTTTTTAGATGTACTGATGTTAATTGTTTCTTGTGAGATGGGTTTTTTTTTTTTGGATGTACAAATGTTGGTTGTTTCTTGTCTGAGGATTGTGATTTTAGGTTTTTTTTTTTTTTTTTGCTATAAGATGTTTGGTGTTTTTTTCCTGTGAGAGACGCTTGAGTTTTCAAAAATTTTGCTTTCCTTTTTTTTTTTTAAGGATAAACATAGAAATATGACTAAAGGCTTGAGTTGGTGAGAGATGTGAAAAAGAAGGGTATTTTGGTCTCTTTATTAATTTTTCTTTAATCCTATAAAGTTGACCCAACATCTAGTAAAAAGACTGCATAAAGTGCTTTAAGATTATCATAAAAGCTGGGTATTAACGAGCACCGTAAGGTGCCCATTAACACAGCCCTTTGTTATAATTATTCTAAGAAGTAGACTATGATGGTTATTTGTCACTTTCACATGAATCCACAATTTTTTTTTCAACTATTAAGAATCTACCACACTGACAATTATGACAAAAATTATACCTTTTTTGTGTTACTAGAATTTTTTTTTTTGTGAGGTTGGTCACCAGATGGTAGAATTGACTTACTTACTTACCTGACTTCAGACACGCTTATGGGCCAAGCCCATGAACCTTCCCTACACTCTAAATAGTTAGTGGTGTAGGATGTAGAAGCGTCAAGAAGCAGAACACATCTACTTCTAGAAAACAAGAAACAAAACACGTTTGCTTTTGAAAATAACCTCAAATCCACTAGGGTCCTTGAATCCACAAGGAGAAAGGGTTCTAGAATCCACTAGAGAAATAATAGACAAAAGTTTGAATTTTTATTAATATCAATAATTGTTACAAAAAAAACATTTACAAACTTAAGAGCTTATTTAAGGGCTCCGTAAAACTTGACAGACAAGAATATATATTCTAAAATAACTCCTAATTAATACCTAATCATAACAAGAACCAAATTTGACATAAAAAACATTAATAGCACCTAAAAACAAGGAAATAATAACCCTAAATCTAAAATAACGAAAATTACAAATTAATGTCAAAATTAATAAATTACAATAATTAAATAGTAAATTGTGTCCTACATCAGACCTCTCCACTTGAAACAAACTTGTCCTTGAGTTCATCTTTGAAATTGAAATCTTCTACTCCAACAAATACTTTGAATACTTGAGCCCTTTGATCTTCACTCCATACATGCAACTCATCAATGGAATAAACAAACCAACTTAAATTTCTTTTTCCTTTGTCTTCATGTAATTGTAGAGATTTACCAAATAAGAGATGACAACTGAATCAAATCTATCAACCCTAATAAAATCAATAAATTTCAGTGTATCGCTTGGCACCAAAATAAGAGGATCTTGAGATTGACAATTATATGATTTGATTTCATTGAGATCCTTAAAAATTTTATTATCAATTTCTTCTTCAATTGTCTCTGCCATCTCGACTTCAAGATCTTTCTTTATAATAGGGTTTTCATTAATCTCCTCCACAATCTTAATCAGATTCTTCTTCTATAACAATGTCTTCATTAATTTCCTTAGAAATCTCTATATTTTCTTCAAGAAAAATATGTTGTTCAACATACAATTCTTCTCTTGATGGTGGAATATATGGTTCTTCAACATAATTCAAGTGTGAACTTCTTGGCCAATAATAATCTTGTTTTGTATATGACAAAAGTTCATCACAATCCAAAGGATAATATTTTGATAGCAGGCATCTTTTTCATCCTTGGCCATGAATGAATTTTGTCTTTACCTTGTCAGATTCTATCAGTCCGTATTCGTTCCCACCAATGTAAGGCATACTCACTAAGTTTATACAAAGCAAGTTTAACTTTTTTTCTCATCACAAATATTCTCATAGTCAAATAAATCCTCTAGATCAAGTAACCAATCAAGAAAAATCATTTTATAAAAATAACCATTAAAACTTGCAATTATTCTATAAAGCCTATATGAAATTTGCTTACCAATAGGTTACTTATGAGTTATGTCTCCGAGACAGTTATCCCTATTGTTTCCATGCTCCAACGATGGCAAATTAGCAAAGATATTTGTGAGTGTTAGTTGTACGTCACGTAATACTTGCTAAGTTTTCTGTCACTAGAATTGCTACTGTCTCAAACATTAGCCACCAGATTAGGATAAGTCAAGGCTCTGATACCAATTGACGGAGATGCGGAAGCATCAAGAAGTAGAACACGTCTACTCCTAGAAAACAAGAAATAAAACACGTTTGCCTCTGAAAATAACCTCGAATCCACGAGGATTCCTTGAATCTACAATGAGAAAAGGGTTCTGGAATTCACTAGAGAAACAATAGACAAAAGTTTGAATTTTTATTAATATCAATAATTGTTATAAAAAAAACACTTACAAACTTAGGGGCTTATTTAAGGGCTCCGTAAAACTTGAGAGACAAGAAAATATATTATAAAATAACTCTTAATTAATACCTAACCATAATGGAAACCAAATTTGACCTAAAAAACATTTCCATAAACCTAAATTAACGAACATTACAAATTAAATACCAAAATTAATAAATTACAATAATTAAATAGTAAATTGTGTTCTACATCAGTTAGGACTTTTCCTTTTTTTTTTTTTTTTGGAGAAAAAAATAGTTAGGACTTAACTACCTAATAAAGCCCCTAGTTTTTGAGAAGTAAGAACCATGATGGCCTATCGTATATTGATCAGCTCATTTTCTTGTATTCCATGGAATGTTCCAAAGAAAAGAAACACCAAAGATACAACATTTCTTCTAATATCACAATATTTATCACAATTTTTGCCATAATTTGTTGAAGTAGTCAACTTTAAGTGGTGGACAATTATTTTCATATAAAGTCATCACTTTTTTTTCTATCATACGTAGTCTAAAATACCAAAGTCATCAAAAACATTGTGACACAAAATTATGTCTGTGAAAGCACTAAAGTTGAATCAAAGGAAGTTTCATCTAAGCAAAAGAAAGTTAAGAAGAAAGCTACTGCAGAAACAGAGGATAGGAAGAAAGAAGTTCCAAAGCTACAGGTCGTTTAGTTTATGTTGTAAACTACTTGTAGTTTAGGAGCTAGTTTGTAAAAATAATGGATGTCAGCTGTTAGTTCAGAAGTCCAGGCGGGAAAGTAAGTTAGTTTTTCAGTATAGGTATATATATTCTTTGTACACAAACAATAATTAATTCAATCAATCATTTTTCCCAATTTAGTTTTGACATGGTATTAGAGTGAGTTCGATCCCTGTCTCCTCTACTTTATCTCTTATTTAAAATTTCATATGTTGAGCCTTACCTATATTAAAAAGCAATTTCCATGTGTAAGGGAGCATTAGAATTGTGTAGTTAAATAATTAAAATTATCATATCTTAATAATTTAAACGATAAGTCATTTAATATTATTTTATGATCCTCTGCCACATCATAACAATAGCAGCATCTTTTCTACTTCCCAAGTAATGTGTACTGTGCACTCTTCTTCAATTTTTTATTTTCCCTCTATCACTCTTTTTCTATTTTCTATTTGTTATTAAGTGCCCATTTGTTTCAACTTTTAGAAGCTAAAACGCGCTTTTTGAAACCAAATAAATAAAATATGTGTTTGATAAATTTTAAAAGTTGCGTTTTTTTAAAAAGCTACGTTTTCATTTGTGAAGGAAAAGCACGTTTCGCGAAAGCAGCCCTGAGCCCCATTGCAAAAAAGCGCTGGTGCGTTTCATGTTACCGTTGTGCAAATTTCCCAAAAACCCAATTTTATCCCTTTGTTTATAACTTAATTTTACAAAAGAACCCAATAATGAAATCAGAACATAAAATAAAAAAACCGATCTGGCCCATTTTTGCCGCATGTCGTTGGTAGTGGGGAAGAGATCAAGCAGCATTGGGGAGGAAGACAGGCGGCGGTGAAGGCAAAGCAGATCAGCAAACGACGGAGGCGTGTTGAGGAAGACAAGCAGCAGTGAAGGCAGAGATCAAGCATCAATCTGACCCATTCCTCCCTTTTGGATTTCCCCCTCTATCTTCATTTGATGAGGAAATGGAACATTCTGCGGCAAAAAGAAAGAGAGCTTTGCGGTAACTGGAACGTTCTAGAGGAAGTAGTAGGGAAAAGGGGGAAAAAGGGGAGGAAAGAAAAAAGAAAAGAAAAAAAAAAGAGAAGGGCACATATGTGGAGGAGAAAAAAAGAAGGAAATATGGATGAAAAATAAAGTAAAGAAATAAGGGAAAAATAAAATAAAGAATGAGAATAAAATTGAGAAATGCTATCATAATATTTTCATAATAAATCTTAAGTGGTAGGTTATTATTAGTTAATATTGGTGAGGAAAAAATAATTTTTTTAGAAACTTTGAAAGTTCTTTTTAGAATAATTTTTTAGAAAGTATTTTCACAATACTTTATATATACATTGTCCTTTTTGGTAATTTACCACTCAAACCGCCACTTTTACAAGTGCTAACCAAACACTCAACTTTTTCAAAAAACACTATTTAACAGTTTTTACCAAACACTCAATTTTTTCAAAAAACACTTTTTCATACTGCACTTTTTGAAACCCCCATTTTTTCAAAAATCCTAATTTTAAAAAACTGAACCAAACTCACCCTAAATTGATAAAATATATTTTCACATAACATATAAATATAATAAATTATTATTAAATTGATAAAATATATGATACATTGAAGAAAATAACGTAATGATACATTTAGATACATACTTTCTCCTCTTATATGTATATTGAGTACCACTTTGAATTTAATGATTGGAAATCAATATTACATGAGAGGAGGGAGCAAGTCATTATTGTACTATCAGTGTATAATTATTTATTATTTAGATTTTTTTATACTAAAGAAATTGTTAGGACATATGTGATTCATGTTAGGAACATATGTGAACATTTTATGTAATTGGCTAATCTTTTGACAAAACGCACTTTACTTGTAATTTGGTAGATCTATGATATGTTTAATGTTTCAAGAAACAAGGTTTCAAGTTCAAGTGTTAAAGTCATGCAAGACTATCCAAAAATCAAGTGAAGAAGTGTTGTTCATTAAATCTTAACAGCTAGCATCTATCGAGGTTTAAAAGTTGCTGAAGCCTGTGCCTCGACAACTAGCTCGATAGATGGCTATATATCGAGATTTATGAAATTTAGTTTTTCAAAGCTGATTTTCATCCAATCCATAAATGTATGTTTGGCTTTCTTTTCTAACAACCCTAAACATATATATGGATTATTTTGAGGGCCGTAAAAGGTTGCACAGTTGCACAAGTGTGAAGCAAAGTCTTATTCATGCAAATTGTGACCGAAGACAAAATTTGTCCTAGTTCATCTTTCTCTTGAAGAAGCTGCTGTATTTGTACACCGTAAGGTTTTGTGACCAAGAAACTTTTTGATCTTCATCATGTGATGAACTGAAGAACTTTGCAGCTAACATCTTTCTCAAGTTGGTGATTAAGTCGCGTACTGAGATCCATGCAATTGGTTGGTCATGTACTGGGAGCCGTGCATTGAAAATGAGAGATTGTCACTACAGAACAAGTCCAATTGGGTATTGGGGTAAGGGTTCAACTGTAAATTGGTATAAGGTACTAGAATTCCTTTACTTGTAAACGCTTGTTTTGATAATAGTGGATTTTTGGGAGTTGTGACCTTAAAATCACCTAGTGGGATTTTTGCCGTGTAGGTTTTCCCCATTCATAAACAAATAACCATGTCAATTCATTTTCCGCTGCATACTTAGTTTAATTGGTGATTTGTTTGTGCTACCATGCATCTTGCATGTTAATTTGATTAATTAATAAATTTCGCTAATTAATCAATTAATTCATCACAAGAGGTCAATACATTTTGGCCTATCAAAAATTACAAAATATTCTTGAAATAGTACAACTTTTGTGGTATTTCATACCAATAAAAATAAGCCATTTAAAATATGACTTAAGCATAAAAAATTATGTGAAAAACTTAAAAGTTTTGTATTAAGTGAGCTTGCTTTTATTTCTATGAAATAACATGTAGTTTTGTAGTTGTACTTCAAGAATATCTAATAATTACTCATCATAAACATGAGAAATTTTTTTCCTAGACTTATAACACCATTCTCTCAAATATCTTCTCTTCTATTATGATTTGTTAATGCAAAAGGTTTAGAGCTAATATTGCAGTTTCACCACTGTTGCACATATGAAGTGAGCACTAGAATTGAATGTGACCTTGGGATATTTTGGGGAATCGAGAAATATCACACACCTCACATGGGAGTGAATTCTACAAGTGTAATATATCTTAGCAATACCAAATACCTTCTCATCCTAGAAAATAAGGAGCCAAATGGCATCCTATGCGTGTCACTGTGTGGGTTTAAAGCCATCATCTCTTCGAATCTATGCTCTTTAGTAGTTTTAATGATGTTTTGAACCCTCCGGTCACATTCTTGCTAAATGTTTATAGCCTTGTTGCTATAGTTATTGGAATGGACGGATTTAAAATAAAAACAAAAAACAAAAACTTTACCCCCCCAAAAAAAATTCAAAAATAATGGGAAAGAACATTGGTTTGCTAGCTAACAGTAAAATGTATAGTATAATTCTCTCGCCGCCATACCCATGACAAGTGTAATTTTGGAAATGAGGAAGAGGAGACAACGATGATTTTTTTTCCGGATTAGAGAGAGAATGTGAGAAATTTTGAACTTTATGTATAGTCAAAAGTTTTGTAATTCAACTAGACACCTCCTCCTTTCACCTTCTCATATGCACGTATCTAATTCAATATCTGCTTCAATACATTTCAAGTTTTCAACCCATCAATATATATATAAAAGCAGAGACCTCATGTGAGAGTGCATGAGGTCCTGCCACGTGGCACTCTAATATTGCATTTAACTTTTTTTACCTTTTTTCATTAAGTTTTTTTTACTGTTACCTAATAAATTATAGTAACTTATTTTTACTATTATATAAATTTAGCATTTTTTACCTCTTTTTATTAAGTTCTTTTTTACTGTTACTCAATAAATCATAGTAACTTATTACATTTAACCTTTTTTACCTTTTTTTATTAAGTTTTTTTTACTATTACCTAATAAATCATAATAATTTATTTTTACTATTATATAAATTTAGCATTTTTTACCTCTTTTTATAAAGTTTTTTTTTTTTTTTTTGTTACCCAATAGATCATAGTAACTTATTTTTACTATTATATTGATATGAGTTGTTTTTGACAATTAGACCAATTAGACCAAAAGTTATTCACTATAAATTTATTACCTTTTAAAAGTAGACCAAACCTTATGAAAAACTCAGGCCCAATTCTTACCTTACATATTATGACCCAAGTTTGACCATTCCCACGTGTAAATCAAAGCAAAAACTCTTACCCTCTTACAAACTCTCTTCTTCCTCCCCCGCATATAGATGATACTTCTAGAAAATCTCATTCTCATAAAATATCTCTTCATTTTTTCCCAATTTCAATTCAACATGCTTTTGTCTATTAATAATATTCTATGCAATTTATGCAAACAAATTCTCTGTCATCGACCAGTGCAACAAAAATATATATATAAATCTTGAGATCCCTCAGGTTGCTGAAATAATTGACAAGTGCGTATTTCTAAAATTTATAATAACAAAAAAGTCTAATAAAGAGCATATACTATCTCACAAAATGTCATTAACTTAATATTTTCTTTAAAAAAATTCAATGATAGGAATGGTAAAAAACATGATCCTATACAAGAAATACCAAAAATACATGCAAAACAATTTTCATAAGAGGATTTATCTTTAAATAATATGAAGACAATAGTAAAGATAAAATGCATTGAATGAGATCCTACGGAAAAGGTTTGTTAATTATTTCAAATTATACTCATCATTTATGTATAAAAATAATAATAGATCATATTATTTACATTAAAAAAAAATACATATTAATTTCAAAGTTCATTGCAAGATGTGAACTGTTCGGGTATTGCAATAATAAGTAACATTGATACAACAATGGGTTGGTATTACATTTTGTGCGTACTTTGTGAAAGGAATGTCAAATTACAAATAGGATCGTTTTGGTGTGCAAAATGTAAAACAAAAATAAATCTTTCTATCCCAAAGTTAGAGGCACTCACATTAACTACATACTCTCCAAATATTTTTAATATACTTATCTCACTGTAACTACTATATATATACAATTGCAAACTACTTTAGATACAGGATTCAAATTGAAGTTTTTAATGCAACTAACAAAAAAAAGTTTGTAATATTTGATCGAGATGCCGAGAAAATCCTAAATAAATCTACAAGATTGAGATCTTGCTGAAAAATAAACTAAGGTACAACTTATTTAAATTATTGTAAAAATATTGATATTGGAGAAGGAATCTCATGTTATTTGAAAAAAAAAAAAAGGAAAAAAATGGATTTCTCTACTTCATTTGAATGAATTCAATCTAAAAGATGGTTTTAAAAATTATATAGTTGCTAAGATTTTTGATGCGCCCTTAAATGATAAAAAGGCATGGAAGAAAAAAAAAACACAATTCAACATGCTATGTTAATTCTTTTTGCTGCACTATTCCAAAATTAACAAAAATAAAAAATTTACAAAAAACTGTCACATCATTGAAATTTAATATAAATACAAATACCTATGAAAAATTTTAGTGAAAAAGTCCAAACTTTGTAAGATCTAATCAAGAATCTCTCGGTGCCAATTCATTAGTAATATGGACGAACTAAATTTCAAATGTTGAAGATGGAGAAACTGGTAATGACAACAATCGTCACCATACCACAATAACAAAGCATTGAAGAAAAAAAAAATTGTAATGAAGCTTTTCATTACATCACATAATAAAAATCAATAATATAGAATGAATTAATATGCTTTTATCAACTTTTATTATACAATATTACTCCAAGTTGTTTTCATTATTGCTCATTACTTGAACAAAATAATTATAATAGATATATGTGTGCAATTTATAATTGTTGTTTTTTATGATAAACTCATTATTAACAAAGTTTTATAATAAATATGCTATAATATATGTATAATATTTTCCAAAAACAAATTTACATAAAATATTATAACATTATCCGTGCATCGCACATGAAACTTACTAGTTTATTACTAAATGCCAGGACCTTATACATTTCCGCATGAAGTCTCTGCTTTTATATATACTAGTGTGAAGCCCCGTGCATATGCACAGGTACAATTAAAAATAATCACAATTATATGGTTCAAATTATACATTTTTTTAGAACAGGTTCAAATTATACATGGTATTAGCTTATAATTAAAACCATACATTTCTAAAATATGTAACGGTTTCTCATTTTATATATACTAGTATGTAACTCATGTTTAAGCATGTGATAAATTATAGTGGTGCTATTGACGTTAATTTAAGTTATTAAACATATAGGACATAGTTCGACGAAAACATTTGAAGGTATTAAAATAGTTTTGCTTTGCAATTTTCCTGATATTAGTTATACTAAGTTTCTCATTATATTACTATTACGTATATAATTTTGAAAATTACTATGAGATACTACATATATAATATCAATTCACAATTATGGTCTATGAAATTATATTAAATATAGCACAAAATAAAATAATAAATTTGTCAAATAGTATCTTCTAAATTGAATGGAGATAGGTGCATGGGATCGTTCAACTTAATTACAATTTGTTACGTTCAATATTTTTGCATACAAAATATCTGAATAAAAATAGTATAAAAAATATGCTCATTAGTTCAGAGAAAAAATAATAGCAAAAATCTAAACAATTTAATTTTTATGGAAAACTAACAAAAGCAAAATTCAATTTTGATTTTAATTTATTTTTCTCTAAACTTTGGTGTTAAAAAGCAAATATATATATATATATATATATATATATATATGTATTACCTACTTAATAATGGACCATATATAGTCATGGTATATTACATAAATGACTTATAAATTTGAATTGTTTTTAGTTATACAAAAAAAAAAAAAAAAAAAAAAAAGCCTCATATATATAAAATCATTCAAACTCTCTTTTTATAATTTTATATATGGAATTATATATATGATTATGCTTTTTATGGTTTGTTAATATTGGACTCAACGTTTTCTACACTAAATTAATTCATTTGGCACAAAAAATTTAAAAAAAAAATAAGATTAGATGGGACACGTGGCGTAAAATTAAACTCTAATTGAAATTCATTTTTTACACTGAACTAATTCACTTGGCACAAAAATTTAAAAACTTAGATTAGAATCATTAGATGGGACACGTGATGCAAAATTAGACTCTAATTGAATTCTAATTTGAAATTTAATTGGATTTTCTCTCAACTTTACCTATTAATATATATGATTTAGAATTTAATTGATTTTAGACTCTTCAGTTTTTGTATCTAATAATTCATTTGCCACAAAAATTAAAAACTTAGATAGATATGTGGCGAAAAATTGGACTCTAATTGAAATCCAATTTAGAATCTAATTGGATTTGTAATCTTCAATTTTTACACTTAATAGTTCACTTGGAACAAAATTAAAAATTAAACGGAACACATGACACAAAATTAATAATTTAATTAAAATCTAATTGGATTTTCTCTGACCTTTGGCTATTAATATATATATAATAATTCAATTTTTATACTTAATAATTCACTTGGAACAAAATTAAAAATTAAATGGGATACATGGCGCAAAATTAATAATTCAATCAAAATCTAATTGAATTTTTTCTAAGTTTTGGCTATTAATAAATAAATAAATATATATATATATATATATATTGAATATTGATTAAAAAAAAGTCTAACAAAAGTTAAAAACTAATTTATTAACACAAAATCAAGAATTAAAAAAGGTACGATTAAATTAATAAAAATAACTAAATAGTCCTTTAATTAATTCACTCAAGCAATAGATTCATATTTCTAACTATAATAAGGGCGCATTACACCCACCTTCATTGAGATTTTACAAAATCATACATACTCTCAAAATGTTTCAGGAAATAGCACTCTTTCTTCCTTTAAGGTTTGTATAGATGTGACAGTTAATTGCATGTCCGCTCAAATTGTGATTTCACTAACAAAATATTCTGTTTAAAAAAAAATATATTTTTACCTAAATTATGGACAAAATGACACTTCCTTTTGTTGAGGTTTGTGGATGAATAACACCTCCTTGAAGTGTGTATAAATTAATATGATTTTTTTTTAAATGAAATATTTTTGTAATGAAAATTTAATTGTTGTATTTTTAAAAACTAGGGGTATTATTTTATGAAGCCTCGCATTGTTGTAATTTATCCTTAAAACTCTCTTTATTTACTCTATTTCTAATGACATGTGATATTCTTGAATTTTTTTTTTTTTTTTTTGAGAAGAAATAATATTCTTGAAGTTGATTCCTTCAAATATTAGAACACATAATAAGACTTAGATACAGTACTTAAGTACTATTTCTTAGGTTCCTCTCTTAAGATTCTACCATGTGGCTTTTTTCTCATTGATGGAATTGTATTTTTTAAGTTAAGTAGCCACATGCCAGAATTTTAAGAGGAAAACCTAAAAAACAACACTTAAGATACTAGGTACTATAGATATGTTTTGTCCATAATTATAATACAAGGGCCATAAGATACTTTCTTACAAAATGTTTCAAATTTGATGTGTGAGACGGCTAGTCCTTAGAATGCACGAACCATAATGGTGAAGAGTGAAATGCAATATGTCATGTTCAAGCGATTTAAATAATAATATAAACCTATGAAATAAAAAAGCTTAGGCTCTATTAAATATTTGATAATTACAAAGCTCTAACCCTTGTAATTAGATTCTTGAGAATTTATAGGTTGCTTTGGCTCTGCATGAGTTTGGAGTATGTTTTTATTTAAAGGAACACAAAGGTAATGATTAACAGGAAGGAATCAACTTTTACTTTAATTTAATTATTTTTAGTGAGATCGTAACATAAGGTGACTTAACAAATGAGCAATTGATTGAGAGAGAAAAGAATGAGACATAACAAGCCGACACTTGTGAAAGTGAAGGATACCATATCTTGTTTGCAGAGAAAAGAATCAAACATACATAACATAATTGCAGGCCGACACTTGTGAACATGAAAGAGAATATTTTGTTTGTCATCGTTCATAAGCAAAGAATACGTGTGTTATTATCAATGTAATGCAAGCACGCAAAAGCACTTAGTATATATATTGGCTGCTCTGTGTAGTTCATCCTCCTCACAGAAATTGTTCTCATCTTACCCTCTTCACAAAGATAGCATTCATTTAATTTCCAGAAAGAAATGGCGGAAGGAGTTCTTTTTGACGTTACTAAGGGAATCATCGAGAAAGCTGGCAACCTTGCAATCCAAGAGATTGGACTACTGCGGAGTCTCAAAGACGAGATCGAAAAGCTCAATGACACAGTTTCGACAATCAGTGCTGTGCTTCTGGATGCTGAGGAGCAGCAACAGCACAACAATCAAGTCAAAGTGTGGCTGAACAGGCTGAAGGATGCTATTTATGATGCAGACAACTTGCTGGATGACATCTCCACTGAAGCTTTACGACGGGAGGTAATGACACAGAATAAGAAGGCAAAAGAGGTACGCATTTTCTTTTCCAAATCAAACCAGCTTGCATATGGTTTTAAAATGGGTCGTAAGGTTAAGGCAATGAGGGATAGGCTAGATGCCATCGCAAAGGATAGGGGGTTTCACTTAGATGAACGTCATGTAGAGACACAAGTGGTGGGTTATGGGATGAGAGAAACTTATTCTTTTGTACGTGATGAAGAAGTCATTGGGAGAGACTACGATAAGGATAAGATTATAAAAATTCTTTTGAATTCCAATGTTGAAGAGAGTGTTTTGATCCTTCCGATAGTTGGACTTGGAGGACTAGGAAAGACCACATTAGCTCAACTCATATTCAATGATGAAAAAATCCAAAATCATTTTGAGCAAAGGCTTTGGGTGTGTGTCTCTAATGACTTTGAAGTAGAAGTAATTGTTATGAAAATTTTAGAGTGCACAAAAAATAAGAAACCAGAAAACCTTGAATTAAACACAATGATTAATGATTTTGAGAAAAAAATTGATGGAAAGAGATACCTACTTGTGTTGGATAATGTATGGAATGAGGATCCTCAAAATTGGCAAAGCCTAAAAGATCTTTTAAAGGGTGGAGCAAGAGGTAGTAGAATATTAGTGACTACACATGACATTAATATATTGGCAAAGATTACCCAAACGGTTCAACCATACATGTTAAAGGGTCTAGATGATGAAAAGTCTTGGTCTTTATTTAAGCGGTTTGCATCTGCAAAAGGGCAAGACTTGGAAAATTCATACATCAAGGCAATTGGAATGGAAATTGTTGCGAAGTGTAAAGGAGTCCCTCTTGCCATAAGGACTTTAGGAAGCGTATTGTACTTTAAAAACCCAGAAAAAGAATGGTTGTCTTTTAAGGACAATGAACTTTCAAAAGTAGCTCAAAAAGAAAATGATATCTTACCAACACTTAAGTTGAGTTATGATCATCTTCCATCATATTTGAAGCAATGTTTTGCATATTGCTGTTTGTTTCCAAAAAATTATAAAATTCATAAACCAACATTGATTAAAATGTGGATGGCGCAAGGATTTATTAGGTCTTCAAGTCAAAACCAATGCCTAGAAGATATTGGTCATGACTATTTTATGGAATTACTTTGGAGATCATTCTTTCAAGAAGATGAGCGGGGAGATATATTAAAATTCAAAGTACATGACCTTATGCACGATCTTGCGAAATTAGTAGTAGCATCTGATACTACCACTTTTTATTCAAAAGATGAAGACATTCATGAGAAAACTCTTCATGTGTCATTTGATCGAACGTTTCTCTCATTATCGAGAATTCCAGTCTCATTGTATAAAGCACGTAGAATAAGAACATTTCATTTGCCAAGTCAATTACAAGATCCACAAATAGGATTGGATAAGACAACTTATAATTCAATTATTTTAAGTTTTAAGTTCATACGCTTGTTGGATCTACATGGTATGGGTATTGAAACAATTCCAAATTCTATTGGGAAGTTGAATCATTTAAGGTATCTCGATCTATCTCATAATCACATAAGGATGCTTCCTAATTCCATCACAAGATTGCATAATTTGCAAACACTGAGACTAAGTAGATGTCCAATTAAAGAATTGCCTAAAGATATTAACAAATTAGTCAACCTCAGATATCTTGAGATCGATGATTGTCTGCTGACCTATATGCCACATGGTTTGAGGCAGTTGACTAAGCTTCAGACATTGTCACAATTTGTGATAGGCAAGAATAGCTATTTAGCTTTCAATCGTAACAGTGGATTGAAAGAACTCTACGGGCTGAACGAGCTAAGAGAAACGCTAGAGATTAGAGGACTGAGACACGGGAAAGATGCTGCATCAGAATCTCAGGGTGCAAATATGAAAGAGAAACAACATCTTCAAGGCTTGAAATTATGGTGGCAAAAAGAAGATGTGGATGAGTCCGACGTTGGGTATGATGAAAAGTCACTTGAAGCCTTGCACCCACATGGCCCATCTTCAAATCTTCAACAATTGCATTTAATTAGATACATGGGAGTGAAATTTCCAAGTGGGATTTCCTCGCTTTCAACTCTTGTAAACTTTTCCTTATCTAATTGCGATAACTGCCAATATTTGCCACCATTGGATCAATTTCATTCTCTCAAAGATCTCTCTCTTGAATTGTTGAATGATTTAGAGTACATATCAGAGAGAGATTACAATAGGGACTTATCTGATTCTTTAATCCTCCCATCTCTAGAGAAACTCCAAATTCATAATTGCCCTAATTTAAAAGGATGGTGGCAACAACAGAGGGATTCTATTGAGAAGGTCAATAATCATTCACTTCCTTCATTTCCTCGTCTTTCCAACTTATATATCTCGGTATGCCTTAAGCTAACATCCATGCCTCTCTTTCCATATCTTGAAAAGCTAAAACTGGGTATATGTAGCTTGAAGCCATTGGAGCAAACAATGTCAATGGAGGTGATAAACATAACAACCACAAGAAATCTAATATCAACCTTTTCTTCTTCTACCCTCGCCACTTCCTCATTCATCCCTCTCTCCAAATTAAAGTCTATGTCAATTGAGTATATGGTAGAAACCCTACCCAAGGAGTTTATGTGCAACCTCATTTCTCTCCAAAGTTTAACGATAAAATATTGTTGTGGTCCTCTCCCTCTCTCTCGACATCTCACTGCCCTTCAGAATTTGAGAATTATTGGTTATAAAGAGTTTGATTTAACAAACGATGAAGATGAGATGGAATGGCATGGTCTTCAGGGCCTTCGCCACCTAATGTTCAACCATCTTCCAAATTTAGCCACTCTACCGGTGGGAATTCAGCATCTCACCTCTTTGCAAACACTTGAGATTTACTATTGTCAAAGTTTGAAGGCTATACCGGAGTGGATTTGTAACCTCACCTCTTTGCAGACACTAAAAATTCTAAGTTGTCCCATCTTATTGGAAAGATGCAAAAGGAGAGTGGGTGAAGATTGGAGTAAGATTGCTCACATCCCATACTTGTATATATAGTCAGGTACCTATCTAAGTCACCATTACTTTTATCCCATTTCTAGATAGAATATCAAAAATTCAATTTTTTCTACTTCACTAAATTTCCTGGTAACTAAATTTCAGGTGAATAACCTACTCCTAGGATTTGGAGCTTAGTAAAACCTTTTGGGTGCTGTAATTGGTCAACAAGTCAACAAACTCAGTGGTAATATCTCTTTTCTTTTTTCCTCTTTTAGATGCTCATAGGATTTACATTCTTTAATGGGTAAATTGCAAATTACGCATCTAAAATTTAGAGGTGTTTAAATTTTACATTCTGAAGTTTCAATTTTTGTATTTTACCCCTGAAGTTGGAGGGTGTTTGGATTTTACATCTTGGCGTATCAGAATTCGGATTTTTATCCCCTAAATTTTATGGGTGTTTGGATTTTACTCCCTAACGTTTGAAGATGTTTAAATTTTACTCCCTGCAGTTTTAGAATTTTGGATGTAAAATCCAAACACCCTCAAACTTTAGGGGGTAAAATCCAAATTCTAAAATGTCAATGTATAAAATTCAAACACTCATAAACTTTAAGCAATAAAATCCAAATTTTGAAACTTCCCATGCCATTAGGAAAATGAATATGTGAATTTTCCCAAATCTATTTCTTCATTTTGGCAAATTACATCTTTGTATCTTGAACTGAGTTGATGAGTTGATCTATTTTATATGCTTCATTTCTCGCTGTGTAAACAGAGTAAAATTGGGCACAAACCACAAAGTGATATCGGGGTAATATTGTGGGAAGAATTAAATTTGGCAGCCATTCTGTAGGAACTAGCTAGTCGTGCAGGTATTCCATTGATTCAATATCTTGTTATCTATGAACTTCCAACTTGCTGTTATATATTCAGAATTTTAATGAGTTTTTATTAAAAGCACTGCTTGATATATAAATCAATTGTTAAGTTCTAATTGAACGGAACATGTTTCTAAACCAAAGAAACAGAGGTTTCACCAGTAATCAACTGATATACATTGGGAATTCAATAACCAACAACATGATGGCATTGAATTGATATACATACATACATATATATAGAGAGAGAGAGAGAGAGTTGGGTTTAAGTTACACCTGGTGTAACTCTAAACGATATTACACCACTTAATAACTTATTATTAGATGCGAATTTTGACAAATCTACTGTTGGATTACATTATATTCATATACTCTCCATGCTTGCAAAATTTCACGGTGATCAAAGATTAACAGTCATGTTATCAATCAATTGTTTAAATTCAAGTTTTTGTAGTTTAAAATAATTCATAAAAGATGAGTTTATGGATCACAAGGTAAATAACATCTGATTAGCATGAAAATTGGCATGCATGTCAAGCACATATAGAACATATAATTCAACTGTGGGATTCTTAAAATATGAATTTATTAATAAGTTATTGGGTGGTGTAACTCTAAGCAATATTATACTACCCAATAACTTATTAATGAATTTATATTTTAAAAATTCTACTATTGGATTACATGTTCTATATGTTCTATATGTTCTAAACATGCGTGCCAATTTTCATACCAACCGGATGTTATTTACCATTCAATCCATAAATTATCTTTTATGCATTTAAACTACAAAAACTCGAATTTATACAATTGATAGGTAACACGACTATTGATATTTGATCACTTTGAAATTTTGCAAGTATGGAGAATATACAAAGATAATGTAATACAATGGTCGATTTGTCAAAATTCATATCTAATTAAAAAATATTGATTGGTGTTACATTGCTTAGTTAACTTTAAGAAATATTACATCACCCAATAACTTATTATTGAATTCATATGTTGAAAATCCAACTGTTGAATTACATGTTTTATATGTTCTTAATATGTCTGCCAATTTTCATGCCAATCGGATGTAATTTACCGTTTGATTCATAAACTCATCTTTTACGCATTATTTTAAACTACAAAAACTTGAATTTAAACAATTGATTGATGATATTGCTATTAATCTTTGATTACCTTGAAATTTTGCAAGCCAATTAAAAAATATATATATATATATATCATGAGAGAAGAAATGATTATTTATTTCCTTTCCAGCTATAGTAAAACATAGTCTTGACACTGAATAGTCATCACCTTTCGATTTTTAATAAAAAATTTCGTTGCTTGTAGGAGCCCTATCATTCAGTCAGGGGATTTAGCATGTGTCTTGAAGCTTCATTCTATATATATATATATATATATATAAACGATTTTCTGGAATTGGCCTGCAAGGTGAAGGCGAGGCCTTGTCTGAACCAAGCTATAAATGAGAAAGATCAATGCTCTTTTAAACGTGCACTTCCTTTTCTCTTGAATGATGGTGAGCACTCTTTCTCTCTCTCATTTGTTGTTTGTGGAGATTTTCTTTTTGGGTTGATGTAATTTTTATTTATTTTTGAGGTGGGTATGTCACTTTTAGTGAGGATTGCCTTAAGATTGTAGATACTGGGAATTCATCTGTGTCCCATCTTAGCACAAAGATGCAAAAGAAGTGCGTGAGAATTTCCATAAGATTTTGTTACATCCTAGAGTTGGTTGGAAGTGAATCCATTTCAAAGGTAAGAAAACTCATCTCTACATATCACTGTTTTTCCCTTTCCTTGATAGAAATCAATATCAAAATTTCTTCTTTGTTCTCTCCAAGAAATGGAGCTTAATGAAAACTTTTTTGGTTTCAACAACAACTCAAGTGGTATTAGCATATTCGTTCTCTAGGCTTCTCTTTTTATGACCCAACCTAGGTCCACCTTAACTCATTTTCTACATCAAGAATATCACTCATATATTTATCTAATGAGTAATGCTATTGTAGGGTCTCAATTTGGAAGGGCCCTTCAAAATTAGAGGGGAAGCAATCCTATAGGCCCCAAACAATACATTTCTAGAGAGTGAGTTGAAGAAATTGGCCCTTGCAGACAAACGGAACCCAAACATGGACTCATCACCATTGAAGGCCGTGCACCTAAATTCCCTTTTAGAGTCGCTCCTCGGCATTTATCCGAGGAGCTTGACCTTCGTCCCCCCCCCCCCCCCTTTGTTGTTCTGTTGGTCCCTCTTATATAGTCATCTTCCTCCCATCTCTCTCTTCCATCTATTGATCATCCATGTGTTTTCCCCCTGACTGTCCATCCCATCAGCAGCACTATCAGTACTCAAGTAATTCACAATAATCAAGGTTGCCCTGTCCAAGAGTCACACCTTCATTAGTGCGGTCAGAGGGCTAGGTGAGCGCATTTAGTGCGAAGGTGACAACCTGTCCTGGGCCCATTTCCCCATCTGAAGCTAATCTCGGTCCGCCGAGGACAGGGTTATCCTCGGCGGAGTTTCTAAAGTTTAGGCTCCCACGCATCGTCCTCGGACGAACCTTCTTCCTCAGCATGGGCCTTGGGCCGAGTGTAAAGTTGGCCGAGGTCACCAGGCCCTCGGGCCCCACAATAGCCCCTCAAAATTCTGCCGACTGTGTCCTCTGACGGGGAGGAGGATTTTGATGTTCCCGGGCCCTCCACATGATTCGCCATACCTCGGCTCACGTCAACGTTGGAGTCTTTTTATCTGCCACATGTAAGTTTTTTGTGCCTCGAGACTCAGTGTGCGTTTGCATTAAATTTTGGCGGCTCCATGGAGAACCTTCGAGGGATGACGCCACTATACGAGACTTCCGAGGAGGTGAGGGGGCTCGAGTAGCCGATGCCCCGGAAAAGTCCCTTGTAGTTAATCAAAGTCTTTCGTTGGACCACCCCGTTGTGACAGCACGGGGCATTCTTATTTGTTTTCTTTTTCATTTCATTTTACTTTTCGCCTTGGCGACATTGTAACGAAGCCACATGCCTTCTATTTGAAGGATATATTCAGTGGTTTGCCCCTAGCTCATTAATTGATGCTTCCTTTTACTTGTTATACTTTAGTGTTTTGCTCACTACCTTGATTCTGTTCTGGACTTGATCTCATGAGATAATCAGCTGTCTTTTGAATTTGCATCCGAGGACCATTCCACAACTCAGTCCCGTCTAACGCTTTTATTCTTCCGCAAATATCTGATTTTCCATAAGTTTGAGTCCGAGGACCACGTAATACCTTCGGACTGTCTAACACTTAGATTCTCTTGAAGTAGTTAGTTTCCCCATGGGCTTGAGTCTGAGGACCATGCAATACCTTGGTTCCGTCTAACGCTTCTGTTCTTCTGTAAGTAGCTAGTTTCTCCATAGGTTTGAGTCCGAGGACCATGCAAGACCTTGGTTCTGTCTAGTACTCAGGTATAATTAAGTGGTTAGTTTCCCCATAGGTTTGAGTCCGAGGACCATGCAAGACCTTGGTTCTGTCTAACGCTTCTGTTCTTCTGTAAATAGCTAGTTTCCTCATAGGTTTGGGTCCGAGGACCATGCAAGACCTTGGTTCTGTCTAGTACCCAGGTATATTTAAGTGTTAGTTTCCTCATAGGTTTGAGTCCGAGGACCATGCAAGACCTTGGTTCTGTCTAACGCTTCTGTTCTTCTGTAAGTAGCTAGTTTCCCCATAGGTTTGGGTCCGAGGACCATGCAAGACCTTGGTTCTGTCTAGTACTCAGGTATATTTAAGTGGTTAGTTTCCCTATAGGTTTGAGTCCGAGGACTAAGCAAGACCTTGGTTCTGTCTAACGCTTCTGCTCTTCTATAAGTAGCTAGTTTCCCTATAGGTTTGGGTCCGAGGACCATGCAAGACCTTGGTTTTGTCTAACGCTTCTATTCTTCTGTAAGTAGCTAGTTTCCCCATAGGTTTGGGTCCGAGGACCATGCAAGACCTTGGTTCTGTCTAGTACCCAGGTATATTTAAATGGTTAGTTTCCCCATAGGTTTGAGTCCGAGGACCATGCAAAACCTTGGTTCTGTCTAGTACCCAAGTATAGGGTGAAGGAGATTATCCTCATCGTTGGCCATACTAGTTTTGGCTTGATGATGGCCTCGGCTCTGCCACGTCGGAAGTGGGGCATCGTGTGGATCGGACCATTGACCCCGCAGTGCCCCGAGTGAGGTTGGTTTGGGACTCTAACCTTACACGTGGCAGTAACACCGCCTTCAGTTCAAGTTTCTGCCCTCATCAGTTACGAGGCGCCTCCTGACTGTTCGCGTTCCACGCTTGACGTTTCAACACACGAGGCGCGCTCTCATTAACATTCTCTTGGATTGATGCAGATCGAATGGTTGATAGGCGCCTTGGAATTTGGTCAGGATTAATGTCACCTATAATCCACTCTTCGAATTCTGCGTAGATTAATTCCTATCAATCTTCACCCCCTATTTAAGGCTATATAGGGGAAATGACCTTCTACGCTTCACGAACCCTCTAGCATACCAGGAAACATGTCCTCTCTACCTTCAGAGCCCCGTCGATTACCCTGCCAAAATTGCGATAAGAGTTTGGAGAAATGGAACGGCCTTGGATGGTAGTGAGGGTGCATAGGTCCAAAATCCTCCTTCCTCGACGGAGAGCCGTCGTAGCTATAGCTCGCGTCAGATCTCCGGTGCGGCCGAATTTGTGCGTCATCCTCATGGTGCCATGCACAATGGCCAAGAGAGAGGTCCCTGAAGTACATAACGCTCCTCCCCGGGGCGCCTCCACACCGGTGGAAGCGTGCAAGAATACGTCATGTCTGGTGCCCGAGTGTTGCCATCTCCAACGGCCAACCACCGTGGGGCTAGAAGAGAATCAAGGGAAAATCATGGGGAAAGGCCGCCCGGCGCCCTTGCATCTGCTCCTCTCTTCGCGCCAGCGCCACCGCACCGGCTTGGTCATTATGGGTAGCCTTGAAACAGGCCTGCCTCAGCCCCCTTTCCTTTAATTAGCTTTAAAACAGGCCCGTCTAGGCCTTTGTTTGTAGAGTTGGTTTTAAAACAAGCCTGTCTGAGCCTTTGTTTGTATGTTGTAGTTCTTTTTCATCTAATAAAATACTGCTATTTTTCTTCTCTTTTCCTTTGAATCTTCTACTTTTCTGCAATGGTGCTGTTTTTTTTTTTAAAACGCATTCTTGTGAACTTTTCGTCAACTGAGTACCTAGGGACGATTGTCTGTTGCGCTTACTAGTGCACAAATTCTTCCCACAGACGGCGCCAATTGTAGGATCTCAATTTGGAAGGGCCCTCCAAAATTAGAGGGGAAGCAATCCTATAGGCTCCAAACAATACATTTCTAGAGAGTGGATTGAAGAAATTGGCCCTTGCAGAAAAACGGAACCCAACCATGGACTCATCACCATTGAAGGCTGTGCACCTAAATTCCCTTTTAGAGTCGCTCCTCGGCATTTATCCGAGGAGTTTGACCTTCGTCCCCCCCCCCCTTGTTGTTCTGTTGGTCCCTCTTATATAGTCCTCTTCCTCCCATCTCTCTCTTCCATCTGTTGATCATCCATGCGCTTTCCCCCTGACTATCCATCCCATCAGCAGCACTATCAGTACTCAAGTAATTCACAATAATCAAGGTTGTCCTGTCCAAGAGTCACATCTTTATTAGTGCGGTCAGAGGGCTAGGTGAGCGCATTTAGTGCGGAGGTGACAACCTGTCCTGGGCCCGTTTCCTCATCTGAAGCTAATCTCGGTCCGCCGAGGACAGGGTTATCCTCGGCAGGGTTTCTAAAGTTTAGGCTCCCACGCATCGTCCTCGAACGAACCTTCTTCCTCGGCATGGGCCTTGGGCCGGGTGTAAAGTGGGCCGAGGTCACCAGGCCCTTGGGCCCCACAGCTATAATCACAAACTATTTTACAATATTTTTACAAAATGTTGGTGTGGTTAACCTCTTATTACTTTTCATCTAAGCCCACAATTAATATCACTTTTTCATTTTCCAACAATCACTCACCACATCAACAGTTTGTAAAATTTTTTATAAGATATTTTGTATCTCTAGCATTATTCTTCATCTAATATAGATCCATACCTTTCAAACCAATGGCCATAGGCCTATTAGCGCATTCACTGGATTACTTGGATTGGCCCATTTATAGATCTAATATTAAAAATATCATATTTTAGATTAGGTATTTAATTTTGTCAATTATAATCCCAACAATGAAACAATTCCAATTTGAGGCATCAATCCATCTTTATTATTCATTTAATTTATTCTTACCATAACAGAACATATAAAAAGTGAAATTTATTGATTAAACTATGGGGCTTATTCATAAATCATTTTAATGGCCATTAAATAGAGAAGGTAGAGAGAAACTCTATTCAGAGAGGAGTAAAGTTTCGCCTAAAGTGAGAAAGTGATTGTCAAAAAATTGAAACTAATTACCTAGGTGAAACATAATTTTTTTTTTAACAATTTCTTTTCTATTTTTTGCTTTACAATATAGTGTACAAATAATGTAAGTGAATAATAAAGATAGACAAAGACTTCCAATTGAAATAGTTCCATAAGTTTGAGACATTAATCAAAAAAATAAAAAACTTGAGACATAATTTGAGATAGAGTACTAAAAACTCTAGTCTGATTTATTATATAACTTCCCTTTCTTTTTAATTATGACAATATATACTTACATGAATAGTTTAAAAATGCCATGTGTCATTTTTATATAAACAATAATATAAAATCATCTTTCTTACAGATGGATTTGATTCTGTTTTCCTGAGGTGTTAACAATCCTTCTTCTAATCACAATTAGTTAGATATAATTTGTGAACTTATAATTAGGCTTTGAGGAATTTATTTATGAAGAAAGGTACAAATATGTCATACTTTCACTAAAAATAGTTAATGCAAACTAAAGTGTTTGAGTTTGAATTGTATTTAGTGCTCTTATGCATTAGACACAACACATATACGACATGTGCCCTAAAGTGAATATATATCGGCCTCGTATCCCATTTAATGTATAGGAACATTGAACGGAAGCCAAACCCAAAATACTTTGCAAGTCTATCATGCCCTACTTAAATACTCCAATTTACAAGACCAATAAGGTCTGTCATGCCGTGGCCCAACAATTAATGTATATCTAATTGATTTTGCACTGGCCAAGAAATTGGATACCATCAAAACTTAGGAATTGTACAAGATGTCACGGTACCCATGGCTAACAAACATTTTTTTTTTTTAAATAATTAAAAAAATATGTGGCCGAATTTTTTTTTCTTTTTTATAATTTAATATTAAAATAAAGAAAAGGGATTTGAACCCTAAATACTATGAAAACGCAAGAAAGTGCCAACAAAATTTACAAAGCTCTTGGCGTATCTATGATTTGGATTGGATTTGCACAAGTTAAAAAAAGAAAAGAAAAGAAAAACCGTAAAAAGTAAAGAGTTAAAAAAAAATTAGGATAAAATTAAAAAAAATCCGATCCAATGACAGAAAATCAATTTAGTTTTTAAACTTTTTGCTAGCTATTGCGTCCGTGCAATTCCTAAATCCATCATTCATGGCCAAATGTTCCTATGTTCCATTCTTCCCCTGTAAAGGATCTCTCTAGAACTCATGTTGATATTACTTGGTTCTTTTCAGCAGGAAAAGCTAGCCAAATTTAGTCTTTAACGATGAGGATGAAGATGGCAATGATGTGCTCGAGCTCAAAGAAAAACTTGATGCCTGTAACCTTGACTCATCTCCTGATCAATCAGCTGGTAAATGCTACATGCTTATATTTGTGTTTCCATTTTTCTTCTTCATAAAATCGATTGCAAGAGAACAAAATACTGTTATGTACATTGATAGAATTTTTCAATGTTACAAGCGTCAACTAAAATTTCTACTTGAGATGCGGCAGAACTAATTAGTTTCTTGTGAATTTATCCACGATCTTTTAATACGAACATTGTTTGAGTGCCTTTTCTGTTAGTATTTGTGAGTAAAATTTCTCTTTGTTTTTATGCCTGACTGCCATGGAGATTGAAGTGCCCAAATTACGAACCAAGAAGAAAGAACCTAGCAATTAAAAGGGCTGCTGCTGCTGCACGAAGAAGAAGTCCTTGGCAGCTGTTTCGGAGATATCTGATGATGATGAAAACTTTGAGCTAGAAGTTGTTGCTGTGCTCCAGAAACTGGGAAAAAGTGAGAAAGATGAGGGCATCTCCATTCAACAAGAAAAGTGTTTCGGTGTTGGGCAGGGTTGGTGAGGAAAATAAGGCAACTGAAAATGAAGAAAATTCGGGTTCTGCTTTTATTTCTGCCATTACTTAAGAAACTATTGAAGTTGCACCAGCAAGAGCAAGGCCTCAAAGGGTGAACCGCAGGCAGACAAGGTATGTGTTGAGTGACTCTGAAAGTGAACATGCCACTGAGGATTCCGACTTTGATGAAGAAGAGGGACTAAAGTAGTTGTTCTGTTGAGAAGTGACTGAAAAACTCTCATGGAAAACCCTTTTCGCTCCATTAACATGAATTTAATTAGTCCATTTATTAGTGAACAAGAGGGGAAATCGGCAACATTAAAATTACCTTCTGGGGAGCAACAAAAAGAGGATCCTATCAACCTGTTTCGAAATGGGAACCAAATCTCTTTCCCCTTGTAATGTACTCCTTGATTCTTGGTTTGTAACTTTGATAATCTGCTGAACTGCATTCCCTGGCAATGATCTTTGTCTATTGTGATTTGTTATGGGCAAGGATTTTCTTTCACCTTGCAATTCAACAATTACATCTCATTAATATCATAGAAGTTAGAATGCCAGCAAATAAGTGTAATTGGTTCATAAGAATTAGACTATTAGTTTGCATGTTAGAAGAGGGCGAACTGCACAAACTGTATCAACTAATTTCACTTGAAGATATAGCATTTCCAATTCCAAATGTGAGTTGGTTTCGTTAGTGTAATTTATTATTTCTAATTTAATTGTCTAAAAAAACTTCACATAAAATTGTTGGGGATTTCACCAAATTAAGGAGTAATAATGAAAGAACAAATGAACACATCAAGTAAATAGAAATTAGTGATTAACTTGGAGGCACAATTGAATTTTATCTTTAGACAATATTTGTCCCCATACGCAAGTTGCTAAAGGGTTTCTACAAATTTGTCCACATGATACAACTAAGTTTATTCGGTTCTACAAATAAATAGCAATTTTGGAGAATACCCATATGATTTCTTGTGTTTCTTTGTAACTTACTATTTTCAAGTGAACATTAACCTCTATTTATACCCATAGGGTTATAACCCTTCAAAATGTACATATGGAGAGTTAAAATGTTTCATAAAACCGTTCACAAGGCTTGAAACCTCTTCAACCTTTATGAACAGTTACCAGAAAATTCTGTAGAAAATTCAGGTTTTTTCAAGTTTTGATCGGTCGAGAGGTCATTTCAATCAATCAAATGCTCTTTTCGATAGATCGAACAGGAATCGAATAGTGATCAAACCATCCAGAAACTTCAGGATTATTTTCTTACTATTTCGATCGATTGAGCCAAAGTTTCGACTGATTGAAAATACTAAATTTTGAATTTTCACTTAGAAAATTCCAGAACTTGGGGGTTCGCGTCTATACGTGTAGTGTTGTGAAATTTTAAAGTACTCACAAGTGTACGAACCGTACCAAAGTATAGTTTGATAAGAACGAGGTCGAACCCACAGGGACTTGAATGAACGTAGGAAAATTAAATCAAATCTTAACCAAATTAATCCTAATCTAGTTTAATAAAAATTGGTTGTTTTGAAATTAAATAAACTAAGCAAATAATAAAATTAAGCAAAAAGTTAAACTAAGCAAAAGATATAAAGCAATAAAAAGATGTAAACAATCAAGTGAAAGGAATTAAGGTTTTGGAATCCGCCTTGTAAGTCATATCAGCGTATATTTATGATCATTAATTTTTCTCAACTCACTACATGATAATCTAGAAATCAATCTTGCTATCATGGAAAATATCCTCATTAAAATCCTTATTTTAAAAATCAAAAGCATGTTCTTCTTCGCTTCTTAAGTATAAAATCAAATCATCAATTGTATCCGTAGCCAAACAAATCACAAGATATATCCAATTCTAAAGATCAAATCATAACTTGTATCCATTGACAGACAAATCACAAACGATATCCAATTTTATAATCAAGAATGAATAAACCAAGCATTCAATTAATTAAGACAAATCCTAAATCATGAGAAAAACATGATTGAACTCATATCTAGAATCCCATCTTAGTCAATTGATATGAAGCAAGAACAATTTAAATCATTAAAGAACAACTATTGTGGGAAAAATCAAATCACAGAAATATTACTGATAATCCTTAACAAGGTTTCATCCTCAACCCTAATTATAAATTTAGCTACTCATGGTAATTGAAATAAAACAAAAGAATAAAATACTAAACATTAAACTAGACAAATAAAATAAAGAAAGAAATAGTCACAATGCTATCATGGAGAAAAGCTACAGAGAAGCCACATGCGGTACTGCCTCTTGTTCCAATTTTCTGTTTTGCATCTCAGCCCTAGCACTAGCCTCAGCCCGCTGAATTTTGCCCTAAAAAGCCTTTAAATATGTCAAGGAATCCTATTACAAGTTGAATTCTCGTTTGGAGAAAATCCCAGATTTTTAGGCTTCACTTAACCGACTATTTGGCCCATTTAACTTCAGAATTCGGGCTCCTGGTAAACTACAAAGTTGTCTCCCTTTAAGTTAACTTTCCAGGCCAACTTGAATCATCTCAATTGGACATCTGACCCAAAAGTTATGCCAAAAATACTAACTGATGTGCAGGCTGGAATCCTAATCCGAATTGGACTTGGATTTGGTGCAAATTTCCTTTAATTCCTTACTCCAATTAGACTTAAATTTAATATTCATGCCTGGCTGGATGTAAGTTGGCTTGATTCAATTGGCCTAGCCCCACTTTGCATGTAAAGCCCTTGTTACCTGCAACACAAAGATATTACATAATCAGTCACAAAATAACATAAAAGTAAAGCTAAATATGTAAATATGTGAGTATTTTATTGTATATATTTCATGCACATCAAATACCCCCAAACCTACATTTTGCTAGTCCTCGAGCCAAACAAATAAAGAGTAAAACAAAACAAAGAAATTAAAAACAAAGAAAAAGGAAATCCTAACTAATCCACTTTCGCTGGAAATTTCGATTGCATTTAGCGTATGCAACAAGCCTTTAAACCCCTAGCTTACACTAGTGGACGAGTTGTAGTCTCGTGAGGGTTTGCAGGGAATATACCCACAAAATTCTGAGAATGAATACTAAAATAAACAAAACAAAAAAAAACAAAATTTTTTTTTTTTTTTTCAATTGCCTTTTGCAAAGAGGATTAGTTCAAGTTCAAAAACACTACAAATGCTAAAGAAATTTCTCATGCCATCAAAACTCAATGTGAGTGAATTGTGGTAGCCAACCCAAACATACTCTTAGTTTTAGAATAAACTTGACTCGAATCTCTATTTGAAAGTATGCTTCAACTCAAATCTTTCTGGTGTTATCACTCAACAAATGAAATCACTCTGAAATGGGGTGTAACACTCTCAACAATATATGTGAGCAGAATAATGTAAGCAAAATCAAATACCTCACATATAAATCACATGAAAAACGCTTAAAAAAAGAACAAGTAGTCTCATGAAAGGATGCCAAAAAGAATTTATACCACACTTTTTATTCAGTCATATCAATATCTGAACTACACAATCTTCAAGATCAAATAAGGACTTTATTAGGACGTAATGTAGGGTAAAAGTAAAGGGAATGAAATAAATATGGGTGAAGGTAAATAATAAGAAGTGTTTTCAAGATTTGTCGGAATGTCAACTCTTTTTGAAATTTCCATTCAACATTTTTTTTTTCAACTCTTCTTCTTCAAAGCAGTAATCCTTCCTTCACTTCTCAAAATTTGATGAGAACCCTTTTTATTTTCTTCTTTTTGACACTTTTTTTTTTCTCTTTTTCTTTTTCTTTTCAATTCTTTTTTTCTTTCTTCTTTGAATTCTCGCACAAACCACCACATTAGAACAAATTGATCAAATTCCATCTTGAAACACTATGGATAAGGGCTTTATGAAAGAAAGGCTAATTAAAAGGCTCAAAGGGGTGACTAGCGATAATGTATTAAGAAAGAAAATGAAAAACCCATATATGGCTCAAAGTAGACAAAAATGGCCTAATCTCATCTCTCAAAAACTAGTATAGTTCATTCAACATCAATGACTTCAAAAGATTCAAGTGTGGCATAAAATCAGATTTTTTTTTTCTTGGCCAAAAGAAAGGACAATGAGACTACAACAAGGGAAATATGTTACGCACTTCCAAATGAACATTAAGATTAGAAACAATATATAACCCTCCAAAAATAATGATTGGTTCAAAACTCACAGGGGTTACAGTCTCCACATTGTTATCATCAAGATTTTCTAATCACTTTTATCCTTCAACAACAAGTTGTGTTTGAGTGGCTACGTGCATGTGCAATGAATTGAGCATGAAAGCAATGAAATTCTTTAAGCAAGAGTAGTATAACGAACTCAAAACATAAACCTCAAGCTAGGCAAAAGAAATTTTTTTTTTTTCAACACAACAAAACAATAAGATAGAAATCTATATACATCCCCCCCAAACCTAAACCAAACATTGTCCTCAATGTTAAAAATGATACTCTCAAATATATGTCTTGAATGAAAAGAGAGCAAAATAGTAATATGCAACATGAGAACTAAGTAGAAACAAGTAAGGTAAGGAGAAGGAGGAGACGTACCTAGATCAAGCTGATAGTTATAAATTGTAATTTCTGTCAAATATCAACTAGAACAAAAGAAAATAAAACTAAACAAGAAAATAAACACAAAGTCTAATCTAGAAGTAGAAAATAAACAAGAAAAAAGATTTTTTTTTTTTTTTTTTTTTTTTGCAAAAATATTTAACACAATTGGAGATCAATCCTAATAAACAGGACCATCCAAACCTCAACAACACCATGGAAATAAATAATGTATATTATGAATGGACTAGTCCAATGAGATTGTAACTTACTTGGGTCAAAAACATGTTGAGAAGCTTTTGTAGTGTCTTCCAAGTGAATTCTTTGCATAAGAACAGAAGCACTAATACCCTTAATATCAGCAATTTTCCAACCTATAGCTTCCTTATGCTCTTGAAGTATACTTATCAATTGGTGTTCCCAAAAGTCATCCCACTTTGGTGGTTCTACAATAGATAGGAATAGGGATGAAGAAAGTGGAAAATGGACAACTTTTGGCTGCCAGCTAATAATGCTTAAGAGAGGAACAGAATCCAACAATGCATTGACCTCCTCAATTGATTTTTCAGTATCCAAATTGCAATCAAAATGGGTTAAACAATCCTTTAGGGGATCCTCACAACTTGATTGTAGGAAAGTGTCATGTACTAGGCTCCCAATCATGTTAACCTCACATATATCCTCATTGTCTAGGTCTTGCTTACTTATGTCAAAGATATTAAGCTCAACAGTCATATTTCCAAAAGAAATCTTCATCACACCACTCCGACAATTGATCAAAGCATTAGATGTGGCTAAGAAAGGGCGACCCAAAATAACATGGATTTGTGTACTGGCATTCAGAGCAGGCTCAGTGTCTAACACAACAAAATCAACAGGAAAGTAGAATGCATCCACCTTAATTAGCACATCCTCAACAATACCTCTAGGGATTTTCACAGACCTATCAGCTAATTGAAGTGTCATGGTTATGGGTTTCAACTCCCCCAAACCTAGCTGTAAATAAACTGAATATGGCATTAGGTTCACACTTGCCCCCAAATCTAGCAAAGCTCGCTCAATGAGATGATCCCCAATCTTGCATGAAATTGTAGGGGATCCTGGGTCCTTACATTTCACTGGATATTTATTCTGAATGATTGAACTGACTTGCTCTGTTAAAAATGCCTTTTTAGGGACATTTGTCTTTCTCTTCATTGTCATAAGATCTTTTAGAAACTTGGCATAAGCAGGAACTTGCTGAATTGCATCAAGAAATGGAATATTAATTTGCACTTGCTTAAAAACCTCTAAAATATCTCCAAATTGTGCACTTTTCTGAGGACTAATTAACCTTTGAGGGAATGGAGCTTTAGGAACAAACCTCCTATCAAGGAGAGAACTAAGATCCTGAATTGGAATTGAGGTTGAGTTGCCCTTCTTTTCTTTATGATCATCCTGTGAACTGTGAACTCCTTTTTCCTCTAACACAGTATTTTCATTATCCTCCACTTCTGGCATTTTCACTTGATTATCAACTTGCTTACGAGACCTAAGGGTAGTAATAGACTGAACAGATTCATGTGCATGAATAGAACTAGAAGAACCATTAATTGCATACTACCCTTTTGGGTTAGGTATAGGTTGACTAGGAAAGTTTCCCTTTTCCCTCTCTCCAACTTGGGTTGCTAACTGGCCAACTTGATTTTCCAACTTTGAAATAGCTTAAGTATTTAAATGGGTGGAACTTTTTATCTCTTGAATGGCCTGGCTAGTTGATTGCATGAAAGTTTTAAGAGACTCCTCCAAAGATGGTTGTTGTCTTGGTGGTGCTACAAACTGAGGTGTTGATTGAGGAATGGGAAGATATGCTTGAGTAGGTGGACGAAATTGACTTTGTTGATGCACTTGTTGTCCACCTACATTTGTGGGAGGCTGATTTTGCCTCCATGAGAAATTAGGATGGTTCCTCCAATTTGGATTATATGTCTCTGAAAATGGACTAGCAAATGGTTTTCCATAATTGTTCAATGCATTTGCTTGCTCAATATAAAAATCATGGTACCCAACTGCGGAAGGACACATTTGTGTTGTATGCATAGGACTTGCACAAATAGAACATGTTTCACTTTGAACTTGATTGACAGAATTCATCCCTCTACCTAAAGCTAAAGCCTCAACCTTACGAGTGAGATTGTCCAACCTAGCTTTTATGTCTAAATCTTCACTGACTTCATACAATCCTCCTTTCTTAATTGCAGGGGCAGATCTCTCTTTACAGTTGAAAAAATCCCATTGTTGAGAACTTTCAGAAAAATTCTCAAGAAATTTGTATGCCTCATCATCTACAAGACTCAAAAATCCACCACCATTCATGGACTCAATCATATTACGATTTTTCTGAGTCAAACCATTATAAAAATATTGTACTAGTCTCCATGTTTCAAAACCATGATGAGGACACGTTAAGATCAAGTCCTTAAATCTCTCCCAACTCTCATAAAATTTCTCTTGTTCATCCTGATAAAAATCTGCAATTTCTCTCCTCAAAGCATTGGTCTTGGCCACTGGAAAAAATTTAGAGAAGAATTTTGTGACCGACAATTCCCATGAAGTGATAGATCCAGGTGACAAAGAATTAAGCCATGCTTTTGCCTTATCCTTCAAGGAAAAAGGGAATAAACACAAGCAAACAGAGTCATCAGAGAAATTCTGGAACTTACAAGTAGCACAAATCTCAAGAAAATCCTTCACATGCATATAAGGATCTTCTCTATCCAATCCATGAAAAGTAGGAAGAAGGTGGATTATTTGTGGCTTCAACTCAAAATGTGTAGCAGTGGTTGCAGGCAATACTATGCAAGATGGAGGGTTGGTGGTTATGGGTGAGAACAACTCCCTAAGAGTTTTTGAATCATCTCCTGTTTCTCCCATTGTGGATGAATAATCAAAACTAACAAGACGATTTTCTTTATCACGTATCCAAGTTCTCATACACCAAGCACAAAGAAATAAAAAAAAAAATTTTTGTTTTTTTTTAAAAATAAAAATAAATAAATTTCAACTACAACTAGTAGAAGGAAAAATTCAATTAAGACCTAATTTATTTTCCTAACCAAGTCCCCGGCAACGGCGCCAAAAACTTGTTGTGAAATTTTAAAGTACTTGCAAGTGTACGAACCGTATCGAAGTATAGTTTGACAAGAACGAGGTCGAACCCACAGGGACTTGAATGAACGTAGGAAAATTAAATCAAATCTTAACCAAATTAATCCTAATCTAGTTTAATAAAAATTGGTTGTTTTGAAATTAAATAAACTAAGCAAATAATAAAATTAAGCAAAAAGTTAAACTAAGCAAAAGATATAAAGCAATAAAAAGATGTAAACAATCAAGTGAAAGGAATTAAGGTTTTGGAATCCACCTTGTAAGTCATATCAGCGTATATTTATGATCATTAATTTTTCTCAACTCACTACATGATAATCTAAAAATCAATCTTGCTATCATGGAAAATATCCTCATTAAAATCCTTATTTTAAAAATCAAAAGCATGTTCTTCTTCGCTTCTTAAGTATAAAATCAAATCATCAATTGTATCCGTAGCCAAACAAATCACAAGATATATCCAATTCTAAAGATCAAATCATAACTTGTATCCATTGACAGACAAATCACAAACGATATCCAATTTTATAATCAAGAATTAATAAACCAAGCATTCAATTAATTAAGACAAATCCTAAATCATGAGAAAAACATGATTGAACTCATATCTAGAATCCCATCTTAGTCAATTGATATGAAGCAAGAACAATTTAAATCATTAAAGAACAACTATTGTGGGAAAAATCAAATCACATAAATATTACTGATAATCCTTAACAAGGTTTCATCCTTAACCCTAATTATAAATTTAGCTACTCATGGTAATTGAAATAAAACAAAAGAATAAAATACTAAACATTAAACTAGACAAATAAAATAAAGAAAGAAATAGTCACAATGCTATCATGGAGAAAAGCTACAGAGAAGCCACATGCAGCACTGCCTCTTGCTCCAATTTTCTGTTTTGCATCTCAGCCCTAGCACTAGCCTCAGCCCGCTGAATTTTGCCCTAAAAAGCCTTTAAATAGGTCAAGGAATCCTATTACAAGTTGAATTCCCGTTTGGAGAAAATCCTAGATTTTTAGGCTTCATTTAACCGACTATTTTGGCCCATTTAACTTCAGAATTCGGGCTCCTAGTAAACTACAAAGTTGTCACCCTTTAAGTTAAATTTCCAGCCCAACTTGAATCATCTGAATTGGACATCTGAGCCGAAAGTTATGCTAAAAATACTAACTGATGTGCAGGCTAGAATCCTAATCCGAATTGGACTTGGATTTGGTGCAAATTTCCTTTGATTCCTTACTCCAATTGGACTTAAATTTAATATTCATGCCTGGCTGGATGTAAGTTGGCTTGATTCAATTGGCCTAGCCCCACTTTGCATGTAAAGCCCTTGTTACCTACAACACAAAGATATTACATAATCAGTCACAAAATAACATAAAAGTAAAGCTAAATATGTAAATATGTGAGTATTTTATTGTATATATTTCGTGCACATCATGTAGTGTGGTGGTTAGGCCTACCCACCCTATTTGTTCCATGATCTATAGGTCTACTGGAGCTACCCACTTCGATCAATTAGCCAAGATTTTGACCGGATACGAAATCACTGGTGCTCGATCTAGTGGTATTTTTATGGGGATTCTATTTATCGCTATAGGATCCCTATTCAAGATCACTGCAGTTCCTTTTTAGGCGGCTGTAGGACAGATGTAGGGTAGGGTGGGTGGTACCGCTCAGATTGCGGCCAATCTTCCTAACCACGCGCGGGCCGGGCTTAAAGCGCGTGAAACTCATCACTACCTCGTAAGGGCGTTCTTTAACAACTTTATGAAACAATATTCTCAAAATTCAAACATCATTATTATTACAACCTACCCATGTATATACCTATATATACAATAATCCCCCACTAAGTTGTAATAATATATGTCTCACTTGATTGATATTCTATCATGTATAATGGAATGTGTCTTTCAACTTAAACCTCCCTTTAGTGCAATTGCTCAAGAAATCAACAGAGTTAATGGTGGCTTGGTGCTTAAACCAAAACTCTTATATGCTGAAATCGGAAACAACACACACATGAAAATATCCACAACACATTTAGAAATCTAAGTTGTTAGCACTATTATGGCCTTGTGCTATTCCCGATTTAGTGAACATGTACAAGAGAAAACCCTCTTACTCCTGCTAGAAGCGGCACCACTCCTATGTTCACAAAGGTGAAGTTTCTTATTATGTCCCTGTTACACAAACATTTATGATTTATGAACTTTATTAAAAGTTTAAAACTCATCCTCAATTTCATCATAGCAGTCTGCACTAATCCATCCTGAATGAGATACAAATTTAGTGCTCTTACTAACCACGTATCAATAACTTGTTGTTACCCTTTAAACCTCTTAGATATAATCAGTTCGAGGTTGGGTTCTCACTATTTGTGATTCTCTTAAAAGAAGGGTTTTAGTCCCATTCCAATAGATGTTATCCTTACCAACACACTTCGGTAAAGGACTTATTTTATATATAGAATTACGTAGGCAATGGACTAGTGATTTGACTTGCCTTACGTATTCTTGTCTTAGACTTTTAAGTCTAAGTTCACTTTGTATACAACTCATGTATATCATACGCATTGTGGTTTCGCAACTACAGTACAAGGAATGGCTTACTATGGTCGTGGCCACAACACTTTATCAAAACCTTAGCCATTTTCTTTCCTTGCCCATTACCATTATAATCAATGCTCTCAATTTAATTCTATAGTAGAGTAAGAAATACACCTTATTTCTTTAATGCTTACACATAGCACCCCCACATGTAGTGATTATCTAACTAGACATAGATATTATCACTCACATCAATAATAGAATTAAACTTGAATATTCTATATAATAGATATTCATCACAATTAAGTACATTCTAGTGATTAACCTCAAGTTTTAGAAATTTTGAAAGTCTACATACTGTGAAGGCAATGTCTAGTTTAGTTTCATACGTGATACCCAACATGTACTTAATTCACTAGCAAACTCGAGCTGTGCATCTGCCCTTCCAGTAATTTCTTTATTTATTATTGGAATCGTAGTGTCTTTGCCTCTTTAAAGATATTAAAATCTAAGAAGCAAGTTCTCAACACTAATCTCAACACAATGAGATAACACAATTCCCAATAGAATGAGAAATCACTAATCTCAACACAATGAGATTACTCAAATCTCAACAAAATGAGATATCACAAATCTCAAAATCAGATTAATATAGTGCACATCTCCACTATATTTCTTTACTTGATTTTCATTCATAAAAGACTTTCATTTAATTAATTAAGGAAGTACAAACCCACAGGTCTTTCAAGAAAACTTCCTTACCAAGATCACTATTTAAGAAAGTCACTTCACATCTATATGATGCATACTCAAATTATATGTGGAGACACGATCCAATATTTCATTATTGATCCTTGAATTTTCAATTAATGAACTCACTTGTACTCTCTTTATTTCACAAAGAGATACTTTCAAAATAGGATCACCACATGTGTTCAATTAAACTTGAGACATCTACCATACATAGTAGAATTTAATCACAATTAATTTAACATCCCTCAATGTTAATTCTCAATACCTTTAACAAGTACATCTTTGATACACATTAGCATCCTTATGAGTCCATGACTCTTTTGAGGGTTATATCCCCACACTTCTTAGATATCATAATTTCACAATTTGAGTTTCTAAACCCTACAATTTGGGTTCTCAACCATTCCAAAATTCACATATATACACACTGTAATTACATATATCAAAATGTAATAATAGAATATAGTGAATTTTTTTAAAATTATATGAATAGTTTTAAAGATATCAAACAAAAAACACAAATAGTTACTAGTGTATAGATATCAAAATCTATCTTTTCCCTTTGTTTCAAACCTTTTACTATTAACCTTAGACCAAAAGATTTTATATTTTATTTTAATACCCACTCACAACCAATTGGTTTTGAAACTAGAGGTAGATCCACTAAGACCCAATTATTATTAAATAACATCAAATCTATCTTATCATTAATAGCTTTTTACAATAGAAAGCTACATCTTTTACAAACACAAAGCTTTCTTAAACTTTAGGATCACTTTCCTCAAAGAGTACTATGGGTATTTAATTAGGACTACACTTTTATTACCTTAAATAAGGTAAACAAGAGCTTCACATGAAATAAAAATTTGGATTAAAATCCTTTTTATTTCTCAAACTTTGACATCACATTTGTTCACTTGGTGAACCACATTTAAATCTTTAATGTCACTTAATGTGATATTTAACATTGGAGTCATTTACTCATGTTTAAGTAGGTATCGGGGTATCCTTGGAATCATCTTTGAATTTAAACTCAAAAAATTCAATATCCTTTGACTTCACTTTTATGTTAGACATTAAGTCTAATAAACTACATATCCTCGAATTTACTCAAACCTACATATACACTTTATATAGCTCTTGAACTAATTAGTTCTCTTTGGTCTATCATTTTTACAAGAGATTAAACACCCCCACAATTTAAAATGATACGCATTTGGTCACATTCTCATTTCATAACACATGAAATTCCTTTGAAATGAAAGTCTATTATGCACATAGCATACACTAAGCAAAGCTTCTTCCCATTGATCAGATAGGAACTTAGCTAATTGCACTCAAGTTTATGGCATTCACCATATCAAGTAGAGTTCTCTCTTTTGACCAAACCATTTTGTTAGGGTGTATAAGGGACAGTACTTTGGTGTATAATGACATGTTCCTCACAAAGAAGAATATACATTTAGAAATATTCACTATTTCTAATTAATACACCATTCAATTCAAATCATCATGCTTATATAAATTATATCATGCTTTGACATAAATTTCAAGAATTTGAAACTTAAATGCTCTAGTCTAGCATGTCACAAATAAAGAATCAATAATATAAGCATAACCAAAACATATTGATAAATAACACTCAATTTGAACATGTCATTAGTAGCATATTCATTGCCTACTAATGTTTCATACTTGAACAAGACCATTCTTAAATAATAAATTGGCTTCTCTTGATGTCAAGTATGTGAAAATCATAGCATTGGTCTAGAGAACTTCTTACCAAAACTCAATTTCACTTCAACAATGCACTTTCCTTGAACTTTTGTCTTATTGTGGATACCCACAAGCACCTTTAGTTCTATGGAAAACTCCTCATAAGTCTTGAATTGTGCCTTGTAGTTGCACACATGCAACATTGCATCTGAATCAAAACACCAATCGGAAGGATTAGTAATTACAGCCATATAAAATATAGTGATCAGTAACGTCCTTAATGACAATTGCTTCATTTACATTTTCATCTTCATCCTTCTTTTTCTTTAAGAACTTACATTCTCAAATGTAATGATTTTTGTTTCCACAAATGAAACATGACAAATTCTACTTGTCATTGTTGGGATCCTTAGAGTTGTTCTTCTAAAACCATTGACACTCTCATTCACATTCAAATGTTTATTGGTCTTACTAGAACTTCCAAATTTAACATTGTTCACATTCACTTTGGAATCGATGCTAGTTACACGTCTAACCGGACTTTCCTCTTTAATTCAGTGATATTGTTTGAATTGATCTAAAGTGAGATCTTCTGAAATGTTATTTAATGTCTTCACATAGTTTAGAAAATCACTTAGGAAAATATTCACATACTTTATCACTTTAAGAGTTTAAGTTCCCATCCTTTAGATTTTCTACTTCACTTTATAACATTTAAACATGTCAAAATTTCTTTCTTATATCTCAATTCAAATAAATTCACAACACATGCAAATATTCTAACAAAGAAGCTCATCAATCAATTTGAAATTCAAATTGCCCATGAACAAGTAATTCGTAGCTTCATTGTTCAAACTATGAACATGGCTTTTAATGCATCCACAATACGCAAGAATCATCATCTTGTCTTGCCAACAAAGAAACTTGTTTCTTTAAGCCAATTGAAGATTCATTATGATCGATTCATCATTTGAAGAACTCTTCAAATCCAAGCCAATTGCTCTTTCTATCGTGTGAAATTGGTTCCATCAAAACGATCCAATTTCACCAATCCATGATTCAACATCTTCAAAGTTGTACCATCATTTGCTCCTTATCTTTTAGTAATATATTGTCTAATATTGTTGGGGATTTCACCAAATTAAGGATTAATAATGAAAGAACAAATGAACACATCAAGTAAATAGAAATTAGTGATTGACTTGGAGTCACAATTGAATGCTATCCTTAGACAATATTTGTCCCCATACGCAAGTTGCTAAAGGGTTTCTACAAACTTGTCCACAAGATAGAACCAAGTTTATTGGGTTCTAAAAATAACAATTTTGGATAATACCCACAGGATTTCTTATGTTTCTTTGTAACTTACTATTTTCAAGTGAACATTAACATTTATTTATACCCCTAGGGTTATAACTCTGCAAAAGGTACGTATAGAGAGTTAAAATATTTCATAAAACCGTTCACAAGGCTTGAAATATCTTCAACATTTCTGAACAATTACCAAAAAAATTTGCAGAAAATTCAGTTTTTCAGTTTTTTCGAGTTTCAATCGGTCAAGAGGTCATTTCAATCGATCGAATGCTCTTTTTAATCGATCAAATCCTTTTTTCGATCGATTGAATAGGAATCGAATAGCGATCGAACCATCCAGAAACTCTAAGATTATTTTCTTACTATTTCGATCGATCGAGCCAAAGTTTTGACCGATCGAAAATACTAAATTTCGAATTTTCACTTAGAAAATTCCAAAACTTGAATTTTCACTTTAACAACTTTATGAAACAATATTCTCCAAACTCAAACATCATTATTATTACAACCTATCCATGTCTATATCTATATATACAACAAAAATTTAATGAGATTAATTTCTAGGGCGCAGTACGTTGCAGATGGTGATCCCATTTTGCCGAGCTCCCTTCTTCCCTATCCCAAATGCCTCTTTCTTTTGTTCTATTTCGTTTGCCTTTTCAATTTCTTTTTACTTGTCTTTTTTCATTTTATTTTCTGACTCGCGGTTAACAAAATGATTTTATCTTTTTTACTTTTGTTGTTTTGTATGTCTGAGTTAGTTACCCATGTGAACATCAAATCAAACTTAACTCACTTTTTCTTTTTCTCTAAAGTTCAACTATAAATGAACGTGCACACTAGCTGCTATTGTCGTGCAATCTTGAAAATAACAATATATATATATATATATAAAATGAAATATGAGTTTATAATTTTAAATATTTTCAATAAACTGTATGAGCTTTGACTTATTAATATATAAATAAATAATTATATATATAAATATATATTTAACGTAATTTTGAAACGGTATACTGGTATTAATGGGTACCAAAAATATCTCGTTTCTCTTACCAAATCGGTACGGCCTCCGGTACAAGATTAACTTCCTTAAACATAGTTCAAGTCAAAAACTACTACAACTCTAAAGTTGAGTTCGTTATTTTACTAAGTAAAGATTCAATGCAGGACACACCTTTATAATGCATAGTGAGATGTATTTTCCTGGTAATCTCTTTTTACTAAAATTTAATATTAATATGAGTGGAGGAATGTTGTAGCATTTTAATATTAAATAATTAAAATGAATAAAATTGACAACTTAAATGTAAATATGTGTGACTCACATGTTTAATCTCACATTGAAAATGAGAGACTATTTTATTATTTTTAAGTGTGGAGATTAATGGGTTAAAATATATTGAAGTAGATATTGGGTCAAATACATGTGCAAAGGTAAAGTGAAGAAAGGAGGCCCAAGGGCTTTAGTTGAATCTTTTTAAAAACAGCGAGTGTCACGTCTTAATCTAAATAGTATTGTCTCAATCTAAATAGTATTGTGTAATATGTAATCTCTTCTAAATAAATATTATTCAGTATTTTTATTTCTTTGGTACTATTTCTGTAGGGGGTAAAAGTCCAACCTTATGTATTGGGCCTAGGGCTCTATTTGAAGATTACTGTGTGTCTGAAGAGAAGAAAGCGGTTGAGAAGGAGTCCATATGGAAGAAAGATACCTGGAAATGAAGGAGGAGTACAGTCCGAAGAGATCACCAGTGGTCCGAAGAGGGCATTCTCCTCGAATACAAATAGTCTTAATCAAGCAAATATCTGGAAGGTTCGAGTGATCTTCCTAACAACTTCAATGATAATGATAAGCTTTGGGCATGCCTGAAGATGATAAGAACGGAGAAATATCTAAAAGAAAAAGCTGCTACCACCACATTAAATGCACTGCAGCTACTTTTCTGGCCGCATTAATGTGGGGAAGACCCCTGAACAGTGTAATCTCAGCTACTACCACTCACAAAGAGCTAAAAAAGATACCTGATGTGACATATACTCAAGTGGATACTTAGATAAAGAACAAGTGGACGATGAAGATGATGGGGAAGGATGCTATATAAAGGGAAGAGGCCTTTGATAAAAGGGGGTCGGAGAAAAGGGAAAAGAAGAAGAGAACAAGTTTACTGTAACTCTAAGAACTATATTCACCTTTCATTCAATAATATACCTCTTCGGACATCAATTTGTTGACCTTTTAAGTGTGTTTTTACGTCAGTTCATCCCTAAATACCATAGTTAACTATTGTTTAATTCACAATCAGCCCAACTCTTTCACTCACTCTCTACAAATTCATTATTTTGGGTTCATCAGGCTCATAATCCAAACCTTTTGGGCTTGAGCTACAAAAACTGACCCTATAATTGGCGCCGTCTGTGGGGAGAGCTTAACCGAAAGTGGAAGCAACAATTGATAATGGCTGAACCAGGACAACAACTAGCAGAATCTAAGGCATCCCAACACGTAGACCATTTTCTTAATTTGGAGCGGAGACAAGATTGTGAAGGTAGTGTGCACACTGCGCATATTGATCGAAGTCAGCCACATGGTGGAAGTCACGTGTCTCATGCAGAGAAGAACCAGAATATGCAACTAGAAATTGAGAGGCTAAAAAGGGAGTTACGCCATGTAAAGAGGAAACGGATTGCTTCGCATTCTAATGAAGATTCCGATGATGAACAAGACGTCACTTACAAGTAGAGATCTCGAACACCAGTCAGTGAGTCCTTTTCCTATGAAGAAGAGCATCATCGTAAGAGGCAACCTCGAAGCCCATCCCGTGGAGGCGTAGGGAATGATGTTATGAGCAGGGCTTTGAACCAAATCTCTATGTCACCTTTTACACGCATGATCGAAGAAGCGAGACTTCCTCGACATTTTAACCAGCCGACGTTTACCGTCTATAATGGAAAAACGAACCCTGTGGAACATGTGAGTCACTTTAGTCAAAGGATGGCTGTCTACTCCAGAGATGAAACTCTGATGTGCTGGACCGGTTGCAATGAGGTGGTTTGACAGCCTGAAAGCAGACTCCATCAATTCCTTCAAAGAGCTCACTCAAGCATTTGGTTCCCGTTTTGTCACATGCCAAAGAGTGGCCAGGCCCTTATCTTCTCTGCTATCCTTGAGCATGAAAGAATGTGAGACCTTGAAAACGTATTCAGACAGATACTGAGAGATGTTTAATGATATGGAGGGCAATTTTGATGGAATGGCCCTTAGCACATTTAAGCTCAGCCTCCCTACTGACCACGGATTAAGGAAGTCCTTAACGGGTAAGCCAGTTACTAACATGCGTTAGCTCATGGACCGTATTGAAAAGTATAAAAGAGTCGAAGAAGATCAACAGCAAGGGAAGGGAAAGGACAAGGTTATCCCCCTGGAGAGGAGGGATTTCAGGTCGAATCGTTACAATAACAATAAACCGCGAAGAGATTTTGCTGGGCAATCAGGATCAACAAATCCTCAAGTAGTCAATGTTGTATTCAAAGAGCCAGTACACCAAGTTTTGGAAAAGATTAAGAGTGAACCATTCTTCAAGTGGTCGAATAAGATGGTGGGAAACCCTGAGAGGCGCAATCATAATCTCTATTGTCAGTACCATCAAGACCATGGACATACCACAGAGGATTGCAGGAGCCTGTGGGATCATTTGGACTAGCTGGTCCGCGAAGGTAAATTAAGACACCTCTTGCACCACTCCAGTGGCTGAGGAGGTTAGGTGAACTCGAAGCCCCAGAGAGATGACTCTTCAAAGCCCCCATTGGGGACTATTAATGTCATCTTCGCCGTACCGAGAAGAACAGGATCCTGGTCATCGAAGGTTATGTCTGCAGCCCGGTTACCCGTAGGGAATTTCGGCCAAGGTCCGAAGAGAGCTAAATTGAATGCTCAACTGGTTTTAGGGTTCTCGGACGAGGACAAGATTGGAACCATCCAACCCCATGATGATGCTTTAGTAATCACCCTCCAAATTAGAGGGTATGATGTGAGGAGGGTAATGGTGGACCAGGGTAGTGCGGTAGAGATAATGTACCCTGATCTCTATAAGGGCTTAACCTAAAACCTGACGACTTAACACCATACAACTCTCCCCTGGTTAGTTTTGAAGGAAGAGTCGTCACCCCGAAGGGCTAAATACGATTACCCGTACAGACTGGCTCAGAGGTAGTAGAGGAAGATTTCATTGTTGTAGATGTGTATTCACCCTATACAGCAATTGTAGCCAGACCTTGGCTCCATACGCTAGGGGCTGTTTCGTCTACTTTGCATCAAAAAGTTAAATATCTATCTGAAGGACAAGTTTGTGAAATCCAGGGAGATCAATCCACGGCCAGACAATGCTAAGTGCCTGCCATCCAGCATAAGCCCGAAACTGAGTCCTCGGCCAAGGCCAAAAAGGGTTTATAGCAGTTAAAACTTCGGGCATCGCCCGACGAAGATCCAGCCGAGGGCACTAAATGCGAAGATTTAATAAAAGTTATTATCGGAGATAATCCAGAAAAATTCTTTCATGTTGGATCTCAGCTACCTCTGCAGGAGAAAGAAGAGCTAATAGAGTTCCTTAAAAGAAACCTTGATGTATTTGCCTGGAACGCTTACGAAGCCCCAAGAGTGGATCCAGAATTCATCTGTCACCATTTGAAGGTCAACCTATTGATTACCCCCAAGAAGCAGCCTCCTCGGCGCCCATCTAAGGAGCACGCTAATGTAGTAAGAGAAGAAGTAACAAAGCTCAAACAAGCTGGAGCTATTAAGGAAGTTTTTTATCCTGAGTGGCTAGCAAATACTGTGGTGGTGAAGAAGAAGAATGGGAAATGGCAAGTATGTGTAGACTTCACTGATTTAAGTAAGGCTTGTCCTAAAGATTCATTCCCTATGCCAAAAATTGATTAGCTAATGGATGCCACTGTCGGCCATCCTCGGATGAGTTTCCTGGATACTTTCCAATATTACCACCAGATACCACTAGCCCTAGATGATCAGGAGAAGACTACTTTTGTCACCCCTATCGGTAACTACCACTATAAGGTGATGCCATTTGGCTTGAAAAACACGGGATCTACCTATCAAAGAATGATGACGAGGATGTTTAAGCCACAGCTAGGTAAAAATATCGAGATTTACATAGATGACATGGTGGTGAAAAGCAAGATTATTGCTGAACATGTGAAAGACCTTGAAAGTACCTTTGAGGTTCTAAAAAGGTACAAGCTGCGCCTAAATGCTTCCAAATGCTCATTCGGTGTGGGGTCAGGCAAGTTCTTGGGGTACATGGTGACTCACAGGGGAATTGAAGTTAACCCCGATCAGATAAAGGTCATCAACAATTTACAAGCTCCTCGGAATCCCAAGGAAGTTTAGAAGCTGACTGGAATGACTGCTGCCCTGAACCGATTCATCTCCTGATCAGCAGATAGGTGTAAACCTTTCTTCTCGTTGATCAACAAATGGAAGGGATTTGAGTGGACTGAAGAATGTGCTATGGCCTTTCAGCAACTTAAGGACTATCTCGCTCGGCCACCAATCATGTCCAGTCCTGAGCCAGATGAAGTCTTATTTGCCTACATTGTTGTGGCTCCTTATGTTGTGAGCTTGGTGTTAATACGAGCAGATTGTGGTGTGCAAAGGCCAGTTTATTATGTAAGTAAGTCGCTACATGAAGCCAAGGTCTGCTATTTGCCACTGGAGAAGGCTATCCTGGCAGTGGTGCTTGGTACACGAAAACTACCTCATTATTTCCAAGCTCATACAGTCATTGTTCTCACCCAACTCCCACTCAAGGCTATACTCCAAAGTGCTGACTACACCGAGAGGATTGCTAAATGAGGCACGATCTTAGGGGCTTTTGATATCAAGTAAATGCCTCGCACATCGGTCAAGGGCCAGGTCCTTGCAGATTTGGTGGCCAAGTTCACGGAGCCCCAGTTAGAAGAAGTAATGCCAACATCGGACATGGGTGAAAAATCAGTTGGTATGATTTCTCAACAAAGCCCCTCACATTGGGAAGTGTACGTGGATGGTGCAGCGAACCAGAAAGGTTCTGGAGTGGGGCTAGTGTTGATATCCCTTGAAAGAATCATCATTGAAAAGTCGTTAAGGCTGGACTTCTCGGCAACAAATAATGAGGCGGAGTATGAAGCTCTACTAATGGGAATGGCTATGGTTCGAAGAATGGGAGGAAAGTCAGTGGAGGTGTTCTCGGGCTCGAGATTAGTCGTTGGTCAAGTACAAGGTGAGTTTGAGGCGAAGGATGAAAGAATGCGGGGATACTTGAGCCGAGTTAAATGTCTGCAATCGGAGTTCGTATCTTTCAATTTGCTGCACATCCCCAGAAACGGTAATGCACATGCTAATTCTTTGGCCACACTCGCTACCTCTTCGGCACAAGATTTGCCAAAAGTTATCCTTGTCGAGGACTTGCATGGGCCTGCAGAGGCGAGAAGAGAGGTAGTCCAAGTTCACCAAATCAGGGCCAGACCCATGTGGATGGATTCTATAATTAAATTCCTGAAAGATGGTATTTTGCCTGAAGAAATGGGGGAAGCTAACAAAGTTCGGAGGAAGGCGACTAGATTCTGGCTATCCGAGGACCAAAAACTATATAAACGCTCCTATTTAGGACTGTACTTATTATGCATGCATCCTGAAATGGCTGAGTTACTACTAGAAGAACTACATGAAGGAATCTGTGGGAGCCACACTAGAGGTAGGTCCTTCGCTCACCGAGCCATTACTCAAGGTTATTGGTGGCTGAATATGCAAAAAGAAGCCCACGAGTATATTAAGAAGTGCGATTAATGTCAACAGTTTGCCCCGAACATTCATCAACCAAGAGGAACTCTTAATCCACTATCCAGCCCATGGCCTTTCACTCAATGGGGTTTAGATATCGTGGGTCCATTCCCTAAGGCTGTAGGAAACAGGAAATACCTTCTGGTCAGCACAGACTATTTCACCAAATGGGTCGAAGCTGAACCTCTAGCCAACATCAGAGACGTAGATGTGCAGAAATTTGCGTGGAAGAATATTGTCACTCGGTTTGGGGTTCCTCATACTCTCATCTCAGACAATGGCCTACAGTTTAATAGCAAAACATTTAGGAATTATTGTAGTAAACTGGGAATCATGAACAGATACTCCACCCCTACCTATCCCCAGGGGAATGGGCAAGCGGAAGCGGTTAACAAGGTCATAGTAAATGGATTAAAGAAGAGACTGGACGATGCGAAGGGCAAATAGGTGGATGAATTGCCATATGTACTTTGGGCATACAGAACTACGCCTCGCAGATCTATTAGAGAGACCTCCTTCTCAATGACCTATGGGGCTGAAACTGTCATACCTTTGGAGACTGGGTTCCCAACATTGAGAACTAGTTCATTCAGCCCGACCAGCAACAATGAGCAGCTAGAGAAGAGTTTGGACCTGATTGAGGAACGGAGGGAAAATGCAATGGCCCAACTGGCACATTACCAACAAAAACTCAGCCAGGGCTATGATGCCAACGTAAAGCTAAGGCCTCTAGAACCTGGTGATTTGGTGCTGAGGAAAGTTGTGGGCACTGCAAAGAACCCAGCTTGGAGAAAGTTAGGACCCAATTGGGAAGGGTCATATCGTATTACTTCAGGGGCTGGCATTAGGACGTATTTCTTAGAAAACCTAGATAGTCATGTAATACCACACCCTTAGAATGTAAATAACCTCAAAAGGTACTATTATTAATCGAATCTTTTCTTCAATCAATATACCAATTCGTTATACCAAATTTTCTCATAAGTGTTTAAACTTAAATCTAATCATGCATGTAGTCCTCGGACCAAATGATTTGGGTTAGTTAACACTTATTTACAATTCTCATAAATGTTTAAACTTAAATTCAATCATGTCTATAGTCCTTGGACCAGATGATTTAGGTTAGTTAACACTCATTTACAGTTCTCATAAGTGTTTAAACTTAAATTCAATCATGCCTGTAGTCTTCGGACTAGATGATTTGGGTTAGTTAACACTCATTTACAGTTCTCATAAATATTTAAACTTAAATTCAATCATGCATGTAGTCCTCGGACCAGATGATTTGGGTTAGTTAACACATTTACAGTTCTCATAAGTGTTTAAACTTAAATCCAATCATGCCTGTAGTCCTCGGACCAAATGATTTGGGTTAGTTAACACTCATTTACAATTCTCATAAGTGTTTAAACTTAAATTCAATCATGCCTGTAATACTCGGACCAGATGATTTGAGTTAGTTAACACTCATTTACAGTTCTCATAAGTGTTTAAACTTAAATTCAATCATGCCTGTAGTCCTCGGACCAGATGATTTGGGTTAGTTAACACATTTACAGTTCTCATAAGTGTTTAAACTTAAATCCAATTATGCCTATAGTCCTCAGACCAGATGATTTGGGTTAGTTAACACTCATTTATAGTTCTCATAAGTGCTTAAACTTAAATCCAATCATGCATGTAGTCCTCGAACCAGATGATTTGGGTTAGTTAACACTTACTTACAATTCTTTTAAGTGTGTAAACTTAAATCCAATCAGGCCTGAAGTACTCAGACCAAATGATTTGGGTTAGTTAACACTCATTTACAGATCTCCTAAGTGCTTAAACTTACCTAAAGTTCTCGGACCAGATGATTTGGGTTAGTCAGCATCATCTTATAGTCATTATTAATGTTTAAATTTAGCAAATCATGCCTAAATAACCTCGTCTTATAGTCGTAAGTATTCGAATAATCTGAAATCAGTGTTTAGCAATGTTCCTTGTAGGTATTCAAGAAAACCTGTAATACCTTCACATCATTCATTGCATTCAATGTTTGTTAATAATTCTTGTATGACCTATTTCTTCCAATATTTGAATAAGTTGTTTACATCATTGGCAAGATATCATTGTTAAGTCTGCCTATATTACCGTAATTACAAGTTATGGTTATTTGCAATAATAATAAGTCTCATAAGATGTGCAACGAAGACACTAAAAATAAAAGAGAAACGATTTCATTGATCAAAAGAAAGTAGTTCACAATCCCTTACATAAAAGAAAAAATAATACAAGTATGAAATAAAAGCTCCTAAACGTCTAAGCCTTCATCTGAGGGGCCAAAGGGTCAGCAGCCTGACTGGACTGAGTAACAGCAACTTCTGGGGCTTGGTCCTTAGATTCTGAAAGGGTTTTCCTTTTTCCCAAGTCTTTGCCCTTATCTTGGGGAGCCTTAGCTTGCTTGTCCTGATCACCAAGCTGACCAGAGTCCTTGGGATCTTCAGCTGGCTTGCCCTGATCACCAGGTTGACTAGACTCCTTGGGGGCCTCAGGGTTGATAGGAGGGACTTGGCCTATCAGGTATTGCTCCGAAGCCTCTTAGAGTTTTATGGGGAGAGAGGAATCAGACCCTAGGAGTTTGCGAATATCAAGATCGTAGTATATACTCCCAGGTTGCCTCAAGTCAGATTCCGCAGAAACCCCAGCAGCATCAAGTGCTTTTTCTCAAGTTATATCGCAGTAATCTCTAGAGACCGAGGCAAACTGCTCAGTAAGGTTGACTTGGGTCTCCTCCACCCCCAGTTTATATGCTGCCTGCCTTTCAACCTCGATTGCCTCCTTGGCCAACTGAGCATCCCTCTCAGCCAATCGGGCAGTCTCCTTGGCTTTTTGAAGCTCAGCCTGAAGACTTTTCACCAACTCTTTCTCTGTCGCCAAGTTAATCTTCGTCATATGCAGTTGTTTGCGTTGCTCTTCGGCTTGCTTCTCGGTAGTTTTAAGGCCTGCATCAAGGCTATTCCTCTGATTGGTCATTTCTTTTAATTGCTCGGGCAGATGAGCGCAATCTTCCTTCAGACTACCCAGAGATTTTTCTGCCTCAGACCGAGAGTGGGCCTCTGCTTGGATTTCAATATAGGCCTTTTTGTTCCACTCCTCAGCCACATAAACTTGCTGAGTAAGCTACATAGCAGAATGAAAAACTTCAATATAAAGCAAAGAAAAGGGATACTAGCATCTTAAATTGAGGAAATGGATCAAGTCACTTACCATGGCTAAATCCCTTTTAAGGGATAAGAAGAGTTCATATTGGCTGAAGCGCCTATATGACTCCATGTCTCGTGGGGGGAGCAGTGGTTGCTCCAAGGCCTCAGCAACGAGACCTACTTTCCCCCCACTATAATTTCTGAGGGAGGTCTCCCAGGGGATAGGAGCACCATCCAATTCCAACCTGGGAGCCCAGGTGCGAAGTCCTCGATGCATATCTGCTACGAGAGAGTCATCTCAGCTCTCGGCAGACGAAGCCCTTTTGCTCCGGTGGTCCTTGACCACTTTCTGTTGCTTGGTTCCTTTTGGAGGTGCCACCTCCCTTTCTTCATTATCGGTGAGGGGCCTCTTCTTCTTCGGATCTGGCAGTTGCTTTGAGCCAAGATCCAAAGGAACATGAGGAGGTGGTGGAGGAAGACTAACCACTGGTTGAGACGTACCAGTCTCTTTGGGCCTAGCTTTTTTACCTCTATTCTTCATCAAATCCCTTAGACTCGCCATGTCTTCCTCTTCCGAAGAGTCTTCTGAAGGAGCTGTTATCAAAACAGGAGGGCAAACACTAGACTGCCTGTTAATCTCCTCCTCGGCGTCCGAAACTTGTATCACTTGAACTCCTCCCAAAACCTCTCCTTCAAATTTAAACTTATCAATTTGTTTCTCAAGTGAAGAGGCCGAGGAGGCGACTCTTTCCTCTGCTGCAACTGGTTCAAAAGGAACCTGCCAAACTGGTTGGACGAGTAAAGGCACACCCTGTGGATTTGGATGTGGCACGGGGGCAAGATCAAACGGAGCTAAAAAATCTTTCCGAGCAACGTCTATGCGGTTGATGCGACGGTCTCCCTATCTTATCGCATTGCCGACCGGCTGAAAATCTTTTGATTTTGGTGTGAAACCAAGAATAAGAGGAACGGACCGGAGTTGCCCGTCTTCACTTGCAAAAATTTCTGATCGTAACAAATAATTGAGCGCGGCGATGTTTGTAAGGCTGTGCCGAGGAGTAACGTATTCCTTATCTGTTAACACCACAACAGAATTTAGTCAGAAACTTGAAAATACTAACACAAAGAGAAGAAAAATTGTTAAAAAAGTGAAGGTCCTAGATCTATTGTTAGGAAACCTAAATCTAGGATATCCTACTTGGCTCTCCTAGTTAGGTTGGGCAATGGAGACCATCATGCCACACGCCCGAGACGATCAGATAGTTGTCTTTCATCCCTTTGTTAGACTTGGGAAGGCAGGAGACAAGCCAAACAGTGTCGGATCGGGATTTAAGATAATATCCCGCTCCCTTTTGGCTATGACATTCGTACATGTGTACTACGTCAAGCCAGGTGAGCCCGAGTCCTAAATGATGATTCAAGGCGTCAATCGCTCCTAAGATCCTAAAGACATTGGCTGCGCACTGATCAGGAGAAAGCCTATGGTTATGAAGATAACTTTGGGTAATAGAACCCATAGGGAGAGTCATTCCTCCTTCTATGAAGGCTATCATAGGGATTACGACTTCTCCCACTCTTCAGTCGGTTAATATCCTTTCTAAAGGACAGTACCTCAGGTTTATTCCCCGCGGTATGTCGTATGTTTCCTTAAATGTTTACCCATCTCAGTTAAACAAAAGAGAGGAAACACTAAACGCAATGACTGGGGAGTGGCTATTCGAAGGCCGAGGAAGCTAGCCGAAGAGAAGATGAAAGGTTTGAATAAGGGAGAACTTACACTAACTAAATCGGGGAATGATCTTTAAATCGTAGAAATATTTTTACAGATTCTGGGAAGAACTAGGATTGATGATTGGAAGAGCTTGGTGGATTTGAGTGCTCGAATTCGTTGAAGAATCTGAGAATTTGCAAAATAAAAGAGAAAAAATCTTCTTTAAGGCTTTATATAGGGGCCGGAAAGTGGGTGGGAGTTATCCCGCTCGAATCTCGAGGAAAGATATTTTCCGTTGGATCGATAGTCAACCGTTGGATGCAAAAGGCAGAACGCCGCCTGGAGTAATTAATAGCGCTTTGGGAATACTGAAACAGCAGCAGCAATGATGAAGCACCTAAATTTATGCTCATACACGTGTGAACTCAGATATTTTTGTACTTTAAGCTTCTATTTCGTAACAAATCAAAATCCTATTTTTTCTCCTCGGATGCGAGGAAAAAATTAAAATTTTGAGGGGCTATTGTGGGGGGTAAAAGTCCAACCTTATGTATTGGGCCTAGGGCCCTATTTGAAGATTACTGTGTGTCCGAAGAGAATAAAGTAGTTGAGAAGGAGTCCATATGGATGAGAGATACCTGGAAATGAAGGAGGAGTACAGTCCGAAGAGATCACCAGTGGTCCGAAGAGGGCATTCTCCTCAGATACAAATAGTCTTGATCAAGCAAATATCTGGAAGGTTCGAGTGATCTTTCTAACAACTTCAATGATAAGGATAAGTTTTGGGCATGCCTGGAGATGATAAGAACGGAGAAATATCTAAAAGGAAAAACTACTACCACCACATTAAATGCATTGCAGCTGGCCGCATTAATGTAGAGAAGACCCCTAAACAGTGTAATCTCAGCTACTACCACTCACAGAGAACTAAAGAAGATACCTGATGTGACATATACTCAAGTGGATACTTAGATGAAGAACAAGTGGACGATAAAAATGATGGGGAAGGATGTTATATAAAGGAAAGATGCATCTGATAAAAAGGGATCGGAGAAAAGGAAAAAGAAGAAGAGAACAAGTTTACTGTAGCTCTAAGAGCTGTATTCACCTTTCATTCAATAATACACCTTTTCGGACATCAATTTGTTGACCTTTTAAGTGTGTTTTTACGTCAGTTCATCCCTGAATACCATAGTTAACTATTATTTAATTCACAATTAGCCCAGCTCTTTCATCCACTCTCTACAAATTCATTGTTTTGGGTTCATCGGGCTTATAATCCAAACCTTTTGGGCTTGGGCTACAAAAACTGACCCTACAATTTCTTTTTTTTTCTTTTTTTTAATGTTTGCACCGACACAGTTTTTGGGTCCTACCTCGCAAGTGTTATGGCCATCAAGGCTTCGATCACATGAAGTAAGAACTATTTTATACCCATTACAAAATCTACAAGTATTTGCATCCAGTGTTTTGTCATTCTAATATTCTATTACTAATGTCAAATTGTAATTAAAAAGTGCAATTTTTTTTTTAATGAAATCGCCAATCACATTGCCAACTAAAAAAGAGAAAATAATCCGACATTCTCATTGTAAAAAAAAAAAAAAAAGCTTTTTTATTCAAGTATTTAAAAAAAAATGGCAATGTGATTGCCAATATATATAAAAGAAGTGATAATACTATTGTCAAACTTTCTATCAATTTTTTCGCTATTTGCATTTCTCTAAATTCTTTTGCAAAGAGGTTACAAGGCCCAAAAATACATTAAATGGTATTGTACATTAAAATATCTACACCACACTGTTCAACACTAAAAAGAGGTTTGTATTTTGTAACTCAACTGCATCCTTCTTATATTTTCAAAACAAAAAAATCTACACAGTACATGACTCATTGTATCATCATGGCCTTGAACTCCTCAAAATTAAGCACCCCATTGCCATCAAGATCAAACTGATTAATCATAACAACACATTCTTCAAGTGTTCTTGACTCGCCAAGTCGGCTAAGCATACTCTTCAGACTCTTTGGTGTGATGCATTCAGCTCCATCTGTGTCATACATCTCAAAGGCCTCTCTCAAGTCCTTTATTTTCTCTTCTTCACTCCCACTTTCCATTAAACCAACGAAATCCTCCAACCCGAGCAGCCCATCTCCATCTGAGTCCAAGGATTCAATCACTGTCTCCGCCTCTTCCATCAGCAACCCGCCACCTATTGATTCAATGCAACGACACAGCTCCAGGGCTGAGATTTTACCATCTTTGTCTTCATCAAATTGTTGGAATACACGGTTGTATGCGCTGCATTTGTTCATGGTTAATTCTACAACAACTGAAATAAGCTGAAGATTATATAAACAAAGTGTTCAAGGGGAGATTTGAGAAAGTAATCAATGTAGGTCCACGAAAATAAGTTGCTTAATATTCGTGGCTAGCTATGAACACCAGGGCTATAAACTGGCAAAGTATAATTACTAGGCGACTGTGAATAAGAGTGGGCTGTAAAGGCTGAGTCATGAGACCTCTATTTATAGTTTTGGCAGACGCGTAGTTAGTTGAGCCTAATGTGAAACTTCTCGGAAAATATTATTTTTTGATAACCGGTCAGAAAGAAACTTCTCAGAAAATGAAAATAACTCGTATATGGCTTTTCTTCTCCTTTCTCTTTTCCTCCTTTGTTTTTTTTAAATTTTTTTAACTAGTTTTTACCTTGGGATGGTCTTATGGAGAAATAGGCAAGAAAGTGCGAGCCTGACCTCAGACACGCTTATGGGTCAGGCCCATGAACCTTCCCTACTTTAAGTAGTTAGGACTTAGGACTTAACTACCCAACGAAGCCCCTAGTTTTTGACAAGCGAGAATCACGATAGCACAGACATGTTGGGACCCTAATTTCTGATAAGCGAGAATCACGATGGATTCCTAGATCTTTTGACAAACAAAGTATACAAGGCTTGTTTGATAACGTGTTTAAACAACAAAAATTGTTATTCAAATATCACAACACATATTTTTACACACTTTTTTACCTATACATATTTTTATAAAACTTAAACAACGTTAGTAAAAATCTCTTACCAAACGAATCTTAAATCTTTTCAAACATCTGACTATTTCATCAGGCATATGCATTCCTTCCATCCCACGCAAACTAAGTTATTATTACAATTTACAAGTAGAAATCTATTCAAATAGTTCAAGATACCGATAAGAGGTTTCAAATCTAAAATCTCGTGAATATCAAGAGGCCTTAGGATTTAGAAACCACTTAACCAACCCCTACACTATATTGATTTAGTATTTTGTAGACATGACAAAACTGGTCAGAATTTTCTGACTCGACCCGTTTGACCTGCAACCCAATTGACCCGTTTTGACCTACAACCCGATTGACCTGACCCAACCCGCTCGTTTTGCCACGTCTACCAACGTTGAGTAGATTGATATTGAAGTGTAATTCTTATAAAATATTTACTTATTCTTCTTTACTTAATATGTAATGTACTCCATTATAGTTTGTTATTCTTTACTTACCACATTCATTTTCTCTTCCTACTTTAAACAAATCGAAAATTATACCAAGATTAGCTTTTAGAAAGCTGGAACAAGAGTTGCACCAAATTTGGGTATCAAGTATCTAGTGGAAATTGGTAATAGTATCATCAGTGAGAATCTAATCACAGTTAAGGAACTCATAAACAATTGACAGATTGCATCTATTTCAAAAAAAAAAAAAAAATTTGTTTGAAAAATGTGGGTCAACTCGACCCGACTTGCGACCTGACTTGACCCGCAACCCGATTGACCCGCAACTCGATTGACCTGTTTAAAAATGACCTGTTTTGACTCGCAACCCTATTGACCCAACCCGCCATTTTGCCACGTCTGGTATTTTGGGTGTATTCAACTCATTTTCTTGTTATCCATAGAATGTTTCACATAAAACAAACACCAAAAATACAACATTCTTCTAGGACTTGTTGAAGTATTTGACTCTAAGTGGTGGGTAATTATTTTTATATGGAGCCATCACTTTTTTTTTCAACCACACAGTCTAACATAGCATAGTTATCGAATAAATTATGACACAAAATTATGTCCCTAAACTTTCTCATAATCTAATCGGGGATCTACTGTTTAACGTTTTTAATTTTTATTTGTTTGTGTGAAATCCGTACGGGCATACCATAGGAACGGCAGTGGATCTAAAGTAAAATGGCCTTAAGAAGCAAGGCATCTCTTTTATGCCGAAGGGAAACTATATTCAATAATAAAAGACAAAACCTTAAATTGGTACATAATTCATTCATCATCCTAATTTTAAACTATGTATTTGTACAGTTGTACTGCAAACTATAAATTTCTGCAATTTACAACCTAATTTACGATGAATTTGCAATATTCATCCACCATCCAAATCAATGACCAAATTATTAGATTAGTAGGCCACTATCCAATATAAACCATTGGAGTACTAGTATAGTATATCAGTATTACAAAAATTCTATAATCGAGGCGTTTATTTGAGATTAAGCCATTATATATCCAATATAAACTATTGGAGTACTAGTATAGTATATCAGTATTACAAAAAATTCTATAATCGAGGCTTTTATTTGAGATTAAGCTACCATCTAGTATCTCAGTTTAGATATTAATTTGAACAGTAGGCTAAACATTGTCTATTACTGATTAATAATATTTTATGGTTTATAATTGGGCAAAGTACACTTTACCCACCTGAAATTTGACCAAAATTTAAGTTGCCTACTTATGACTTGAAATTTTATGATGCAAGTGTTCCGATAGATAGTTTTTTATCTTATTTGATCTCGTTTTTTTTTTTTTTTTTTGGAAGAGAAAGACATAAAAATAGAGCAAAATTACATATTTAGCTTTATTTTTAACAAGTGTGAGTTATAAAAATCTAACTGAACTAATTTCAAGTGAGTAAAGTATCAAATTTCAAACATAAATTTCGGTCAAATCACATATGGATAAATTGTAATTTTCCGTTATAATTTGTTTAAAAGAATTTAATATTTTAGAATGGACAAAGAAAAATATCGTGGATTACTGCAATTAATGAGCACATAGTTCATTGACTTCAATATTTTGCTTCATGCCATTCAACCAATGCACGTTAATGTTTTAGTCCTTCAACATTTCAACTTCTATTTTCACTCAAAAAGATAAAGCAAGCAAAATAAAAAATAAACAACTAAATTAAATTTTTTTTTTTAAAGAAAATTTTTAAGCCAAGAATATTTATGTGCTCTCTCTCTCTCTCTCACACATATCATTTGGTCCTGGTTTATATAAGTTGACAAAAATTATGCTTAACAATATAACTACGGGAAAAAGACTAAGTTCTATAATTTCCATGCTGAAGGAGTGCAAACTTTCTATTTCCAGCTTTTTTGCCTGTTCAATCGAACAACTTGTTCTTTTAGGCCACTTTGGCCCCTATTAACCAGAACACGAGAACTACTCCAGTAAGCAAGTATTCCTATATGGCAGGTTAGGATTTTAAGAAATTCTAAGAACCCGTGTCTTCTTAGCAGTTTTACATCCCAAAACTGATTCACCATCTTAAGAAACATTACTGGCGACATAATTATGCTGCTTTAAATAAGCCAGTATCTTTATTTTTCACTGGAACACTTGCATTGGTAAAATATCAACATTCTTTTTTTTTTTTCCTTTTCTTTTTTTTTTACCAATTTTCATTGCAATTGAGAACAATAATTTCTTTTTTATGTTAAGAATAACACTATTCTACCGCATGAAACATGTGACTATTTCGTACAGTATAATTTACACTTACAACCCAAACTTCTTTGGCCTCAAATAGGTAGAAGAGCCCTGCCGCAGACCTGGCATGGAGACTTGTTGCTGCTCCTTTTGCCTCTTTTCCCGCTCCTTCTCCTTGCTATCTCTCTCAGCTTCTGCTTGCACCTTCCTCAAATTCTCCATTTCCTCCTCCATGGCTGTTTTTTCTTCCTTCTGCCTCTTTTTATGCTCTAACATTGATGTATCTGATTCCTTAACAGAAAAGAACATCGGTCCCAGCTCAGCCAGCCACTGGGGTTCAACTGCTGTAGCACATTGCATATACTCCTTGGCTGTCAAAATCAACTCATGGTAGACCACATAGTCTGGAGTGCAACCCATACCATAGAGAGCACTGCTCGGATGTAAATGACAAGGCATCCCATTCCTGCAATTGACATACTCCCCCACACCCTTTAATCTTGCTGAGTTATGGAAATATGCAGAACAGATGGCTTTCCTCACGATGTCTGAATCAGGCCAACAAGATGTCAAAGGGATTTTTAGTGTCTTGAGAATATCCAGCAACTGGGACCTCACTTCTCTAGCCTTCCGTAACCCTTTAACATGCAAAAAGTTGTCGTTACACCAGTCTCCACGATACTGGTGTTGTTTCCATTGATTGTAAACATTATAAAGCGTCAAGTGGTCAGATTCCGGCACAAAGAATCTTTCACGTGCAGCATCACTCTCCTCTGCCCTATCTTTAGGCCGGAAGAATACTGACGGTACCGAAAGCATTGAAACAATTGTCAATACCTCATCCAAGCATCCTAGCTGATCACCCATCAACAGCATCTTGGCAAGTGGGGGGTCCAACGGAAACTCCACCATTTTCCAGCCAAGACCAGTTAAGCTCCCGACATTGTTAAGAGCACCTAAGACCCACAACTGGTACATAGAATTAAGAATATTATCCTGTGGAGGTGGGTCCATGAAATCAAAATCCAGCAAGTTCTCAACATTAAGAGATTTCAGCAACAAAACCACATTGCCAAGGTTGGTCCTTTGGATCTCAGGCACAGGACTAGGCAACATTTCGTTTAGGTATGCACTCTCTGTATAAAGCCGATAACATGTCCCAGGCCCAGTTCTACCAGCACGTCCAGCGCGTTGGTCAGCAGCAGCACGGCTGACAGGGAATACTTGGAGAGCATCCATACCCATCCTAGGGTTGTACACTTTCATCTTACCATAGCCTGTGTCAATGACATAAAAAATTCCATCTACAGTTAAAGATGTCTCAGCAATGTTAGTTGCCACAATGCATTTCCGGGCCCCATCTTCAGCTTTCTGGAATATCTTTGCTTGCAAGTCAGCAGGCAGCTGTGAATATATGGGGAGTATCATGAGTTTAGGAACTGCTTTCTTTGCAGAGGACATGAGCTGTTCCACACGCTCTGCAAGGGCATGACAGGCTGCCTCAATCTCATCTTGGCCAGTCATGAAAATGAGAATGTCACCTGGAGGGCTTGTGATGTGGATGGTCATGGCCTGCTTCACTGCACCTTCAACATAATCTTCGCATGGAGTTTTACTGTACAGGGTATTAACAGGAAATGTCCTACCAGGGATGTGGAAAATTGGTACACTGCAACAAATATAGAAATTAATAATGTTGAACAAGTAGACACAGAATACAATGGCATAGATGAGTTTTCATGCTATTGACAAGGTTACCTTCCAAAGAAATTTGAAAATTTTTGTGCATTCAAAGTTGCAGATGTCACTATAAGCTTAAAATCACGACGTTGAGCAACCACTTTTTTCAATATCCCAAACAGCACATCTGTGCTTAGTGACCTCTCATGGGCTTCATCCATCACAATGACACTGCAACAGTTATAACCTTGACATTAGATAATTATGTTATGATTGTAAATGAACAGATGCCTGTAAAGATGGACAATAAAGAATACAACTTCCCATACCGATATTTTTCAAGATCAGAATCTTTGAGTGTTTCACGCAAGAGTACTCCATCCGTCATGTACTGTAAAATTGGAATAACAAATTTATCTCTATTCACATAAAACTTATGCCCTTTTAAAAAATATTAAATGAAAAAAAGAAAAAGAAGAAGAATAAGAATAAGAAGAAGTAGAAGCAGAAGAGTTATTTCAAGTTTCAACAACCATCAGGAATAATAAGAGGTTACTTATTTTAAAAAGGTCATCAACAATAAACAGCCCTAATGAGAAGTGTATAAGGAAATTCAACAAGTTCCCTCTCGGAGAAAACAAAGGATCTCACCTTAATTATGGTGTTTGGCCCAGTCACATCCTCAAAACGAATGGCATAACCAACTTTGTCTCCAAGTTCAGTCTCCATCTCTTCACTAACTCTTTTTGCAACACTCATAGCTGCAACACGCCTTGGTTGGGTGCATCCCACTATACCATTTGTGGTGTAGCCATCTTCATGCAGATACTATCAACAAAATCCACATCAGATTCCGGTTGACAAGGGGTGTGTGTGTGTGTGTGTGTGTGTGTGTGTGTATAAATCTTATAAAGCTAACCTGTGTCAGTTGAGTCGTCTTTCCCGAACCAGTCTCTCCAACGACAATCACCACCTGATTTTCATGTATTACCTATCCAATAAACATTCAAACAGAATCAGGACACATGACAAGGTTTAATATATTTTTCAAGGGCATAGCCAAATGTAAACCAAAGAAAATTCAAAGACTGAAATACTCTTCATAAATTGAATTTTGAGCAAAGGATGGCACAAAATTAATTAAGAAAGAAGCATATTTTTCTTTTTCTTTTTTGATTGTTGATTTATACAAACCCAGTGGGTTTTGAATATAGAACCTCATCATCCATCCATTCCTGTGGGAGGAGGAGGTGTAATAAGACGTGCAGAGTGCAGCATCGGCATTCCTTTATGTCATATATTTCACCTCCCAATTTATGCTAATTGACCATTTAAGCCTTAGGGAATAAGATTATATACCAATCATTTTGCAATCACCAAATCCTAGTTTTTATTTTATTTTATTATAATTCAGTAGTTACAATGGAGGAGAGGGGATTTGAACCCTGGACGTCTCATTGAAAACATCGGAAGGTGTCAGATGAGCTACAAGGCTCTTGGCACCAAATCCTAGATTTTGAAAAACAGAAGCTCATTCTTCAATTTCAAAAACAGATGTTGCTATCTAACTTCAATTATGAGAAAGCAAGCAGATATTGGTCCTTAAAAGTAAACAAACACGTATCAAAGGACTAACAGCAAACCTGCAATAAATCATCTCGCACTGAATATATTGGCAGATACTGTCGCTGCTGTGCTAAGGTTTTTGACTTTGCAAAATCACTTACTGCTTCCCCCTTCTTCAAATGCTGTGCAAATTTTGCATCTTCCTTAAAATCAACTTCACCATCTTCACCCACATCAGCAGTATCAGCATCAACCTAGCATTAAGATAAATACATAAGTTTTACCTGTGCTTACTGCTTAGCCAACACGCCTCCCCTCCCCCCGCCCCCCCCAAAAAAAAAAAAAAGGGACAGAAAGGAAGGGAGAGTTTAAAACACACAAATGGTAAAGTCATATCTTCATTTACAAGTACAATACCTGTTCTGCTGTTTTTTCAACACCAAGAATATCACCAAGTTTTGAGCCTGCAAGCTCCCAAAAGCGTTGGCGTGACTTATTCATACTTTGTTTCTCGTGGATTTCTCTAACCAGAGCAGATCCTTTGCGTGAAATTATAGCCATATCTGATGTTGGGTCTTTTATTGGCATTATTGGCTCTGCTTGTTTAGTAAAAACAACTCTCCCATCTAGGAAAGGAGGTTTTGTATCTGTAATAAGAAAAAATAGAGAAATATAAGCTGAAGGAGGCAGACATCATATGTGCATGCACAGCAAGTGACATGTAACCCATCAATTAGTTGAGATTATAAAGTTTCATTACCATGTACAAGAAGAATAACTCTGCGTTCTTCCTCATCATCAAACTCGGTCTGCACCTCAGTCCCTCTAACAGCTCCAGATCTCAATAGTTGGCGGTCTTCCCACTGAGCATTATCAGCAGTGCGCTGAGACAACTTTTTGGTCTGAGCAAGTGTCATCTTTGTTCCATCTCTTCGCACCTGAATTGGAGATTCCAATTCTTAAAAGGAGTGACAGGAATGTGGATTGCCAGCATAATCTAACTAACTAAACAGTCTGCACTACCATCTTAAAACAGCTCACAAAATTTTTAAGGTACTCAACAAGACATGCATATTTCAGAAAGATAAAACTATAAAAGAGACAAATGCATGCACCTATTAATGTAATAATGGTGTATAATACTTATGCGCCAATGAGAAATGTTTCAAACATATTTCCAAAAAGTCATTTGACAGTTTAACATACCAGTCTTTTGGCCAATTCTGCTTCTTTCTTCTGGAAAGAAGAATCATCTCCAAAATAAAACGATGAGCTGTCTGCATCAAACATTGTATTACCTTCTTCTCTGTCATACCTATAAAATAAAATTTGTATTAGTCAAAATAAATTGACAACTAAGTGGCACTAGTAAAATTTATAAAAAGAAATCCAAGAGGGAGTCTTCCACAACTAAAGTCTAATTCCTTCTTTTTTTGGGATAAGAACTATAGTCTGATTTCTAATGGAGCTTTCTTTTTTTGCTATGACAAATCGTAAGAGGAGCCATTTTAAAGGATTGTGAATTTAGGATCAAAATCATCAAATTAGAAGAGTTAGGACCAGGTTAAACAAACCAAATTAAATTCTACCATCTATTACTGCTTGGTTGAAGATTCCAGAAATTGAATAGATGAAGTGCAAATTTAGAAAAAAAGTCAGCCAAATGATGTTCACAGATTCATGTTGTTTAGCTAATATTCTTTTACGGGGATTAACAACTTCATGTGGTAATCCTTGTGCCGAAAATACATTGAAGTCAAATCTTATCAAAGAAGAATAACTAGCCCATTAATTGAATTACCATGCACGGTCAGAATTGTATTCCATCTCTAGGCGCATACTTTCAGTAATCTCATACTTGTGTTCTTCAGACAAATCAGTTTTATCTGAGTCTCCGCCCTGCACACATGATGTAATTAATGAAAAATCTATTAGATCAACTAAATAGCATGTGAATTAACCAAGAAAGGATCCACAATCATCACCATTATTCAATGTGAAAAAGATGAAACCTATTTTCTAGAAACAAGGTTTAAAATGTAGGACCCCCTTTCCTCAAAATAAAAAGAGAAGGGGGAAAAAGACTCTTAACCACAAGTATAATACCTCAAATGCTTCTGAATTTTCCCTAGAAAAAGAAAGTTGATGGGACTTCCCACCGTGTCTAGAGTTTGAAGATCTATTGGAGGAGCCAGAAGCACGAATTGGAACTGGAGAGGGAGAGACGTGGTCCCAGGGAGAAGCAGCAGAAGCTGTATTTATTACAAATTTTGAGTCATTGTTATGCACCCAAATCAACATAAACAGCAACAGATAGCCAGTTCCATTGGAAATAAAATAAAATAAAATTTGACATCCAAAGGGAAGATTCCACATCTAACTAAAATACCAGTAGAAGAAGGCGTATGGCCACCCAACCATGGGGAAACTAGTCGTGCATCAGGTGAAGCCCCAACAAACATTGGGGATGGTGAAGGTTGATGACGCCTACTGGTATGAGAGTGACTATCCCGGCGTGGTGTATCTTCCCATTCCCATCTCCCATCATCCCAGTCAGATCTGCCTGCAAGATTTGCACCGTTTAGAAGTTGTATGAGCAATATTCTTACTTTTTAAGATATGCAGCAGAATTTCATCAATGAACTAACACTAACAACTAACAACATTCTTTATTTAATTTTTCTTTTTATCTGTAAAAGTGTATATCCAGAACTTTTTAGATCAACAACAAAAAAGCCTTAGTCCCAAATTTTTGGGGGTCAGCAATGGAGATACTCAGGATTAGCCGTTAGTTTCTGGAATTTCTGGGACCTCTCCTCCTCCTACATAGTACTATTGCTAGGAAGCATTAGTTGTTAAATTTCTCTCAATTTTGGATCTTTCAATAATGACTAAGCCCTAGTAAAGGGGTATATAAAAGGTGCACAAAATGAAATTTAAAAAACAAGAACAAACCCTTAGTCCCAAAAAAAAAAAAAAAACCTAAGATTTAAAATTACAAAGACATAAAATAAAATAAAAGTGACAAAGTTTTGATACAAGCTAGTGTGTAGCCAATGGCTACAACTCTCATTAAAAAAATTAACACAGTTGCATATTTTGAAAATCTATCCATTGGATTGCATGTTTTTAACACACATCAAATTTCATGCTAATTGGATGTCATTTATGATTCAATCCATAAACTCATTTTTTATGCATAATTTTAGACTACAAAAACTTGAAATTTAAACATTTGATTGATGACATAGGTCACATAACTATTAATCTTTGATTTTCTAAAAATTTTGCAAGCATTGAGGATATAAGAAGAAAATGTAATCTAATAGTGAATTTGTCAAAATTTACATCCAATATTGGGTGGAGTTGTAGCCAAACTTTGCCCATAAAAAATCAGTTTACATTCCTCCAAAAAACAATACACCAAACTGCACCACATCCCTCTTCCAGTTTTCTATACTTGGAAGAATGTAAACTTTAAGAAACAAATTTAGACAGAAGTATTACATACCAGGTGTCCTCCTTGAACCTTCATATCTACTTCGCTTTCTTCCATATTCCCCATCATAGTCTTGATCATATCGACCACGTGCTTCTCTTCTATAATAATTGTCTTTACTATCATCACTGTGTCTATGTCTCACCCTTCTGCTTTCACTTCTAGTGTCATCCTTCACGTCTCTTCTTTCACTACTTCGGTCATCCCTATCATACCTAGGACTCCTAGACCGAACACTATGGTAACTTCTTGAGGGTGTATCTGGAACCTTGAATTGGACAAGTCAGCAGAATATCAGTAATATTTCACATCATCAAATGTACTAGGAGCACAAATAATATAACCAAAGTGAACAACTAGGTGAACCTGTTCAATGGTTATAGCATCAAGATGTAATCAGATTAACCAAAGTACAAGCATATCCATTTTCCACTTGAATATCAATAACTACATCTATTATCTTATTAGATAAACCAAGTGAGCCACTAAAGCAAGTACATTGATAATAGCAGTTCATTTTTTAAAGACCCTTACAAAGAAACACTCGAAATAGCCATATTACTCTTACACCAGATTAAGAACCATCAAAACCCCCAGCTATTCAACTAAACAATGCTGTTGAAACCAATGTACACGATTTTTTTTTAATTATTTTATATTAATAACTTCATTGAAAGAAGAAGAAAAAATACAGAGGGAAAAAAATCACACAGGCCATGTGCTAGAAGCAACAGGGGAAAAAAACTAAGGAAAAAAACTTAGTAACAATGAAAGAACAAAAATCAAGCATATCAAATAAAGAAATAAAAGTAAAAACACCTGTAGCATTTGCCCAATCAAACAAAGTTTGAAAAAAGAGAAGCTACAACTCATGAATCGATCTTTCATTCTTGTCAAAGGTACGTGTATTACTTTCCCTCCAAATGAGCCACATAAGACAATGAGGGATCATTCTCCAAAGCACCTTAGATCTGAGTATGTTGAACTTGTTTGACCAACATGCCAAAAGTTCCATGACACTACGCGGCATGACCCAATGAACCCCAAATAGTGAACGCTCCATATTCCAAAGTTTGAAACCAATGTACATGATTGACTACATAGAATTGCAAAGACTTCCAAAAGGCACAAAAAACAAATACACAAAGGCTTGTTGCAGGATCAAGAGGCAAAGATGATGTTAATTTGAATCATGTAAGAGGTGTATCAATTTTGCTGTGATGCTAAGAAGTTCCAATGGTTCTAAGAATAGAATTTGAGACAAATACTTCCATATTTCACAATATGTTTTAAAAGGTTTCTTGAGCTTGCCTAAGTTTCTTTGCTATCACTCCTTTCCAAATTTTAGACAGGCCAATCATTCTTTCTTTTCTTTTTCTTTTTTAACTAGTGCAATCAAAATGATATCCATGTTTTCCCAAAATTAGTCATTAGAATGCTAGGAAAACCAAGTATTCAAGGGTCATGTCACACATCCAGATGTTGTCCATTAATAATAACAACAGTAAAAACAATAGTAGCAATAGAGCAGCAAAAAGAATAACAAAGATATAAGATTGACTTACATCTGGATGTTCACTAGAGTGACGAGTACGAGACGTATCATTGACTTGTTCTTCTTGAGTCACAATACTTCCTACAATACAAGGATTGCAGAATTTTTGGCTTACTAAACATAGAAAATGAAAACTAAAAAGAAGAGTATCCACACAACAGAAAATGAACAAGTGAAATATGTATGCATCAATGAGGATAAATCAAAAGCACATCAAACACGTTTAAAAGAAAGATGCAATCTTCATACTTATCATGATGCTAGAAACCTTGACATCAGTCACTATCATTTTTGGGAAGAAGGAGGGCGAAGAAGAAATCAACATTCATATTCAAAACTCCAAAGGTAATACAAAGATGGCAAAAAAACTTTTTTGATCCCAATATTTTGGTCCGATTTTCAATTTGGTCATCAAGTTTCACAACTTTCATTTAGTCCTAATATTTTTTAACTTGCTATCATTTTGGTCCCTACCATCATTTCACGAATGGAAAACACCTATGGGGCAAACAATAGTTAAGTTTATAATATTAGGCATTTTATGTAAGTGATATGGCGACAGGGACCAAAAGGACAAGAAGTTTAAAACTATAATGACCAAAATGAAAGTTGTGAACACTTGATGAACAAATTGAAAATAGGACCAGAAAGGTGTTTGTGCCTACAAAGATTAAGGAAGGATTTGATACAAAACCTTGATATTACTTTCCAAAGAAAACTATCAAATGTAAACCAATCATATGATTCTCTTTTGAAGTGAACTTCATCATAAATTTGAAAATACCCAAGCACATACTAATGGGGTGCCACATAGGAGATCTAGAATGCCTCAAGAGAATCCTGTTGAACATAAACTACTGCCCAACCTTTAGGAGTCCTTGTTGTTTCTTCTTATTATTTCTACCAGATATCTTATCTTTATTTGAGTAGTCTTATTTATCTAGTTATCTTATCTCTATTTGAATGTTTGAATAGTTGCTGAATAAATCTCCAACTAGGAGATTGTGGTAAGTAAATGTTGATGGCATTAGGCCAAATATTGATGAATTTACTATTGCACTATATTTAGTCTTCCACCCAAAGGATGTTTTTTATCAAATTCCATCTATGTTCCTATCAACTTGGTATCAATGCAAGGCCACCAACAAGGATCGTATTGAGATTAGAGGCAAAAATGCAAGAGCTGAAAGAAAGTGTGCAGAAGATGACAACTGAGTCTCAACCTCTTGGCTCATCCATGCGTAAAATTAAGGAACTATTTTATCAATCTTAGGACAAATCAGCCTCTCATTCACCCCAGAAACCAAAGGAGCAAGGGTCTTCATCGCAGAGTGGAGAGATACACTCTCCATTGGCCAGATCTGAAGTTGCGAGACAAGATCATCCTCATCCTACCAAGCTAGATTTTCCTTGGTACTAAGGCAATGATCCAACAGTATGGCTCGATCACGCGATGCAATATTTTGACTACCAAGGAACGCCAAAAGATCGTAAAGTCATTTTGGCTACTTTTCATTTGGAAGGGGAAACAAACCAATGGTGACAATGGATGAAGAAGGTGTATTGTGAGGAGAAGATCAAAGTCACCTGAGCAAAATTCAAAAGGCATTGGTGAGAGCATTCATGGGTGGACTAAAGAAAGACATTGCTTCAGAAATTTGGATGTTCAAACCCAAGACACTCACAGAGGCTATTGAGTTGGCTAGAATCAAGGACGAGAGTGTGGATAGACAACGGCAACAAAACAAGGCAGACAAGCCACAAATAAACGCAGCAGCCTTGTCAGTACAAAGTGCCAATCCAACCAATACACCTGGACCAACAAGTCAAACAACTAGAACTAGAAGTACCAAAAAAATTCCTTGGGGGGAAATGCAAAGGCGGAGGGAGATGGGCCTATGCATCAGTTGCAATGAGAAGTTCACACCGGGACATTGCTGGGCAACTTCACAAGCCTTTCTCATTAAAGCTTGTCCACTAAGAATTCTTAGAAGGCGGTGGCTATAACCAAAAGGAAGAAGTTTCAGAGGTATACGACAACCACAAGGACGAAGCTCCGCTAATATCTCTTCATGCAATTGCACGTTGCTCAGGACCCCAAACCATGTGGGTCAAGGCTAAGATTGGGAGAAGAGAGCTGGTCATTCTCATTGACAGTGGTTCAACTCTCAATTTTTTGTGCACTGGAAACTTGCCCGATCACTTCACTTGGCTGTCACACCTATTCCTGAGTTCAAGGTAATGGTAGCAAACGGAGAAAGCCTAGTCTATCAAGAGATGTATGAGCAAGTTTCCATTACAATCCAAGGATTTACATTTTCCACTACTCTGTATTCCTTACCACTCATGGGATCGGATTTGGTGTTGGGTATACAATGGATGGAGTTGCTGGGACCAGTGGAGTGTGATTGGAAAAAAAATGACAATAAAGTTTCTATGGAAAGGTATCACATACGTCATTAAAGAATTTGCCCAATCCATAAAAGGCAAAGCCTTTAAATGGGTGAGTAAGAGACAAACTATGAAATGGCTTTTCTTTAACAAAATGGTTAACATATTGGAATCCTTAAATGCAATTAGCTATTTGAAACAATACCAAAAAAAAACAAAAAGTTACCTGTCGTTTCACGATAACGCCTACTAGTATGATTGCGTGTAACACTATTTGCATTACTTCCTACTTCATCTAATCCAGAGGATTCAGAATTCTCTTCTTCCTCTATAGACGAAATAACAGAAGTAACTTTTTCTCTTGGGGCCTTGAATCCACCTTCAACCTTAGACTCAGCTCGTTTTGCAATTGCAAGGACATCTAGCCCTGTCAGGTCGTAAATTTAAATTCATTCACATACTCATAAATAAGAACTGCCATTGCATAGAACATTATTATAGCACAGTTAGAAATTAAGCTCACCTAAAAGCGATTTCCTCTCCGGAGCTCTATACACCAGTCTATCCTTCCCAGGAACAATCAATCCTCCGAAGCTCGCCTTCTCAGGCTCCAATGTATCCATTGTCTTGTTCACATCTATAAATCCAACATCATCTCCGCGTTTCTAATCGCAACAAACGATAACACCAACAAATTAAAACAAAACGCTCAACCCTAAACGGAAACTAACTACAGACTATGAAGCTATAAATTTGGTGAATCTAATACTAACCTCCATTGTTAATCAGCTAAGAATTCTAACAATCAAACACCAAAGAAACAAGTTCCACCTGCATATATTGCAAAACATGAAATCAAACACCGATAGAAGTAAAGAAAAATTATCTACAAAATTCACCAAATGGTATATACTTCTAATTCAGACTACGATCAATAATTTCACAAACAACTTACTAGCTTCTGATAATTTGAATCGGAAAATGAAATTTTATAGGTATCGAAATTACAGGGAGAGCGGTTTGGCGTACCTGTAAAAGTTTCTTAGGCTTGGTGAGATCGAGGTCCTTCAGTTCGAGCGGTTTTTTTTCTTTTTTCTTTTTTTTCTTTTCTTTTCTTTTAAAAGAGTTGAAGAGGATGAAGAGGAGTTGGTGTTTTAGAAATGGCACTCGACCGACCTAGGAGGACACTTGTTGGCGGCGGAGTGCCTGCGATATCATCTGTGAATCAGAGCGATTCGACACGAATTCGGGTATGGTCCGCTTGCCCCGATCTTTGAAATACTTTTTTTTTTTTTTTTTTTTAATAACTAAATGTGAAATAGTTATTACGTGGTTTTACTTTTTGGATATCAACAAGGGTCGATATGTCCGAGTGGTTAAGGAGACAGACTTGAAATCTGTTGGGCTTCGCCCGCGCAGGTTCGAACCCTGCTGTCGACGGAAATTCTATTTTTTTTTCATTTTGATTTTTCCTCTAAAATTTTATATGCTTCCTATTGAAAATTTTAGAACTTTTTGTTTCTTTTTCTTCTTCTATTGAATGTGTCTTTCTTTTATCTTTTATCGTATGAGATGTTGCTGAAAATGGTAGTCAATTATTGGTATTTGTGTTTTTTTTTTTTTTTAATCTAAAATTTTATGTACTTCCTATTGAAAATTTTAGAACTTTTTGTTTCTTTTTCTTCTTCTATTAAATATGTCTTACTTTTTTCTTTTATAGTTCGAGATGTTTTGGTATTTGTGTTTTTAGTATACACTATAGACTATAGTTCACCATTGGGAAAAATCTTCAACTCTTGTTGTTTCTCTCCTTGATAGGGTCCATTTGGTTAGAGGGGTGATAAAGTAAGAGGATATAAAATTAGTAGGACGATAGAAAATTGAGAGAACAGAAAAAATTTAATATTCTCTCGTGTGTGTTTTGGTTGGAGGGGTACAAAAGTTAGAGGGTGGAAAACTTTTTTATTTGGTTGAAGAGAAAAGTAAAAAAATAAAAAATGTAGTTTATATAAATTGACTCTTCTGCCCATGTTACATAATATGTAATAAATAATTTATTTGTATGCATTAAATAATATAAAAAAATAACACATCATTAATATAAATTTATATTATTCTTCTTTGTTATTATATACTGTAATATATGTACTGTATTATAATATTTTTCTTTTTAGGAACATATATTATATTTTTAAAATGTGGGCAAAAAAACAATATTCAACTAGATTTTAATACATTCTTTACTTGGTCAATAAAATACTATTCAACTAGATTTTAATATATTCTTTTACTTGAGCAACAAAACATAATTAAACTAGGCTTTAATACATTCTCCACCTGGGCAACAAAACACATTGTTTAACAAATATTTATATTTTCTTCATCTGGGCAACAAAACACATTATTTAACAAATATTTATACAATCTTCACTTGTTTCAAAATATATTTATCAATAAACTATATATATACATTCTTCCACTAGGTAGCCAAAGCAATCATGTTGAACATCCAATGATATTAACTATATTTATCCATAGCATAGTGCAAGTCAAAATATTACATTATTGGTTACTGTCTTAACCAAGATACAATGTCATCAAATATTGCAAATTTCATTATATACTACATTTAGTCCATCAAAAGTCAGCAAAATGTTAAGTTGCATTTGTTTAGTATTATGCAACTTTAACTACTACCACACGTCACTTTACACACCACTTCATCTATTAGCCATGTATTCAAAGTCAATTGACAATTATCCATCTTGTAAGGCTCCATAGTATATATCACCTTTAATAATATTTGTTGGCGTAACTCACTAGTTGGCACACAAAAAAATACTCTCATTCTGGATGAATCTTTGATTAGGAATAACATAGCATCAAGTTGCATGTCCAACGTTATTCCTACCTAGACGTGGCAAAACGGGCGGGTCGGGTCGGGTCAATCGGGTTTGCACATCAACTAAACAAAAAAAGATTTTAAAAAAAAATATAACATATTAAGTAAAGAAGAATAAGTAAATATTTTATAAGAATTACACCTCAATCTCAATCTACTCAACGTTGGTAGTAGATTCAACACTACAAATATTCATACTTGCAAATTGTAGCTCAAGTTGGCCAATTTCATCAACATCTTCATCTACAATACAATATTTTAATATAACTTAATGTACCATGAAAGCAAATAAATAAAGAATTAAAATTGTATAATTATGACTATAAAAAAATTAAATTACCTTCAAATCTATATAGCCAACTTTTAGTACACAACATAACTTCCACATTCTCAAGTAAAAGACATGATCGATACAGAGTAAGAATTTTTTTTCCCAATGCTAAAACTTCATTTAGAAGCAACAGTGGTTATCGGAATGCTCATGAGATCCCGTGCTATTAAAGAGAGCTATGGAAACCGATTGTAATGCTCTTTCCACCAAGAGAGAACTTCCAACTTTAAATTTTGCTTTTTGTTAAGTCTAGGCTCTTCTAAATACAAGTCCAACTGAGATTTTTTTGTTTTGACACCACGACCACTTTCATAATGATCAAATTCCTAATCATTAAAAAAAATTGCAATGAAAAATAATACCACACAACATTACAATCTTTATTATTAAAAAAACATAGCACAACATATACCAAACAAAATTCAATTCACTTACATCATCTTCCTTATCTTCATCATCATCAGGATCATCCACATCACCACTAGTATGACTAGAACTCCCAACACAAGATGAAACATTTGTAGTGGCCATAGGCTTGGGGCATTCATATTCTGAAAAAAGCTTATACAATGTAGTCTTAATGCTCTCCACCTTCATTTCAGCAATGTGCTCAATTTGCTCTATTTTCTTAAAAATAAAGTTCACATAATCCAACTTATACCTTGGATCAAGAACAATGGCACAAGCTAGCACCACACTATAACAATCCCACTATTTGTCAAATTGACCTTTCATCTGTTCTACTATATTACTAATAAATGAATCTTGGCTCTCCATTTCTTCAAGTAAGAGCAATTCAATTTGAGACACTCCTTGAAAATATAGATTTGTTGTAAGGTAATCAGTTCCAGAAAATTGAGTTGTAATGTCATTGAAAAGTTTCAAAAACCAAGTTACCCTTTCAACTCTATTCCATTCATCCATTGATGGACAATGCTTGAAATTAGCATCTTTCTCTGCTAAATGGTTCAACTATCAATATTTTGTCCATAAAAAAGAAGAAAAACATGTGGGAGGTTGGATACTAATAACAAGTTTGGATTTTTTTTTTTTTCTTACATATCTTTTTGTTTAATTATTTGTGTATTTATTTTAAGTCCCATTTTTTGAAGATATAATAATATTTTTTTTCGCTAATTTTCAATAGATAAACCAATAAAGTTGCCGATAAAATAATCTAAATACAAATCCTACAATTCAACACGTTACAGACAAACCATTTCTTCATTTTAGAGATATATCTGCCTTCATTTTTTTTTTTTTAATTTCTTGGGTTTTGTTTTTTCTACTCCCATCGTTCATAGCATAATGGGAATAGAATTATAAATAAGTACAAAGACTTGGATTTTGTAAGATTTGATGTGGGTTCATACTTCACACAGTTTATCATCTACGGAAACCGATTGTAATGCTCTTTCCACCAAGAGAGAACTTCCAACTTTGAATTTTGCTTTTTGTTAAGTCTAGGCTCTTCTAAATACAAGTCCAACTGAGATTTCTTCGTTTTGGCACCACGACCACTTTCATAATGATCAAATTCCTAATCATCAAAAAAAATTGCAATGAAAAATAATACCACACAACATTACAATCTTTATTATTAAAAAAACATAGCACAACATATACCAAACAAAATTCAATTCACTTACATCATCTTCCTTATCTTCATCATCATCGGGATCATTCACAACACCACTAGTATGACTAGAACTCCCAACACAAGATGAAACATTTGTAATGGCCATAGGCTTGGGGCATTCATATTCTGAAAAAAGCTTATACAATGTAGTCTTAATGCTCTCCACCTTCATTTCAGCAATGTGCTCAATTGTCTCTATTTTCTTGAAAATAAAGTCCACATAATCCAACTTATACCTTGGATCAAGAATAATGGCACAAGCTAGCACCACACTATAACAATCCCACTATTTGTCAAATTTACCTTTCATCTGTTCTACTATATTACTGATAAATGAATCTTGGCTCTCCATTTCTTCAAGTAAGAGCAATTCAATTTGAGACACTCCTTGAAAATATAGATTTGTTGTAGGGTAATCAGTTCCAGAAAATTGAGTTGTAATGTCATTGAAAGGTTTCAAAAACCAAGTTATCCTTTCAACTCTATTCCATTCATCCATTGATGGACAATACTTGAAATTAGCATCTTCCTCTGCTAAACGGTTCAACTATCAATATTTGGTCCATAAAAAAGAAGAAAAACATGTGGGAGGTTGGATACTAATAACAAGTTTGGATTTTTTTTTTCTTATATATCTTTTTGTTTAATTATTTGTGTATTTTTTTTTAAGTCCCATTTTTGAAAGATATAATAATATTTTTTTTTACTAATTTTCAATAGATAAACCAATAAAGTTGCCAATAAAATAATCTAAATACAAATCCTACAATTCAACACGTTACAGACAAACCATTTCTTCATTTTAGAGATATATCTGCCTTCATTTTTTTTTTTAATTTCTTGGGTTTTGTTTTTTCTACTCCCATCGTTCATAGCATGATGGAAATAGAATTATAAATAAGTACGAAGACTTGGATTTTGTAAGATTTGATGTGGGTTTATACTTCACACAGTCTGCCATCTACGGAAACCGATTGTAATGCTCTTTCCACCAAGAGAGAACTTCCAACTTTGAATTTTGCTTTTTGTTAAGTTTAGGCTCTTCTAAATACAAGTCCAACTAAGATTTTTTTGTTTTGGCACCACGACCACTTTCATAATGATCAAATTCCTAATCATTAAAAAAAATTGCAATGAAAAATAATACCACACAACATTACAATCTTTATTATTAAAAACACATAGCACAACATATACCAAACAAAATTCAATTCACTTACATCATCTTCCTTATCTTCATCATCATCAGGATCATCCACAGCACCACTAGTATGACTAGAACTCCCAACACAAGATGAAACATTTGTAGTGGCCATAGGCTTAGGGCATTCATATTCTGAAAAAAGCTTATACAATGTAGTCTTAATGCTCTCCACCTTCATTTCAGCAATGTGCTCAATTGGCTCTATTTTCTTGAAAATAAAGTCCACATAATCCAACTTATACCTTGGATCAAGAACAATGGCACAAGCTAGCACCACACTATAACAATCCCACTATTTATCAAATTTACCTTTCATCTATTCTGCCATATTACTGATAAATGAACCTTGGCTCTCCATTTCTTCAAGTAAGAGCAATTCAATTTGAGACACTCCTTGAAAATATAGATTTGTTGTAGGCTAATCAGTTCTAGAAAATTGAGTTGTAATGTCATTGAAAGGTTTCAAAAACCAAGTTATCATTTCAACTCTATTCCATTCATCCGTTGATGGACAATGCTTGAAATTAGCATCTTCCTCTGCTAAACGGTTCAACACAGAACGATATTTCATAGCACTGTCAATCATGTCATATGTTGCATTCCATCTGTTACACAGATCTAAACATAAACCCTTTGTTCTCTTCATACTAACTACCTTCGCACATTTATCAAATCTGCACATTCTACTCTCTGATCCTTTAAGATATTTCATAGTTTCTCGAATCTTAATCACTAAGTCATCTATTACTTTCAATCCTTCTTAAACAATAAGATTCAATATATAAGCATCACAACGCACATGGAAAAAGATATCATCAAATAACAATAAACCTCCCTCATTAAGCTTTTTCTTTATGAAATCTTGGCAATTATCATTATTAGATGCATAATTAAAGTAATGGAAAATATTTTCTTCTCAATACCCCATTCTTCCAAAAACTTAAAATTTTCTCCAATAAAAGAGTTCCCGTGTGTGGAGGTGGCATATGACAAAAATTCAAGATGATGTTTTTCAATTCCCAATTCTCATCCACATAATGTGCCGTAAGACAAATGTATCCCTCACTTGTAACAGAGGTCCATAAATCCGAAGTCAAACATATTCTATCAGGAATTGATTTCAACTTATTTTTAACATCATCCTTCTCTTTCTTGTAAAGTTTTAGAACATCAACTTTTGAAGTATTCCTAGAAATATGTTTAACGTTTGAATTTAGATAGCTGAAAACTTTTCTAATGCCCTTATACTCAATAAAGCTAAATGGTAAATTATGTTTAATAATAGCCTCCACTAACATCTCACGAAACTTTTCTTGAGTTATCTTGTTTTGTAACACCCTACCCTCTTCTTCACCATCTTGTTTTACTTCATTTCGTTTTATTTGTATGCATTAAATAATATAAAAAAAATAACACATCATTAATTTAAATTTAAATTATTTTTCTTTGTTATTATATATAATATAATCTAATATATATACTATATTATAATATTTTTCTTTTTAGGAACATATACTATATTTTAAAAATGTGGGCAAAAAAACACTATTCAACTAGATTTTAATACATTCTTTACTTGGTCAATAAAATACTATTCAACTAGATTTTAATATATTCTTTACTTGGGCAACAAAACATAATTCAACTAGTTTTTAATACATTCTTCATTCACCTGGGCACCAAAACACACTGTTCAACAAATATTTAGATTTTCTTCATCTGGGCAACAAAACACATTATTCAACAAATATTTATATAATCTTCACATGTTTCAAAATATATTTATCAACAAACTACATATATACATTCTTCCACTAGGTAGCCAAAGCAATCATGTTAAACATCAAATGATATTAATTATATTTATCTATAGCATAATACAAGTCAAAATATTACATTATCTTCTACTGTCTTAACCAAAATACAATGTCATCAAATATTGCTAATTTCATAATATACTACATTTAGTCCATCAAAAGTTAGCAAAATGTTAAGTTGCATTTGTTTAGTATTATGCAACTTTAACTACTACACGTCACTTTACACACCACTTCATCTATTAGCCTTGTACCCAAAGTCAATTGACAATTATCCATCCTCTAAGGTTCCTTAGCATTCATCACCTTTAATAATATTTGTCGGCGTAACTCACTAGTTGGCACACTAAAAAATGCTCTCATTTTGGATGAATCTTTAATTAGGAATAGCATAGCATCAAGTTGCATGTCCGACGGTATTCCTACCTTCACCAATTCAGAAAATACTTCCTCCTCAAAGTAACAATGTGGACGTCATCTCTTCATGATAACAAGTCCCTCCTTAGCAATCTCATTTCCTTGCCTTATACTTGCTTTCATATTATCAATTTCAGATTGAAAAATGTCCATTTGTTTTTCAAACATTTCAACCATTTGAACTAGTTTTTTCGTCTTTTTGGATGACATCTCACATAAGTAGGAATGAGAGTCCATTGGAAAATATGATTCAACATTTGGCATGCTAAACTCATTAAAGCCATCTACATTTTCTTCCATATTTACGCTGTCCTCTTTTTCCTGTTCCCATCGACGAGCTTTTTCCTTTGAACCTATACAACCTTCATCATTTGCCATATCCTAAGAAAACAAATCAAATAGCTTCTCATAATGTTGAATTTGAATTTTTTTTCTCTCCATTTTTTAGCATTTGGGTTTGTCCATAGGAATACATTACATTGTTATTAATATTATTATTAAAACAAAGTACTAATAAAATGTACTAACTTGTTTTAAAAAATCATTTCATGATATCAAAACAAATATAACTAAACTCTATTAAAGGTTCTCACACTTCAGCTTCAACCTCAAAAAGTTCAGTAATTAGATTCCATGCAAATCCACTCAAGTTCTTAAAAAGGTCATGACATGATGGAAAGTGACATGATGGAAAGTATCTTTCAAAGTTTTGATGCGATTCTTGATGTTACTTTTCTCAACTGCATAACCGAATATTGCATAACACTTTTTACACATATTAGAGTAAGCATGAGAATTTCATGTTTGATTGGGTCTATTTTCATTGTTTTGTTCCTCCAACATAACATTAAGTAAAAAGTCATCTATGCCATCAATCCATCTCATGCTATTCGCTTTAGGCTCATTATCGGTTGTTATCTTCTTCAATGTCTTAAACATTTTTAAAGACTGTATGTTAAACATATTATTTTTTACAATATTGTTACAAAGATTACAAGCAACTACTACAAACAAACCAATAAGACAAAATAAGACATAGCATAATATTACTACCAATAACTAGTAATTGAATTTTCTTCTAAAAAAAAGTCTAATTATTGAATAAAACATTAATAAGACTACGATAATAGTTGTACAAAAACAACAAAGTTAAATGTTCCACAACAGTGCATACAAAACAACTATTACATTGAGAAAGATACACAAAAGCAAGTCAAATCCCACAACACAATGACTAAAATTATTGATCATTCAATACATAATCATTCCACATTCTAGTTGCCATACTAGTTCGTAATATTGCTCATTTTCTAGCATTTACATCACTATCATTTGTACTATTTCTAACTTTATTATGTATGTCACCATTCGAGATCTCTTGATCAACTTCTACAATCAACCTTTCATCCGGATCCACTCCCATAAGATAGTTGTGTAATATACAACAAGCCAAGATAATCTCAGTAACTGTATCAACTGAAAAAAAAAAGTTATGTCATTCCAGATATATTAGAAAATCATTTCTTTAACACACCAAATGTCATTTTAATGACATTGCGCAAAGAGGAATGCCAATGACTAAATATTTCTTTAACATTTTCTAGGCCACATGCTAAATACTCTTTTAAATAATAACATACACATCTATATGGTGCAATAAGTCCACTTCTCAGCATAAAGCCCACATCTACTAGATAATATTTGTCTATTAAGAAAATAAGTTATATAACTTAACATTTATTTATATCTTAACATTACCTTTGGGGATTATAAGTTTTTCTTCCCTACTTAAAACATTTTTAATTATCCTCGAGTTAGAGGTAGCCCCTTCCCATATAGGTAAAATGTATGTAATCTCATGTCAAAATCACATACTGGCAATACATTTTGAATTATGTACTATTTCCTCCCTCGATATCTAGGCGCATCTTTTGATAATACTTTTACACGAATATGTATCCCGTCAATTGTCCCTACACAATCCTGGAATCAAAGCAATCTATTAAATCAATAAATCTTTACTCATATTAAAAAAAAAAAAAATTCATGTAGTTGCTTGAAAATATGTTTACCTTAAAGTATGGGTAAAATCTATGACTTTTTCATATTTGTGGGGGAACCTCTGCCCCATTCGGCTGAAGAAGAAATTTTGATCTTCCAAGTAAATGATTGCTCTCAACACATTGTGAAAATGATGGCTTATAGTTTCACCAGAATGACGGAAGAAAAAGGGAATTGTACGAACTCTCTCATTATGTGATAAAATGTAAAGAAACCCGGCTACTTGCTCTTCAATAGAAGAATCCTTAGTGTCTTAAAGATGACCAGTTCCTTAAAGAATTTCACACAACTTAGCAAAGGCATAAGGCCTCATTCGAATTATGTCTCGACATTTCTCACTACATCTAAGTTGACTCATTAGTTTTTGTCGAATGTTTTCTTTTCCCACTACTTTGGGTACCCTATCCACATAACCTGGATTATAGTATATGCCTACCATCCATATTGCATGCACCACATATACAAGAAGTTGCAAAACTGCTACATCTTGTCTTCTTTGCCAATCAGTCAAAAATTGCAAACTAAATTGGTTCAATTCATAAATATTCCTTAATTAATCTTGACAATTTTCCTCCCAACTCTTACTCATATCTTCTGGTAGACTACTATTCCAATTAGTTAGATTATCCATCTACCAAAGATCCATCACAAGTAAGGAATAATCAACACATTGGTCATAATAATTACAAATTAAAGTACCTTACCTTTGTATCTTAGTTCCTATCATCCCAAACACAACTAGCAAAGAGACACTATAAAAAGACTACTACACATAACTAGCCACGTAAAATAAACTACTTATAAATAATAATACAAATGAAAATTATTATGTACATCTATTTGTAAAAAGCTTATTGAAATAAGTCTACATATAATATGAAACATAACCAAAGACATGAATCTTAATCAACATATGCTGCTCTTGCCACTAACACTTGAACTAGTATATCAAAACTTTGCACCAACATATTCTAACAAGCAAAACTAATATTAGATAATAAAAACCAACCACATCAAAGTAGATGAACCTCCAAAAATCCATATGGTCTCTTTCACTCACAAAACACAATCACGAATAAATAAAAACCTTACACCAACAGATTCTAACAATCATAACTAATCCTAGATAATAAAAACCAACCTCATCAAAGCACATGAACCTTAAACAACCCACATAATCCCAAATGGGGTTTGCAAAAAACAAGAAATAAAAATAAAATTACCAAAGGGTCTAAGTGTAAAATAAATATGAATAAATTAGAAATAAAAAACACAGATGATCTGAGTAAAAAAAAATTGGGTAAAATGAACACACAAAAAAAAACGTATAAATGGCGTGCAACTTGATTCCGAGTCTTCTATCTGCATTTTCAATGGAAAATAAAAAGAGCACAGAGTTTAGATAAAAAAGGAAAAAGAAAAAAAATATGGAAAAAAAAAACTCAAGAAAGAAAAAAAAAAACAAAAAACAAAAAACAAAGAAGATTTAACATTAAAAACAGAGAGAGCAACAACAAGAAATGGGGGAAAAGGGTCAGAGTCGTACCTAAGATTCTCAGCTATAGAAGGAAAACAAAAAATAAAAAAACAAACAAACAAACAAACAAAAAACAAATAAATAAAGAAGATTAACAATTGAAAGAGAAAGTGTTGTTAAGGATGAGGAAAGAAAAGAGAAGGTCATACCTGATTCTTGGCTGGAGAAGAAAACAAAAGGCAAAGAAGATAATAAAAGTGAGAATGACGACAAGGAGGAAAGGGGAAAAAAAAGAGAAGGTCATACCTGATTCTTGGATGGAGAAGAAAACAAAAGACAAATAATATATTAACAAAAGAGATAATGGCGACAATGAGGAGGGAAAAAAAGGGTCAATGATGCATGATTCTTGGCTAGAGAAGAAAAAAAAAATAAAGAATATTAATACCAATAGAGTGACAAGAAGAAGGGGAAAAAAAGAGAAGATAAGTTGAGTCATTATTACCGTTGAGCTATGAAGAGGCTGGAGTGAAGAGAAGAAGATTGATAAGAGCTCTGTGAGAAAGTGGGAATTAGTTGGAGGTAGGTGAGAGCAAAAAATTAGAGGCGCTTTTGTCTTTCATCAACAACAAGCGTTTTCATGCCTGTTTTCTCTCCATTTCAGAGAGGCTGATATTTTGTAGGCTCGAGTGGAAAATGCTTAGGCCCCACCCAAAAATTTTCTCTCCTTCCCTCCTTACCAAACAGCACCCACTCCTTTTTCTCTCTCATTTATTTTCCATTCCATCTTCAACCAAACATACCCTAAAAGATGACATAATACCTAACTTTAGGTAGGTGTAATTCCAATCCAACCTTATTGAAAGTGGTAAACAATAAACTACACACTATACATTATTTAGACCTCACTACTTTTTGGTCATAAAAAAAAAATTCTAAAATCATAGTTGTCACTATCTTTTGAAGGTTTAATCCTTTGCTACAAGGCTCCATTTTACGTTAATTTGTCTCTCTATAAATTCTATGCGACATAAAACAACTTAGAATCGAGAATTACTCAAAAAGATTGAGATTTAAATGAGAAAATCATGCTATAAATTGTGTTTCATATGTGCAAACTGAATGGAAAACTTGTAGTATCTCTCTTTATATCCATCCAAATCACACGTCATTTACTCCTACAAAACCTTTGAGATAAGGTAAGTCAATAGGTAAGTGGGGACATCAAAAACTCATCAAAGAGTCACTAGGAATGAGGAACCCAAATGTGTTATATATGATCATGCTAAAACTTCCAGCCCCCCTTCCAAAGGCCATCTATGATTTTGAAAGTCATGAAAAAAAGCCAATGGCTATGATACCTATGAAGGAAAAGCATATAGTATGATCAAGCATCAATCTCATATAGTTTAGACACCTTAGTTTTTCATTGAGATATCAAGTGTTGATGACACTTGTTTATGTGGCTATCACCAAAATATATATATATATATATATATGTTAGGCCTATCAAAATTCTTATTTTAAAAAAAAAAAAAAAAAAAAAAAAAACATATTGACTAAGCTCGTGTACTTTTCTAAGGGAAAATTGGGGACTTGTGGATTGGAGAGTAAAAGAGAGTTTTTCTCATCTATCTTGGGTTTAATGGAGAAACTTTGAAAATGGGCTTGGGGTATTTGCAACACCCATCAGTCCATGAATAGCTCATCTATATCTATATATTACTAAAAGCTAAAGCGTAGCGTTTAATACTGCTGCTCTCACGTTGAGCCACATCAGCTGCCACATCATTCTTTTTTTTCTTTTCTTTTTTTAAATATAATTTGTCCTACAATTTTAAAATGGGTTTTACAATTTTCAGCCCTATAAATGCAACACATTACTTATTTATTTACTTCCACTATCACCCTATAATAAATCCAACCCACTACTTCTTTATTTACTTCCACTATCACCCTATAATAAATTTGTATAATTAATTCAACCCACTTCTTATTTATTTAGTTTCACTATTAAACCCAATCCAAAACCTTTTTAGTTCAGATTTAGGGTTTTGTGTAAGCATTTTCAGCTTAAAGGAAAAAAAAATTGAAACCTTTCAAGCTTTAGGGTTTTTTTTTTTTTTTTTCTTCTTTCCAATTTTCCTATAATTGTTTTTAACATTTATTTTTTTAATATTTACACTTCTCCAACCTTTCTCTCTTCCTTACCATTTCATCTCCCCACTACTTCTTCAATCTTTCTCACTCTCTTACCTTTTCATCTCCCCACTACCCTTTACATTAATATCATTCTTCCTCTTTCCCTTCATCTTCCTTTATTTTTATCTCTTCTTATTCACACATTCTTATTATAAATTTGTCACTATCTCTTCTATTATATGCATAGTTTTCCCTCACAAAAAAAAAAAAAAATGGTTCTCTCTCTCTCTCTCTCTCTCTCTCTCTCTAAATTTTTTGGTGGATTTTTTTAATTTTTCTTGCATCTCTACTTTAGGTTGATAATTTTTTATATTCTTTAAAACTCTATTTTGGGTTAATGCGATTTAGTTTTTTTATTTTAAATTGTTGTTGTTGTTCTTTTTATTTTTTATTCTCTTTGATTGTTAAATGTTATCGTATTGCGTTCTAAAGAATTAAATATAGCATATAAAAATATAATATTATTCTATTGCATAGCATGATTTGGATAATTTGGTATTTATTCTGTTACATAACATGATTTTTTATAGTGCTCAATTTAGATGTTAAACTATGAGACTTTACTAATTTTTGTTTATTTTCTAATCCTTTGTGGTGGACAAAGTACTCTAAATAGTTGTGTTAGAAGTACTCTATAATGCCATTTATTTAAAGAAAAGCAAAGGTTAGCCAAACGAAAATAATCGGATAGGTGACAAATTTTAACTTTTGCAATTTTATTTTAATTATTATTATTATTTTATAACAATGCATGTATAGAAATTTAATTCTTAGATTTTGCTAATAATTGTTTATTTGATAATATGTTTTGGGTGGCCAAAATTATTTAATAGATTATCAAAACAAAATTTTATCCTAATATTGGTTCAATTAATCATTATTAAGTTTTATTAATTTTTTTTAGTTTACGTTTTTTTGGTGTTTTAGATTGTTCCTATATTACATTTATGATTGTTCCTATAATAAATAAAAATATAATTACGAAATACATTACTCATTATTAGATTAGATGAAATTGTAAATTTCTTTTAATAAAACCACCATAAAAATAATTATCACGCGCAACATACGGGTTCGCGGCTAGTTGTGTATAAAAGCTAAACACACGTAAAAACCCCTTTATTTCTATTGGATATATTTCATTCTCGGCAACCTCAAAATCACCATAGATGGGATACTCATCACCACTTAATGTTATTTTTCACAATTCCACCGATTTAGCGAGTCTTTGGAGTCATGTTTCCCTTAAAGCTGTTAACCAAATAGGATTAAGCCTATTGAACTAGCCCAAACAACATAAAACCAAATCAACCCAACTTCTTCCATCAAATAAACCCATCATCATTAAATGTTGATTTTCCCTTAAAGGAAGATACCATATGGGATTAAGACAACCAAATTGCCTCAAACGGCACAAAGCCAGAACAACCCACTTTTTTATGAAATCCATTGTTCAAGGCTCTAACTTAGCCAAATACTCATCGATCGAATGAGTCGTTCTCTTGTGTGTGTTGGGGGGGATCTTTGCAGTACCTCTAAATTGCTACAAAAATCCTAAAAAGAAACTCCAAAAATAAACATCATTGCCTATCTCACAAATATCACCAACTCTTCACGAGTTTCCATACAAAAGTTTGTGTTCAATACATTCAACAGCTACTATTATAAATTTTCTATGTGTTTGAAGGCACAGACAAAAAGTTCCTTTCTCCTTCACCACATCATTCCAAGTTTATCCACTATTGTGATTCAAAATTATATATCGTTGTACTTATTTCAAAATTTCATTTCCTTCTCTTTTGTAGGTTTGCTGGCTCAAGCATCATTCTGAGATGCACCGCTAGCCTTCTTCATGGAAGCTTGTTTGATAAAGAAGGATCTAGAGATAGAAAAATAGAGTTTTTTTTCCAACCTCTATTTGTGATCCATGCAAAAAGTAGGGTTGCACAAAAACAACCTGATTTCTCTATGCAAGATTCTCTCTCTCACAAATTCTTTGAAAGCCTTTTTGATTTTTTTTTCCTTGATTTTATAAAGAAAAATAGTGTAGGAAATTTAAATTATCCTCTCATTCATCTTTCTCAAAGCGTTTGAACTCATGTTTATCTTCTATGGTCATTTGGATAAGAGTTTGAATTGAAAAATGAAGCCAAAATTAAAAATCTTAAGATTCTGAATTAAAATGTCGTTTGACATTTGGGTTCTTCAGCACTTTGACTAAAATCCTAGATTTTCTTAATTTTTGAATACTACTGTGATTTTAACTTGATTTTTTAATCAATTTGAGGATTAGTACTAATTCCAAACCCTTTTAAAGCTACTCTAAGAACAGATTACTTCTAGAGGTAATCAGAGTTTTTAAAGTTCAAACTCATTATTTTTTATGGAAAATTAATTAATTATTCAAAAACCATGATTATCTAGATGATTTACCTCATGCATTTTGTGTGTGTATGAGAGAGAGGGAGAGAGTTGGGGAAGGACAAGTAAAAAATAATGATATTTGGAGAGAGAGAAACTAATATTTGAATAGAATAGTGATAGAGTATTGAGATCGATGTTGTTTATAAATAATAAATTAGTTAAACCTAATAAAAGCGGGGTTCTTAAACTTAATTCGACTAAAAATGCATTTAAGCTAATGTGAATGATCTTAAAATTTTTTACCTGGGCCCACCTATTTTATTCCATCCGAAAATAGATGAAAAGGGAAAGGGAAAATGCTCTTAGTATATATACACACTCACATTAATGCAACATTGATAAAAATTACAATTAATACTTATTTACATTTTATTTAATTAATTATAAAGTCATCATAGTTTATTGGGATTTTTTTAAATATCATTAGCATGTAATGAATTGTGTGCCTCTATCCTAATATTAATTTGTGTATATATATATGAAGTCATCATAGTTTATTATATTATGAAGTCTCATAGTCTATTGGGATTTTTAAAATATCATTAGCTCATAATTAACTGTGTGTATCTATCCTAATAATAATTTGTTGATATAATGTTTTATGGGTACAATGAAAACTAATAAAATATTGATTCTTATATAATAGGGTTATAAGAGTTTTTGACATCAAATTATCAGTTATTTTCTTTCATCTTTCTTCTTAAGCAAACAAAGAAAATATATATTTATTTTCTATTATTTCACTTTTTCATCTTTTCTAACCAAACACACATAGAAGGAAAATATAAATATATTCTTTCCTTCCACTTATAAATTATCCCTCTATTTTTCATCATTCCTACCAAACATACTCTAAATGTCCAACATTGTGAGGGCAACATGATTAATGAAATACTTCCATGGGAGAAAACTTTACTCTTTAATTGATGAAAATAAAAATTATAAGGGTTATTTTCTATTCACAAATTTAATTGAATGTAGTTTCACAATATGGTTTCTAGGGACAGACAACCACAGTTACTTGCTACTGGGGCCTAAGCCCATGCGTACTACTGAACGGGCTGGCGCGCCCCACCCAATCAATTTTAAAGTTCACTAAATTGGGCTCTCCACCACTTTAAAAGGCCCACTCTTCTTGGAATCTAGTTGTTTTACCTTTGCATAATTTCTTCTCCCTTGAAGACTGCCTTTTTTTTATTTTATTGGCAAGACTATTTGTAAGTCTCTGCTTTGTTCCTGTCCTCTGTTTTGCGTACCAATGACTGTTATGAGGTTATCTCTTATACTTTGACATTAGTATTTTTTTTTTTTTTTAATAAAATAAAGCCCAAAACTTGACTAGATCGAAGTAATCAGGACAGCACTTTTGACATGATCGAGTTTGAAAATACATTTTACAACATGTAATTGCAATTAAAAAAAAAATGGGGAGGATATGAAAAACATTATTATTACAAGTCCATATTCTTGAGGAATATGGATAAATTTTAAATTACAAAATATAGCTACTTAATTGCCACAAAAAAAAAAAAAAAACAAATGTATAACCAAATGATGGTCCGAACAGCTGATCCACTTGCAAAAAGAATTCCTGGGCCTTGGTCCACAAAACGTTGGCTTTTCAAATCTCTGTACCGTGGCCTAAACAAAATTCTGATTTCCAAAAATCACCAAGGGACAAAAGAATTGCCCGGAAGAAAATCTCAGTACAAAATGACCAAGATTTTTGCATAAGGTCATGACATCACTTTCTCACGTTCCAATCCGATCAATATTTTCCGAGACAGTTTTCATTCTAGGCCGAATTTCAGGGTCTGCCTCTGTGCAAGCAAGGGCCACATGAAACACTGCCAAAACTTCTTTCTTGGCATGTACTTCTTGGAGCAACATAGGGTCTACCATATCTGACAATGGTTTTTCTTCTTCAAATCCCTTCCTAATCCACCTTACTAGGTCCGGAATTTCAATGGAGGTTGAAGTGGTTGGAGAAAGCTCTGGTGATTTCCCAGTTAGCATTTCAAGTAGCACAACTCCAAAAGAATAGACATCCCATTTTTGTGTAGGTCTACTTCCAGTTACTCGAGCCTCAGGGGCTTTGTAATTGTTTGTTTTCTCAGTTTGGACTGACTTTAGGTAAGGTAGAGCTCCACCAATGAAGCCACCAGAGGAAGAAGGGTTATTGCCTGTAATGCTAATGAGTCTGTTAAGGCCAAAATCAGAAATGTGAGCTTGGTATTCATTGTCAATGAGGATGTTTGATGGTTTAATGTCACCATGGACAAATTTTCTTGGGCTGCATTCATGGAGGTAGGCCAAGCCCCTGGCTGCGCCCTTAGCAATTTTCAACCTGGTTGACCATGAGAGGCTTGAAGATGACTGACCACTTCTCCCTATAAGAATACATGTACTTTTATTTAGTACTATTTAGAGTTAACTATATCAAACAGAAGTTACAGAGCCCAAACGCATTGCAGGTAAATTAAAATTGTCAATAGTCAATAATTTTTGTTTTCTTTTTCTTCAGGAGTTTGGTAAGGTCTACGAGCTATGTGGGTCAAGCAAGTGAGACATGAGATGACTTGAGAACACAGAAACAGCAGGAAGAGACCATAAGGTCCCACCTCGTCAACGGAGTGACTGTATTTTTTACGTAAATATCTTGTTATCAAATAATAAATATTTAATTACAGTAAACTATAATATATAATTTTGAAAAATAAAAATATATAATAATTAATTGTTTTTTATTTATAAACTTTGCGATATATGTAAATTTTTTTTTTAATATTTGTGTACAAGTTTATTTTATTTTAAAAAAAAATCATTTTAGGGAGTATTCACTATTCAATAGGCTTTAACAAAGACCAACAAATAGAGCCATTTTTTATATCCGCTACAAAAGTTTGTCTTTTTTCTGAAGCAAAAGCAACCTAGTAGAAAAGTCACTTTGAGCAACCGCTCTCAAAAAAATAATCAAAAGCCGGTTTTGTATAATGTTCTCCAACAAGGATACGTTCCAGAATCTCAATATTAAAAAGAAAATGCAGATTATGAATGAGGTAAAGGATCTTCGTGTGGCTACCCCAGCATTGAATCCATTGATTGAACTTATAAGAGGAACTCATTGATTTTAATTATCCCAACCAACCATACTTTGACTGAGCCCGTAAAAGTACTCAAGCCCACATCAGTACATCAATGCCAGCCCATCACCGGCATATTATCCACGTGGTCCATAGGTAGTAAATTTTTGTGCCAAAGTAGTAAGTACGACTAACAGTTGGCTGAAATTATAATCACTTAATCAATAATTCTACTTCGAGTTCATTGAATGAATGTGCAGATCGTATAATTATGGTCGTAGGGTGTGACCCCATTCTATGTGCAAGAAACTATGATTAAATTGAGTGACCAAATGCAAAACTAGAGAGAAAGGTGCGGAAAAAGAAAGGAAGGGTAAACTGACCCATCATATGGTGTCCAATATAATCAATGGTATTGGTAGGCCGAGCCCACCATGGGTGTTCGAAAACATCAATGCTTCCCCACTTGGACGGCATTATCGCCGAAGATAATCAATGCCCTATTTCAACCTCTCGGTCCTAATCCTAAGCCCTTTACACAAAATATTTCTTAAATTTTGTTTTCATGGGTGTTTTGTTTTCAAGCTTTAAAAGAACTCAAAAGGTGAAAATAGAAAACATCCGACGAAATTAAAGTGATCCATCGTGAGTGATGGACACACCCATTTCAACCTCTCAGTCCTAATCCATGCCCTTTTCACAAAATAGTTCTTAAATTCTGTTTTCATGGGTGTTTTCAAGCTTTATAAGAACTGAAAAGGTGAAAATAGAAAACATCCGACCAAATTTATGCGATCCATCGTGAGTGATGGACACGCCCAATTTCAATTCACAACGTATTAAAGTCAATTCAAAAGTTATTAAAGTGATGAGAAATATATGTCCATAATATTTTTCCACCACTTTACAATAAATAGTAGATTAGGGAAAAAATAATTTTAGTAGTGAATTTAAATTAAAACCAATAATAATTTATTATTGAAAATTTGCCATGAAAATATTATAAAAATGTTATAAACGTAATACTTAATTGTGAAAAGTGAACAAAACAATGAACAAAAATTCTAAGACTACATAAAATTCAGCAACTTTGATCACAATTATTCACTCACGGTCATGGTAAAAAAAAATTAGTGGGTTCATATAAAAGTGACTTGCAACCAATCAAAATCTATCAAGTAAGATACTTGTGGCAAAAAATTGTGAAGTTTTATGTGGTAATAGAATTATCCAACAATGGATCTATATAAAAGTAAGAAATACTTCGTTCACAATATTCTCATAACAAATTTTAGGTTGCAGGTAGTATACTAACTGTTATTGGTAGGTCCAAATTAGAACTAATAATAATTTAGCACTTCTATAAAATAATGGGCAAATACCAAATACAAATAGTGTCTGTTATTGTTTTTCCAAAATAGTTGTTAAATTATGTTTTCAAAAATATTTCAGGTTTTAAAATAAGTGAAAGCGAACAGAAAGCATCTGTCCAAGACTCCAAATTAGAAATTCATGTTTTTGATTTCAAACACATAACCGTGCTTCGGTGCTTGGCAGTTCCTAACAAAGCCAAAATTTTCGCTAGTTTTTAAGGACCCTCCAAAATTTTCCTGTCGATACTGCACAGTACTTTATACCCATCTAAAAAAGAAATACCCAACATCGCTTTCCCATCCACATCCCAAATCCAAAACTACATTCTACAGTCTAAACAAGCAAGCAAACAAAGTAAGTTAAAAAAAAACAAGCAAACAAACAAACAAAAAAACTAACAACAGATGCAAAAAAAATAAAAAGAGCGATAGAATTCGAAACCAGTACTCACCACGAAGAGCAGTAATTAGGTTGCCATTGGAGATGAAATCACTAATAAGCAGCTTCTCATCAGGAGCCCAATAATAAGCTCTCAACTTCACCACATTCGGATGCTTCACTCTCCCAATCGCCTGAACCTCCGCCGCGAACTCCTTATACCTCTGCTCTCCGCCCTCGCCCAGCCGCCGCACCGCCACCGGCACCCCATTCCCAAGCACCACCTTGTACACTATCCCCAGCCCACTCTTCCCCAACACGTAAGCCGAAGCTCTCAGCAACTCGTCCAGCTCAAACGTGAACCCTTTGTCAATCGCCACCAGCTCCCCTTCCCCTTTCCCAGCTCTCTCAACTCTATCGCCTTCGTCCAATTCCGACCCTTCACTCTTGAACCCATTAACGCACAAGCAAGCACAGAATTGCGCTCTCTTTTGATTGCCGCCTCCCAGTTTGCTTTTCCCGGTGCAGCTACAGCCATTAGCGTTGTCTTTCTTTTTCCAGTATATGTAAACGATCACCAAGCCAATGACGGCCACCGCAGCCGCGTCAGCAACCGAGATTAATATAATCAAACCGGGACTCAGCCCTTTGTTACTGTTACTATTTTCGCCATTAGAAGAAGAATCTGGACTCGGTGTTGAGTCTTGTTGAGATTTACGGCAAGATTTTTGTAACGGGAATCCGCAGAGGTTAGGGTTGTTGAGAAAAGCGGTTGGTCCTTGGTTTACAAACGACCCCGTTTGAGGGATTTCGCCGCTTAGGTTATTGTTTCGGAGATCGAAGCTCACTGTTACCGGTAAATTCCCGAGAGATTTCGGGAGTTTTCCCGATAAGTGGTTGTAGGAGAGGTTGAGCGTGCCGGAGAGAGAGGAGAGCTGGCCGATATCGTCGGGGATTGTGCCGGAGAGATTGTTGGCGGAGAGGTCGAGTTGGAGGAGGTTTTCCAATTCCGGCCAAATTCCCGCCGGAATCTCGCCGGAGAACTTGTTTCCGGCGAGAATCAGGCGCTGCAACTGCTTGCAGTTCTTGAGGGACTCCGATATCGGTCCGGAGAGGGAATTGTTTGAGAGATCGAGGTTTTGGAGGCGAGGTAGAGCACAGATCGAAGGAGGGAGTGAACCGGAGAGATTGTTACTGTAGAGGAAGATACTGTGTAGCGACGTGGCGTTGAAGAGCTGCGAAGGCAACGAACCGTAGAAGTTATTGTTGTGGAGGTTGAGTCGCCGGAGATAAACCAAACTACCGAGCTCTGAGGGAATATACCCCCGGAGATTCTTTCCGGCGACGGAGATTCCGACAACGCGCGGGTCAGGGAACCCCGTAATGTTCATGCACGAAATGCCGGTCCAACGACACGGATTGGTGTCGTTTTCGTTCCAGTCGGCGAAAGCCGTAGTAGAGCCGTCTTGATCGACGGCAGATTTTAAAGAGAGCAACGACAGGCCGTCTGGAGTGAGAGAGAGAGCGAGAGTGAACTGTAAGAAGATTATGAACATAGAGAAGGGACTGAGGTGGCTCTTCTTTTTCATTATTGGTGACGTGGCTGCCCCGGCTTGAGTGAAGCAATTGTTTACAGAGCGAAGAGAAGAGAAAGGAAGATGGGATTTTTTTTTGTTTTTTTTTGAGGGGGTGCAGGGGGGAATGGGTATGGTTGGGAAGGGAGATGGTATTTATGAGAAAGAGACTTTGGTTTTGGTAGGGGCCACGGTCCCGCCAAAATAAGAGAGGACTAGCTAACGGAAAAGAAAGAAGGGAAGTAGAAGAAAAGCAATTGCAATTGCAATTGCGGAGAGGATAGAAAAGATTGTGTGTTATTGTTGGGTTGTATTATTGAATTGTCTTGAGTTATGATGGTGATTGGTGATGTTATTATGTGACTTGTTGGAGTGGAGAGTTAGGCCGTATATTTGATATGTTCATGAAATTTCGCTCATTTTTACTTGTGTTATACTCTTTGCAACTTTGAAGATTTGGAAGGAATCTTCCCATTCGTGTTTCTAATTTGTGATTGGTGCTTTAAATTTATATAATTATGAAAAGATTTGAACCAAATTACTACATAGTTATCGAATATGATCTGTCAATAAATATGAAGTTTTCGTCGGCAAAATGGTAGTACCAAACACGGGCTGCCACTTTCATTTGCAGTTAAATTATTCTTAGGGTCATAATAATCAGTTTTTTATTAGAAAAAGTTTTTTTTTTTTTTTTTTAAGAGAGAATTTCAACCTATATTGTCCGCTCTTGATAATAACTCTTTATTATCAGACCAATACATCAGAGACTTTACCAGTTGAGCTAATTAAAACTCACTTATTAGAAAAAGTATTTTGTATTAAATAATACTATTTTATCTGTATCAAAATTTAATAAATGAGAGATATGTATACAAAAATAATTACCTACTAACATACCACTTTCATTTATTTAGTATGAATGTTATTTTTTACAGACATGACTCATACTTATTGGATTTTGATATCGCTGATAGGGTATCATTTGATACCAAATACTTTCTCCATTGGATTGACAATTAGGTTCAGTCTGTGGGGTTTTAAAAATTAATAATAATAAGGGTAAACTACATATTTGGTCCCTATCCTATACACCATATTTCAATTTGGTTCCTAACCTTTTAATTGTGTCAATTTGGTCCCTATCCTTTCAGTGTTGTGTCAATTTAGTCCTTACCATTATTTTTAGGTTGAAAATTAATGACTCGTCTAATAGCCAAAATAAAAAAATTAGACTTCGTTGATGTGACAATATACAAAAATATTATTTTGGTCATTTGTTATGTCATCAATTTTCATTTAAGATATAACGATAGAGATTAAATTGACACAACACTAAAAAGTTAGGGACCAAATTGACACAATTAAAATGTTAGAGATCAAATTGAAATATGGTGTATAAGTTATGGACCAAATATGTAATTTACCCTAATAATAATAATAATTTTTAGGGTAAAAAACAGTTAGCATCCTAGGTTTGGGTTAATGTCAAACAGAGTTAGGATATTTTAGAAGTCACTAATTTGGTCCCTAACCCATATGCTCTTGGAAATGAAATTATCCTATTTAGCATATGATTCATGGACCAAGTCGGTTAGTTCTAAAATGTTTTGGACCTACTTGACATCAACTCAAATTTCAAGAGAGTTAATTATATTTTACCCTAATTTTCAATTTTTACCGGTAATTAAGGCTACGTTTGGTTGAATGTAAAATATTTTCGGGAAAGGAAAATATTTTCAAGTGTTTGGCTGCATTATGAAAATTGTTCTAGAAAATGTTTTCATGTGTTTGGTTGCATTTTGAAAATACTATTTTTCTACTAGTTTTTCACATTTTCTCAGGCACCAAACAAATTTTATAATAGGAAATTTCAATATATAAACTTAAAAAAACAAAAATCAAAACAACACCATTTGTTAAACTCCACAATTCGGTCAAACTGAGAGAGGGAGGAAGAGAGAGTGATCAAAAATTGAGGGAAAAGGACAAGTAGATTGAGAAAGAGAGAGATCGGTCATGGGTGGGTCATAGGCGACGATCTCGACGGTGCTGGGGTGCGATCTCGGTAGACGGTGATCTCGGAGTTGAGGTTGTGAAAGAAGTGAAGAAAAGGGAGATGGGTTTGAAGGGATGTGGATCGGGGATTGTAAAGGGTGGGTTTGAGAGAAGTGTTTCATTGGCGATGTGGGAGCAACAGATCGGAGATGTTGGAGGTGAGATGGGCTTTGCCGGCATGAGGGTGGGTTTTGCCTTGGTGGATTGGGTACATGCAAAGCTCAAAGTAGGCGAAGGTGAGGTTGAGTGAGAGAAGAGAAGAAAAGGGAGAAAACCCACTGGCGCGGAGGGGAAAACAGCGGTGCTACTCGTCGGATTGTGAGTGGACCTTGGACCGGTGCTAGCATGTGGGGGGGAGCTCTGTCTCCCTCTCATTGGTGCGTGGGGTGGAGCTGAAGCGCTTTGCAAGTCGGACTGTGTGGAGCTCAAAAATTTCGAAAATGCTTTGAAGGTAAAATAACTCCTGAAATCATTTTCCGAGTCTGAGGGGTTTATTTTACGGTCAACGGAAATGATTTTCCATTTGACCAAATTTTTTATGCACAACTAAACATACGGTAGGGTGTAAATTATTTTCCTGAATCCATTTTCAGCAGAAACAAATGCAGCCTAATTGACTGTATAATTTTACTGGCGATTCAACAAGGCTTCTACTGACTTCAAAGGTCAAATCATAGGTGTTTTATGGAAGTACATAAAGGTAAATGTACAATCACCAAGTCTTACCCATAGTAAGTCCAAATGTGACCTTTTTTTGATAATTTTTTCGTGCAAAGGTAATGGCACCCAAACAAAGACTTGGGGTTTTTTGAACCGTAATTTCCATTAATATATATATATATATATATATATTATCTACCGTAAATAACACTCATGACGTCAGTCCACTTATTGCAAGTAATTCCGGTAATAGCAAGCCTTGTATTGTATGCATATGATACGAGGGCTCCGAATAAGATGGTCCTACTCCTACTTTGAAGTGATGAAAAACATCAATGCCCTCGTTACCATTCCCATCAAATGCCAACCATTAACATGCATGTGCATATCATCATAAAAATAGAATCAACCTTCAATTTGTTAGGTAAGGGACTTCACATCGAATTACATAATCATTTATTACCAAATTCAGAGTTATTATTATTATTATTATTATCATCATCACAAGTCAACAAAATTCCAGCGAAAGAGAGAATATAAAGCAACTTTGACATTGGGAGATAAAGAGGCAAAGAATCAAGGAGGAGATGAATATAGCTAAATTGTAGAGCTTTATGTTTAGACATTCAAGGTCAAATTTAAGATACAAAACATTCTCTCAAATAGATGTTAGAGACTATTAGGTAGAGGAGTCTCTGTTACAGAATCAAGTTATACGTATTTTAAGGGCAATGACTTCCTAGTCAAAGTTCCATTATGTATGGGGAAAAACCCTACGTTTTGTTATGATTATCAATCTTTGTTTTTACAGTGACTTTATAACATCTTGGGAAAATTGCCTCTTAGAGCAATCCCTTTCACGCAACAAACACCACTTTCTAGGGCAAACAATTTCTTTGACACTTCTATTTCACATTTAATCCACTCCTAGCTTTTTTTGTCCCATCCCTATTTTCAAGCAGTGGTCGAGTTTCTTTATTTATGATCATTTTGCAACTGATGATGTAAACTAATTATTTAATTTCTGAGTGGAAACCTGCAGCTTGATGATTATATCTCCCTCTCAATCATGAAAACATGCTTAGAAGCTAACAAAGCGGAAAGAGAGAGAACATGTCCTTTCCACCTTGTACTATTGTTTTTGTTTTTGGGTAAGTATTTTACTATTATTTTGTTATCCTTGTGTCTTGGTTCTAAGTTGTGAGTGGGATCTATATATTAATCTTTGTCTAAATGATATATATAGCATGTGATAATGGGAAAGTTGCATGTGCTCATTTCCCTCATTTGGCTTATGTTAAAAACGGTATTTGGCGATGTCTCTTACGTCCCTATTACATCTCACAAGTATACTTTTTCTTAGTTTATCTTTGTTTTTTTTGAAAAAGTTAACAAATATTCTAAAAAGTATTGGTTTATGAAATTTTTTTGGAAAGAGAAAAAAAATTATTTTTTTTTTCAAATTTTTTATATTTTCCATAAAAATAATATCAAAACTTTTTTAAAATTGTCTACTAACAAATGCTATAAGGACACCTATTAATTAGACCTTTAAAAAAAAAAAATTAGAGGGGATAGTATCAAATACCAGCACGTAATGATCACTAATATTTTCTATTCGGAAGCAATATTCCTGGACAAAAGGATTGAAAAGAGTTGGGAGCAGAAAAGAATTGTTTGCTTTGTATTAAAGGGATCTAAATGGATGTAGCATGAATTGAACTCTAACCCAAAATCAAACTTCAGTTGTTCAACTAGATTATGAAACCAGGGGTCCCATATATGTAGATAATATTAGTGATCTCAACAAAACCATTCCATTGGTCTAAACTAAACCTACTGCCATTAGCAGTGTCTTCGCTAAAAACACCTCTCCAACCTGGATTAACTTTTCTCTCTCCTTCTCAATCACCCTCCAGGTGTCTTGCTTATCTCTTCTGACAGAGATTTGTAGAGATGTTCAATATGCCAGAAGGCTGGCAGGGCAGTGCTCATGACGAGTGCCTCATTTGTGACCTGTCTTTTAATCACAAATCTGTTTAGTGGAATAGATATAAGAGAAATTATATGGACCCAACATTTTTACAATACCATTATTTTTTTCAATTGTGACAATAATATTATTTTTAATTGTGGTGGGTCTTAATATAATGTTTTATTATTTTATTTCGACCTAAGAAGAACTACACCTTAGCAATTGTGAAAATGTTATATCTCTAGTACAACTCTAAATATAAATAATAGAAAAATGTTATATTCACAACACTTTCACAATAAATACTATGTGACAAATTATTATTGATAGATAAAAAAATAATTTCAATTGTAGATTCAAATTAGAACTAATATCATTTAAAAAAAAATAGAACTAATAACAACTTACCACCTAAATTTATTGTAAAAGTATTGAAACCAGCATGTTCTCTAAATAATATATCTCATTTGAATGCGCATGGACTTTCAAAAATATAAGCCACCCGGTGGCCCATTCTAAAGCTAATCTCCTTTGAGAGTTCCATTTTATTGGGTATTTACTCGGTTCTTCCTTCCTAAGAGTTTATTAGCATAAACCTTGGGTACAACTACAAGTCTACTATTAAGGACTCTTGTTTTCATTTTTTGAGAGAGAGAGAGAGAGAGAGAGAAGGGGTGGTGGGGGAGAGGTGGGGGTGGTTAGGTGGAATTACACAAATTAATCCCCGACTTACCTTAAACCACATGGGACTCCCTAGTTTAACCAATGTTATTGCACCTCTTAAGTTTCTAGTTACTAACCGCTCTCATTCGGCCAAAAGAAGGGTTAGTAACCTCTCAGATCAAAGGAGATCCTTCAGCACCGGTCCCCCACCATAGTCATTGACCCAATAAGTCAATCCTCGCCAATGCCCCACAAGAGCTATTGCAAGAGTTTTATTATGTATTTCCATGAACACAGAGATAAGTAGATAACTAACATCAGAGAGAGAGAGAGAGAGGGAGATTAAAATAGTAAAATCAATTAGAGTTTGATTAAAATTTGTGAACATCAGCAACAACAAACTACCCAATAAAACTATATAGCCATGAATAATGGGGCTCCGATAACCTTAATGGCCTGTTTGGAAATTTAGAGAGGGAGGAGAGTAGAGGGGAGTAGATGAGAGGAGAGTAGTAGGGAGGAGAGTAGAGGAGAATGGTTCCCTTTCACCTTATTTGGATGTTTTTAAAATTAGTAAGGGGGAAGGGAGTATTTAACCCTTCCCTTTGTTTGGATGTTTTAAAAATTAGAATGGAGAGTGAAGGAAATGATTAAAATAGACAAATTTACCCCTATTTGAAAATGGACTTGTAACATTGGTCTATGATTAATTTGTTAGAAAGGGTAAATTAGGAAATTTACTTGAATAATAATTTATCTACTCTACTCTCCCTTCAAATCTATCCAATTTGGGGGAATTAAAAATAAGGGGTTAGTGGGAGTTGAAACCCCTCCAAACCCTTCCAAACACCTCCCCTTCATTCTTTAAAAAACTTCCAAATAAGGTAATTGGATTACTCTCCCTCCCTCTACTCTACTCCCTCTTCTTTTTTAAACATCCAAACATGCCATAAATTCTAGTCTATCTATAAATTGTTTCAAAGACCAACAGATCATACATGTGCTTGAAGGATTTTCTGGCTACTAAGCATGTCTAGGAATCTACAGTAGGGTCCAAGTTTAGAAGGAAACTTATGCCCCAACTACTTCAACCATTTCCTGTTCCACTGTACTTGGCATAACCGGATAGTACTTGTAATGAAGCTCTCCAACATCATCACCAGAAAGCTTCTTCAATCCACTGGGCCCCACATAATAAACTGATAAAAAGAACAAGCTTAAATCATATTGTAATCATGGATGTTGGTGTTCACAGAGAGAGAGAGAGAGAGTACCACTAGCAACTCCACCGCTGGCTCCATCACGGAATGTTGCATGATAAATAGACCTTCTAGCCAACTCTGCAGCTTCTTCAATTGACATATCATAGCGATAGCTGGTGTAAGCATCAGCACACCATAGAAAAAAAAAATATACATATATATATATATATATAAGAATACATTTGACTCAAATAAATTTGGCACAAAATACAAGATAATGGAACAGAAAAAATATTAATTATCTCGTTAAAAAATAATAATGAAGAAAGAAAAGTAGGGCTCAAATTAACATAAAGGGTGTGGAATAAGGAAAAGCAGGATAAGGCAGCATGCTCCTATGCTTATGCAAGCCATACAAGTTTGTTTTACAAATTGACAAACTTTAACCAATATGAACACGGCTGGCCTGTTTGGCCAAGTTCCTAGATAGTGGCATCCTGTATACACCTCAATTCTCAAGCATCTTGTACATTGTATGCTACATAAATTGATCAAGTGCAGAATTGCTAGAACAAAGCACCTATATTATTGCCTGCAATTACAACATTCTAGTAGTTGTTTCAATATTTAGTCCACAATCCAGTCCTCCCATACATCCATAAACCCTGACAAAAAGCAGGGAGGAGTTGGGTGGAAGCAGCACATATGGGTGCCCAAAAGTAAAATTCAAGTCCAAAAGTAAAAAAAATTTCATAGTCCTTTATTTTTATTTTTGATTGGTAAGTTACACAAGCGCCCAATGGGCCTTGAACCCACAACCTTATCCTTCACCTAGCACTTACAAGGGTAGGAGGTGCCAGGTGAGCTAGAGCTTAGTGGCTAGATTTTTCTTTCCTTAATATATGTTTTAATTTTTTGCTCTTGTATCTGATATTTCAAGAAAAATAATACCACCTACTTCCAATCAATTTCACAAAATACTGTCAATAATGCAACATTATTGTTTCCTTCAACAAATTTCAAGTAGATTACTAGGCAAGATAGAATAATGGGGAAGGGCACGCACCCATTATCCAGGACACCATAAGCATAGGGTGAACCAGATCCAACCGAAAATTGTGTTCCTTTGAGCCTTCCTCCTTCACTGTCCACATAATTTAGTCCAGGACCCTATAATCCCATAGAAAATACATATGATAAGAGATTGATTAAGAGAAAATGTGAAAACATGATATAATACATTCATATGTTTTTACCGTTTCATCCCATCCAGCAGTCATGGTCCCAACAGACAAACCCATTCCACGGTAAGAGTACAGAATGTTTGCCAACAACTTTGATGCCCTGGTAACGGAAATTCTGCGCTTGTTTGCTAATTCATGCAGTCGGCACTAAATAATGCCGAGAAAGTGTCAATTAGGATGTGACAAAAGAACAAAAACATAAAATATTGGGTTTCAAAGGTTCCATTTACTTAAGAATATGGAAATACCTGTGTCATATTCACACCAGGTCATGCCCAGGAGACCAAACCATTTACTATGGCTAGGCTATGGTCTCTTCATTGGGCCATGGCAATTGACAAGCCTCCACTTAAACATGCCTATCTCACTTCACATAAACAGTCAAATTAGAGGCGACTCTTTAACCAATCATATTCATTTTCCTTATTGGGAGGGATTATTATTATTTCTACCATTTCCAAAATCCATCATTGAAAAGAAGCAAGGAATAAGTGTCATGATGAAAACACATGTAATTTTTTTTATTTAAAAAATAAAAAATAAAAAAAGGTCAAGATAACCCAGTATGTAGAAACCACCACCACTACACCACTTTCTAACCAACGATACTCTCAGCCATTGAATGAATATTGAAATCCATTATTGTTTATTTGTATAAACAAAGCATTAAAATTCACTATACTAAAAAAGTTCACTTAAGACCTTCAACTTTGCTTGACAACATCAGCGCCACAAAGTATACAGCACAGATTTAAAGATACTAATCTATCATTATAGATATATATTCACTGACTCAATATTATTTGTAGCCAACATGCCTGAAACTATATACTATAAATTTGGGGAAAAAAACATAAAATATTTAAAAACATTTCCTTAATGCCCAGATTTCTGTGCCAAAACTGAGAATCAGCAGCTCCTCCAGCCATGGTGCCAAGCATGTAAGGATTGATTTTGACGATTTTCTTTACAGACTGTGATGCTGATAAGATTAGTAAGGACAGAGTAAATGCAACATGGCTTTCATATCCAAAAACAACACAATCAAACACTACAATTAATGCTACTTACAACATTATTTGGTCAACTATCTCAAACAGGAACACATACAGGCTACGCTTTTTAAATTAAAAAAGGAAAATTGTTAAGACCAAGCCAAGTGTGAGCATGTTTATGTGAGCAACCCTTGGGTTCATCTAGTAGTTTCCAAGGCCTCATGAGATCCACGAGGTCCTAGGCACACACATGGATAGTCAGGTGCTCAAATTGAGTAAGTCTAATGACACAAACTTTTCCACAACTTTGCTACATGGCAACTCGTGAATGTTGAAAATAAAATAGTAGGTCTGTGATTTCACCACTCAGAGTAGCCATGTAGCAAAGTTGTGAAAAAGTTTGTAGCACTATACTTATTCGCTCAAATTCTAGACACCCACATTACAACAACAACAACAACAAAGCCTTAATCCCAAATTCTAGACACCCAAAAAGAAAATTAAAAAAAAAGGTGAAGAAGAAAAAAAAGAAGGATGGTCACCAACAAGTCTAGTTTCTACAATGAAACTCGATAGGTACAAAAATCAGCATCCAAAACCTATAATTATTTAAAAGATCAAAAAAGAATGAACAGATATATAACATACAGATATAGCCGCCCATGCTAGCTCGAGAATCAGCAGCAACCATAACACCCTCTTTGAATATAAATGCAAGTGTGGTTGTTCCCTTTGCTGGCTTCGCCATCTGTATAGCCTCTTTCTGAAATTCATCAAAATGAAACAACAAAAGGGTTAAACAAACAAAGTTCATATAATATTTCAGCCAATAAAACATTCTACTTTCTTTTCCCTCATGTGAATATGAAATTAGACAAAACACTAAACACATTCAAACTCACATCGATAATACTAGGAGGAAGCTCAAAAGATGGGGTGGCTGAAAACCCATCAAGAAACTCACTGCTCGAGCTCGACCCAAAGAACGGTGGTGCAGTTGATCCAAGACCACCAAAATCAAGCTTCATGCTTTTATAATAAACTGTAACAAGTAATGGGTTTCAGTCTACGAATCATTACACTTAAAAATAAACATAAAAATCAAAGTTTTAATAAGCTATTTCCACAGCCTTAGAGAACACGAAAATTTCAAATCACTGAGATGAGAGATAGTTGTAGCATTACCTTCGGAGTACAGTGCTGAATCTATTTCATTTCATATTTTCAGAAGTAAAGGGGGTTTCTTGTTCTTCAGGTTAGTGTGACAATTGAGTAAACATGGGTTGGGTTTTGCTTAGTATACAAAGTCGTTTATCCAAGCCCACATTGAATGAAATTTGAAATGGGCTAGCATTTGTTTGGGTTGACTTTACGTCTACAAGAAAAGCGTTTTCAAGGGCTTTTGAGCCTTCAACAGCCCCCTTTTATTTTCTGGTGGTTTTGATATTTAAGTCAAGGTTTGGGTAGTGAGTGTGGTATTCATTTAACTTACTATGTGTCGATTGTGATAAAAGTGAGAAAACCATTCACATATTCTTTTAGTCACATGACTTAATGAATTATTGATGAGTTATGTGACTTACTTAAATAATATGTGTGGGTAGTTTTATAAGATGCTACGTAATGAGTTGGAAAAGATTTCTTCAAATCGGCTCAGATAAAAATTTTGTTTCTTATGTAATAAGTTACGAGCATGTGGGTTCACGATTTCACGTCTGTGAATATAACGTAACATATTAAAAGAGTATTGTAAATAAATAGGGGTGGTACTGTATGTCATAATTTGCGAATACGACACAGTTTTTTGTGGGTTAGTGTTTAGTATACGTGGATTTATGACAAAGCGGGTCGACATGCTTTAACATGATTAATAAATTAGTCAATTATGTGGTAACCTACTTAACCCACAATCAACCAAAGTTTGGAAATGACCCTGATTCATATGAAAAATGTCATTTTTATCTAATATAATTATAAATTATAAATATAATAGAGTAAGTAAAAGAATTTTCATGGTTATATTGGTAAATTCTTCATTGAAACTAATGTTCTTTACCCTTTTACAAAAAACAACGAAAAAATAAACATTTTTTTTTTTGCTTTATTTTTCTTAGATTGTATATTAAATAGGTTGAAATGAGTTATATTTGCTTAATAAACGGGTTATGTTAGAATTGAGGGATTTTGATACAATTATTAAATGGATTACATTAGAGTTGGATTATATGTATTCAAGTACTCTTACCATAGGTCCATAACACGACAAACACAAACAAATTATCAACTATATACACTTGTTGCACAATACAATTTTAGCCAGTGCGCGTTTTATGAGTATTGAGGGGCTCAATTCATAAATCTCTTGTTATCAAATAAAGACACTTCAATCTTCCATATATCACGAAAAGGAAAGGGGTTTATAGGAAATTGAAAATGTTGCCGTCAGTTGTACAGCCCGTAAAACCCAATATGTCTGCAATGAACCAAAGAAAATGTTGCTTTCGACTCCTGTCCTCAACCGAAAAAAAAGGAGTTTTAACTCATCAACTATCATAGATGCTTTTGCAAAGGTGTGGTGGGGTTAATAATAATCTTGATTAGCTCAGATGTGAGTAGAAAACATCTATTATCAAAAAAATAAAAAAAATGTAGAAAACATCTGGCAATCGTAGTTCTTCCAATAAAACTTGCGAAATTTTCCAACTTCTCTAGTTGGGCTCATTTATTAGGCACAACCCAACGAGAGCAATGATATTAATTTAACACTGGGTTTGGACCATTGTATTTTAATATGGGTCTGCCTGATAATTACCCAAAACTTAGAAAACAATATAAACGTTTTGTGCAAAAGTGCTGGCTATGGGGTTCGAACCCATGCGCACTTATGTGCAGAAGATCTTAAGTCTTCCCCCTTAACCTCTCGGGCAAACCAGCTTGTACATTGAGTCACATCATTATTCAGAGAGCAATGGAAAATTTCCAAATGCAAAAGTGAGTGCTAAGTTAAAATTTCTTTTTTCAAAAAAAAAGTTAAAATTTCTGACCGCTTATAAGTTGTCACGTCATTTCATCAAATTTATAGTACATTCAAAATGACCAATTATTCAAAGATCAACGAAGAATTTCCATCAAAAAAAAAAAAAAAAAAAAAGAAGAAGAAGAATTTCCACGTGCCACCGAATAATAAAAATTACAAGGAATAACTAAAATCCAATCACATGTCAACATGTGTTGATATTTTAATTTAAAATAATATAATTAGTCTAATTGAATGTTGTCATATGTTATTTTAAATTAAAACACTTTGGCTATTTAAATTATATCATGTATCTTTTGGAGAACAAGACATAAAGTCCATTCATTTAAATTTGCATGTGTCTTCAAACTTCCTTAAAACTTTTATAGATAGAGGTCTTCCTCAATCTTATGGAAACACATTCAAAAGTCTCAAAACTCTATTGAAATCAAGTTCTAAAGTCTCCAAAGAACTTTAAAAACATCCACCACAAATCTTTGAATATGAGGAACATTTATTCAAATCATCCTTCTAAGTCTCAAAATTCTATTGGAATTAATCTTTAAAGCCTCCAAAAACTTCAAAACTTTGATCCATCAAATTTTCATCGGATTCAAGCCCTAAATCCCTGAAGAATTTTCACAAAAAATCTACAAAGATCAAGAATATTCTAAAAACACACAAAGAACATGAAGAATGAGAAGTCTCTATTAAGCACATAGCTAGATATTATTTGCAATTTCGTGGCAAAGATCTTCAATCCATCTTCCAACCAAAGTGGAGGACATTTGTGTTCAAATCCATATTACGTTGGCAAAACATTTGAATCAAAAACTTTTCCAAGGAAATCAAATTAGAGGATTATTCTGTTTTAATATAATTTAATTACAAAAAATTGTATTCACAAATTCATTAATACAAAATTACATGTGTTAAACATTTTAAATTATTTGATTTCCAAACTTGAGATTTTGTGTTTACAGTGGATTAAGGAATTGATTCATATCACGACGCAAGTGGTGGACCAAAAAAAGAAAAACTTTATGCATCAAATGCCTCATATTATGTACTTCAAACTTTACGGTAGGGTAATAACCATCTTGCTGATTTCATAAAAAAAAAAAATCATCTTGCTTATATGAGTAAAAAACATCTGGCAATCGTAGTTCTCCTTTATTCGGCAGAACCCAACTAGCAATGATATTGACACTGGATTTGGACCATTTTGTTAAAATGGCCCAAAACTTAGAAAACAATATAAATGGACCATTTTGTTAATTGCAATTCCATTACAAAGATCTTCAATCTGTCTTCCATCCAAAGTGGAAGACATTTGTCTTTGAATCAATATTGCATTGGCATAACATTTGAATAATTTCTAAGAAGATCGAATTAAAGGATTACTCTGTTATAATATAATTTAAATACAGAGAATTACACCACAAAATCATTAAATACTAAATTACATTTGCTAAATATTTTCGATTGTTTAATTTCTAAACTTAAAATTATGTTTAAAGTGGGGTTAAGGTCCTTAAGGATTTGATTCATATCACGAGTCACGACACGAGTGGAGGACCCAAAAAAAAAAAACCCTTTATGGAACAAATACTTCAAACTATACTGTAGGTGTAGGATAATAATCAGCTTTGCTGATATGAGCAAAAAACATCTGGCAATCGCAGCTGTTGTCTAGTTGGGCTCCTTTATTTGGCAGAACCCAAGGAGCAATGATATGATATTGACACTGGATTTGGACCATTTTGTTAAAATGGATCTACCTGATAATAAATACCCAAAACTTAGGAAACAATATAAATGTTTTTTGTGCAAAAGTGCTGGCTATGGGGTTCGAACCCATGCGCACTTATGTGCAGAAGATCTTAAGTCTTCCCCCTTAACCTCTCGGGCAAACCAGCTTGTACATTTAAGAAACGCAAATCTATTAATCATAATATGTACTTAGGAAAATTAAATAATGTCTAAGCCCCATCATAGACAGCTGCTTGTAATGGAAATTAGGAACACAGCCCATCAAACTTTTGGAGTCACATCATCGCATGCATTAGTTGAATTAGTTTTCATGCGAAGCACGTGGACATGCACTTGCGACAAATGATCACAGGCAATCTATGATCCCGACCCTCCAACTATATCTCTGCTTACAGTTCTGAATATTAATACTACTACAATCTCACGTTCATTTTTTGTTGATTGGACATATACTTTACGCCTACTATCACGTTTGTTAAATGCTACACAATTGACAATTAATACAATAAGTTCAAAATTGGGTTCAAGTTGATATCTTGTTTTGAATACGATTTCTTCTTTTTTCCTTTTTTAGAATTACAAATATATTCTATTTTCCAAAAACTAAAAATATAAAAAGTTGTACAACATGACTACTAAATATTCAATATGCAAAGAGTTGTCACTTACCCTCATGCATATATGTATGTTTCTTTTGTTTTCATTGGGTAAAAAGGGGCTCACATGTGTAATTATTGTCTTACGCTTCAAGGTAGAGATTTGGTAAGCCAAATGATACCACCAGCGCACAATAGGACATACCACTACTCGTGTCCACATTTTATAATTTATACCACAGAACCAGTTTGGATCAAATGCCAAATAGTGGCGGCCCAAAAAATTCAGAAGCCTAAGGTGATATATTTAAATGGGACTTTTTTATCATCACTTAAGTAATATTTAACTAGTATTTAATATCATAATTTTTTTATAACAAAAATATATTTCTTTTATTTTGTAATATGCTTTTTTGGGGGGGGGGGGGGGGGGGGGGGGGGTTGGGGGGAATGCTAAAGGTATAACAAATTTTATTACAAAAACACTTACAAACGATGTAGCAATGATGTGATTAATAATACTTCAAGAAGATAATAAACAAGTATTTGAATTAATGATGTTAGGAATATGATAAATTTTACAACATAAGACTTATAAAGATACCATGACTTTTGAGTGGAGTTGTGATATGCCTTTATATTAGAACCCCTTTCCCTCTCCCTTGTGTGTGTGTATTTGTTTCTAAAAAAAAATAAAAATAAAAACTTATAAAGATGTATCACCAATCACAAAAGTAACTAAAAAATGCATTTAATAGGTTGTTGACATACACAAATCATATTAATTGCTACATTAATTTGTAAAGGCTTTTTTTTTTTATACAATATAGAATTTCTACTCTAACCTAATCTAAGTGTATATGTGTGTGTGGAGCTCATTCCTAAAGACTTGAACCTTGACCCTTACTTCCCACACCCCATAAGCATTTATACTTGTGGAGTAACCACCGCATCAAGGATGCGCGGTGTTCAATTTGTAGAGGCTTTGAACTAAAACTTATAGTATTTCTACCATTTTTCTATCTGAATTATTTCTTGTGATCATTGACATATATATTTGTAAGACCCATGTATTTAACATTGTATTATCTCTAACATTACTCAATTCTTTGAGACTTCTTAAAAGTAGAAAAAAAAAATAAAAAACAATTTATTTCCTAAATCTCCAAAAAGTAATCTTTTCAAAAAGATATATTAATGTTTGCCCCAAAATTTGGGGGGTCTTTCTCTAGTAGGAGGCCCTAGGCGATGGCCTAAGTTGCTTCGGCACTGATGCTGAAGCAACCTGCAACACAAAGTTACAAGAGGCCAGACTAGATTGGTTTAGAGCAAATGGGACTTTTCGAGGTTTTCATGGTTTTTTTTTTTTAGTTTTTGTTTTTTGTTTAATTTTTTTTTTTGTTGATAAGAGGGTTTCATGGTTTAATTGCTTGCGCGAAGATTAAAAATAAAATTACTATTCCGGACATAAACATTCAAGAAGGCCCAACGACAACTTTTTTTTCTTTTGAAAATAAAGTGAACATGGTCAACGCGCTGAACACATACAGGAGGCAGGAGGGTTTAGGTTGGGCCAACCTAATGATGTTGTACTAGAAATGTGTGTGGCTGTGATGGAAACGTGTTTGTGATGATTTACGTGTCTTCACAACAAACTCTAAAGCTAAACGATATGAGTAATTTATGGTTGAAAAGCTTGGAATCCAAATTCTAATAGAAAAATAATAATAATGATGATGATATTCATCAAAAAAAAAAAAATTAAGAGATTTGAACAATGCAAGCGGATAAAATTTTCAAATCTTGCCAAATAAACAAAGTCCAATCGCATGAGATTAATATATATAGTGTAACTAGTGTTTCACTGTTCTGTTTCTTAATTCGAAAAAGTTGTGGGCCAAATAAAAACATCGATCAGTAATTTTTAATTAAATACCATAGCATTTGCCAATTTGGCTTTTGGGCTGCTTGCAAAAATAGTAATAATAATAATTACCGACACATGATATTTATATAATTATATTATTTATAACCCAATTTTCCTATTTAGACTGGGCTTTTATGTGATTCAAAAATACCCTTAATCTTAAGTTTAATAGAGAAAAAACTACTCCACTTTTTTTTCTAATTTTTAATTAATTACCATATCATTTTTGCCAAATCTTTATAGTTGTAGACTGAGTTTATAAACAACGGATACTAGACACACACAACCAATGTGTGATAAACATCTCCAACTCCACTTAAAATGTCTACAAAATAAAATATTCTCCTACTAATCCATGTCTTCAAAATAAAAACTTATTCAAAATTTAAAAAAATAAATTATAACACTAGACCCCAATAAAAAAAATAAAAAAAAAACTGTCATCGCACGCGAGTGATGAGGTTAATAATATATAGGATTTTATAAATGTTTTATATATGCTATTCATTTTACCCACCCCCGAAAGGGATCCCTCCTTTTCAATTAACCAGAGGTGAAATTTTGAATCGAAGACAAAGATATTTGAATTTTTAAGGCTTCAACCCTGAGAGAGAGAGAGAGTCAGAGACACCCATTATGAAAAGGATATAATTGTTCTAAGTTCCAAACTTGATCTCTAGTCTCTACTCTCAGAGATAGTTGATTTTTCCCTGAATTAGTTCCGAGATTTGACACTTGACACTGTACGTGATAGATGATCATCATCTTTGTCTAAATGAAATTCTTATAAGGTTGGTCAAAGGTTGAGGAAAGCTATGTTTAATCAATTTCTCCTCTCTCTAATCGGACTATGAATCAGCATGTTAGATGCATGATCCCAAATTCGATTTTGACTCATAGATGTGACTCTTTTGTTTCTAGTACTCCCTGGGACCGAGACCACAATTTCAGCTTCCGGAAATATATATAGTCTTGGATTCCTTCGGTGAGCTAACACGAGGTCTAACCCTCTAATAAAATATATGAGATTTAATAAGGGACGGAACCACCCTTGGACTAGGGGGCAATGGCCCCTAGAATTTTTTTTTTAATATTATTATATATATGTGTATTAATTTTATCAATTTTGTTTTATATAATTATATTTTGTTTTCCTTTAACAGTTCCATTGATTCTTTAAAAACAAATACTATACTCACAAATTTTTTCATAACATTTTTACAATTTGTTTTGGTAGGAAATTCTTATTGGTTTGGATATTGGTACAAGTACAATACTCATAATTTTTTTACTTACCAGTAACTACTTATCACATCAATAATTTATATATAAAAAAAAATTGTAGTTCTAACATTTTCCTCATTTTAGTGACCATAAAAAAATATATAGGTCTAAAATTTAAAACAAAATATACAAGCCCAAAAATAAAATAGCTTAACAACAAAAATTTCCAGTAAAACTAAAAATAAAATCAAGCTCAATTAACTAATTTTATTCAAAATAAATAACTCTTCCCTTTAAAAAATTCTAAACAAAAATAATTTTGCTCTTACCCAAAAAAAAAAAAAAAAAAAAAATCTTAGCAACTAGGTAGCAGAATTAGAGGTTGAAACCGCCATACATAGCCAATAGTAAACTGTCCTCCCTAACTCAAAGTTCTGACTCCATCTCTGGATTCAATCCCCACTTATACTAAAAATTGATTAGTATCTTAGTCTAATTATAAAGAGTAATAATCATAAAGCAAACATTATATATTTAATTTAATTTTTTAGAAATAAACACACACATACAAGAGAGAGTAAAATTAGTTTTAATACAAAGTGTGGGGCCAGAGAATTTGGTACCCCCAGCCCATTTCGTATCAGGCCCAAGGCCCATGCCGAGGAGGAAGAAACGCCCGAGGACGAAGTACGAAAGTCCAAATTCGTCCATGGATCTTGCCGAGGACAACCCTGTCCTTGGCGAACCGAGACCATGGAAATAGGGGGTAACAGGCACCCTAAAGCAGCCTTCCAGAGCATCTAAAGAGGAGGAGCAAGTACAACATGCCAGCCGAGGAAGCATGGTGGACGAGCAAGTCCATGATGAACTGTCACCTCCACATTAAATGCGCACAACCAATGCTCTGGCCGCATTAATGAGGAAATGACCTCTGGGCAGCACCTCCTCGGTTACTGCGACTCACAAGAGGTCTGGTAAAATGGCTGATAGGACGGGTTGTCAGGGGGAGGCATGGATGATCAACAAATGGAGGAAAGGGACCGTTGGAGGAGGACTATATAAAGTGGGAGAAACAAATTGAGGGGGGAATGGATCCCCACAGAAGAAGGATGACTAACAAGCTCCTCGGACAGGGCCGAGGACGGATTTTTGAGGACGATTTCGGTTCTCCGGCGTTCAGCTGTGGAAAACACTGCGATGGCCATTGTCCGCTTGCTAATGTCTAGTTCTTGACCCACTTTCTACAAATTCATTGTACTGGACTAGCTGGGCTTGAGTCCACTCACTCAACAGTAGAAGTGCTCAAACCCAGTCCCTACAATTGGCGCCGTTTGTGGGAAGAACTTGTGCGCTAGCAGGCGCAATGGACAATCGTTCCTAGGTGGCAATTTTTGTCACCGCCAGCGACACCGATCCCGAATGCCATCAAAAAAAAAAAAAAAGGAGAAACAACAAACAACGACGCGTTTGCACAAGAAACAATCATTGCAGAAAAGTAAAAGATTCAGAGAAAAGGAAAAGTGAATAAACATTGTAGCATTTTATTAAACAAAAAATAAATACATTATACAAACAGAGGCTCAGGCAGGCTTGTTTTAAAGCCAACTCTACAAACAGAGGCCTAGACGGGCCTGTTCGAAAGCTAACCCTAGGAAGAAGGGCTGAGGCAGGCTTGTTTTAAGGCTACTAACAACCCTCGGGCCGTTGTGGGTGGCGCCGGCGAGAAGAGAGGAGCAGATGCAAAAGCACCTGATGGCCCTACCCCATGATGTTCCCTTGATGCTCCCCCAACCCCATGGTGATTAACCATTGGAGGCGGCAACACCTAGGCACCGGACGTGACGTAATCTTGCGAGCCTCCACCAGCGGGTAAGTTGGGCGCGAGTCACTACCAGCTTGAAAGGCAGGCACTGACGTGCACCGAAGAAAAGCGTTATGTACTTCATGGACCTCCCTCCTAGCTGCCAGACACGATACCATCAGGGTGACACCTAAACCTTGCCGCGCTGGAAGCCTGATGCGAACTACAACCACTGCGGCTCTCAATCGAGGGAGGAGGACCTTTGGTTTGCTTACCCTCGCCCTCATCCAGAGTCGCCCTATTCCTCCAAGTCCTAGTCACAATCCTGGCAAGGTTATCGAAGGGGCTTAGAAGGTTGGAGGACCATGTTTCCTGTTTAACTAGAGGGTTCGTGAAGTGTGGAAGGACGATTCTCCCAAAAAACCTTATATAGAGGGTGAAGGTCTGCGGGAATTGGCCCGCACAGAATTCGAAAAAAGAATTATCAATGACATTAATCCTGACCAAATTCCAAAGAGGCCACCAACTGTTGGATTTGCGTTAATCCATGAGGATATTAATGATGGCGCGCCTCGCACACCGAAGCGTTAAGAACAAAACTCGAACAGTCAAAAGATGCCTCGCAATCAAAAAGGGCGAAAAATTGGAGCGAAGGAGGAGCTACTGCCACGCGTGAGGATAGAAATCCAAGCCACCCTTGTCCCGGGCAGCTCGGGGTCAAGGGCCCAGTTTAAGGAATAACCCATTTTCAGTGAAGCAAGGCCAAGGCCGTCATTACGCTAAAAATAAACTTCCTAACGCTGAGGACAAATTCCTTCATTCCAAGCAGAAGAATATAAGCATTAGACTGAACCAAGGTTTTGCATGGTTCTCGGACTCAAGCTTATGGGAAAACTAACCATTCCAAAAATACCTGGGTACTAGACTGAACCAAGGTCTTGCATGGTCCTCGGACTCAAGCCTATAAGAAAACTAACCACTCCAAAAATACCTGGGTACTAGACTGAACCAAGGTCTTGCATGGTCCTCGGACTCAAACCTATGGGAAAACTAATTACTTACAGAAGAACATAAGCGTTAGACTGAACTAAGGTCTTGCATGGTACTCGGACTCAAGCCTATGGGAAAACTAACCACTCCAAAAATACCTGGGTACTAAACTGAACCAAGATCTTGCATTATCCTCAGACTCAAACCTATGAGAAAACTAATTACTTACAGAAGAACATAAGCGTTAGACTGAACCAAGGTTTTGCATGGTCCTCGGACTCATACTTGAGGGGAGGCTAGTTACTCACAGAGGGACCTAAGTGTCAGACAGAGTCAAGGTTTCGCATGGTCTTCAGACTCAGGTCCCTGGAGAGACTGGCTACGTTCAGCAAAAGAGCAAACAAACGCAAGCCCATGAGCATCGCTTAAAGCATTTTGAGGCACATTGAACCTAACCCCTTAGCACAGTCAGCAACTAATGGCTTTCCTAAGCATTTTTCGCCGTTTACAGTGACTCATTCATGTGACGTGGAACATATATTGTGGAGTTGTTCCCTCAACATTTAATCTGACAAAAATAGGTCGTGGTGTTAAGGTGGGCCAATTATCGATCAAGGTCCAGGTGGGAACTATTGCTAGGGGCTTTACGTTTTTCGATTGCCAGTTTAGAATGAAAAGCATGCTAAGTTTTTGAGACCGTGAAGCTTGTAATTGAAGCACAAGTTATATAAGTAGCCAAATTTATCACAATGACAATAAACACGAAGTAAAAAGAAAAGGAGATCCATGCATTCGGCTTAAAAATAGCATTACAAGTGTTTTAAACCAAAACAAATTATACAATGATAAATCAAGACAAAAAGAAAGGAAGACAAGGGCAGCACAGGCCGACAGAGCAAGGTGGCCCGACGAGATTGCCCATCTCTTTAACTCGGTAGAAAGCTTGTCCTTGAGGGTCAGTCGAGAAGCTTCATCTGGCGCCTCGAGACCCTAGCTCGAAAGTGCAACTTCGAAGGACTCCTTGTAAGTAAGGGTGGCCTGGGGGTCAGCAGGGAGCTGCACCGCGTCCTGGGGCGCCGCTGGGCTACCAGTTTCCTCGTTCCCTAACGCCCCTTGATGCCTAGTCTCCTCAGCGGGCTTGTCAGTTGACATTGGATCATCGGCAACACTGACCGAGCCTTCGTCCGTCGCTCTAGAAGCAGTGCCAACTTCAAGGTTGGCGAAGGCTGCCTCGCGAATGGCAGGGGGATAGTACACCCTCTCAGCCCTCCTAAGCTCGGACAAAACCTCAACCCCAGCTTGGTTGAGGGCCTCATTCTAAGTCTCAGAGCAGTAGCGTCTGTACACCTCGGGCACTTAAGCCTTGAGACTCGCCTCGGTTTTGGCTACTCCTTCAGCAAAGGCCTCCTCCTTCGCTTGCTCTTTGGAGCTCTCAGTGTTTGTCCTCGCAAACTCGGCCAGGTCTTTAGCCTTTAAGGCCTCGTCCCTAGCGTACTAGGCAATGCCTCTGGCCCACTCTGCCTCAGCCAATTTCTTCTTCAAGTCGGCGTTGTGCTCCTTGGCAACCCGCAGCTGACCCTCGACCTCCCGCAAGCGCCCTGCCTGGCCCTCAGCTTGTTTTTTAACCCCGGCTAGGTCAGATGCCGCACTGTCCCTGGCCTTCGTCATCTCCGCCAGATCATCCCTCGCCTTCTTAAGATCAGTCTCAGATTTCTTAAGGGTATTCACGGCCTCCAGGTACTTGTCGCGCTCCTGATCCAGAGCTCTACTCTGGCTATTGGCTTCCTCTTCCAGCCTGAAAGTAGCCTGGACAGCCTACCAATGAAAACAAATAAACCACAAGCTGGGAGCTAAGAAATAAAATCTAACAAAGGCACGAGTATCAAAAGTCTTACCATACCCAGATACCTCTTGAGGTTGAGGGCAATTTCCTGCCTCTTCAAACCCCCCAGCTCGGCCATGTTAGCAGGGAGAAGCAAGGACCTCTCCAGGGTGTCGGCCACATGAGCACCCTCGTCCCCTCGAAAGTCCCTTAGGGTGGCGTCATCCATCAAAGGTTTCCTATGAAACATGGCGACAGGTAGCCATGCCTGGGGCTAGAGCTGCCGGACGACTTCTTTTCCCTTGTCCTGACCGCCAATCCTCAGTTGCTTGGAAGGTCGACGGGTTTCATCTTCCTCTTGGGAGGAACGAGATCTCCCCCCGTCCACTAGGTCTTTGCCCTTGGAAGGTCTCTTCCTCTTCGGGCCGGTGGACTCGGGCCGAGGGTCTGAGGCCGGCAGAATGGAAGACGACTTAGTCTGCGTGGGTGATGACTTAGGTGGGGAGGGAGGAAGCTTGGGAGGAGGAGGAGGAGGAGGAGGCTCGGGATATGACTTCCCCAGCGTGTCCTTCCCCGGTTGGCCCTCAAGCAGGTCAAACAAGCTAGCTTAGGGTCGTCTCTTGAATCCCATCTCGGCTTGGGTGCCAGTCCTCAATGACAGAAGGTTTGCCTTAGATAAATGGGGGTCACCCAGGTCACCAGAGGGATCCTCAAGCAAATGGACTGGGTCGAATGCACCAAACTCGTACTCGGACGTACTCAGATCAACTACTTCCTCCCCTCTCTCTGAACTTGCTCATTCGACCTCCGCGGCTTGATGGGAGAAGGAATAGGCTGCCGACGAGACACCCTCTGTGACGAAGGATCCTTCTGAAAATGAGAACCCTCGTTCAACCACAGTGATTTGGTGAAGCCTCGGGTCCTTGGCTCTGATCACGTATCTAGGAGCCAAGAAGGACTTCTGGATCGGCTTGTATCCGAGAATCTTGTGGGCAGCTCTAACCTGGTTGTCAGCCTCGTTCACAAAGACCTCTGCCCTGAGTACAGCTTCTAAATCCTCTTTGTTGACTAAATGGAAGTGTCGCTTAAAGGTGTGTGGATCTGCAACAGAAAAAGTTAGTTCTTGTTAGCAACCAAGCAATGCGAATTATGAAAGCCTAACGGATCAACCCTCCCATTTTCCGAGTACCCTACTTGGCTCCCCCTCCACAGTCGAGCAGTGAAGGCCATCATGCCACTCCCCCGACACGATGAGAAAATCCTTATCCAACCCCTTACTAGACTCGGGAAGACACTGGATGAGTCTAACTCTATCATCCCTCATCTTCATATAGTAGGACTTGCCCTTTAGGTGCTGGAGGTTGTAACACCAATTCACATTGTGATGGGTTAATCTCAGACCCATCTTTTTGTTCAAGGCATCCACACAGCCCAAGATCCTGAGCACGTTAGTGGCGCACTAGGTAGGGGCTAATCGAAAGTGCCTAAGTTAGTTCCTCATCACTGTCCACATAGGGATCCTCATACCACCTTCAAGGAAGGCGATTATAGGAATCACTACCTCACCAACTTCCCTCTTTATATACCACTCCCCCTCCTCGCAATACCTCAGACCCACGTTACTGGGTATCCTATGAGTGGCGATGAATTCCGCCATCACCTCTTTAGACTCAACTAACTTCTTAAACCTACCCATCTGGAAGAACGACTAAGAGACTCAAAGAAGAGCGAAAGGAAGAGAGAGATAGGGGAAAAGAAAGTCAGAGAGGGTGAAGCACAAGACAGGGAAAGAGGAAAACTTACAGAAATGGGGGATGGCGTTCGAAACACTCTTTTTTTAGGTTGTGAAGAGACGCGAATTGAGTTGAGGACTTGACCAGATTCAGGGTGTGTACGTAAGACCTCTTGAATGCGAGAGTAGAGAGACAAATCGGTGCAAATGAGTATGTGCCCCCTCACCAAAGATAACTGTGCAAGGCTTCCCGCCCATAATGGCGAACAATCCTCATCGTTGGATCACCATCACACCGTTGAACGTGGGGAGTATAAAGCTGCCAAAATTTAATACAGGTGCGTGCCGCATATCGAAGCGCCAGAAACGTGCACCAGTCAAGTGAAAAGACTCCTAATGCTGACCTAGGGTCAAACTGGACAAACCACGATAAGGACTCGAGGATATCAAAATCCTCTTCCCCGTCCGAGGATCCGGACAACTGGATTTTGAGGGGTTATTGTGAGGCCAAAGAATTTGGTACCCCTGGACCATTTCGTATCAGGCCCAAGGCCCATGCCGAGGAGGAGGAAACGCCCGAGGACGAAGTGCGAAAGTCCAAATTCGTCCATGGACCTTGCCGAGGACGACCCTGTCCTCAGCGAACCGAGACCATGGAAATAGGAGGTAACGGGCACCCTAAAGCAGCCTTCCAGGGCATCTAAAGAGGAGGAGCAAGTACAACATGCCAGCCAAGGAAGCATGGTGAGGAGCAAGTCCATGATGAACTATCACCTCCACATTAAATGCACACAACCAATGCTCTGGCCACATTAATAAGGAAATGACCTCTAGGCAACGCCTCCTCGGTTACTGCGACTCACAAGAGGTCTGGTAAAGTGGCTGATGGGATGGGTTGTCAGAGGGAGGCATGGATGATCAACAAGTGGAGGAAAGGGACCGTTGGAGGAGGACTATATAAAGTGGGAGAAACAAATTGAGGGGGGGGATGGATCCCCACGGAAGAAGGACGACTAACAAGCTCCTCGGACCAGGCCGAGGACGGATTTTTTAGGACGATTTCGGTTCTCCGGCGTTCGGCAGTGGAAAACACTGCGATGGCCATTGTCCACTTGCTAGGGTCTAGTTCTTGAACCCGCTCTCTACAAATTCATTGTACTGGGCTAGCTGGGCTTGAGTCCATTCACTCAAAAGTAGAAGTGCTCAAACCCAGTCCCTACACAAAGGCATACCACAATCATGAAACAAATGTTATAGATTGAAATTATATCGTATCTAAATTATTGATATGTTAATATGCTTCCCCAACGTCCCAATCACATCATATACATTGTAATAAAGTCTAAGTATGATTAGAACCTAAATTGATTCATTCTAAATGAAGTTTTAGTTTTGATTAAAAAATCTAAATTTGAATTCAAATTAGTTTTTAATTATTGTCTAATTTTACATTACGTGTTCAAAATAATTTTTTTAAATTTTTGTGTCAAGTGATTAATTCATAATATTTAGTACGAACATCATCTAGATAAGATCATCTTATCATTATCTATGTAAGCACGAGTTACAACCTTATTAGCATATGATATAATTTAACTTATTCAAGTGGATGAGTTTGGCTTTAATAGAGGGGATAAATTGTCAATTTTAACATAAATCTTGCCCTTAAATCAAGCGTTTTAGATAGTCAGAAGTGAGTTTCTTTAGTATACTGATGGGATGTTCTTTACTATAGCATGCCTCAAGTCGTAGGTAAGGGACAATTTCAATCACATTAAATGCAATTGATGGTGGGTGAATCGTAATAAACATCGATGTGAAATAGGTTTGTCAGTGTCTCATATAGCTTTCCTTTTGAGGAAATATGCCTGGCCTGGTCATCAAACTCATTGGAATTATGCTTATAGACTAGCATTGTCAATTAAAGGATGGATCAGCATGGGAGACCACCAGGGGCATACGGGGTAGACCTCCACTAGCCTCCGCCTTGTGTGGTTCCACTACTCATCTTTAATTTACTTGCTCACATTTTTATTTCAAACACTTGTTGAACTCGAGTTCATCAACGGACTATATTATATGTTCCAACTTGATTCATTTTTTGTCAAAAAAACTCGATTTTATTTACAAGCTACATGATTAACTTTTTTTCTTCATATATTATTGTAAACATCGAGACTAAATTTTTTTACCCTTTTGCAAATCTATACTAATAATTAATAAATAAACTATATTTGAAATTAAATTATTTCAATTAATCATATAGAATGATTTTCGTTTATAAACTTATAAGGATTAATAAATTCACAAACCTTGTATTGTTAAAAATTAAATTATAATTTTCATTGAGAACTTGAATATCAATAAATTAAACTAATAATTTTATATCATATAATCTTATTTACAAACTTACACAATTTAATATCAATTCCAAGTATGTTTTTTTTTTTTTTATACATATAAACACATAATGGTATATGTACTAAAATTGAGTTTCCTACTCACGAGCTTATTTACAAACACATTATTATGTTAGAGCCTAACTTGTTCAATAGTCGAGTTTAAGATGGGTTCGTATTTGACTTGTTTGTTAAATAAGCTAATAAAAACAAGTTACTTTTCATGAGTGGAGCTCAATTATTAAAAAATGACTCCAATTTATATCCAACTCTAAAATTATTTGTGTGGGATAGGTATTAAATTTCAATTGTGGGGTGATGGCACAACATTTGTTCAACTAAAGGATTATTGCTTGTGGAATGTGGATCTCCCATATAGATTGCAAAATTGGACCTGTCTAGACTCCTTAAAATATTGATTTTCTTTGGTGAGTAGGAGTTTACTATGGCTTCAAAATAATCAGCCCCTTGTGATTTTTATTCATAAACAAAAGAGAATACATTAGGTCTGGAGCTGGCGTAAAGCAGCTCTTTTACGCCACCAATAATAATGCGCCACATCAGCCAATAACTTTAAACTTAATACACCTTATTACACATAATTATAACTCAAAAAATATCCCTTCCATCTCTGTTGCTCTCTCCCTCTCATCAAAACCCAGCGCTGATCTGCCAAAGCTTCTTTGACCAAAGCATTTAAGCTTTATATTCCAGATTCTGACATATCATTTGGGAGCACTGGAAGGCCAAGCACAGATTGCATGTTTCCTTCTTTTTTTGACAATATAGAATCTGGATTGAGCTAGCAAACACAATCAACAATACCCCCTAATCATTCTGTGCATCTAGCAACAAAAACCCCAACAACCCAACCAACAAAAAACCCAGCAAATCCAACAAATTTTAGCAAAAAAGAAATTTTTTGCAGCCAACCAACACAAATCAATCAGAAAACGAAAACCCAATATGCCAATATGAATTTGAGATTGAGAAATGAAACAAAAAAAATTATCTTCCATGGTGTGTGAAATTCTGGTGATTCCTTCTCTCTCAGTCTCTCTTTCTCTCGAGTCAAGAAGTTTCGTAGATTTTGTTGGCTCAGAAAGCAAAACCAATTTGACCAAGAGGCTTGAAGCCAAAGATTAATGCATCAAATATATTTGTAATGAGAGAAATTTTTAGATACAATGTGAAAAGGGAGGGGAATTTTTTTGACTCTCTACTTCCATTTGGTATTTGCTTGTTCCAATTTTACAGTTTTTTTTTTTTTTTTTAATTTTAATTAAACATACCCCAACAGCCCTTTAGGGTAAAGATGAGAGCTTTTCTGGAAAAACACGCTCACCCCACGCTCTCGCACTCCGCCACCGTGCTTCCCGATTTTCTGAACTCAGTTGTTGGAGCATAATCGTTGGGTGATGGCAGATTAGCACTGGGTTTTGATGAGAGGAAGAGAGCAACAAAGATGAAAGGGATCAGAGAGAAGAATACTTGAGTTTTGGGATATTTTGTGGATTAAAATTGTGTGTGATAAGGTGTATTAAGTTTAAAGTTATTGGCTGACGTGGTGTATTATTATTGGTGGCGTAAAAGAGCTCCTTTACGCTAGCTCCGGACCTAATGTATTCTCTAAACAAAAACCTCTTTTTTGGATTTTTCAAAAGACAACATAAATGATATAATAAAACAAGGGTCATGCTATCGAGTGTCCTTACGACATTCATTAATAATCCATTTTAGGAAAGTTTTGATATCACTTTTATAGGAAATGAAAAAAACTGTTAAAATATTAATTACTTTTTTTTTTTCATTTTTCATAAAAAAAAATTTTTAAATGAATTATTAACGAGTACTCTAAGAGCACTCGTTAGCATTTTCTAACCAGGTAAATTACTACCTTGGACTACATGTTCATCCAATACATCTGTTCTTGAAGTTTTCAACTGCTACAACTATTAATGATTGTTATGAAATCATGAATCACAACTAAATCATTAATTTGTAAGCACATTTAAAGTTGGTTTGGTTTTCTCCCCACCCCCCAAATGGGGGAGAGGATCCATGCATGTCGTTGTCAACATTATCCGCGTCAAGTCCATGTGTACAAAACAATATCTTAAACCTTAATAAGCATAAAAAACTGTTCCACAGTAATTTAGTTTATCTTTGTTTAATGGGGGTGGCGGGAACAGACAATTGGATAATTGAACCTTAAAACAATATTATTTGAATCCATGACACATAATAATTGATTGATAAACCAATTTAAAACTCTAACATTTATGTTTTAAGCTTAAAAATAGTGATGGTGTACTTTCTGAATTTTCATTAATGGAATTACACGTATAAATTGCAAGATTGTGTTCATGACATGTTCACCACCATTCATTGTTAAAAAAATTATAAAAAAAAATAAAAAAATACCCACCAACCGCCTATACCTAATTTCAAAAGGCAAGCTCAAGCTACTCAAGGTAAAGTGTATATATATATAAATATATATTTATAAAGATTTTATGCGTCCGCTTTTAATGATTGTATTTTTTATCATTAAATCAAAACACATTAATCAGTTTTTGGTGTAGATGAGAATTGAATCTCAAATATTTTATTTAATTATTAAAAAAATTTACTAATTGAACTGATTAAAACCTACTAAAATATACTAACATAGTGGCTGAGTCAAGGTGGGTCAATTAACCAACAACTTATATATAAATTTGAATCATTTGGAACAAAATCATATGGTATTTCTGGAAATGCACCGAACGCAGGGATGGAACTGTCTGTCGGAAAAAGCCCAATATATTTCCTACAATCACTCCTTAAGTTAGCAATTAGAATGTCCACCAAACAAAGGCCACGTGTATCATTGCGGGAGATGTTTACACGTGGCTGTAAGCACTGTTTGCAACCTTACATTTGATGCAGAAATGTAAAACTCGAAAAGCCAATTATTGATAATCAATCCAACATGATCATAAGGAGCGCGTGTAAAGAATACACTAGTAATCTTTTTTTTTGGTAAACCAAAAGCTGAAATAGATTAAGTATTAATAAACCTATTACAAAAAAGCTCAGTTTTGTCAAAAATCAGCAAATTCTTCACCACAGGCAGAGGGTTAACAAAATCCGACGAAATGGTTGCTCCAAACTTAGCCAATGCATCAGCACATTGGTTTGTCTCCCTGAAAATATGCTGGACAATTGTATTATGGAATCTCTTCAATAGGGTCCTGCAATCACCAAGCAAAGGCTCTAGCATGAGATTATTTATCGAGTAATTATTGAGGAGTAAAACAATAAGCTCAGCATCAAGCTCTACACAAAGGTCAGCAATTCTAAGTTGAGAAGTTAGTGTGAGACCATCTTTTAAAACCCATAACTCTGCCATGACTCTAGAAGTTATTCCCAGTGATCTAGCAAATCTCATAATCCAATCACTATTCTCATTACGAATCAATCCTCCACCACCTGCTATCCCAGGATTACCAACAGCAGAATACACTAGTACTCTAGTATATACTTGTAGTCTATATAATATTAGACTTAGTGATATTAAAGATATTATAAATTTTATTACATAAACTTAGCATTTTTTTAATTAATAAACTTTATAATTCTATTTTTTATTAATCACAAAAAAAATTTAAAATTTCATATATTATGTTATTTGAAATCTACCAACATTGATTTGTTATTAATCACAAAAAAGTAATTTTAAATATTATTTATCATGTTATATTGTCACATTAGCTTGTAAACCTTATACATAGTAAAATTTGTGACAGGTCTAGCATTTTTCAAAACTTATGTACAATTTTTTAGGTGTCATATCAATTTGTAAATTTTATGGAGTAAATTTGTAATAGTTTTAGTATTGTAGATTAAGTTTCTCAATTAAAATTAAGCATGTGGTTGGACTATACGATGAACTACATGGTTAAATTCAATTGTCGTTGAAAAAGACAATTATTTTTCTACATTGATCAGTACAACCATGTGATTGAAATCAATTGGAGATATAAGTTTTTCCTATATGGAAATGTTCAAGCTCCCATCTATTCTACTTATGATAATAACATTTTAAAAAATAATATAGAAACTACTTTAAGGTGCCAACCAATTTTTTTTTAAAAGCCTCATGCTTTGTTGTTTCAGCCATAATGTTTTTTAGAAATTGAGTCATTTTTCAAAAAATATTTTCTATAAAATTATTTAATTTTCTTATGTTTGGTAGAAACTTTAAATGAGTTGAAAAAAAAAATCTCACAACTTCTCTTATTTAGATTGCTGTGAGATAGAGCTGTTTTCCAAAATAATTTAGTAAAAAAAAAATCTCTAAAAATAAGTCATAATTTTTTTTGTTGACCAAAAAAAGTTTTCCTTTAACTCATTTTTGTTAATAAGTTGTAATTAAACCCTGATAGCATGCTCTAATATGATTGTCATTTATCAAGTATTTTGTTAAAGTTGGCAATGACATATTAGGCAAAGGAATTACTTGTTATGCTTTATACAAAGCTCATGGGGAATTTTTTTTCTTTCTTTCTATAGAACTTAAAATAACATTGCTGTCTCTTTATAACTCTGATATAGTTTTTCAATTGAAATGGTACATCAAAATATTGAAGGCCATAATCCAAAACACATATTTATATATTTTTTTTAATCAATTCAACAATTATAAGGAGAAAAAAGATTTGAATCTTAGACGTCTCCGTTGAAAATACCATGATATATCAATTAAGTTTCAAGACTTTTAGACACACTTTAATAGTATTACTATGAATTTTTTGGTGCTTTTTTCATACCAATTTTCAAAGTTCATAAATGCAAAGCTAAATATATGTTAATAAGATAATTTAATTTTAGAATTTCAACCAATCAATGAATATACACATGGAATGAGAGGGACGAACTAATTTAAGCACAATACATAAAAACATGGATTGAGATCTTCTAGATTTCTTAGGGTACTCTACCAGTAGATTTCCTTAAATCCTAACCACTCTTTGATGATTTAATGGTCAAGATTCTACTATGTCAACATTTCACTAATAATATTCTTAAAATAATAAAATAATATTGCAAATAAAACAATTAAGATTATTGTTAGTGGAATGCTGATATGGCAGAATCTAGACCATTAAATCATTAAAGAATGGTTAAAATTTAAAAAAATCTATTTGATAGAGTACTCCGAAAAATCTAGAAGATCTGAATCTTAAAAACATATGCATGTTACTCCTTTAAAAAAACAAAAACAAAAGCAAAAAAAAGTGTGGAGTGAGGTGGTGAAATAACGCGTGTGAATTGTTTTAAGTCATTAGGAGATAAGAACTCGTGTTTTCCAGCCCTGATTGGGGAAAAGACCTACAGCAGCTGATTCCGTGAAACAAGGATCTATCAGATGAGTTACCATTGGTCGGTAAAGAGTCGGTTAAAAATGGTGGTGAGAAACACAACCACGTGGAGTGGAGGTGAGCCCACCCTTTTATTTTACTATTTTATAATCAGACAGAATTGGGGATTCCTATTCCCGTACTCCTGCATGGTGATGGAGACATCCGCTGCCAATTTAATCATTTTTATTCTGCTTTTCTAAACTGTCCAAACTACCCCTCCACACACTTTGCTAATTACTATGTGCTTCTTCTTTTTTTGGGAGAGGCATGGCAATTGACAAGCATTGACCAACCTCATAGAACATGCATATATTCCATGTAAAAACTTATCATTAAGATTTAAGCATTAAGCTTTTGGGCACAATATAGGTAAATTAGTGGCTTGCTCATTGGTTGATTGGTACAAATTTCCTATATTTTTGTTGAAGGAATAATAATCTTTCGTCTATAAAAAAAAAAAAAATCGTTTCATTACAAATGTTTCATTTTATACTTAACTTATTGCAATATACCATATGTGGGGGTAGACCCAAATCCGGCCCGATGACTAAATCTTGAGAGGTCAATTTGAGGAGTGGACTCGGCCTAGGGTTCGTTGAGAGACAAAAAAGTCTTCTGGTGAATAAAAGCCATCTAGGCCCATAACCAAGGTAACTCGTAACACCAACCTTTCTCGAGATCATTACCAAGCTAATCCCTTAAACCATTTTCCCGAGATCACAATTATTAATGCTCATGGAGCAACTTCCTCCTTTAGCTGAGACCACCCATCACCCATACTTCCTTCAAGGAACTTGACAAAGGAAACACAAAGTCCAATATAACAGCCACCTTTGTATTAATGAAATCTCACATCTAATGTCAGCCATATTAAATGCTGAATGACTGGCCTAAACAGTGAAAATACTCTCAAAAGTCTTCCTTCATGATCAAGAAATGGCAGAGCAAGAAGGTGATGAGACAAATATCCCTCAAATCCAACTAAGAGCAGAATAGCTGGAGGATGTGGGGAAATGGCTATAAAAGGAGGGGGAGGACACCGAAAAAAGGGGATCTAGGAAAAAAAAAAGGGAACTTTTCTTTTATATCTTCACCCTAGAATCCCCTTTTTGTACGATTGGAACAATGTTTCTTCATATATAAACACATGATTCAACTTTTTTGTCTTTGATTAACTGCTTGATCTTCCCATTGTGGATTCTTCTTCTCCGCTTTTTAGAAATTAGTTGCGTTGATCAAGAATTCTTGTTTAGGACTTCTATATAGTGTTTTTGACCCCCACACCATATATTTTTTTTTTCATTAAAAATTAATTTTTGTTAAAAAAATAAACACGTGACATACTATAATTAATGGTTAATGAAATATATAGTCGAATACTCTTCAAAGTCGACTATAAGATTTTTATTCTTATATATTAATTAGTGAGGTATGGTTATCAAAAAAAAAAAAAAAAAAAAATTAGTGAGGTATGAGTATGTGAGAAATGATGACCTCCATTGCCATTAGCTACCGAGAATCAATTTTCTTATATAAAGGCATATAGTATTAATTTTAGCAAAAAACATTATTTCTGTTTATTTATTTTTTTGGGGTACACAACAAGTACATGAGCCTTTTGCTGAATGCTTTAAGTCAAGCATATTTCTTACTTTAGGTCTCTATAAATCAAGTACAATATGCTACATATAAAATAAATTTTTGAACCGAACACATGTCCTTCTTTTGGCATATGAATTATGAAGTACTATGATGACTAATTGTTTTATTAGTTCTTTAATTTATTCTAGTATAAGCCTTATGGGATTCTTAAATCTTAACAAAGTCTGTCTTACATTGTCAAATGCTTTTTGTTTTTGGTTGTAAGATTCCCTTATATTCATTATACTAACCAACATTAGTTGAATTTATTTGAGTTAACAAATTCTTTTTTGTTGTAATACAAAAGACTTTTACTTTTTTTTTTTTTTTTTGAAGGCCAAAAGACTTTTACTTTAGTTAAATGTTTAACTTTATACACGACCAAATGAAACATTTGTAGATTTTTCCACCTCACTCTACAGCTTCTTAATAAGATCCAAACGTTATAGGATAATATTGGCAAGGCAATTATGATAAATTTTCTTTCAAATCAGTTTAAAATAATATTTTCCAATCGTTAAACTTATTATGTGGCAATTCATAAAGCAACTTATATAATAAGTCACATAATTTATTAAATAGATTATGTGACTAAAATTAGACAAATAATCATTTAAATCCTAATATCGTGAAGGAATCTCCACATATTAATCTGAAAGAGTTTCTTCCGAAATAATTTATTATGCCATGATTCATAAAATAACTAACATATGTTAAATCACATAACTCATTAAATTATTTGAATAAATCACATAATTCATTAAATAAGTTACGTAACAAGAAATAGCCTAATAATTAGCAGATATCACCGCGTAATAACTTGAAAGAAGTTTTCTTCCGAAATAACTATGTCAAAGCAATTATAAACCACAAAACCTCACAAATTCATAGCATATGAGAGATAGGATCGATCCCATAAAAAAGAGATTTCTCCCATAAACCAGGTGTTAAAAAAAAAAAAAAAAAAAAAAAACCACAAAAACAACGAGAAGGACAAAATGGTCAATCAGATTCATTTATGACAGATCTGTCTACCGACAAATGAGGAGGTCGGCAACTGTCGGCCGGTGAAACGGGGAGACAAAAGCGGCAAAAATTCCAATTCCCTCTTCCCAATCTTATTTTTCTATTTAAAAAAAAAAAACTAAAATAAACAATTAAAAATTAAAATAGTGCCACTCTCACAGTTATTTTATTTCCGCGTATAATATTTATATTAGCAGTATAAATATACAAACGCCTAAATTTTTTTAAAAATTCCATTTCCATTATTCTTAGTCTTAAGCCCCCCGAAGAATATCCAAAACCCAAAAGCCTAATCTTTCTCTCTCTCTCTCTCTCTTTTTCTCTCTCTCTCTCTCTCTTCGATTCGAGCCCTCGAAGACCTAAAAACTGTAATGAGATGGAAATTCACAGATCATCGAAACCCTAAAATCCTGTGGTTTTCTTGCAAATGCTCTTGTATGAAGCCTCCTTGGCTGATTCCAATTTCCTGGTACAGATTTCGCTTTCCATGAAATTTTTTTAACACTATTTTGAGCTTTTGATTTTGTTTTTATGAAATAAAAAAAATAAATGTTTTATTTTTAAAGTTAGGTAGGCCTGGCTTTTTTTGGTCTAAGTGGTTCCTATAATTTTGGATATCTTTATTTATTTTTGCTTTATTTGGAATTTTATTAGCTGATGTTGATTTTCGAGTCTCGCTTCGTCAAAGCTTAAGGATCTTTGTTGAGGTCATTTTCGATTTTTATTTTTTTAATAAAAAATTTAATTTTGGAGTCTTGAATTTCAGGTGTTTGATGAAATGTCCAAATCAATTATGTGTTTATAATTCTTGTGTGAACCTTAGTTTCTGTTTGGGTTTTTGAGTTTCGAAATGTAATTGTTTGAATGAAATGTCAAAATCAATTGTAATATAGAGAGTTTGCGTTTTATAGAATGTTGTAATCAAATTTTAGTTTTCTGTTCTAAGTTATATATCTATTTAAATGAATTTCCGTGTTCCAAGTCTCATATTTCTTCTTTTTTATTATCCAAAGCTCTGTTTGGTTGCTGAGAAAATTTTGGACAAACAAAAGTTATTGTCTTTTTAATATTTTTTAGCTAATAGAGTAATTGGCTTTGTTGGGTCTTGCTTTTTCACTTCAAGTAATGGATTAAAAAGGAAAGGTGTAATAGGTAATGATAGTACTCTTTTTTTTTTTTCTTTTTTTTTTGTATATTCTTTTTCATCAGTTTTCAGAGCAAACAAACACTAACAGTGAAATTGTAACTTTTATTTTATTTTATTTTTCTTTTTGGGTTTGCCATGTTGTTGATTCCATCTTATTTTATTAACATGTATGGGTGTGGGTTTATTAGCAAATAAAGTAGGTAACGCAACCAAAGGATCTTTAGCTGTAGCAGTTTCGACTTGTCACTGCTTTTTTTTCTTGAGCTAATCAGAGAGGCTCCTATTACCTTTACTGACTTTTTGTGATTTTGTTTTTAAATGCAGATGAATAAAGCTTTTCTCTAGTCTTTCGCGCTGAATTTAATAATGGACATTATAGAGGTTGAAGAAAATTTATTTGCAGCAAGTGATGCCAAGGTATCGATGCAATGTCTGGATTGAAATCAGACTACTGTTAGTTTGGATTTGACATTTTCTTAAAAAGAAATTATTTGGTAATCTGTAATCTATTTTTAAATTTTAATTTAGGATAGCTGCAATCCCATCTACATGAGACTGGCCAACTTTTTTTTTTTCAGTAGTTCTAAATATGTCTGGTCTTTTCCCAAAAGAAAATAAAAAATCTATATATTTCTGGGGCATATACATATGCATGTACGTATGCATTTGCCTTTTCATTTTGTCACATGGGGCTTTTTTCTAAAGGAATATTCATAATTTATGCTTTGAATGCTTCTTTTATTTTATTTTAGAAAAAGGCTAGTTGACAATTGGTGTTTCTGATGATTGATTTTTGGAGTTGGGTTTCATATGAAGGCATGTATAGGGCATGTGACAGTTTCTTTTCTTTAGGTGGCAGGGGGCATGTGAGAGTTTCTTTTCTTTAGGTGGCGGTAATCATATATAACAATTTTTCTTTGGGTTTCCCTGGTAGATAATGAATTCTACTTTCACAAACAAATTCACTAGCAAGTTGAAGCTGTATTGATTATATGAGTTTGGCAAGAATTTGGTCATCTATTTTCCGAGTAAAAGTTATTTGTTTTTCCAAAAGGCTTTCCTTATTTTAGATAGTGGTCAATAGAATTTTTTTATTTGGCATAAACTCTTTGAAGTTTGTACTTAAATTTGGGTACTTAGCTCTTAACATTTTTCCTTATGCAGTTACATGGAGAAATGTGCAAGACACTCTCTGCAATTTATTGCAAAGTATTATCAATTTTCCCATCCTTGGAAGCGGCACGGCCTAGGAGCAAATCTGGAATTCAGGCATTATGTTCATTACATGTAGCGCTTGAGAAGGCCAAGAATGTTCTTCAACACTGCTCAGAATGCAGTAAACTTTACTTGGTATGCTTGTTTTGTTGCATTAATATTTTAATAGTGAGAATATGAGTCACAAAATCATAGAGTGAGCTAATTTTCATTTTAATACTAAATTAATTAGGTAGAGGAATAAGTTGTCCATTATCTTTCTCTCTCTCTCTGGTTTTGGGGGAAGGGAAGGTCTCTGTTTAAGAATGTTTTACCATTGGTTTTTTTTTCTTATCATGCAGGCTATAACTGGGGACTCTGTTCTTTTAAAGTTTGAGAAGGCAAGATGTGCACTTGAAGATAGTCTCAAGCGTGTTGACGATATTGTTCCGCAATCAATTGGTTGTCAGGTGATTATATTCAAGTTCTATCATCTTTTTATTTGCTATTTATGTATGAAGTGTAAGATTTTAAGGTCTTATACTTTCATGATGACCCTCTTCTACTCATTGAATGACCTGTAACTTATATACAATCTTGTCATTCCTTATGTGTGTCACATCAGATCAGTGAATCTATTTGCAAAATTTTAAGTGTCTTAGGAAGCTTTGTCCATGTGTATATGTGGTAACTGATGAGATGTGTGGAGGGAATTTCAATTCTTTTTGAGAAATGAAACTTCAACCAGGACTCTTCTGCAGTGATGGAAATCCCAAATTGATTACCTTAGACATTGGTGAATATATTATATCCTGGTCAAGAAGGCAAAGCCATTATAGGAGTGCTCTTATGGTTGTGCTAGAAGCGTATTCCTTTATTCAGCATGGCTTTGGCAGTCTTGCTAGAGGCTTTTTCCTCTATTCTTGTTGATGCTGAGATGCATCTTTATACATGCCCCATTTCATGACATTGGATGCCACAGGCACCTGTACAATCTATGAGTTCCAATAGTATGTATGGGTCAAAGTTGATGAGGTGATGTGAGTAAACAAATTTGAAGACAAGTAACATGAAATTTTTATAGACACGTATACTTGACTTGAAGTGAGTTTAAGCCTAGCAATTTGGTTTTGAAACCAATATTAAGGCTTCGTATTCATAATGTGGTGTTGCATGTCCATGGGGAGGGATCCACTCTAAAATTAATTTAAAGAGAGCTTGTAAGTGTTAATTTTTTAGGATTTCTTTTAATCTTTCTCCCTTTTGGCTTGTATGGGCTAATGCTGTTCCTTCCAAAGAAATAAGAGAAGAAAAGAATGTACTTTTAAATATTTGATCTGGCCTTCCATCACATGGCTTTGGATAATCCTTGTCTTATTAACCAAATTGGTACTTGAAACAGATAGTGATTTGTGTGGAGGATTTAAGAAATGGAATTGGGATTCGTATTTTCCCTATCAATATAATAATAAGAAAATTTTCCTATTGCCTGGAAGGGACAAAAGAAACATTTCCTGATCAAACTCCCATCCTCCTCAGTCACATATTTACAGATTGTTTCAAATAGTTCAGCATCAGTCGCATGCTGGATGGTCCTCTAGATGACTTTGTCGCATCTTTACACTTCCTTAGCAGGTTTTGGCCTGATATTAACAAGACATACCTCTTTACCTGAGGGGATCATATTCTAATAGATTCATTTCAAATTGTATAAGGCTAACCATAAAATTATCTTTCTAAATGGTATTGTCTTGTGGTCTTTTGTTGCTAATACATTTGTCTACATTACTTTTGAAGTATTCTAACTGCTTTTGTAATTGAACCTCCTTTTAGATTAAGCATATTGGGAGGGAACTCGAGGATACTGTGTTTGCACTTGATCCGTTAGAGAAGCAAGTTGGTGATGAAATTATTGCATTGCTCCAGCAGGGCAAAAAATTCAACAACAGTAATGACACTAATGAGCTAGAGTGTTTTCACAAGGCTGCTACAAAACTTGGCATAACCTCTTCTAGAGCAGCTCTTACAGAGAGAAGAGCTCTCAAGAAACTCATAGAAAGAGCTCGTGCAGAGGAAGATAAGAGGAAGGAATCAATTGTGGCTTATCTTTTACATCTCATGAGAAAGTACTCCAAATTATTTAGAAGTGAGATATCTGATGATAATGATTCACAGGGTTCCACACCTTGTTCTCCTACTGTTCAGGGTTCTGTTGAGGATGGTGGACCTGGTGGCAATTGTCATGCCTTTGAACGGCATCTGTCAAAACTTAGCTCTTTTAATTTCAAGCCAAATAATAAAAGATCAGGGCAGATGATTCATCCGCCTGAAGAATTAAGGTGTCCAATATCGTTGCAACTTATGTATGATCCAGTCATCATTGCATCCGGGCAAACATATGAAAGGATATGCATTGAGAAATGGTTCAGTGATGGGCATAGCACCTGCCCAAAGACTCAACAGAAACTCTCTCATCTCTCGTTGACTCCTAATTACTGTGTAAAGGGCCTAATTGCTTCTTGGTGTGAACAGAATGGAGTCTCTGTTCCTGATGGCCCCCCAGAGTCTCTTGACCTCAACTATTGGAGGCTGGCATTGTCTGAGTCTGAGTCTGCAAATTCAAGATCTATGGACAGTGTTGGTTCTTGCAAATTGAAGGGGGTTAAGGTTGTTCCTTTAGAAGAGAGCGTTATCATGGAAGAGGCTGGTATCACAGAGGAAGCTGAAGAAAATGAAACAGAAGATTTGTCTTGTAAGCCAGAAGTGTCTGAGCTTGGTGTTTTGGACAGTTACCAGAATTTTCTGTCTGTCTTGAATGAGGGAGGAGATTTGAGGAGAAAGTGCAAAGTTGTGGAACAAATAAGGTTGTTGCTGAAGGATGACGAGGAGGGCAGGATTTTTATGGGGGCCAATGGCTTCGTGGAAGCTCTTTTGCGATTTCTAGACTCAGCTGTGCAGGAAGGGAATGTAATGGCTCAGGAAACTGGAGCCATGGCTCTCTTCAACCTAGCTGTCAACAATAGCAAGTATGTACTATGTTCAATGTTTCCTGAGTATAATAACAAACATGACCATTTGTCTTATCTATTTATTTAATTATTGGCGTTTTACAAATTATACCTCTTGGACTGTGATGTGGGTGTTAATTTGGCCCTTGAACTTTGAAAATTAACCCCTTGGACATTACCACCTACATGAAAAATTAAACTCTGCTAGTATTTTTAGCTAAAAACTAACGGATTTAGTTCTGTGATGTACACATGGTTTCTACCATATCATCAATATATATTTTTTTGATAAGTCATATCATCAATATATTTGAAAAGGCATTATGATAATGTGCATGTCACATGATTAAGTCCATGAAGCTTTAATGGAAGATAGTAACAAATGGTTTGATTTTTTACAAACCTAATGTAGGAGTTAATTGTTTAAATCAAATTTCCAAGGACTAAATTGAAACTCATGTCAAATGGTCAAAGTCCAAGTGTAATAATATTTGAAAAAACCCCTATTTAATTAATTTATTTTTGTACTGTTAATTTTACACACATTGCCAGTGGCTTGTGAACCCATGACTAACCCTCCACCCTATTTTTATAGGGGAAGGTGGTACCATTGGTCATATGTTTTGTTGAACTATTAAAGGAGTTATGATAGCATTAAAACATTAAAGATGGTCCTTGCCATCCAAGAAGAACTGGAACATAATTCTAGCAATGATCTGGTTGTGATGACATAATAATTAGCGTAATAGTCATCAGTTCATTGTTGTCATCGTTATTATTTGTCTTCCTTTATTATTATTATTATTATTATCAGCATCATCATCATCATCATCATTGCTGTTGTTGTTATAGTTTTGGTAGTAATATTATAAAAAATTCATAATTATCACAATGATCTGGTTGTAATGACATGTTGAGTGCATGAAGACCTTTCCTCACCTATTTCTATTTATATTTTTTATTATGATGATTACCATTTATCTTTGTATCTTTTCTTCCTCTTTCTTATGTAAAGGTAAAAGTAGTCAGCCTTAATATGCTCTTGAGAAATGCTTATATAATCAGTGTATTATATGAATGTATTGTCCCTGCAATTGGCTTCCTGAACTCTTCAATGGCATCCCGGTTGTAAAGGCCTCATTATATTTTCCTTATTGTTTTAATGGCAACTCTTCGTTTGAAAAAAAAAAAATTTGACACTGAAAAAATTAAGTAATTTCTTTTCCACTATCCTTTGAAGTGTAGTCTCATCTCTCTTACTCTAACACACACACACACACACACGGCATCAAGAAGATGAATTTGTCCACTTTCTCTTTGAATGTCATTTATTTGTTTGTTTTTTCCCTCTCTCTCTTTTGCACACACATATGAAGCATCAATTGTAATCGTGGTATCAAGAAGATTGATGTAAACCATCTTATCCACCTTGAATGGATGATTCAAATGTGCATTATTTGCTGACAGCTGTTTTTTGGAGAACAGTTTTCTATTTTTGAATTTATATACTAATCCTTTCATGTCCTTCAAAGAACATAATTAAATTACTTTTTCTCTATCATTATTTTTCTTAACAATAATTTTAAGCTGCCCAAAGATACGAGGGATAAGTTACTTATCACCAAAAAAAGATATAAGGGGTTTGTTATTTGTTGATTCCTTTTTAATAGTTGGAGTGTTAGACTTTGGATCTCTTTATTGAAAAATTGAAACTCCTATGTGTATGTGGTCCCAGTAACTTGTGTATCATGTTAAAATTTGTCTTTAAGTGTTTTTTTTTTTAATTACAAATTGGTAAATAATGAAGATCTTTCGAAAATTTGGATATTGATTGTTTCCTTTTTTGCCCACCCAGAAATAAGGAAATGATGTTAGCAGCAGGAGTAATTCCATTGTTGGAGAAGATGATCTCCAATCCCAATTCCCATGGGTGTGCCACAGCACTCTATCTGAATTTATCCTTACTAGAAGACGGCAAGCATATCGTTGGCTCAGGTCAAGCAATCTCTTTTTTAACCCAGGTCCTTCGAGCTAATCCTGAACCCCAGTGCAAGCTTGATGCCCTTCATGCCCTCTATAATCTCTCTACCCTTCCTTCTAATGTTCCGAGCCTACTTTCAGCTGGCATCGTCAGCGGTCTCCAATCACTTCTTGCTGCCTCTGGTGATCAAACGTGGACAGAGAAAGTCATAGCTGTCCTTATAAATTTGGCTTCAAGTCAGTCAGGTGAGAATGAAATGGTATCAACACCTGGTCTTATTAGCAGACTGGCATCAATATTGGACATTGGTGAACCTGTTGAGCAGGAGCAGGCTGCCTCATGTCTCTTGATTTTGTGTAATGGAAATGAAAAATGCAGTCAAATGGTTCTACAAGAAGGGGTAATACCTGCATTGGTGTCAATCTCGGTGAATGGGACCTCGAGGGGGAAAGATAAATCTCAGAAACTCTTGATGCTGTTTCGGGAACAGCGACAACGAGACCACCCACCTGCTGAAATGCAGCCGGCTGAAAGTAGTAAGAATGCCATGGCTGGTCCAGACTCAAAGCCACTATGTAAATCGATGTCTAGAAGGAAGATGGGGAAAGCTTTTAGCTTCTTCTGGAAAAGCAAGAACTACTCAGTTTATCAGTGTTAGGCCATCAGTGTTGTAAATTTCTGTTTTATCATCATTTTCATTTCTTCTGTCCTGTTCCCATGGGCATCACGTATTTTTTTGTTTCAGAGAGAGGAGATGTACAGGCCCCTGTAATTTATGGATTTTTTGGGTTTTTTATTTTTCTTTCTTTTTTTTTTTAATTATTTTTTTTTCCACTTTTGGGTAGGAATACATGTATTTGTATGTCAATCTGTAAGCCTTAGATCCTTGATTGGAAAGAAACTAGTTGTGTTCGGATATGAAATTTCATGTGAAAGCTAAAATGTAAGACCATCAGTGCCAATCAATTGTACAGCAAGGGTTTAAATGCTTTACCAATTGCCTGTAGCTTGTGCTATTTTCTAGTGTTTGCTTTTATTTCAACAGAGTTATTAGTTACAACTTGATATTGTTTAGCCAAGAGTTTTGTAGTTCAATTGTTACCATTTGAAGGATTGTTGTTTTAATTATTATTTATTTATTCAGGTTGTGAGAATCATGTTCCATAGGCGATGGTCCTCAAAATGGTTATCTAACCAACAATGTTATACCCACTAGAGTCGCTGCTTAAGTTAAATTAAAAAAAAAAAAAAAATCAGAAGGTACATTTTTATTCAATGAAAACTTGAGATTACATTGTAGCTTTGAGCTTTGAGCTTTGAGAAAGAAATTAAAATCGAAAAATACATAGCTTTTGGTCCTAGTTACATTTTAAAGAAAATTACAGTTTCTTGTATCTTAACTATAATCTAAAAAAATATGGAAAGGAAAGGTGTTAAACATTCATCCCGCTCAACTTAGAACTTGGTCCTTTCGGATCTAATGGTTTATTTATTTATCTTATAGATATCTAATGGTCATATAATGTTATGTTCGAACCTATATTTAATCCATTCATGTCATCATTTGTGAACTTATTAGCAACAAAGGAAATTTACAAAATAATGAAACAAATACTAAAACTTAAGGCAAAATTAAATGGAACTAAACAAAAGAACTAAATTGAAACCATACTCAAAAAAAAAAAAAAAAAAAAAAAAAAAACTAAATTGAAACAAAATAAAGTCAAAGGATGGAAATGAAAAGAATAAAACTTAAAGGACTAAATAAAAAACATGTCAAAGTTAGAGGGCTTACTTTGCAATTTAGCAAAAAACAAATGCCAAAACGTAGGACAAAACAACAAACATGGTTGTATTAGTACTCTAATGGTCTAATTACAAATTTAAAACTAGTCAACATTATGTCTAACTCACAACACCACCCCCCCCACCACCCCCCCCCCCCCCCCCCCCCCCCAAAAAAAGAAATTTTTTTTTTTTGTTGAAAATTTGTTCCCTATCATATATAAATGTTAAAATCGAAGAACACCCTGAACCCTAAACTATATTCTTAAACCCCTAAAGCTTATTCCCTGATACCCTAATCTTAAAATCCCAAATCCTAATGCTATAATCATAAAACTCTAAACCTTAGCTCTAATACCCTAACAATGAAATAAAGCAAAAACACTTCTATTACCTATACATGTAAGGGTGAATACGTCAGCATCGATAGTTTTCAAAATCTCGTTGTTATTACTTTTATGTTCGCTTTGAAAGTTAGTGTTTTTTGTTCTTCTCAAAATCTTGGGCAAAAATGGGCTTTTGCCCCTTTTGCCTAAAAAATGTAGCAAAATGTTCATGTTCTGAAATTATTTAGCAAAATACCTCTGTTTTGAAACTCGATTTTCTAAAAATCGAGTTTTACATTGAAACTCGATTTTTAGAAAATCGAGTTATATGCAATCAAACTTTAAAAAAAAAAAAAAAAAAAATTATAGAACTCAAGTTCCATGTGAATTTTTTCAAATAACTCGATTTTCATCAAATCGAGTTTCAAAGTAGGGGTTTTTTGTTAGATAGTTTCAAAACATGGGCATTTTACTACATTTTTTTGGCGAAAGGGACAGATGCCCATTTTGGCCCGAAATCTTGTATATTGATTTGAACTTAACACGGATATAGCATAAGTGTGCAAGTTTGGATTACTCTCCATTAATAAAACGTTAATTTTAGTGTGCATTTGGAAATAGTTTAAGAGGGTGGGAAAACTTAAATATAAAAGCTTGCTAATCTTAAAACCCTAAACCCAACGCCATAATTTTAATGAATATCAGTCCCTTGTCTCGTTTGCTGGGTTGGATCACCCTAAGCCCTAAACTATAGTTCTAAAAGTCTAAACCTTAACCCCAATACCATAATCTTAAACCACTAAACCCTAATAACGTAATCTTAATACCCTAAACCTAAACCCTAGGCCACACACATCCCAAACTTTAATATTAATTCCCTAAACACTTTCTGCCGTTTATTCTCAAAAAAAAAAAAAAAAAAAAAATCCCTAAACACTTAGGATTAACTATGTAACAAAAAAAAAAAAAATTAAGTGGTTGTGGCTTTGTGGGATAGCTAAATTATCTTTTGAAAAAGAGAGAGGTTAGGAAAAATTAAATATAAAAACTTGCTTAAAAATTTTGCATAAAAATAAATCTTGCACAAACTTGTTCTTGTATTTTATTTTGTAGAGGAAATTAACCGTGTACTAGAATAGAAGTGTTTTTGATTCAAAAGCCATAAAAAATTCAACCTACCCGATAATTTCAAACATGCTCTGCTCTCTAGAGTCCAATCAAAGTCCCTCATTGAAAAATCCCAAACCTTGACACTTATCTGCCTCTGTTGGTGAGATTCACACCATTCTACCTCTGATGGCAAGGCCTAGAAAAGGCGAAAAGTCACTTTTAGTCCCTACATTTTCAAGCGATTTTCATTTTAGTCCCTACATTTTATTTTTGCTGCTTTTAGTCCCTATCCTAAAAAACGCTTCTTGTTTTGGTCTCTGTCGTTACATCAGAGACGGAAAAAGTTGACGTGGCAAAAGGAATGAATAAATAATACTTATTTAATATCCACATGGCCTAAATTAATAATAAAAAATGTCACGTCAGCATCTAAATTAAAAAAAATTAATTAATAAATTTTAACTAATTATAAAAAATTAAAAACTAAATTAAAAACTAAAAATCATATGAATTGAGATCTAAATGTGTCTTGAACAAGAACAACAAGAACATAACTCCAGATTCAAGAACACAAACCCAGAAATTCAAAAAAAAAAAAAAAACCAGTAAATCAAAAACCCAGCCAAATCAAGAACAAAACATCTAAATCATCCAACATCAACAACAAAACAACAGAGCACCAATCAGACCACAGATCATCAACAAACCCTATAGAAAACCCAATCAAAATCCATAAATTACATCATCAAATTACAAAAACAAAAACCCTAACATTTCTCAAAATCAAAATTAGGGCTCGTTTGATTTTAAATCAATTTTATTGTAGAAAAAAAAAATGGATGACATGGAAGACGACGCGAGGTACCCTTCAAAGCCCTATTCTTTAAACCCATACAACCCACCTCGTCGCCCTAGAAATCCAATTCGCAATGCTCCTTTCTCTCACCCAGTCTCCAGTCGCTACGAAATCGAAGAAGACGACGACGACGACGAAGAAAACGACGTCAAGTTGGAAGAAGATTTGGACGACGAAAACCCAGATGGTTATTATCGAAATTTGGAAGGAGATGGTGAATTTGTCGATAGGCACTCAAAGAAGAGGAAGCTAAGGAATTCGATTCCCGAGTTCGAGTTCGACTTCGCTTCGGTGCCGAGGAGTAGTAGGAGCTCGAAGCCTCTGTAATCAGGTGCTGATTGGAATGAGCACGCGGTGTTTGTGCTGTTGGAGGTGTGGAGGGACAGGTTTCTCCAACTGGGGAGGAAGAGCTTGAGGTCTGAGGACTGGAACGATGTTGCGGAGAAGGTATCGGAGGCGTTGAAGATGGAGAAGGATGAGTTACAGTGTAGGACTATGTTGGATAAGCTGAAGAGGAAGTACAAGAAAGAGAAGGCTAAAGTTGAGGACATTGGATTGAGTTCTAGCAAATGGGTCTACTTTAAGAAGATGGATATGTTAATGGCTTTGTCGCCGAGGCAAGAGTGCGGGTTGGCGTGCGAGATTGATTCTGGGGAGTGTGTTTATGAATACTTGGGTTTATTTGGAGAGGTCTAATGGGTTTATTTAGATGTTTTGTTCTTGATTTGGCTAGGTTTAGATTTACTGTTTTTTTTTTTTTTTTGAATTTTTGGGTTTGTGTTCTTGAATCTGGAGTTGTGTTCTTGTTATTTTTGTTCAAGACACACTTAGATTTCAATTCATACGATTTTTAGTTTTTAATTTTTTTTAATTAGTTAAAATTAATAAACTAATTTTTTAATTTAGATGCTGACGTGGCATTTTTTATTATTAATTTAGGCCACGTGGATATTAAATAAGTATTATTTATTCCTTCCGTTTGCCACGTTAGCTTTTTCGGTCTTTGATGTAACGGCAGGAACCAAAACGAGAAGCGGTTTTCAGGATAGGGACTAAAAGCGGTAAAAATAAAATGTTGGAACTAAAATGGGAATCACCTGAAAATGTAGGGACTAAAAGTGACTTTTCGCCCCTAGAAAATTATCCTAAATTGCTAATACACAACAAGACTCTTACAAAGACTTGAGGTTGCCACTTAGTTACTTTGTCAACTGTGGAGTTTGAAATTGATTTATTTTCTGATTGTTTGTTTGTGTTTTATTTATTAATTTATATATTCTTAATTTAATAAATTAATCAAAATATCAAGGATTATGTAAGAATTTGTTGGTAGCCCATTTTAAAAACAGTTTGATGTTTTAAATACAAAATATATGAGTCTTTGTTCTCGAGAGATAACTGTCCATATACTGGCAAGCGATGTACGAATTCTTGAGACGAAAGGAGTCGTTTGATCAATAGAAATATATATAGAGTGTGATTGTGTCAGCCAAAAAGGGGTGGGGCTTAGTCGTCTTTCTCTTAATTTTGAAAGTATTGACAAATACTAAAAAAAAAAAATTGATGTTCCGAATCAAAGACATTTGTTTACTCTATCTGATAGATATGGGGATCCCCTATTCTTTTCTTTCAATTATGATTGAACACCTTAAATTGAAAAAATAAAAATTATATACATAATTATTTTTAAACTAACCTATTTTACCTAACTTAAAAAAATATTGAATACTATTGTAGATACCGCATTTTGTACCCTTTACAACTCGGGCTCCTGTTCTCTAATGATGTTGAAATTCTAAGATCCAAGGTTGGTTTAGGGCCCAATTAGATGTTAAATTGAATTGAGAAATGTTGAAATGAAAAATATAACCTTTATCGAGCAAATAAATCTTTTTGGAAAAAAAAAGGCCAAGGAAGCCCTCGACATGCGCATGCAGTAACCTACGTGCGTAGCCATGATGCATGCGCATGCAGGCATGATCTTGTGCACGCATGTAGGGTTTCGAAAACATAAAAAAAGTAAGTTTTCTGCATTAATACTAAGGTTTGGAACGAATCTCACATCGTCTGGGAGTTGTTCCAAACTCCAATTTTCTCAATATAAATAGCCATACATGATACATTTTCAAAACGAATAGAAATCTTAGGGGAAAACACTAAGATTCACTAGAAATAGTGAATCAAAGAGGGAGTTTTTTACAAAACATCCTCAAGTCAATTTTCTTTTGATTGCAGCCTTTTTTGGCCTTGATTTTCGAGTTTAAAATTACCAATCACTTTTTATTGATTGTGAATAAATTTGACTGAGGGGAACAGTCAAAAATCAAGCTTGGAAAGCTTTGTGTTTGAGGTATTAGTCTAAACTTTCTTTCTCTTTTTATGATTTAATCTTTCTATTTGCTTTAGTTTTTTTGTTATTATATGTTTTTATATGTGCATATGCAAGTTAGATTTGTAAACTAATATGAAAAGTGTATGAGATATCTAACTGTACATTTTGATGAAAAAGCTCAAGAACAATAAAAAATGAAGCTCTAACATCAAAATGTTGAGAGAAAAAGAAAGTAGTGCAAGTAAAGTAAAGATGACAATGGGATGTGTGTGGATAACCCTTTGAAAGGGATGAAAAACCACAGGTGAGTTAGAGTGAATGTCCCTTACTCTGAGAACAAAAATGGAGGTTTCCCTTGTATAGTGATGATGTTCTAACTAAAGGAGAGGTATTTTCTCTACCTCACTTTCTTACAAACTTTCTACTCTTTCTCTAATGTTCTATCTTGGTTCTTGCCCTAATAGTCCAGCAACATGTTCCTCTTATAGTCCGAGGAATGTTGCTAGGTACACGAGACAGATGTCAAACTGTGATTCCCCTATTTGAACCCTAATACAACTATTGTATTATGTAGTGGTTGGAGGAGAGAGAGTAAGCACGTTGAGGTCAATATAGTGGCATGAAAAGTGACCCTGCGACCACAGGGGGAGCAATCCTTGGACAAGGAAAGGGACATCAGGGGCATTGAGAATAATGCATGTGTATCTAACAGTGGTCCAGCACAAGCACAGCCAATGGGAGGGAAGGATCTCATAACCTCCGACCAAAAAGGGTCACTATCTCCCTTTTGTGAGTGTCGAGTGTCCATGTTAGGTGCAAATCCTACTCTTCCCCAATATGGTCACGTCATTGGCATGGACCAAAGATACTTTCTCCCAGCCATTCCACGTGTGGAGTCCGGATCTAGCCATGTCAGCATTCCCCCATGCCTTAACTGGTGTACTGTACAATATGTTTATGTTTGTGTAGTCTTATGTTTTAAAAGTATGTTAGGTTGTTAGAATCTTTGTTTGGAAGTTCTTCTCCGTTTTCTGTGTTGCTAGGTGTTGAGGACTCTTTTTTTCACCCCACATGGCATTACTTTATTGGCAGCCCATGCCACATCAACATATTATTGATTTTTTAGGCAAATCTCTTTAAAGCTCAAGATAAGCTTATATCTCATTGAACTACATGGATTGGGCTCACATAACCCACAAGATCCTTACTTCAAGAGGCGGATTCATGATCCACGTTTCCTCTTCATCAATTGGGATCATAACCCCATGACATCATCAACATCAACATATGGATCGGGTTCAAGCAATGAATCAAAGCTCACGGCCCATATTACCTCTCTTACACTCATGGAAAGCGGCTTCTTCAACAAAAACCCATATTTACACAAAATGACAATAAAACCAAAGGTATGTAATCTCATCTTAGGCTTATAATCTAAGCTCATAAATCTCTTTGGGGAAACTTTGGGAGTCGTGGTTTGGAGGGCCAAGAGGTATGTTCAGTAAAGCTCTAGCGGTTTAAAGTTGATAAAAGAAACATGTTGCTTGGCGTGTCTTCTTCAACTCTCTGAACTCTGACGAGTTCGTGTGTAACGGGTAACATATGGTAAGCATCTCTTATCACAAAGCACTTAAAACGATAAAATTCCCCATTGCTCTTTTTCTAAAACTTAATATTCATCATATGATAAATCCTCAATATCTCCAGCCATCTAAATGCTGAGAAAATAACTATTCATTCAACCTCTAGCTATTCCTATACAAATTTAGAAACTTCATTATATTATTTTACATAAATCTTATTACTACTTTTAGCTAAAATTCAACTCAAGCACATGGCCTAATCTGATTGGCTATCTTTAATCTCCAAATATATAGAATATTCATGATATCTCTAAATATCTAGCTGTTGTTTGCCACAATCAGACCAAATATTTCTCTGTCAGCTGCCAGAGCAGAGCATTAAAGGCTCTTCTTGCTCACCAAGATTAAGTCACAACACAATAAGACTTTAACTAGATCTCTAAAACTTTATTAACTTATAGCCAATCCTTTTATTACTTACTAAAAATGTGTTCGTAATAGAACCTTGGACCAAAAACACAAACACCCAAAAAAGGAAACATTTTCAGCAGAACTCCAGCAGTGTGTTCAGCACTTGACACTTGGTTGGAAGTGACATCAGCAGCCTTTTAATGCTCAAATCCCATCAGCCTGATATTTGACCTCATCTGCTTCTACTCCAAGCAACAGCTGTCTTATGACAACAGTGACAGCTGTCTCATGATAGCTGTCACAGCTTTTCCTGACAACTAGGACAACTTTTTCTAAACAGAAGTAACAGCTGACCCAGCAGCCTTGAAATTACTGATTTTTCCACATTTGGCTGAAATCAAAACCAATTAAAGAAACTACATTTTTCTTGTTAAAATACTTTTCTTTTCTGCTACTCTTTCCTTTAGCAGCTGTTACCCAAAATAGCAAGAATACCTTAAAGCTAAACATATCTTTTTTGGCCAAATCTTAAGATGGATTTTCTAAAGATTCATTACTAATTGGGACAGATTTTGGCTGATATTATTTGCTAAAAACATCCCCTTAAACTCAACTATAAATGGAACCCCTGAACAACATCCTAAAGGAGACTAATAAAGAAGAATAACTCTCATAAATTTCTCTATTCTCTCTCCCTCTGATAATCTTCTTAAGCTCTTAATGAAGGTCTGAGCTTCTGAGTTTTTAGTTTCCAAATTAGGAACTAAACTCTTCAACCCTTAGCTCATAAATGCCCTTCATACATCCTTCAGTAGAAAATCCCAGCAGCTTTGCTAAACACACTACAAAACCATTACTCTCTTATACTCATTATCTCACTCTCCATATTCTGAAAATATGTCTGTCTGCCCATATTTCTAAACATCTCTTCCTCCACTTCTCTTATACAATCTCATACACATTTACTACATCATTACATATAACACACTACAACTCTTCTGAGCTCCACTCTCATACTTTCTCACTCTGAAATTCTACTATTTTGCTGCCCATAAACACATCTCAATACTTTTCTCCACATTTCTTATAAAAACCCTTCTCATGGAAAGTATGAACTTCTAATATTAAAGCCCTTCTCCTAGAAGGCACCAAGATATCATATCAAAGCCCTTCTCATGGAAGGCACAAATATATCTTACACAAAGCCTTTCTCTTAGAAGGCACAAATACAAAAACTCCATACAAAAGCTCTTCTCATGGAAGGCAACACTATTCATAACTTCACAATAATTAAAAGAGTATTGTCAAGGAGGAAACTCATTTAAATGCATGATAAGAGGGGCAAGCTTAACCAGCCTCTACACATAGCTGGACATACTCTCTCTCCCTCTAGTTGCACCCATTTTTCCCCTTCAATATTGAAGTTATCATGGCAAACTACCTCTCTACTGCTGGAGTCATTCCACTGGAATACTATCAGCTCACTGATGCTACATAACTGGAGCTATAAACCATACAAAGATAAGTAACTTTGCTTCCATATCCTAAAATTTACATCATTAAGTACATGATTACTTCACATTTAAATACATTTTACTTTATCTCAACCACTATTACAACTATTAATCAAAGCTATTATATCAAACACATATTATATATTTATTCAACCATTATCATGATTCTTAGACTTTGGTTTTAATGGTTTTGTAGGCTTAAAAATAAGCCGGTAGCCGTTGGACCACGTGGCCCAATGTTGAGTTCCAGATGCAACTCCCCAAACACAACCTGGACTTAGCAAGGTCACCCCTCTAGCGGACAACATGTGGCCGAGCAACCGAAAAAGGCCCCCAAACACTAAGGTTTCTGGGGCGGATTCCACGTGCGCATAATCCTGCCTGCGCACGTAGGCTTGATTATGCACATGCAATGTTGAGTTCTAAATGCAACTCCCCAAACACAACCTGGACTTAGCAAGGTCACCCTTCTAGCGGACAACATGTGGCTGAGCAACCGACAATGGCCCCCAAACACTAGGGTTTCTGGGGTGGATTCCACGTGCGCATAATCCTGCCTGTGCACGTGGGCTTGATTATGCACATGCAAGCTTGTTCATGCGTGCGCATGATCCTACCTAGAAACTTTAACCCTAGTTTATTTGATTCTATTTCTTGTTTCCTTGCATAAAGATGCTTCTATTTTAGATCATTTCTTTTATATTTATGGTTTTGAGCTTCTGTTTCACATGCTTGTTGTATGTTTGCTTTCCATATGCTTAAATTAGGGTTTATTTTTCTTTCTTTGATGTTATGAACACGCATTCATATGTCCATTCATTGATGCCATAGGTGATGTGATGCTGTAAGGTAAGTGAGGTAAGTCATGCATTCACATGAACTTACATCCTTGAATATTATCTTACTTTGATGATGAGTATGAACATGCTTGTTTGGGTGAGTTATTCTTGATGTGTAGAAGCAATCATTTGTTATTTAGATCTTTTCATGCTTGTGTTTCTGCCATGATTTGTTTGATGCCTTGGATGATATAACATGATGTGAGATAGGAGTATGTTAGGGTTTGTGATGTTTGGAGATGCCATGATAGATGTATATTAGGGTATGCCATGATAGATGAATGATTAGGTTTTTTTGGGGATGATTGATGCCATGTTGTATGCTTAGATGTATGCTAGTATGTGTGTGAGTTAGAATGCAATATTGAGTATGCCTTTGTAAGGTTGAAATTTATCAACCATCTTGTTGGCTTTATTCCGTGCCAATTTGCTTGTAATTTAGCATTTAGTAACCCTGTAATTAGGTGGGATTATTGTAAGGGTAGTGTGCGAGAAGATGTGAAGAAAAGCTCAAGTTTGTGCAAAGAAGCAGAGCTTCGCGGCTAGGACTCGCGGGTGGCTCGCGACTGGCAAGCCGCCAAATGCAGGCACGTGAGATGCACACAGGGAAGCTGAAGGGTTGCGCCGGCTGTCGCACTACAAGACAAAAGTCCCAGGCTGGCCAGGCCGTTACGTCGCGACTTGAACTCGCGACTTGGACAAGCCGCGAGACCAAGCCGCCAATTTACCCTGTTTGGCAAAAACTGTCTCTTCGTATTCTTTTCTCACCCCACTATATATAGACCCTTATACCCACGATATTGAAAGAGCTTCCAGAGAGAATTTTGTGAGAGAAACCCTAGAGCAAAACAAGATTGCCTCATCCCCAATCTTTACCTTAGAGACTCTACAAATTCCTTTACTCTCTTCCTCTCCATTATCATACCCTTGAGAGGTTTTTTGACCAAATCCTTATCTCACCACACCCATGTTTGTGAGAAAGCTCATTTGGTGCTAAGGAAAGCAGTTTGGAAGGAACCAATATACATTGGTTGATGCTATGGTCTAGTAGCGGAATCCGGGAAGTTAAAGAAGAAATAGGTTCGGCGTAACCTCGTTGAAGCAAGAAACTTGGAGGGCTTAGGTACTTGGGTAGATTAGGCTTGGAGGGTCTTCTGCTGTTTATGTATCCCAACTACATTCTTTAGTGGATTATTTGACCGCTTGGAGGGCGGCGGAGAGGTTTTACGCCGAGGACTTCGGTTTCCTCTTCGATAACACATCGTGTGTTGTCTGTGTGTTTGCATCTTCATTCCCTTTATCTTTGCCTTATATTTACTGCTGTGGATGTGTTTATATTTGGCTCAGGTTGTTTATCAATTCTGCTATAAGCTTGTTATCATGTTCCGCACATTAATTGTTTGATATAAAGCTTGAATTGGTAATTTTGTAATTTAGGGTCTAAACGTTCAAGGGTGTTTCATACCCATTTTGAACTTTCAGCTTTTAATAGGGTTAAGACATAAGACAAAATGAAAGGAAGCCAATCCTAGGGTTGGGCTGTTTTGGGTACCTAATACCTTCCCAAAACCGTACCTAAACTTTGAACCCATATTTTTGGTAGTAAGATCAAAAAGGTCATTTCTCGAGAGGACGCTTATATATGGTTTTTAGACCATTGCAAAAACTAGGTGGCGACTCTCTCGTTGTGTCCACAACTATGACTTGAAAATCTCAAGAATTTGGGTTTAACAAAAAAAAAAAACTCCCCCCCCCCCCCCCCAATATAATCATTAACTCCTTAACCAAAAAGGAGAAAAAACCAAATAATAACAATAAGAATTAGTCTAAATAATAGCAAAAATAGCCTAAATAACAGCAAGATTTGGCTAAAAAACAACAAATGGACAAAGCATTCAACTTAAAGGCCATTAAAAAAAAAAAAAAAATCCTAATCATTCAAATTTGTAACTCATTTAACTCATTCCATAAAGATAATTCATAATTTCATTTTTCCTAAAAAATGGTTTCAAGAGAGATGTTGTGGTTGTAAGCATGGCTTTAAAAATCGGACCAGGGGCAAAATTGGATTTGCCTTTGGTTCTTGGTTTTACCCTATTTTGACAAGTTTTTAGGGTTTTTTTGGACTGAACTAGTGGCCGGTTCCTGGTTCAATTGTTTGGATCGACCGGTCCGGTCTAATTTTTAAAACCATGGTCGTAAGTTATTCTCGACGGCATTGGTTGCTTTGCTCTCCTTGGTGGCTTGGCTTGTAGTCATACCATGTATCATCTATAATTCTCTCTCCCCGTTTTTATCTTTTCTATCATCATTTTATATACTCTCTCACTTTATTACTTTAATCTCAACATTCGTAGTTTTCATTTTATCTCTCATCATTCCCATTTTGCTTGTTCATTTTGTTAGTTTTAATTTTAACCGCTTTTTGCTTGACTTGAGTTTTTATTGATTTTTTTTTTTTTTTGTTTTGTAAAAAAATATATACTATACTATTATTTTATTAAAAGAAGACTATTAGACCATTTTAATTGTTAGTGATGTTGATATATTCAAGTTATTTTTAATATTAAATTTTGTATAATTTTAAGTTTCTTAATGGCTATCCTAACAAAAATTCCTAGAGCTACCACTATCTTCAATGAAAATTTTGTAATAAAAGAAACTGTAATTCCTTCCAAGCACCAAGATGCTGAGGTTGATCTGAATCTGATTTGTTTGTCTAGACCCACTTAACAACGGCGGGCATATCGAGTACTCTATGCATCACTGACTTTGAGTCCATTCTTAGCCCACCACTTTGGGTTGGGTCTTTGGAATTGTTGTGGTTTGTTGGTTGGTTTGTTTTTAAATAAAATAAATTTGGGATTTGAATTGTTGTAGCATTGATTATGTTTTGGTGGTGATTTGGGTTCAAAATTTTTGAAATTTTCAATGCAGTTTTTGGTGTATGGGTGTTTGTCAAAAATGCTCAGATTTTATTTATTTATTTTTGAGAAAAATGATTGAGTTAAAAAATGGAAAGAGAGAAACATTTCCAAAATGGTTCAAGAAGGAGAAAAACAATTGAAAATAGGTGTTGAGAATAAACTATCAAAATACTTTTTGTAGGGTCTGCTTTTGTTGCCCAAGCCCAAGGGATATGGGTCAAAGGCCCAACGAATCCAGAACAATGAATTTGTAGAGAGTGGATCGAAGGTTTAGGCGCTGGCCGGTGTTCACGAGGCGTGAACTCCTTTCTCTTTTATTGAAGAAATACTTAGAACAGTTTACAACCGGGAGATGCTCCTCGGACCATGGCCGAGGAGGCTTTTCTTCCCTTTTCCTGTTGACCCCCTTTTTTGTACCCCCCCCTTCAGGAGGGATTCCCTTACATTATATACCCTTTACCCAACCGATCCTAGCCCTACACTTGTTGAGCGATCAGGACATTACTCAGGTGCTTGTCCCATCAGCCGCCTTCTCACTCTCTTTGGGAGTCGTGGCAACCAAGGTAGCACTGGTGCGGAGTCCTTTCCTCATTAATGCGGCTAGGGCGGTAGTCAGGGGCATTTAATGTGGAGGTGACTGTTTGTCATGAGCTTGTCCCTCCATCAGATTTGTATTGCAGGCGCATGGTATTCCTCCTCGGCCATTTGAATAGTCATGAAGGCTTCCTTGGAAGTGTTTGCTGGTTGCCTTAAGTTCTCGAATGTCCGATGGTGGGGTCGTCCTCGGCCTGGCCAGCTGTGCGCCTGGGCTTCTTCTTTTCCTCCTCGGATTTTGGGTGCCTTCTCGGCTCGGGCCTTCGGCCCAGAAACGAAGTGGGCTGGGCCGTAGGATTCCTTGGCCCCACACTTTTTTAATGGGGTTTGAAAAAAAAGAACACAAAAATAGAACTAAATAGTTCAATTTATTAGAATACAATTTTTTTTGTTTGTTGAGAATTTAGAATACTAATTCTTTGTCACACTTTTTGTATTACACTTTATGCTCCACCAATCATGATATGTCATGTGTTTGATTTTTTACTATTTTAAACTTTGGTTATTTATAAGAAAAGTCAAAACAAATATATGGCAAATTCTTGCATAGAAGTGCACTAGAATGAATCTAGCAACTAAAATGTTTTGTAATAACTAATAATTAGTTGGTTCTTTTGGGTTCAGAGTTGCTAGCCCAAATGTCCAATGGGCCCATCTATTAGGTTTTCATGCAAATTTTAGCTGGATTAAAATTGGCTAGTCCAATGCTAATGCTTGTTTGTGAACATACTAGTTGCTAATTTTATCAAAATTATTTATAAATATATTTGTTTTATATACATACATGTCCAAATTAGATAATTTGAAGGAAAAAAATGTAATGTAATTAAGGGTCGGTTTGGATTCGCTCTACTAGGGCCAAGAGTTTGCATTTAACCTACCAACCCTAATTGAATGTCTCATGCTGGTTTTTCATAAGTAAATGAGTTAGGTTAGACTTAGGGTTTCTCTCTCTCTCTCTCTCTCTTCTTTTTTGGCTTGGCTTGAATTGAACAAAATTTCAACCCAAGTAATGTGATGCAACACACGGAGGGATGTTTAGACCAAGGGGACCATGAACCCATGAAATATTACTTAAAAAAATATTAATATTACTAGTATATGTAAATATTTTTTTAAGTTTGGATTCATAAAATTTATATTTAACCCTCCTAAAATTGAAAACGTTATGACGCACTAATGTTGGTCTAAATAATCTAAAAAATATTGTTTGTCATTATAGTTTGCTTGTTTTATATTTGAAATCCAAAGTTAAAAGTATGAGATTTTGGGTTTTGAGTGATGTCATGTGTCTGACTACACTTAAAGGATTGTTTGGATGCTTATTATTATTATTATTATTATGTTTTACTCTTTTTTTTCATTACTTGGCAAAACTAATTGGTTTTTTAAGTAAGAAAAATATTGGACATATAATATTAAATCATAAGACTTTCAATTTTTTTAGTTTATGTTATATTCTTTATAGAATAGTTGTGGGGTCCCAAAAGTTTAAAAATCATCTTAAGTGGGGTGAGCTGAGGAGTGACAATAGTTGTACTTATACCTACTTTTTCAATTCCTACTACATGGTACACCCTCACATGTGCAATAACTTCTCATTTGGTAGATGATGTTGCTTCACAAGACATGAAATTTGTTTACGTAGAGATATATTAGTTGAAGCATGTGACTTTTAGAATTGATATATATATATATTCACAACAAACATGTCTTTTACCAAGGTATGCATACCTGTATAAATACCCTAAGACAATTATTTGGACAAATTACACAATATACACAATTTCTCTCTCAACAAACTCAAGTCCTTACATCTATGAAGTAACATCATTAGAGACGGCTCTACAGCCAACCCAAGGGTTCAAATGAACTCCCTGACCTTGACAAAAATAAAAAATTATATATAAATTATTTTTTATTTTTTGTTTTGACCCCGTGAATAAAATTTTGAACACCCTAGTATATGTAAATATTGTTTTTAAGTTTGGATTTAAAAAATTATATATTTAACCCCTTTAAAATTGAAAACTAACCATGACAAACTAATGTTTGTCTAAATAATCTAAAAAATATTGTTTGTCATTATAGTTTGAGTATTTTATATTTGAAATCCAAAGTTAAAAGTCTAAGACTTCAGGTTTTGAGTGATGTCATGTATCTTACTACACTTAAAGGATTGTTTGGATGCTTTTATTATTATTATTATGTTTTACTTCTTCTTCTTCTTTTTTTGATTACTTGGCAAAACTAATTGGTTTTTTAATTAAGAAAAATATTGGACATATAATATTAAAGCATAAGACTTTCAATTTTTTTAGTTTATGTTATATCCTTTATAGAATAGTTGTGGGGTCCCAAAAAGTTTAAAAATCATCTTAAGTGTGGTGAGGTGAGGTGTGACAATAGTTGCACTTCTATCTACTTTTTCAATTCTTACTACACCGTATACCCTCACATGTGCAATAACTTCCCATGTGCAATAACTTCTCATTTGGTAGATAATATTGCTTCACAAGACACAAAATTTATTTATGTAGAAATATATTAGTTGAAGGTTGTGACTCTTAGAATTGATATGCATATTCACAACAAACATGTCTTTTACTCAAGGGTGCATACTTGTATAAATACCCTAAGACAATTATTTGAACAAATAAACACATAAGCAAAGTATAACAATGTAGAAATCAACAAGGTCCCCAACTTACAACTAATATATATATATATATATATATATAGAAGTTCAGTGAATTTTATTGGTACCCAGAAAAGAATTTGGTCTAAACAACACGAAATTCAATGAATTTTAGAGCATTCAATGAAAGGTTTAACTTTATGCTGAAGTGACAAAGTATTGATTGAAGTAGAGGGAAAAAAAAAGGAGATGTGAGCAACTACATCAAATTTAATTTTCTTACCGAATCGATATCCAAACTCCGGCAGGAAAAACCCAAAAAGAACTCAGCTCCCAATGATATCATCGTCGCTGTTATTGCCTCTGTAGTCTATACTACAGGTCGTATCGTTTGTAAAGAGGAAAAAAGGGAAGCAACTGAGGATGACGATTCTTTTGGATCTGTGCTGTAGTTGCTAATCCAAATGTCCAATGGGCTCATCTATTGGGTTTTCGCTCAAATTTTAGTTGGACTAACTAGCTAGTCTAATGCTAATGCTTGTTTGTGAAGATGTCTTGGAATTGGTTCAATAACTTACTTATACATACTAGTTTGCCAATGACCTTCTAAATCTCAAACAAACACATAAGCAAAGTATAACAATGTAGAAATCAACAAGGTCCCTAACTTGCAACTAATATATATATATATATAGAAGTTCATTGAATTTTATTGGTACCCAGAAAAGAATTTGGTCTAAACAACATGAAATTCAACGAATTTTAGAGCATTCAACGAAAGGTTTAACTTTATGCTGAAGCGACAAAGTATTGATTGAAGTAGAGAAAAAAAAAAAAGGGAGATTCACAACAACTACATCAATTTTAATTTTTTTACCAAATTGGTATCCGAACTCAGTATGGAAAAACCCAAAAAGAACTCAGCTCCCAATGATATCACCGTTGCCGTTGTTGCCTTTATAGTCTATACTACACGTCGTATCGTATGAAGAGAGGAAAAAAGGGAAGCACCTGAGGATGGCCGTTATTTTGGATTTGTATTGTAGTTACTAGTCCAAATGTCCAATGGGCTCATCTATTGGGTTTTCGCTCAAATTTTAGCTGGACTAATTGGCTAGTCCAATGCTAATGCTTGTTTGTGAAGATGTCTTGGACTTGGTTCAATAACTTATACATACTAGTTTGCCAATACCCTTCTAAATCTCAAACAAACACATAAGCAAAGTATAACAATGTAGAAATCAACAAGGTCCCCAACTTACAACTAATATATATATATATATATATATATAGAAGTTCAGTGAATTTTATTGGTACCCAGAAAAGAATCTAGTCTAAACAACACGAAATTCAATGAATTTTAGAGCATTCAACGAAAGGTTTAACTTTATGCTGAAGTGACAAAGTATTGATTAAAGTAGAGGAAAAAAAAAGAAGATTCACAGCAACTACAAAAAATTTAATTTTCTTACCAAATCGGTTTCCAAACTCCGACTGGAAAAACCCAAAAAGAACTCAGCTCCCAATGATATCACTGCTATTGCTGTTGCCTCTATAGTCTATACTACATGTCGTATTGTTTGAAAAGAGGAAAAAAGGGACGCAGCTGAGGATGGTGGTTCTTTTGGATTTGTACTGTAGTTTCTAGTCCAAATGTCCAATGGGCTCATCTATTGGGTTTTTGCTCAAATTTTAGTTGGACTAACTGGCTAGTCCAATGCTAATGCTTGTTTGTGAAGATGTCTTGAACTTGGTTCAATAACTTACTTATACATACTAGGTTGCCAATACCCTTCTAAATCTCAAACAAACACATAAGCAAATTATAACAATGTAGAAATCAACAAGGTCCCCAACTTAAAACTAATATATATATATATATATATATATGTAGGGACCGGGTTTGAGCACTTCTACGGGTTGAGGGAGTGGACCCAAGCCCAGCTTGCCCTGCAATGAATTTATAGAGAATGGGCTCAAGAACTAGGCCTTAGTGAAAAGTGCAACGACCATGCATGGTTGCATGTGGGTTAGATAACCTAAGAGTGAATTGGGATGCGTAGCAATGCTCCTCGGACTTGTTCTCCAGGGCTTGGAGCTCTTATAATTTCTTTGAAGATTGATTACAAGGTTTTCTCAGATAATACAAGTTGCTCCAGTACTCATTCATTCATCCCCCTTTCTTCAAGAGGGGTTCCTTACATTATATACCCCTCCCCCAATCGATCCTAGCCCTATATTTGTTGAGCAATCAGGCCATTACTTGAGTGCCTGTCCCATCAGCTGCCTTCCCATTCTCTTTGTGGGTCGCGGCAACCAAGGTGGCACTGTTGTGGAGTCCTCTCCTCATTAATGCGGCTAGGACGTTAGTTGAGGGCATTTAATGTGGAGGTGACAGTTCGTCCTGAACTTGCTCCTCCACCATGCTTCCATTGCTGGCGTGTGGTACTTGCTCTCTGCTTTTTGAATAGTCAGGAAGGCTCCCTTGATGGTGTGTTGCCTATTTGCTTTATGGTGTCGGATGTCTGAGGACAGAGTCGTCCTCGGTGTGGCTTATTGGGCTCCTGGACTTCTTACTTTCATCCTCGGACCTTGGACGCCTCCTTGGCTCTGGCCTTTGGTCCTGGAACGAAGTGGGCCGGGCTGTCTGACTTGCTGGCCCCACAATATATATATATATATATATAGAAGTTTAGTGAATTTTATTGGTACCTAGAAAAGAATTTGGTCTAAACAACACGAAATTCAATGAATTTTAGAGCATTCAACGAACAGTTTAACTTTATGCTGAAGCGACAAAGTATTGATTGAAGTAGAGGAAAAAAAAAAGGAGATTCACATCAACTACATCAAATTTAATTTTCTTACAGAATTGGTATCCGAACTCCGTCCGGAAAAACCTAAAAAGAACTCAACTCTCAATGATATCACTGCCGCCGCTGTTGCCTTTATAGTTTATACTACAGGTCGTATCGTTTGAAGAGAGGAAAAAAGGGAAGCAGCTGAGGATGGCCATTCTTTTGGATTTGTACTGTAGTTGCTAGTCCAAATGTCCAATGGGCTCATCTATTGGGTTTTCGCTCAAATTTTAGCTGGACTAACTGGCTAGTCCAATGCTAATGCTTGTTTGTGAAGATGTCTTGGACTTGGTTCAATAACTTACTTGTACATACTAGTTTGCCAATACCCTTCTAAATCTCAAACAAACACATAAGCAAAGTATAACAATGTGGAAATCAACAAGGTCCCCAAATTACATCTAATATATATATATATAGAAGTTCTATGAATTTTATTGGTACCTAGAAAAGAATTTGGTCTAAACAACACAAAATTCAACAAATTTTAGAGCATTCTTACACTAGAGGTTTAACTTTATGCTGAAGCAACAAAGTATTGATTGAATAAAATGAGATTTAATGAAAATACATCAAATTTAATTTTCTTACCGAATGAGTATCTGAACTACAGCCGGAAAAACCCAAAAGAACTCTTGCTCCCAATGATATCACTGCTGTTGTTGTTGCCTTTATAGACTCCTATACTGCAAGTCGTATTGTTTGAAGAGAGAAAAAGAGAAGCAGCTGAGCTTTAGGATGGCGGTTCTTTTGGATCTGCAGTTGCTAGTCCAAATGCCCAATGGGCTCATCTATTGGGTTTTCACTCAAATTTTTAGTTGGACTAACTGGCTAGTCCAATTCTAATGCTTCTTTGTGAAGATGTATTGGACTTGGTTCAATATTATACATACTAGTTTGCTAATTCTATCAAAATTATTTTTATATATACTTATTTAAATATATGTTCAAATTAGATAATTAGAGAAAAAAAAAATGTAATTAAGGATCTGTTTGGATTCACTCTACTAGAACCAGGAGTTTGCATTTAACTTAACAACCCAACTGAATGCCTTATATTGACTTTTCATAAGTTAACAGGCTAGGTTAGACTAGGTTGTTTTTTTTCTTTTCCTCTTTTCTTTTATATCTTGGATTGAATTGAAAAAGACTTCAACCCAAGTAATGTGATGCAACCCAAGGGGGGATGTTTAGACCAAGGGGACCATGAACCCCTGAAATATTATTTTTAAAAAATATTAATATTACTAGTATATGTAAATATTGTTTTAAGTTTGGATTTAAAATTTTTTATATTTAACCCTTCTAGAACTGAAAACTAACCATGACAAACTAATGTTTGTCTAAATAATCTAAAAAATATTTTTTGTCATTATAAGTTGAGTGTTTTATATTTGAAATCCATAGTTAAAAGTCTGAGATTTTGAGTTTTGAGTGATGTCATGTGTCTGACTACACTTAAAGGATTGTTTAGATGCTTTTATTATTAATATTAATATTATTATTATTTGGTTTTTTAAGTAAAAAAATATTGGACATATAATATTAAAGCATAAGACTTTCAATTTTTTTAGTTTATGTTATTTCCTTTATAGTATAGTTGTGGGGTCCCAAAAGTTTAAAAATAATCTTAAGGTGGGTGAGGTGAAGAGTGACAATAATTGTACCTACTTCTTCAATTCCTAATACATGGCACACCCTCACATGTGCAATAACTTCCCATTTGGTAGATGATGTTGCTTCTCAGGACATGAAATTTGTTTATATAGAAATTTATTAGTTGAAGGGCAGGGGTGGTGGCACTTGAAGGCCAGGGTGGTCACAGGACCACCTTGACCTAATTTTTTTTTATATTATATATATATATATATATATATAATAATTTAAAATTTTATATTTGTCTACCATTTAATAAAATTTTGGGAACACCCTCAGTTTTTTATTTTTTATTTTTTTTTATGCCAATAAAATTAATCTTTGCTCTATAATTTTTTCTACTTAACAATATATTTGGGCGGCTTTCAAGCAAAAAGAAGCTCAAAAAAAATTTTGAACTAAAATCTGAAAAAAAAAAAAAAAAATTATAACATAGCAAGCCCAAATGCCCTATAAACCCCAAGAAAAAAGCCCAAGATCAATCTCTTTTGTTAGATTGTGTAATTTATGCTTCTTAAGGAATATCCTGAGAAAAATTCCTGGAGCCCCCACTAATCAAAATACTAATTGGGTTTTTGGTGTAGGAAAAGAATGAATCAGATCTCTTATTCGTGTAGAAAGTTTTAACATCCTTTTGAATTATTTTTTTCCTAAAATATTTATTGTATATTAATTAAAAGGGGTCCCTTCCCATGTGGGAAAAAAAAAGTCCTTAGCCTACCCTTTAAATAACCTATGATCTCTATCAAATGGTTATATGAAGTGTAAGCCATAGATTATAACAACTCCTTCATATAGTATTTTCACTAAGATTTTCTCTAAAAGTTAAGGTTATGTTTGGTAACAGTTTTTATTTTTTATTTTCAAAAACTTGTTTTTGGGAATATAAAGAAAAAACAATTTTCTTGTATTTTTGAAATCAAAAACATGTTTGGTTAGGTAAAATTAAAAAGATAATTTTTTGAAGAAAAAATAGAAAATACTAAACTATGTTGTTACTAGGATTTGAACTTTAATGCTAACTTATTAAATGAGATAGATTCATTAAATTAAATGCGTATTTTCATTGACTTTTGAAAATTAGAAACTAAAAATAACATTTTACATGTTTTCAGTTTCCTTCATAAATTGAGTTTTGAGAACAGTTTTTGTTTTCTGGTCTGTTTTGGGTTGCCAAACAAGTTTTTTAGTTTTAAAAGTAGAAAATTATTTTTGGAAACAGAAAATAAGGGAAAAAAACAGTTACCAAACATACCCTAAAATTTTCTCTAAAAAAAAGCACTTGAACAACATATATTTATTTTCTTCCTCCTTACCAAAAAGAACAAGGTTTAAACTTTTAATAATAATAATAATAATAATAATAATAACAATTTTTACAATGAGTTAACCACCACCCCCCCCCCCCCCCCCCCCCCCCAAAAAAAAAAAAAAAAAAAAACAGTCCATCTCCAGCCCAGATATATCCCATTTGACTAAAATCAAATTTATGCCTACATTAATTAAATTCCAACATTTACTCTTCAAGATTTGGCAGTTGGCTCCTAAACAAAGATTTGAAATCACACTAATAAACTGTAAGGGATAAGCAAATGTTAAGCAATTTTCCCATAATTTAAGCTCTTTCAAATATGTAAAATTCCAAATTTAGATGCAATGCATTAAAGATTAGGTAAATATGGGACCAAAACCTCGGAAACTTGATTTTTTTAATGGAGTTCTGTAAGAAAAATCACTCTTACAAACAAACCACCAACGGTAGAAAGATGCCTAATAGCAGCTTCTCTGGCAGCTCTAGTTTGCCATCCCAGTGCAACCATAAGGTGTTTCAAGCCTAAGTCATGCACAACCTCCCAACAGAAAGAAAAACCAAAGCCAAATGTTTCCCCTCCACGCTTCAAGAAAGTGCATTCAAAAAAAAAAAGAAAAAAACTAGACCCCCATGAAAATTCAGATTCTTCATCATCTTCAACTCAGTCTAACACAAACACACCATCACCTCCAGCCTCTCCTCTTTCTCGTTCCACATCAAGAGCTGACAAACTTGTCAAACGAGTCACACAACTCATTGAAGGAGATTCCTCAATAGGTATTGTGGAAACCATATTCCGATTGGGATGGCCTAAGGAGATAGGCCTCACAGTTCAGAAGGTGTTGAAGGTTAATCACAGTGAAAGTGTTCTAAACAAGTTTGAAGAGTTCAGAAACAAAGTGAAACTCAATGCTGCAAATTCCTGTGATAGTCAGCTAATGGAGAGACTGATTGTTGATGGGAATGAACTCCTAAGGTTCCAAGGTGCCCTTATAACTTGTTCTCTGGGAACTAATGGAGATTCAAGCATTTGTCACAAGAAATGTTGTGAGGTATGCAGAATGATCCGTTCGAGCTTTACGGTTGAAGATGCACCAGAATTAGTCCATGAGAACAGGTGGAAGGCACATGAGAAGGTGACAAATGATTATGTTGCCAAAAGGGTATGTGCAAGGAAGGCTATCATTTTGTGCCGAGTAATTGCAGGGCGTGTTGGTGGTTACCATAGACATGAGCTCATGGTCATTGGGGAAGATGGTTGGTTTGATTCTGTGGTGGCATCAAATGGAGATGACTCTAATGACTCGGACAAGCTTATGGTTTTGAATCCAAGGGCTATGCTTCCATGCTTTGTGGTCATATATGAAGTCAATTGTCATCCATGATTGTTTAACAGTTGACTAATGACTTTTTTTTTTTTTTTTCCCCTCTTCTTTTGTTAGGAAAGGGAAATCGTAGGAAATCATGTTTTCTTTGCAGCAAAATGTCAGAGATGACAACAATCTATTTCAATTTACTCTTATACCATTCTCAGATCTGAGTTTTCCGGAAGAATAGTGCATGTTTTCTTTTCTTTTCTTTTTTTTGGGATAAATGAGCAATTTATATTGAGAACCAAGACTGAACAGCTACATGCAGCACAATGGCAACATAAAATCAAGATCTAAGCCTGCAAAACATCTTTCAAAGCATGGACATCCCAATCCACGACATCATCCCAGCTGAAGAACTAACTAATCTTTTCAGTGGCACAAACTTGAATACTTGCAACCACTCTTATAGTTAAGGGACATTCAAAGAAAATGTGGTTATTGCATTCAAGCTAAACCAGTCACAAATGCATGCCTAGAAGTAGCATCAGAAAACCAAATTAATTGCCACCTTTCCACTTTCTGCCATTCAACTTGAATCGCATCTTCCTGGGCTGATTTACAGTTGAATTGATTTGACGATGGAATCTAATATACTGCATCCTTATAAATAATATTTACCTGAAACAGACCTGTATGACTTGCGACAATATCTTCAGACCTTGTTAGACTCCGAAACTAATGCTTCTTGAAAAATGCTTGATACCTTGGCATTACCGTTATACGCAGAGTAATGGTATCGTAAACCTATTTATGAGAAAGTCTAGAGGCACAAATAGTTTGACACATGTTGATGTGGCAAACTGTTAGTAATAGGTAATAAGTGATAGTAGTGGTAGACCTATATGAGAACCAAAAAATACTTAGCAACTCAATTGGAGTAAAAAATTGTAGTCAATTTTTTGTGTGTATGTAGCATTACTCTCACTTTATAGCCAAACCTCTCGTACAAAATTTCCAATGGAGGCTGTATTGGTAGAATTTACTAGCAGTATCATAAACCTTTATAGCATCATCAACTTGCATTACTAGCACTTAATAAAAGAAAACCTGTAGGTATGCTCAAAGCATCTCCAACACACTTCGATTCTTTTTCTCCAAAATTTAGAGGGTGAAACTACAAGATCTCTCTCCAACAGCCTCTCTACTTGGGTGCTTTTTGGAAAAATAAAAAATAAAAAGGGGGTTAGGGGGGGGGGGGGGGGAAGAGATCTATAGTGACTCTACACACCTGGAGAGCACTGTAGCTCTCTAACCCATTATTTTATTAATCCAAATAAAATAATCTCTCTAATTGGGTGTTTGTGTCCATTGGGAAAGAATGCAGAAACGAAGAACTAATATTTCAATGGAATAGAGAAAGATGGTCTGTTGGAGTTTATCTGAAAAAAGGCAAGTATACTTTTTTTAAAACAAAAAAGACATTTTTCCCTCCAAATTTGAGTGGAAAATGGAAAAGAAAAAAAAAAAAAAAATGCTCAAGTGCAAAACACAACAATTAGCAAGTGTCTCTACACCCTTTTGTTTATTGGCATTTGATAGTCGAAAAAAGGTTTGGCTCTAGCCTGGTTTGGAGCTATTTCCCTCTAACTTACTATGTCGCAATTGAAAAGACCATCTATGTGTAATTTTAGTTGCATGACTTTTCTAATGAGTCATGTGACTGAATAGTCTTACAAATCGCCACATAAAAGATTGGAAAATATAGCTCCAATTTGGTTTGGAGCCAAAGTTTGTCCTTGACAATCAATTTTTCAATGCACTATTGGTCACTCACTAACTATGCAACAGAAAATCGATTATAACCATGACTGGGGCCTTTGCCACCACCCACCATGTGGGACCAGACTTGGGGTTTCTAGCATCTGCTGTTGGCATTTGACAATCATTTTTTCAGTGCACTATATGCCACTCACTAACTATGCAACTGAAAATCTAACAAAACCATGACTGGGGCCTTTGCCACCACCCAACCGACCTTGAGGGACTGGCACTAAGTGATGGCCTTTTTCTACTGTGGAGGCCCTATAGCATCTGCAGCTCTCAATAACAACATCCAGATATGCATTCTAGTATAAATTCAGGACTAGGGAGCTATGCATTACCATAGCCTTCTTCAGATGTAAAAAGCAGCATTCTATAAATCAAAAACTAGAGGAAGAGAGTTGCTATTTTTGACAGAAACTAAGGATTAATACTTGATAAAAAACACATCCTTTAAACCACTTAAATATAAAGAGAAATAAATATTACAAGTTACGTAAGTTTTTCCAGACCGATCGTAAACAGCATTTCTCATGCCTATTTTGTACTGTCAAGCACAACATAGAAATGGAAGAACAGGATAGACCACCTGGCAGTGCAATCACCTTGAAGATAGGTTTGTACTTCCTGTCATAGTTTTCTGTCTAAAATGTAAAACCAAACTGTTTCAGCTGCCTGCCAACCAAAAATTGTCACATCAATCATCCATGTTAAGACCCATCTCCACATAGAAATGAAAGAATAGGATATGACATGGTGAACTCCTCACCGCTAGATTCTATATTTTCATAGAACTTGATCTTAACAAATCTCGGAATGGGGCCATCACTGATATCACTTGATACTCATTTTGTGCTTTCCTGTAGCTCCATCAAAGTTGGACCTAAATAAATTCTCTGAGTTTCTGGAATACAAAAAGAAAACCCATCTTGAGTGAAATTGTTTCCCCTAATATGAATGAAGCAAAGTATCAATCTTTTTTTGTTCAAAATATGCAATGGTAGCATGTTTGAATCACCATAGTCCAGAAAATCAAATATTTATAATGAAGAAAGAATCTTAAATCTAGCTTTCCCATTTATTGATGAGTATGTTTGGATGAGCTTATTTTTGTTGGATTTTCCTATTTAAAAATGAGTAAAAACACAGTTTTACCTAAAATAAGTGAGCCTTTTAAAAGCTGTACATAAGTTGATGATGAAAATAAATTGGGATTTAGGCTAAAACAAATAGACCTATACCGAGCCATGGTCTCGCAATATGACCCACCAACACATGAATATATCATGTTTGAACAACCAAGAGACTAAATTCTCCAGAGAAATTTCCAATTTATGCATTTTGCCCATTTGGAATTAGGTACTTGAAGCCTAGTACTAGCACCGTACAAAAAACTCCCTTCCCAACAGAATAAATTCAAGTATTTTGCCCATTTGCAATTTTGGAGTCAGGTCCTTGAAGCCTAGTACTAGCACTGTCAAAAACATTTCCCATACCAATGAGCTCTAGCTCAACTGGCAGTTCCTCCCTTTATAAGAGCTAGGTGGAGGGTCATCATGAGTTCAAAACTTATCGGGTGTGGGTGTGTGTGTGTGTGACTTGCTAAGAGAGGGGGGGGGGGGGGGGGGGGGGAACTATTTTTAGACAAACATGAAGTTTATGCAAGGAAATGGAAAATCTTGGGTGTGCCACCAACAAATAACACATCCTAACCGTATTCACAGTCAAAGATCTAAGTAAGAATACAAGTTCTTGATAATTTGTGGCAAAATTCTATATAATGAAAAAAAAAAAAAATCACCTTGGATGCAATGATGAATATCAAGATCACAAGCCCAAATTTCTTGAAGTGAGTTTGTCCCCATGCAATGTAATTTTCCAGCAATCAACTTGGAAAATAAAGACAGAAATCTTTTTGGGCACAACTGCAAAATATATTAAAAAATTAAGCTTTAACCATCAGCATCCTCCAATATGAAGTCAGATGATAAGAAGAGAATGTAAATACACATAGAGCAATTATTGATCCAATAAATATAGAAATAATGTCTCTTTAGTTTCAGATGTCTTTTACAGCTTCTACCTCAGTGGCACACTCAGTTTGTTTTGCTTTCTACTATGCATTAAAGTGTTAGGCTCTTGTGAAGCATGGAAATTAAACCCTAATTTAGATGTGGTGTAAATGGACCACCCAAAATTCAGTGACTTTCATCACATATTTAGACTTTAAAATATACCTGTGTTTCCTTTTTCTTTTTTGTTGGGGCGGGGGGTGTTAGATAGTGGGGGCCTTGGTGCGATGGCAAGTAACTTCCACCAAAGGCGAGAAGTAGAGGGTTTGAGTCAGGAAATCAGCCTCCAAAAAAAAAAAAATGGGGGTAAAGGCTGCCTACCTTCACCTTTTCAAGACCCCGCAAAAGTGGGAGTTTTGTGTACTAGATACAACCTTTTAGATAGTTGGGGAGATGGGAGATGGAGTTTGAACCACAAACATGGAGCACCACAAAGGATACCATTGCTACTGGACTATCACTTGAACCCTTTGTGTTTCTTAGTTTTACTAAATAGTAAGGCATGCTCCTTCAGTTTTGCTAAATGGTAAGAGATTTCCTTGATTAAAGATAATTATTTCACTACCTTGTCAATTTACAAATACTTCAAAAAGCATGGACAGAAAATATACTAGTAAAACTTTTTATTTTGCCAGCTGCAGAGCTCCATTACTTCATATAAGAAAAATTGCATAAAAGGCTACACGAGCATAGACACAACGCATTCAATTTAAATCTTCCTCATGCATACATATTTAGTATGAGACTATAAGAATATCAAAACTATAACTAATTATGGTAAAATTAGTTTGAAGTTGGGGCTGGTGGATGAATTACCTTGGAATACACCATCTTGTGTAATTATCCCAAATGTTTCTGCAGTTTCACGAATCATAATGCCGCTTACTTCTGTGAAAGAAGTTGCTTTACACTCAGCAACTGCAAGAAATTTGGAAGGAAACTGTAGTAAGTAAATAAATATAAAAAACAAATAATAATAATAATAATATAAAAAAATAAAAAACAATAGAGAGAGAGAGAGAAGTGCAGGAATTTTGAGCATATATTTAGTTTTTTTTTTTTTTTTTGTGTGTGTGTGTGGAAAGGTGGGGTACTTTCATTTATTAATCCCTTTTACTCCAGTTGACACTGCTGATTAGTGCGCAGATTAAGTCTATGTGTGCATCAATCCATATAATTTAATAAGCTGGTGAACATTTTAATAGACTATCCATGGCCCTCAGATTGCAGACAAGATATCATTGAACATTCCTTTCAAAGTAAAATGACTCAAAGGAAAAAAGATAAAAGGCAGGAGGGGACGACTTAGAGGCTTGTGCCCTTTCAGTATGAAGGTTTCAAAACACACTTTTTCAACTACAAATTTATTAAACTTCCATTTTTGTAGGTACAGTTTTTTCAAACAACCCTGTTATCAAAAGGCTGAAAAATAAGCTATACCAAATGGGCAAAAAGGATATCTCCATGAACTTGAAGGGTCATAAAGTATACCTCTCTGTGAATTTTGGACTTCTTGCCAGTAACAACTCATCAAGGGACATTGGTGGGGGAACTACCTGTGTATCTTTTTCCAATTAGGGTTTGCTTTTATATTCTCACTATCTTATATTTGTTACATAGGACAATTTTTGCAGTTCTTTTCAAAGGCATAGTACTAAGCACACAGGTAAATGTTTAGTGTATCCATTGGGTTATGCCGTGTAAAGTTATTGAGCTGTTAGATTCTAGGCAGGGCAAGTTCGGTAGACATCAAAATATAGATTTATGGAGGTTTGTGCTGCATTGTTTGTTTTGGTTCTTATGGCGGGCGCAGAATGCTAGATGCTTTGAGGATTGTGAACAGTTTATCCTTGATATAAAGTCTTTCTTCGTCTGTACTCCCCTTGATTGAAGCTTAGTTTTACCATCTTGTTCTTGTTTGTCCCTCCCTGATCTTATTCATCATTGTAATTTGGGTTCTTGATTCTTGCCACTACAGTACATTTCTAGTGTACTTGGTTGGCTTTTTATTCTTAATAAAATTTCTTACGGTATTTATAAAAAAAAAAAGTCTCCCACAAGTGACTGGATATTTACATGCAACCCAGCAATAACACAAGTAGTAGGCTGTTGCCATTGTAGACCAATCCACCATGGCATGATGTAGAAAGTAATAGGGACAGTAAAAGGAAGATAACAAGATTACACACCAAAATTACTTCTACGTTCTCTAGAAGTAAATAGCTACTATAGGTTCCACAAGCACTCTTATTGCAAAGATTGCTGTAAAGAGAGTATAGCATTACCTAGAATGAAAGCACCATGTAGATCTGCATTGAGAAGACACTGAGCCAACTGATTTTTCCTGTAAGATCAAAAAAAATTATAAACCTGTATACTGAATGATAATAAGCACATAAAAGAAAGATAAACACATCCAAAAAAATTTATAATAATAACGAAGCGAAGGATAAGAAACTGCATGATTGCAATATCAGCATAGAAGGAAAATATTCCCACCCGACAGTTTCAAGCAGTTGCATCATGTAGCCTTTCCACATTTCATGCATAGGCCTAAAAATATCATACCTGTTATCCAAACACATCCGATAATAATTAGAACAACCTGTTTGAGAAAATTTAAAGGAAGAATCAACTTTGAAATGCATAAAAACAATTATTCTTCAGAGTACATCATATATAGAAGTAAACTTTAATTTCCATCTGTATTCTCTCATCATCTAAACATTCAAGAGTAAGTCGATTGTTATTTTCCAAATCTCTTCCTCCAAATTGTTGGACAAACTAGAGCTGAAAATTCAAAACAGTTGGAAAGCATCAAACTAGTCAAGTGTGTAACGGGGAAAAACAGATCCCTCACATAAAGCCTCTCATAAAACATCAACCCTCTGAAGAGTATAACCAGTTCAACCAGCAGGATGGGATTATGTCTTGAAAATTATTGCTTACCTAGGTTTGACCCAACTACTTATAGGATAAAGTCATGGTACCAGTTCAAACAACAACTGCAGTGCAAATTACAAGCTTGCAACTCAACTGTCTGAGTGAGCAGTTTTGGCTCAACATTAGGTAGAGATAGATGATCAACTTGATACAGCCTTCCCCAGATTCCCAGTCCAGCTTAGTATGCTTTCCAAAAAATGAGGCTGTGTCCTTTAGAGAAGGTTAGCCTAAATACTTAGTTGTTCATGAAATAAAGTAGCCACCAGATATACAGTGAGAATAATAATATCTAGATTGCAAGTATAGAAGAAGAAAAGGACCACAAAGTCACAACCATGAACAAAGAAGAGAAGCATTAAATTAACTTAGAAGAAGAAGGAGAAAAATCATTAAGTCACAACCATGAACAAATAAGTATTAAACTCACTTATGAAGCTCTTGGGGCAAATCAAATGATCCACATTTTTTATGCTGTTTCATGGACATGTGCTTTTTAGAGCGCTTCGAACGCATCCGCAAAGCCCTGATATGAGAACCAGTAGATACACTACGTCCTTGTACATAATTATCAAGAAGGACGAAATGGTCAATATTTATTTTTCTGGACTTCTGCATGTACTTCTGAGCCATATCACCATTCTGAAGAAGCTCGTGTAAAATCTTATAGACCATGTCTCCTTTTCTACTAGAAAGCTGCACAATGCCAGGTAGACGTGAGCCAGAGGAGCTCATAATATATCATCTCTTAATTCTGTAAAGTCAACTCACTAATTGAAGCAACTCCAATGGTCAAAGGCTCATGGTTCAGAAAGAAAAGATGTACCTTAATATTGGTTGCCAGCAGATTCTCATGTACCGCATGAGAGAGCTGCAAATATGCTGGAGCATTTTCTTCAGGATCTGCATAAAACAAAACAAAACAAAACAAAACAAAACAAAAAATTTGACTTCCATCTAATCAATTAGAATATATATAAGCATAAGGATATATGTACACATTACATTCCATTTTTAAAATAAATTTTACTTACAAAACTAAAACAAGTACATGCATGCCTAAAGCAAAACCTTGTGAGTTGTGACAGTACATATAGAACCCCGTTACATTCCTTTTTTTAATACAATTCATAAAACTAAAACTATATGCAATTTTGCATGCCTAGAGCAGTACCTTGTTAAGCAGGGTGACTAGAAAGAACAAATGTGAATGTTCAATATGTGTATAAAACACCTTTGAACGTTTAAACCCTAAATTACAAATTATCAATTCAAGCTTATTATCAAACAATTAATGTGCGGAACATGAACATAAGCTAAACATAGAATTGATAAACAATCTAAGCCAATTATAATCACATCCACAGCAGAAAATAAAAGGCAAAGATAAAAGAAAAGAGATGCAAACACAAGGACAACACGCGATGTGTTATTGAAGAGGAAACCAAAACCCTCGGCGTAAAACCTCTCTGCCGCCCTCCAAGCGGTCAATAATCCACTAGAAAATGTAGTTGGGATACATGAACAGCAATAGACCTTCCAAGCCTAATCTACCCAGGTACCTAAGCCCTCCAAGCTTCCTGCTCCAACGAGGTTGCGCCGAACCTTTTTTCTTTTCTAACTTACCGGATTCCGCTATAACCCATAGCATCAACCAATAACCATTCGTCCCTTCAAATTGTTTCCCTTAGCACCAAAAGACCTTCTCACAGACGTGGGTGTGGTGAGAAAATGATTTGGTCAATAACCTCTCAAGGATGTATCAATGGAGAGGAAAAGAGTAGAGGAATTTGAAGAGTCTCTTAGATGAATATTGGGGATGAGGCAATTTTATTTTTCTCTAGGGTTTCTCTCTCAAAATTCTCTCTGGAAGCTCTCTTCATTTCGTGGGTATAAGGGTCTATATATAGTGGTGTGTGTTTGGAATACGAAGAGTCAGTTTTTGCCAAACAGGGTAAGTCCAGGCTTGACCTAGCGGCTTGTCCAAGTCGCGAGTTCAAGTCGCGAAGTAACGGCCTGGTCAGCTTGGGACTTTTGTCCTGTAGTGCGACAGTTGGCGCGACCCTTCAGCTCCCCTGTGTGCTTCTCACGTGCCTGAAGTTGGCGGCTTGCAGCCGTGAGCCACCCGCGAGTTCTAGCCGCGAAACTCTGCTTCTTTGCACATACTTGAGCTTTTTTTCACATCTTCTCACACACTACCCTTATATAAATCCCACATAAATACAGGGTTACTAAGTACTTAAGTTACAAGCAAATTGGCATGGAATAAAGCCAACAAGATGATTGATTAAATTCAACCTTACAAAATGCATTCCTTTGTAACAGAACTACAAAGTTTGGTTCTAGAACAACTAACTAGGCAAAAACCAAAAAAGTCTATGGTATTAAAAAAAAATGGGAGCCAATCTGGACACCCGAGTAGCCAAACCATTTATAACAGTTGTCTGTTGGACATTGGACATACAAAAATGAAGAATTTGAGACTGTTCTGAGACAGCCTTACAAGAAGATATTTATTTCTTAATGAATAATTTTTTTTTTTTTACTAATAAAAGGGAGATCCTCAAAACCAAAGTTGGGCATACAAGAATTTTTGTTTTTAATTAAAAAAAAAAAAATACCTTTCTTGTGTTGAGCACCAAATGAGGGAGTGACTGCTGCATCAATTTTATCTGCTAAAGAAGTTGTCCTATGAGGTTCTTTTCCATCTCCTTCTTTTATACTCTTTTTGTTCTTTTGTTGTAGCAGATCAGCCTTGACAAAGGCAAACCTCCGCTTCAATGCCTCCAAAGCATGTTTTCTTGGATCTTGAATAGCCGTTTCAATAGCCATGGAAACTAGAATAGTTCACAGCCTTCCTCCTCACTATATGAAGAAAAAGGAGCCACCTAAAAGGATGTGGAAAATGAGCTTGTTCAGAAACTTAAAATTAAAGATTTGAAAATTAAAAAAATTTCAAGATTTGAACAATGTAGTTATGGGTCTCTCTCTTGTAAGAAAGCTACCATCTCAAGCTATAGACACAATCACGCATCTCAATAACAATCTTCTATCATCAATGGCTAAAGTCAATGGTTCAAATTACTCTCGAAGCCAGAGCCAATCTAGAGCTAAGCATGACCTGATAGCTCCTTGTGTTTAGAATTTACCGGTTTATGGTGAAAGAACATCATCACTAAATCTATTATAATTTTAAACACAAAGAATACTTCAAATTTCAAAGTCAGATGAAAATCATTGCATTATCACTGAAATTTTTATCAAACACCTTCAAACATACTCAAATCAAGTCTAAGATAGAGAGAGAGAGAGAGAGAAACTCACATAGTCGCATAGCCAAACACTTAAGAGGGACGGTCATGGAAACTCTTGGCAACTTTGGATTATGCCTAAGCCACATTGCAAAGTTGGGTTATGGTTTTTGAGGTGAAATTGCTAGAGAAGACGTTCGAACTGTGAATAGGGACTTCTTCAGCAAATTTTTATTTTTATTTTTATAAATCAAATCCTAAAAGTAATCACTTTTGAAACATATTGGAAAACAATTGGTCATTAACATTAAATTAGCCAATAGCCTTCTAAATCTCAAACACATACGCAAAGTCTAACAATGGTGAAATCAACAAGGTCCCCAACTTACAACTAATATATATATATATATATATATATATAAGTTCGGTGAATTTTATTGGTACCCAGTAAAGCATTTGGTCTAAAAACCACGAAAATCAACGAATTTTAGAGCATTATCACACGAGAGGTTTAACTTTATGCTGAAGCAACAAAGTATTGAATGAAGCAGAGGAGGAGAATCCAAAAAAAAAAAAAAAGAAGATTCACAGCAACTACATGAAATTTAATTTTCTTAATGAACAGAAGATCTGGGCGGAAAATTCCGAAAAGAAATCTGCTCCCAATGAAATCACCGCCGCTGCTGTTGACTCTATATAGACTACAGGTCGTATCGTCTGAAGAGAGAGCAGGGGTGGCGGGTACATACAGACGATTAAACGGTTGTTTTAAGGTATTCCCGTTAAGGTGCTAAAATATCTAAAATGCTATTTTAGCACCCAAAATTCAAAACACTAAAAAACTAAGGCGTAAATACACTTTTGGTCCTTACATTTTGAGTCATTTTTCGATTTGGTTTCTAAATTGATTTTGCTTCTAAGTTAGTCCCTGATTTTTTAAAATCGTTTATAAAATGGTCCTTACCGTCAACCCAGTTACGGAAATGGCTGAGGTGGCAAACAGCGTGTCCTGCTTGCTGACGTGGCGCTGACGTGATAATAAAATATTATTAAAAAATACCACATCAGCGTTTTCAGCATTTTAATTAATAAAAAAATAAAAATAATTTTAAAAAATTAAACTGAAAAAATTCAAAATCAAAAACAAGAAAAGGAAAAACTTATTCAGATCCTCCCTTGCTCTGTGTTTGTGTCTGTATCTTCTTCTTTTCATTTCTTTCTTTTTTCTTTTTTCTTTTCAGATCCTCTCTTTCTTTGTCTCTTCCATTTTCTCGTTGGCCACACGGACGAGGTACCGAACGAACTCGGTGGTCCCCAACAGAACCTCCAGCTAGATCGAGCGGCGGATCGTGACAATCACGTGCTTGTTGTTTGCGTTGGTTATGTCGGATTCTTTGAACTCGGCTTACCTCGGCGTGGAGACCAGAGACTGAGCCGAGGCGAGGTCTTTGCACTCCATAGTGACGATGAGCGGTTCGAAGCGAAGGACGAGTTCGGACTCGGGTTCGGGTTCGGAGTGAGTTGGTGAGTCGAGGAAGAGGAGGGAGATGCCGGAGTCGGGACCAGCCGGGTCATGGGAGACGAAGAGCCAGGAGCCGCCTTTGGATTTTTTGTTGGGTTGGGTTTGGTGTATGGGTTGGGAGAGGATAGAGATACGGCCGGAGCAGGAGCTGGTGGTGAAGTAGCAAGGGTGGTTGTTGAGGGTATTGATGAGAGGGAGGATGGGAGTGTCCAACATGCCCTTCGGTTATTTGTCAGTGTCTGAGGATGCAAGTGACTTTAGCGTCGTCGCTTTTTTCTGGGTTTTTGGAGATGGGGTTGTCTCGGTGAGTTTGGTTTCATGTTTGTGGTTTTTTTTTTTTATTTTTTTTTTTTTATGTGGATTTGTATATATATTTCTTGGATTTATTGGGTTTGATTTACTAGAGGTTTATGGGTTTGATTTTTTGGATTTATTGGGTTTGTTTTACTGGATGTTTATAGGTTTGATTTCTTAGATTTATTGGGTGGTTTATGAGTTTTGTGCGGGTCGCAAATGAGGCTGATGGACCCAGTCCCACTTAGGCTCACAACTTATTTGTGTGTTGGGCTGAATTTCCTACTATCGGTCGTTCTCCAACTAAAGGCTCAATAAGATCACTTTTCTCCTCTTCAGCAATACACTACTTCCTCTTTCTCCCTCAAGATCTCCTCTACTCCTTTTCAGCCGTGCACTACTTCCTCCTTCTCCCTTAAGACTCTCTCTCTCTCTATTTGACCTTACTACTCTCTATTTACTCCTCACTTTTCCAACCCCTTTCTCTCTTCAAGCCTCTCATATTTATAGTTTAGCATTAGCGGTAGAGTTATGATTACTTTTTGGTTTAGTGCAACGGGCGGTCCAGTGTTATTGGACATAAGTGATTGGTTAGGTGGGGGTGGGAAACGGTGAGTATGGCCTTGGAACTTGGTTCGCACATCCACAGATATGCTCGGCGGAGGCGTGCCAAATGGAACTACCGGGCATACACTACACGTCATGTTCGGTCGCCGCACGTGACAGTAGTCGGTGAGGATTCACCGAGCACTGGACGTGAGGTGAACCTTGGGCCATCGTTCTGTAAAGCTTTGGGATGGGCCAGCAGAGTGGAAGGATAGGCGTATGGGCCGTATCTTCACGTGTGCTTAACTGGCCCAAAGGGGAACGAGTACGCGTGCTGTAGATTAGCCCCCCCTTGATTCATGCTCGGTCCTCGGTGAGAATCAAGGAGTCAGAACGACGTGTGATACTCGGGAGGTCCAGAGGGGTAACGTCTGGGACACTCCAACAATCTCATTAATGCGCCCCTAAAAAGGCGTGCAGGATTTGGCCGTTTGGTTCGTCCCTCATAATTGCCTGATGCTTCGTGAACCGAGGCAATGCAGACGCCAGTTTGACGTTGGGAGTGGTGAAGGCTGCCAATTAATCCCCATAACTGCTGGTTAATCGTCATTAATCCTCCTCAGGACCTCTATAAAAGGCCCATTTCAATTCACTCATCCACTTTTACGCTCTCTTTTTCTTTAAGTCCCCCCTTTCTCCGTACATTCATCCGCGCATTCATTCTCCAGCCCAGAATATCTTCTCCTCTTAGAGCCCAACGTAAGTTCTCTACACTCTCCTTTTTTACTTCCTCATCTTCGTTCATCTTTCTTTTAGCGTTTAGGATGGGATACTCATACCTTCTAGATACAGATGCAGCCTTAGCCTCTTTTAGGCAGGCCTTTGACATCCCCAGTGATGTCGAGGTGGTGTATTGCCATGAGAGTGACATCCCTCTTCACAGAGGGGGCAACACTACCTTTTTTCCCTTGATGGCAATTTTGGAGGGTGGGTTAAGGTTCCCCGTAAACCCTCTTTTAATAGACACCCTTAGATATTACGGGTTATGCCCCAACCAGCTTCCTCCCAATTTTTACCGGGTAGTGAGTTGTGTGAGTCGGTTGAACCAGATATACGGTTTACAATTGGATCAACATGATATAAATCATATGTATAGTTTATGTGAGAGTAAGAAAACGAATTATTATCTGAAAGTTAGAGATATGAGGATACGGCTAATCTCTTGCCTACCGGACTCAAATAGGAATTCCTCCGGGGAGTTTGTTCGGGTGCGCGGCAATTGGTTTGCCGGTGAATTTCCCTGCCCCCTCACCAAGTGCGAAGTGGGTTCGTCCCGATCACTGACTGCTTTTGTTTCATATTTAATTCCATGCACGAACGTATGCTTATATCGTATTATGAACACCTTACTTACCCTGATGCTTACTCTTGTGTTTCAACGCAGATGGTAGGGTGTTTGTCCCGGACGTTAGAGTCGTTCATGTGCGGGATTTGAACTTCGTGCTCAGATCTGAGATCTTCGTCCACTCGGACGGTCAACTTCGGGCATCCCACCTGATTCTTGGGGTTAGCCCCGTGTACTCCACTTGGCAAGCTTTCAGCCAAGCCCTACTGGTGGACAGCCCGCTCTTGTCCTATATTGACGTTTGGCACGCCAACTTCCTTCCCCCGAAGTTCTCAGTAGGTGAGGCCTGTGATCAGGGTCCTCGGTACATTTGCTCTGACGAGCTCCAACCTGTACGGGACGAGTCAGCAGAGCGCGTGTCTCGGGCTCGCCGAGAACGAGCTCACGAGCAACTTCAGCAAGAAGCCCCCGCTCAGCCGGAAGGTCCCATCAATCAAGGAGCCCAAGCCCCGAACGGCGAAGAAGCAGTAGCTGACTCTCCCGACTGCCCTGAAACTGGTCACGGGCAGTTAGCGGAGATGGTGACTCGCAAGACAATGACGATAGACCGTTTTATTCCCGGAGCCAGACCTGCCGCATAGCAGCAGCAACAACAAGCTCCCAGCCAAGTACCTTCTCCGTCCACAGCCCCGGGTCGGCAGAGAAAAAAGCAGCGCACGACCGAACAGACGATTGTCGGCCGGGGTGATGTGCCTTTCAACGACCCTCCCCGGCCATCTGGTGGCATTGTGATCCACGAACCTGCGGCTCAAACTGGGGCGCATGTGGCTTCCTCTTCCCATGCCGTACCTGCGTGGCACCTTCTTTCATGCTGGATGGCAAGCTTCTCCCCTCGGATGCAAGTGTGCACGTCTGGAGAAAGGGGGAGGGCGGTCATGTCGCCCAGGCCCTGGCGCGTGGCCTTTTGTTGCCCGAAGACGTGCGTGCTTTCGAGGAGGGCACAGATGAGTCAATGGGAAGGAGACTGCAATGACACACTGTGGAGGTAAGGCCCCCCTTCTATTTATTATTTATTTATTATTATTATTATTGTTTTTCTTTTTAAACTGCAATGTCTGGGGGTATGGCACCCGTTTCTTGTTACTTCACCAGGCCGCGCAGCTGGCGTACATACTGGACAGGCGTGTCAATGATCTAACCGAGGACGCCGGCCGGGAGAAAGCACTCAAGGATGTTGCCGAGGTCTATGCAAGGGAAAAAGCCGTGGCTGCTTCAGCCGCAGAGAAGAAGGCTGCAGCGGTAGAGAAAGCGAGGGCGGCAGCAAAAAGAAAGTATTCTGAGCTGCAGGTTAAGGTGGTGGAGACTGAGCTTAAGCTGGCGGAAGCCGAGAGCATCAACAACGCACAAACCAAAGAGCTGGCCGAGCTGAGAGTGGCCCTCGAGGCCAGCAAGACCAAGTGGTACAACGAGGGATTCGCTGATGCCGAGAACTCAGCAGAGCCCGTCATAGGTGATGCTCGGAAGCTCGGCTTCGAAGAGGGGTGGATGGCCGCCTTGCAGGCTTTGGGGGTCCCCAAGGATTCCCCTCTGAGAAATCCTGGCCAGATTCCGTTTTCGGCCCCCGCCAATGGCTCACAGAACCCTCAAAGGCCCATTGACGAAGAGGAGACGACCAGCCTGAGGGAACTGGTGGAGCAGATAGACTCCCATGTGGAGCTGGAGGAAACTGAGGTGGCCAGCCACCACCGCTCTAAAGATCAGCTCGGCCAGAACCCGCTTGTGACCTTAACGCAACAGCATTCCGCGGAAACCAGCGCTCGAGAGCAACCTGCCGATTCTGCCTCTTAGTTGAAAAAACATAACATCTTTGCTTAACAAAGCTTCCTTTTTTTTTTTTTTTTTTTTTTTTTTTTTTTTTTTTTTTTTTTGCATTGTTTGTTTGTTTGCTTCACACCCATGTAGTAGTGGTCCAGGTAGTTGAATCCTGTTTCGCCGTAAGGCGGGGATATAGGATGGACCGGGAGTTAGGCCCTTACCGTGAGAATAAATGTAAAGGTTTTCATCTGCTCGGCGATGTAGACTGAGTCGAGAGTCAGGCTTCTGTCCTTAGGATAGTAATCATAAGGTTTACACCTGCTCGGCGATGTAGATCGAGCCGAGAGTCAGGCTTCTGTCCTTAGGATAGAAATTTTAAGGTTTACACCTGCTCGGCGATGTAGATCGAGCCGAGAGTCAGGCTTCAGTCCTTAGAATAGATATCTTAAGGTTTACACCTGCTCGGCGATTTAGATCGAGCCGAGAGTCAGGCTTCTGTCCTTAGGATAGAATTTTTTAGGTTTACACCTGCTCGGCGATGTAGATCGAGCCGAGAGTTAGGCTTCATTCCTTACGATAGATATTTTAAGGTTTATACCTGCTCGGCGATTTAGATCGAGCCGAGAGTCAGGCTTCTGTCCTTAGGATAGAAATCATAAGGTTTACACCTGCTCGGCGATGTAGATCGAGCCGAGAGTCAGGATTTAGTCCTTAGGATAGATATCTTAAGGTTTACACCTGCTCGGCGATGTAGATCGAGCCGAGAGTCAGGCTTCTGTCCTTAGGATAGAAATTTTAAGGTTTACACCTGCTCGGCGATGTAGATCAAGCCGAGAGTCAGGCTTCAGTCCTTAGGATAGATATCTTAAGGTTTACACCTGCTCGGCGATGTAGATCGAGCCGAGAGTCAGGCTTCTGTCCTTAGGATAGATATAATAGGACTGCCACATTCTCGGTAAATGGAATAACAGTAATCAGTATGAACCGTCATTTTCATTAGTCTTCATACAATAGCGGTGCTTCAAACATCCGCCCCCTTCTTTCTCTCCTTTTTTTTTTTTACAAGGCCGATCAGTGATAAAACTTTTTTAAGTTATGAACATTCCACGGCCGCGGCAGAGGTCTTTCGTCTAGGTCTTCCAGATAATATGCTCCCGCACCGGCGATTGCGGTTACCCTGTAGGGCCCTTCCCATGTTTGGGCCAGCTTCCCAGAGTTGGTATCTCGCATACTCCCCAAGGCCTTTCTCAGGACTAAGTCTCCCGCGTTGAATTCCCTGACTCTTACACCTTGGTTGTATCTCCTGGCGAGCTTTTGCTGGTACTCTGCGAGTCACACGGTGGCCGCCTCACGGCATTCCTCAAAGCTGTCCAAGAGCCTGACCATCATCTTCTCGTTTTGGGCGGGGTTGAACCCCGTGACCCGTGCGCTACATAAGTTTACCTCGGTTGGTATGACGGCCTCTGATCCGTAAGTTAAGGAAAACAGGCTCTCCCCCGTGGATCTCCTGGGGGTAGTTCGGTAAGCTCAAAGCACGTTCGGCAGCTCCTCGGCCCAACCGCCCTTTGCGCCGTCCAGTCTTCTCTTCAACCCGTTCAATATTACTTTGTTCGTAGCTTCTGCCAAACCATTACTCTGAGGGTACGCCGGGGTAGAATACTTGTTTTTGATGCCGAGATCCTCGCAGAAATTGCGGAAGGCTCTACTGTCGAACTATAACCCATTATCGGATATTAACGACTCCGGCATCCCAAACCTAGTCACTATATTCTTCCAAACGAATTTCTTCACATCTGTGTCCCGGATATTCGCTAGGGCCTCGGCCTCGGCCCATTTGGTGAAGTAATCGACTGCAACAATCACGAACCGGCGATTCCCTGTAGCCCGCGGAAATGGACCAAGGATATCCAGCCCCTATTGTGCAAACGGCCATGGGCAGCTGATCGGATTGAGTTGACTGGCAGGATGGTGAATCAAGGGAGCATGTTTTTGGCATTGTTCACATTTTAGAACATACTCGGCGGCGTCCCTTTGCATCTTTGGCCACCAAAACCCCTGGGTCATCGCCCGATGTGCCAGGGAACGCCCCCCACGTGACTCCCTCATATCCCACCGTGAAGCTCGGCTAAAATCTCAGGAACTTTCTCGGGGTGCAAGCACAAAAGGTACGGTCTTCCGAAAGATCTTCGGTACAACTTGCCGTCTCCTGACAACCAATAGCGAGCTGCCGTCCTACGTATCTTACCGGCTTCCTTTTCATCCTCCGGGACTTTATTCTCGGCCAGGAAAGCAACGATGGGATCAATCCAACATGGTGCAGGCGATGAAACTGTGGCGACACTATCCACCCTGATGGCAATGTCGTCGGGGACCTGGATGCTTGGTTCAGCTATAAGCTCTACCTTGATCAGCCGAGGCACATCCTCGACGCTTGATGATGCTAGCGTGGCTAAGGAGTCGGCGTGCCTGTTCCGTGCCCGTCCCACTTGGGATACTTTCACCGAGACAAACTTGCTTATGATCAGTTTTGCCGCGCACAAGTATGCCTTCATCCGAGGATCTCTTGCTTCAAAACTTCCCTGGACTTGATTGACAACCAACCGAGAATCTGAGTGTATTTCCACGTTCTGAGCACCTAGCTTCAATGCTGATCTTAGTCCGGCGAGCAAGGCCTCATACTCGGCCTCATTGTTAGAGGCCTTAAATCCCAACCTAAAAGAGTGCTCCAGCCGAATCCCTTCGGGAGAAAAGATAACGATCCCGGCACCGGCTCCCTGGGAACTTGAGGATCCGTCCACAAAAACCTTCCACGGGCAAGCTTCTACGCGGCAGATCATCTCTCCGTCGTTTCTGGGCGAGAATTCAACGACAAAATCTGCAAGGACTTGGCCCTTCACCGAATGTCGTGGTCGGTACCGTATGTCGAAGGGGCCCAGCCTAGTTCCCCATTTCGCTATCCATCCTGTGAAGTCAGATCTCCTCAAAAGTGACTGTAAAGGATACTCAGTTAACACATAGACCGTGTGGGCCTGGAAATAATGCGGCAGCTTCCTCGTGGCATGGATAAGGGCCAACACTAACTTTTCCAGAGGCAAATACCTCTTCTCGGCATTGACCAGGGTCTTGCTGATATAGTACACGGGTTGTTGGATCCCCCCATCCTTTAACAGCACGGCACTCACGGCATGATCAGATATTGCCAAGTACATAAATAAATCTTCACCCGGCTCTGGCGCGGCTAGCATGGGTGCCCTCGCCAAGTAATCCTTCAAGTCCCGAAAAGCCTTGTCGCACTCTTCATTCCACAAAAACCCTGTCCACTTCTTCAAAAGCTGATAAAATGGGCGACAACGATCCGCGAATTTGGAGATGAATCGGTTAAGTGCTGCTAACATCCCGGTTAGAACCTGTACCTCTTTCGGATTGCTCGGTGGATTCAGCCTCTTTATTGCTTCGATTTGATCGGGATTGACCTCTATTCCCCGGCTCGTGATCAGATATCCCAAGAATTTTCCAGCCCCCACTCCAAAAGCGCACTTCTCGGCATTAAGGCCCAGCTTGCGTCACCTTAGTGTTTCGAATACTTCCCGAAGATCGCCCGTGTGTTGTTCCTCCTGCTTGCTCTTTATCACCATATCATCAATGTAGACTTCGACCGTGCATCCTATTTTGTCGCGGAACATCCTTGTCATCATTCACTGGTAAGTTGCCCCGGCATTCTTTAGCCCAAAGGGCATCACCGTGTAATGATAATTGGCCTCCGGGGTGATGAATGCTGTTTTTTCCTGATCCTCGGGTGCCAGGGCGATCTGGTGGTACCCCTGAAAAGCATCTAAAAAACTCATCCTAGGATGACCGTACGTGGCGTCAACCAACTGATCAATCTTAGGCACGGGGAATGGGTCGTTTGGACATGCTCGGTTCAGGTCTATAAAATCCACGTAAACCCTTCACTTGCCGTTCTTCTTTTTCACCATGACGGTGTTTGCCAACCACTCTGGGAAATAAGTTTCCTTTATTGCCCCAGACTCCTTCAGCCTTTGGACTTCTTCCTTTACAGCCTCGGCATGCTCCTTGGACGATCTCCTCGGCCTCTGTTTCTTAGGCGGATGCGAGGAGTCAACATTGAGTTTATGAAGGATGAACTCGGGATCCACCCCGGGCACCTCATAAGGGCTCCAAGCAAACACGTCCACGTTTTGTATTAACAGTAACAACATTTTTACCTTATCTTCAACATCCACACCTTCCCCTATATGAAAACACCTATCGAAATCCGGGAGTATCCGTACTTTCATCCTCTCTTCGGCACGTCTGTCCCCCTTCTCACCTCGGGGACTCTGTAGTTGCTATAACGGGATATTTTGCTGTGCTTCTTCTTCCTCGGTACTCTTTCCCCGTTTGATTGATTCCTTCCTCCAGTTAACTAGCACAACCAAACATTGTCTCGCCGTCTGCTGGCTTCCTCTTACCACCGTCACACCTTGCTCGGAGGAGAACTTCACCTTCACGTGTAAAGTGGACGGGACAGCCCCCATTTCGTGGATCCACGGTTTTCCCAATATCGCAGTGTACGGGAAGAAGGAAGCTACCACTATAAAGGTTACCACCACTTCTTTACCTTCTATGTTCACGGGCAAAGAGATCTGCCCGTCAGGGATCACTACCTTACCGTCAAAACCGACCAAGGGTGTACCATACTCGGAGAGGTCCGCACTCCTCAGTCCAAGTCCTCAGAACAAGTCTGGGTACATCACGTCTGCTCCGCTTCCCTGATCTATCATCACCTTTTTTACCAAGAAACCGCCTATACGGGCATTGACTACCAACGCGTCGTCGTGTGGTTGGACCGTTCCCTCCAAATTGCTATCATCGAAGGTGATTGGTTCTTTGGAGAGCTTCATCCTTTTCCCGTATGACAGCCCGTCCTGACTTTCCGCTGCCGTTGCTAATGTCCACACCCCTTTCCCTCTTGCCGTGGAACATTTCTTGGTAGGTGCGTGGATGACTTCAATTATCCCGAGAGGGGGTGGGAGTAAGTTGCCCCTATGCGGAGTGCCTTGCCCTGCTCTTTGGTCCCCTGTGTCCGTCACAAACTCCTTTAAGTACCTGGCTCCGGCCAGCTGCCGAAGATGATCTTTCAGTACTTGGCATTGCTCGGTGGTATGTCCTTTATCTTTATGGTAAGTGCAGTACAAGTTCTGGTTCCTTCTCGTGGGATCACCACCCATCCTGTTCGGTCACCTAAAGTAGGGTTGATGCTTGATCTTGTCTAGAATCTTATGCACCGGCTCTTTGAATGCCATATTTACCCCGCCCGCCGGTGTCTCTGATTCCTGAATCCTCATGTTCCCTCGTGTCCTTAGGGGGAAACTGTTCCGTCGGGGATGATTTACCATTGGCGCTTTACCCTTGCTTTGCAGCCGATCATCTTCTAGTCGTTTATACTCTTCAATGCGCCTCATTAGCTGTCTCATGTCCTCGGGAGGTTTCTTGGTTAATGACTCCCTTAAGCCTGAATCCTCGGGCAATCCCATCCTAAAAGTGCTCACAGCAATTTTTTCGTTCCCCCCGCCGATCTCATTGTAAAGCTCCCAATACCGGCTGGCATAATTACGAAGGGTTTCCCCCACCCTCATCTTCATTGACAGTAGTGCATCTACCGGTTGTGGTACACGACTACAAGTAACAAATCTAACTCTGAACTCCTGTATTAACTCGGCGAAACTGTGGATGGAACCCTTCTGCAAACCATTGAACCATCTGAGAGCGGTAGGGCCCAGGCTTGAGGGAAACACCTTGCACATCAGCGCGTCATTCCTGGTATGCAATGACATCATTTGGATGTAGTGGCTGACATGTTCCACCGGGTCCGTCTTCCCGTCATAAGAGTTGAACGGGGGGTGTGTGAATCTGTCCGGCATTGGGGCGTGCTCGATGTCAATTGAGAACAGCGACCGAGCAGCTTTGTGCAACGCACGGCTCATTGAGTCCATAGCCGCGTTGTGGTTCCATTTTTCTTCCGGAGAATCCGAGCCTCGATCGGGATAATCACGCGATCGTGAGCAATCTCGACGCTGACCCCTGCGTATATGAGATTCTCGGGAATGTGAGCGCTTTCGGCGACGGCGGTATCCAGATTGATCGGACCCCGCTCCTTGTCGTTCCTCCCCTGCACCTGGTCTTCTTGCTCGGTTGTCCTGATCCATTCTCTGGTGCCTGTCTTCTGCCTCCAACTCTAAATCTCTCACCAACCTTCGCAACCGTTCAAGCTCCTCGTCTCTTTCATCAAACCGCCTATGTCCCGAGGCACCGGATACCGTCCGTTGCGTTTGGTACGAGCCCTCTCCGAGTCCGGAACTTTCTTCTGCCCTCTCATGACGCCTGTCTTCGCGCCCCTTCTACCTTCATTCTTGCCAAGACGATCCCCGAGAGGATCCGACCGAGCCACTTTCAGCGTCACTCCCCAAACGTCTTCCGGACATCTATCTCGTGTGCGAGCCTCAGCTGAACCACAGCAATGTAGGAGATTCTCACAGACGGCGCTAATTGTGCGGGTCGCAAATGAGGCTGATGGACCCAGCCCCACTTAGGCTCACAACTTATTTGTGTGTTGGGCTGAATTTCCTACTATGGGTCGTTCTCCAACTAAAGGCTCAATGAGAACACTTTTCTCATCTTCAGCAATACACTACTTCCTCTTTCTCCCTTAAGATCTCCTCTACTCCTTTTTAACCGTGCACTACTTCCTCCTTCTCCCTTAAGACTCTCTCTCTCTATTTGACCTTACTACTCTCTATTTACTCCTCACTTTTCCAACCCCTTTCTCTCTTCAAGCCTCTCATATTTATAGTTCAGCATTAGCGGTGGAGTTATGATTACTTTTTGGTTTAGTGCAACGGGCGGTCCAGTGTTATTGGACATAAGTGATTGGTTAGGTGGGGGTGGGAAACGGTGAGTATGGCCTTGGAATTTGGTTCGCACATCCACAGATATGCTCGACGGAGGCGCGCCGAATGGAACTGCCGGGCATACACTACACGTCATGCTCGGTCGCCGCACGTGACAGTAGTCGGTGAGGATTCACCGAGCACTGGACGTGAGGTGAACCTTGGGCCATCGTTCTGTAAAGCTTTGGGATGGGCTAGCAGAGTGGGAGGATAGGCGTAAGGGCCGTATCTTCACGTGTGCTTAACTGGCCCAAAGGGGAACGAGTACGCGTGCCGTACAAGTTTGATTTCTTAGATTTATTGGGTGGCTTATGAGTTTGATTTCTTGGATTTATTAGGTTTGATTTACTGATGTTTATGGGTTTGATTTCTTGGATTTATTGGGTTTGATTTGGGGAAGAACATGAAGCATGAAGTTCATGTCTTGGGGAAGAAGAAGAACAATGTTCTTCCGAAAAATAATGAAAAGTAAACCCATTTTTTAAACTCAATTTTTTAAACTGAAAAAGTTTTTTTTTCTTAATTTAATTAAATTAATGTTTATTTATTTATTTATTTTAAAATTTCTGACCTGGATTTTTATTTTAATTTTTTTTATTAATTTAAATCTGACGTGTCATTTCAAAAATACTAAATAAGTTTTTTTAATAATATTTTATTATCCACGTCAGCGCTATGTCAACGCCACGTTAGCAAGCAGGACACGCTGTTTGCCACCTCAGCTTTTTCCGTAACTGGGTTGACGGTAGGGACCATTTTAGAAACGATTTTAAAAAATTAGGGACTAACTTAGGAGCAAAATCAATTTAGGGACCAAATCGAAAAATGACCCAAAATGTAAGGACCAAAAGTGTATTTACGCCAAAAACTAACTACGTTAAAGATTCAAAGGTGTCAAAAGTTAATTTTTATTAACACCAAGCTATTGTAGATAGATGGTAAACACAGAAAATATCATTTAAATGAAAATTAGAGAGGAAGAGAGGCTTGATGAGTGGTAAAAGAATGAATATATTAAATGAATTGGTAAAAGTGAGCGTTTGATGTTGGATGAGTGGGTGTATTGAAAAATGAGGTGTTAGAATAAATAAAATAGTTTCTTGTATTGCTAAAAATTAAAAATTTTGAATGGTTTAACCGTGAAGTCCTAAATTTCAAATTCACGTAAACCGTTCACGTGTTTAAACTAAAACAGTAATTCTAAAGAGGTCAAACAAAAAGCCCGTCTAGCTCAGTTGGTAGAGCGCAAGGCTCTTAACCTTGTGGTCGTGGGTTCGAGCCCCACGGTGGGCGTGTAAGTCTTTTTTGTTTCCATTTTCTCCTCTCCAAAACTCTGTAGCCAGTAGCCATAAATCTGAAATCATTCTTTTCACATTTCTTGCTTGTGCTTTTAAATTTTAATTTGTCATTCCTTTCACTTTTCTTGCTTGTGCTTTTAAATTTTAATTTGTCATTCTTTTCACACTTTGGGGGTGGTATTTTCATTTAACCTGCCACGTACAAGTGAAAGTTATATTACTGTTTTTTTTAATGTATTTTATTGCAGTGAAAGACTGCAGTAATCTTCTTCTCTCTCTCTTCTTTTTTTTTTTTTTTTTTTTTTTTGAGTTGTGATATTAGGTGAGATGGATAACATATGATGTATTTTATCTCCGAAGAAAATAAAGAGTTTACTCCCTCCACTACTAATACACACTTTTTTTTTTGTCATTAGGTCGTGATGACTTCTAGAGATTTTGTTTTGAGTGAAAATTGTTTGATAAATAGCTTTTATTATATTTTAGATAGAAGTCATGCTCCTCTTGCTAGAGGGAGATCTTCAAAATTCCTGCCGAAATTAGCATTATGCTACTTAAAAAAACTTGTCAATATTAGATTTTTCATCACTAGTAGTAGTACTAGTAGAGTAAATTCCGCGTGATCGTGTTTGGAAAATTGGTGTTTGGTAGATGATTTCAAACAACAATTTTCAGTTTTTAAACATTATACATATTTTCACACTTTTTTACTCACACATATTTTTATACATGTTTTTAAACAACAATTTTCAATTTTTAAATGCATGTACCAAACACCTCAAAATTTTTAAATCAAAAGAGTTGAAATGTCTCGATTTCAACTTTATTAATTTTAGATATCATTTCAAATTTAGGATTTTAAAGGTTTATAATTTTTAGGTGATTTCGTTAAATTAAATTTTTTTTTAAATAAGATATTTTCATTTTAATCGCTCAAATCCAAGTCCACGTGCCCAAATCTTACTATTCAAACGTATCAGATTTTACAAAAGACACTTCTCCCGAGCTATGAATGAAATGACAATGTATAGAGACAATAAATAAATACATTTCTCTCACACAGTGACTTCTCTAATAGAATATTCTATTATAAAAAAAGTTGCACAATTTTTTTTCTTTAAACTATGTCACTTATTTCAATTTATCCCTCTATTTTCCCATAAAAAAGGATTTATCCCTCTATTTTCTTTACGAAACATATGTCAACATAATTTCAACAGTATCTTAAACCCTACGCTATGAATGTCATGGAAGAGAGCAATTGATTGAGCCCAAGTATCTTAAAATCATGTAGTGAATATCATCTAGTAACATTATTTAAGTATTGTGAAAAGACACATGGGTAAAAAAGTGTTGTGAAAATACATGTGGGTGAAAAAGTGTTGTAGAAATACGTGTTGTGTTGTTTAAACAACCGGTTTCTAGAGAGAAAGTATACCATGTTTCGGTAATACTAACTCAGCATCTGTTTTGGTATTTTTTATCCAATAAATGAGTGACACCTGTTTCAAAAAACCACATTAAACTACTTCAATAAATTAATCACAATCTTCTATACTATCGGAAAGATAAATTAATCATTTATTAGAGTAGTCTAATGTGGTTTTTTGAAACAGGTGTCACTCATTTATTAGGTAAGAAATACTAAAACAGATGTTGAGTTGGTATTATTGAAACATGATATAATTTCTCGGTTTCTAGGATTTGTTTGGTAATATTGTTTTAATAACATTATTTAAATATTATGAAAATATGTGTGGGTAAAAAAATATTGTAAAAAGTATTGTTTAAACAACCTTTTTGTTGTTTAAACACCGCAACCAAACACCCTAGTTTTTAGTGTAGGGAAGCCCAACACGCCTTGTACGCCCAGTTATTCTTATTAATCGTTGTTAAAACTAATCCCACATCGAAATGAGCAAGGGCAACAAAGCGAGTGCATTGTTGTATAAAAGAAAACACCGGTTACATGTAAACTCACTTACCTGGACGGGGTCAATGGGCGATCAATAAGGCTCATGGCCTAGGACAGTGACTTCCATTGCACGTTGGAGGGGTGTTGTCCTAAGGTCTGTCCAAGTGACAGAGCCTACGTCATAATTTGTGGTAGTGAGGGCCTGCGTTCGCGCGGCCCTCGTTCCAATGCAGTACGAAAGGTTCTTCTGGTTTGCGCGGAAGGTGTTTGATAAAAGGATTCAATTAAGTCTCTGAAAAGTTGCACAAATGCTCTTCTTTGCCTGCATTGAAGGTATTTTCATTTCGATGTTACTGGTTTTTGCTTATTCGGAGACTGCGGTTGTATTTGTTTTTCTGCCTTCATCAGCCTGAAAGGTATTTGATTAAATGCTTAAGTGGGTTTTTAGGTGTTTGATTCATTTTCTTGTTATTGTTTAGGTTTTGCTCTTGTCATACTAATATTGGCCATTTATAGGAAACTGATGATTGTTATTATATGGTACCAAAGAGAGTGAAATTCTTCATCACCTCGATATTCGTTGTGTATGAAGATTTTCTAGTCATTATTTGAAAGCAACGGAGATCCTTTATTGCCTGGGAATATGGGTGTTTCCAATATGAGAATAATTTTTGGGACATACGTAAATTTGCAATAATGAAAACTAATTTATATTATGAATTTTGATTCAAAATGCTAAGTTTGCAGGCATAAGCTCGCAGCGAGAGACGATAGAAATCATGTAGATTACGCCCTTTCATTGCCTGCTTTTACCCATTCTGGCTTTCTTCCTCCTTGCTTTCCTCAACTTCCTTCTTCTCACCATCTTCTTTGATTTTAGAGCTTTGTTCGTTGACCTTTTCTCCTTCAGATTTGGATTCTTAAGCACAATTCATCTGCTGTGCTTCTTCTTCTGTTGAAGAAATGCAACCAGTCCTTAAAGGGCAATGTCAGGGTCTTCAATTTTCATAAGCTCTTTCTGCAACCTCTGCTGGGGTGACCCCGACCTCCTTAATGAATTATTCTATTTCAGTGAAGAGGCAGTGGCTTTCAAATCTTAGGTAGTTTGAAGCAATGATCTTGAACCCATCTGCAGTGCAATAGGATGTGCATGTCCATGCGGCCAGTCTCAACAATGCAGGGTCTAGTCTATCTTTATAGCAGGTTGTGAACACAATTATTCTCTCATTCGCACAGCTTGTCCATAGCCCATCGATAAAATTTAGCAACCCGGATAATGTCAACTGTCAATGAGAGAACAGTTTATTATTTACAGCTAATCTCACATGTTAGGTTGGGCTAATCATCTTTACTTTTATCAACTGAAAAATATCCTTTGAAACAGGGTATTAAATGAAAAAGACTGTAAATGGTGCAAATTAGTGCAATGTAGAGGTGTTGCAATCTGTGAACTCACCTGGCTGTTATTTTGGTTGTATCCTCCATATTGTCTGTCTTGCAGGTGAATGGTACAATCTGTATCCTCAATTACAAGGATAGATCAATTTGCAGTAGACAGTTGTACGTAGTAGTTTAATTGGGGTCTAGTTTGAAAGTGTTGATTGCTAATTTGTTAAATTATTACCTACCGATACATTTGGGCGCCATCACCCATAGGTTAATGGCTGAACAAGGGTGGTGAGTGGCGTGTTATCGAAAATACTAAGAAACTAAGTGTACGTTTGGATTGGTGTTTTTCAGCAAATCCATGTGTCTGTGTTTCTTTTGTGGGTCCTTGAGTACCATTCACAAATCCACAAAAGTCAGCAAAACACAATTTTCTCTCTCTCTTTGGGTCCCACAGTACCATTTACCCATTTAAAAGTTATTTTGCTATAGTGTTTTTAGCAATAAGTTTTCAGTTTTCAGCAAATAAACGGTATCCAAACACACCCTTAGCATGCAAGACTCGCTGATTTATGTGGAAAACCTCTTAGATATGATTAGGGAGTAAAAAACCAAAGGGAGCTCTAATCTTAGGCACCATATTGCTACTTGAATGATGCAGGCTTTCAAGCCTCCTAACTCTTGTTCACTGTTTTTATCTGTGTTTTGTGAAGGTCAGCCCATCTCCTTTTATAGACCAATGGAGGGGCTGATTCCTTTTACAAATGTTAGTAACAATGGTTTTGGAGTCTATTGCCATGCCATTCTGCCTAGCTGGCCAGCAATGCAGATAGTGGAGCTCCTATGTGCCATAATCCTCTGATTCCCTTGTTTGTTCTGATTCTCTTGTTTGTATTGTAGCAGTGCAGCCAATGGGATTTCATTGTGTTGTGGGGGCCTTTAAGTTCGTGCGGCCCTTGTTCCAAATCAATATGAAATTTTCCATTTTTTTTCTAGTCTATTTATGAAGAGAAATGCTATTGGTTGTTATTGGTTGTTATGGATGGGTAAAAAAGTAATTTAAGTTCTGAATTCAAATTAGAACTAATAACAACTTTTCACCTGTGAAAATGTTATGAAAATGTTTTGGAGGTAACACCTCTCATTTATTAATGTCTTGTACCTTTCAGCTTTCGATGTTCACAGCAATTGCAAGTATAATTTCAGGATTTTGGCATAGAGATGTATTTGGAAATAATTGAGAATATGACTCTAGATGGAATAGAATGGATGATAAGTTAAGAATACATATAGCTGACCCTAACTAATTTGTTGAAAATCCATAGCTAACGCCAATAATTTGGGATTAAGGCTTGTTGTTATTGGCATGAAGTTGTAATTGTTTTTGCTTGCATGGAAGGTGTGTGAGAAAATGCTTTATTTTCTTCGTTTGAGAAGTCGCATCCATTTTGCTTACATGGAATGTAAAAATGCTTAAGTGGGCATGGTTGAGTTTGACGAGATGGCTTCTTGATTTGTGTTTGATTCATTTTCTTGCATGAAAGGTTTGCTTATGTCATGCTAATATTGGCCATTTACAATATAGGATACTGATGATTGTTATTATATGGCTCCAAAAGAGAGTGAAAATTTTCATCACCTCAATAATCAGTGTAAGAAGGTTTTTAGACATTATTGAAAGCAACGGATACCCTTTGTTGCTTGGAAATATGGGTGCTTCCTATATAGGACTAATTTTGGGGACAACTTGCTAAAACAAAAACTTGATTCATATTATAAAATTGATTATTTCATTCATTAAAATGCTAGTATGTTGGCATAGACTCGTGAGAGATGGTAGAAATCATGTAGACTATGCCCTTTCATCGCCTGCTTTTACCACTTCTAGCTTTCTTTCTCTTGCTTTCCTTAACTACTTCTAGCTTGCTTTCCTTAACTTTCTTCTTCCTTAGGCTTTGTCTACTTTGTTCATTGACCTTCTCTACTTCAGATTTGGATTCTTCAGAACATTTCATCTGCTTCTTCTTCTGTTGGAGGAATGCAACCAGTCCTGCAAGGACAATATCGGGGTCTTCGCTTTTCATAAGCTCTTCTGCAACCTCTGCTGGGGTGACCTCCACCTCCTTAATGAGTCCTTCTATTTCAGTGAAAAGGCAGTGGCTTTCAATTCTTAGGTAATTGGAAGCAAGGATCTTGAACCCGCTTGGAGTGCAATAGGACATGTGGATGTGCATGTCCATGCGGCCTGGTCTCAAAAGTGCAGGGTCTAGTCTGTCTTTGTGGTTGGTTGTGAAGACAATTATCCTCTCATCCCCACAGCTTGTCCATAGCCCATTGATAAAATTTAGCAACCCGGATAATGTCAACTGTCAATGAGAGAGAACGATTGATTACAGCTGATCTCACAAGTTAGGTTGGGCTAATCAACTTTACTTCTATTGATCAACCGAAAAAATATGGTTTTACCAGATCGTCTGGGTTGACTGGTTCTAATCCAGTCTGTTTATGCTTAAAAACCGGAAATAGCATAAAAAGCAGAAAAACCGGAAACCGGCGTTTTTTTAATCGGAAAAACCAAAAACCAGTGTGGTTGGACTGGTTTTTGAACATTTAAGCTAAATGTTAAAAAACACTGTTTTCTATAAAATAAAAAATATATATAAACAAAAAAAAAACCACATGTTTGCAAAGAGATTGAGGTAAAAATTAGAGTGTGATCTTGATAATGTTTTAAGATGGATTACCTTTACCTGACCGTTTTTAACTTCACTGATTCTTGAAATTTTCATAGTAGAGAGCGTCAATAGACGAAGAACAGAAGATTGAAAAGGCAGCAGTAAATTTGAAATTTAAGAGAGAGCTTAAAGTGCGGCTGGGTGAAAAGAAAGAGAAAGAAATGGGGTAGTTGGGGTGGGTTTAATGAGTGCTTAGCTTAAACCATTAATCACTTTCTTTTTTGGTTCTTTTAAGTGGTCCGGCTTTTAAAACCTTTAAATAGTCTTCAAAACGGTGTTTTGAGATGAAAAAGACTGTAAATAGTGCAAATTAGTTCAATGTAGTGGTGTTACAATCTATGAACTCACCTGGTTGTCTGTTTGGTTGTGTTCTCCATATTGTCTGTCTTGCAGCTCAATGGTACAATCAATATCCTCAATTACAAGAATAGATCGATTTGCAGTAGAGGCTATCAGCCCCCTGAGGTCTGCATTGCTATGTAGATTCAAAAGCTCCAAATCATAGATGTCAAATTTCAAGTAATTAGCCATTGCTGCTATCAAGCTTGATTTGCCTGTACCAGGAGGGCCATACAAAAGATACCCACGTTTCCATGCCTTCCCTACTCTCCTATAGAACACTCTTCTCTTCAGAAATCTATTCACTTCATCCATCAACTCTTTCTTGAGCTTTGGATCCATTGCCAGTATGTCAAAAGTGGATGGGTGGTCAAGATTGACATCTTGGTGGGAAGCTGATGGTTTTGGAATCAAGGAAGCTTTGTTTGTGGACTTGATTGCTTGGAGAGTTACAATTCTGGCGGGGGCTTTTTATTGTAGGAAAATAAGAGTTGTGGGCAGCTTTTATTGGAAGTCATCTTAAAGCAACCCATAATGGCTTGAAATATTATAAAGCTTGCACTGGAATTTTCAAGCCTAGTCAAACTAGACATGAACAGATAAATGAATAAAAACTTGATGTTGGTCTAATCACGTGGCAAGGACAAACACATGGAGGAAGAACAAACAATCTTCCCTACCGATTCTTACCAAGAATAAGCTACTTGACTTTTTAAATATACGCAGTGTCTGCTTGCTACTAATGTCTCTAACTTATTCGACAATCTTTTTAAATTTTTATGTAAGTTTTTTAAATCTTACTTTTTTTTTCTTGACTTTTTTTAAAGTATAAATATACTTTAGCAAACTTATAAAAAAAAATGCAAAATGTTGAAAAGCTGATACCAAATTGAGCATTAGAGTAGGGGTGGGAGGGTAGGGTTGGCCCAAGGCCTTGCAACTTAGGCCTAGGCCTAAGGCCCCACAACCAAAAAATAAAAATAAAAAATAAAAAATCCCTAGTAAAAGAAGACCCCATTGGCCCAAAATTTTATAAAAATAAAACATTTTTAAAAATAATTGAGCACTTATTTTATTTTATTTTTTATGAGTGATGATAAGGATATCACATATTTTACTATATGCTTACAAACTGACATGACACTAATCATATAAAAAAGTAATTCAAATACTTATAAATTAGCTTGTTGAAATTCGTTAATTATAGTTATTATTATATTATATCGTGAACATTTTGTAATATTTTTAGTACTTTTCTTTTTCATTTTTAATAAGGCTTCCAAAATTGGAGACCAATAGAAATTTAAACCAATTGAAACTCTAAAATTTTTATTAAAAAATGTTGCAAATGTAGTGATAGATCATCAATGATGACTAATCTTCCCTAATAGTTTGAGATTTTAATTTTTGTAGATTGATCTCCTACAAAACCACACAACAAATAATATATGTTTATCTCTTTCTTTTAAAAAAAAGATATAAAATTAAAATTTAGATTACAACTTTACTTAACTATGCATAGTCATATATTCAAGTTAAAGTAATTTTCTTTTTTAAAAAATAATATATATTTTTAATTCTTTTTGTTTAAATTTATGGTTCAATTATGATATTCAATCATCTATATGAAATTAACCTTAGTTTAGTTATTCAACAATTTCTGTATTAACACCAAATTAGTCTTAATTTAATTAGTAGTATTACATAATTTTATTTAATTAATGTTTACATATAAAGGGCTGCATATAGAATTTTCGTCTTAGTCCTCAAATTATGTTACCCTGTTAGGGGTGTAAAACTCCCAGTTGTTATTTCACCAACCAACATCCCAAAAATCAAGTTTATCAGGGTATGTATTACTATTTTCTTTTCTACAACCGTGAATAGTGAGTTCTCAAAAATACAACCTACTATTCATGGGTTGTAAACATAAAAAAATATATTATTGGAGAGAGAGAGAGAGAGATGAGAGAGAAGAGAGAGAAACAAGTTTTATTTATTATTTGATTGTGTAGTTTATATTATTTGATTGAGTTGTATGTAAAAATAAGAATTGGGATGTTGGGTGTATTGTTAAATGGGTTGGTAAAATAGATAACATAGTGTTTAAAAATGTAATACTGTAGCAAGTTGCTAAAAATTAAATAATATTTTTATTGTCACAATGGAGAGAGAAAAGAGATAGAGAGGAAGAAAGGGAAGAGAGATGAGTAATTTATTTTATTTTATTGTGTAGTTTATATTATTTTATTTGGTTCTAAGTAAAAATAAGAATTGAGATGTTAAAGTGAATTGTTAAATGAGTTGGTAAAATGGATAAAATAGCTTTTTAGGGTAAAAAATATGTATTTTTTTTACAAACCCAGATGTTAATGTTCTCAGGGAGGTTCTATGCACACAAAAATTGGTCATGTAACTATGGTCATGTAACTATGTATGTATGTTTTCAACACTTGTGCGGCAAACAAAGTTCATGCAACTATATGTAAGATATAGAAGCATAGATTAGGGCTAGTAAATCAATAAAATGTTGGACAAAATGGAGTTGGATGAGAAAATGCTTCTGAAAAAACAAGACAGTAGAAACGTGTAGCTCTGTTTTGACAACAAATCTTTATTTATGGCATCTGTCCATCTATTGCAAGAATACACGCGTGTAGTGTGCATAAAATGCAGCTAGCATGACAGACTTTTGAGTTGTGAATAATATTGAACTCCAAATCACCCTACTGTGATGTAGAAATTTGCTCAAATATCTACAATAGAAATTAAAATGTAAATGCTACCAACTGCCATGCTTGCTTGTTTCTGGTTTTCACTTCACGCATATGAACTAGAACGTGACGCTGAATACCTTTTAGCCCCTATTCCAGGGTTCTTGAGCCATGCTGACTCGAACAATTCCATAATTGGATCATCGTTCAGAAGGCTTTGATTGCTTTCATCTTCATTATGCTCTTCTCCTTTCTCAGCTTCTTCCTTGTCGACATTAATTTTCTCATTCTTCTCCATCTTTTCAATGTGTTCTTCTCCTGCTTTCTTTTCCATGATTTCCTTTGTCCCCTTCTCTAGTACCTCCTTGTATGTCCCTTTTGTAACGCCAGAATCGACTGCTTTACCAACTGTCTCAATTTCAGCTTGTGGGATTTCAGATTTGGGAGGGAGGCTTTCCTTGTTCTCAGTGTCATCTTTGGCTTGCAATTTTTCAGGCTTCTGTGCTTCATCAACAAAAGCTTGTTCATTATTTTGCTTCTCCCAGTTTATATCGTCAATAATCTCCTTTTCCCGTGCACTTCCATTTTTCCAGTGACTCAACTTAGTGATAAAAAATTTCAACAAGAAAATAACTTGGACCAGTGCACAATCAAAGCGAAATTGGTGGACAATTGTAGGAATTTTGTCGTAAGCATAATCAAATTTTTCTGGCAAAGTTTCTGCAACTTGGACAAGGTAGTCAATCTTATTGAATACATGGTTTGATGGAGGAAAAACTCTCTCTATCATGTTTTCTACTGCTAGTATTTGATCATCGGCAAAAAAGAGGATTGTTAACCATTGATATTGCATTGCATACGCTAATGGACCGGCAAATGGGGCTAATTTGGCTACCTTTCTTGCCGTTGAACCTATTAGTCCATTAAATTCTTGAGCTTTTGTGTAAGCACTATGAACAATCGCCAAGATTGAAACTCCACAAGTGTGCAATGGACGATGCCGGGAACTCATTCTGGTAGTTGCTCTTGGTTCCTGAGCAATTCATGTCAAAACTCAAAACATGAGCATAAGATATATGGCAACCAATATATGATCAACTAATGCTATAATCCAATATTTGAGTTTTACAAATTTACTATTTCTATTTGCTTAAATAATATTCTCTAATTGTTGATCATTTAGATGTCCAATATAAAATTCGTATGATTATATGATTGGCACTGTCCTAGCTAAAAAACCAAAATAAGAATATTCATCAATAAAGAGTAGTGAATCAATTATGTATCTAATCTTATTTGAATTTTGATATACTATTTTTTTTCTATCCTATCTATCTATATATATATATATATATATATATATAAATTAGTATATTCTTATTTTGGTTTTTTAAACTTGGACAGAGGCAATCATATAATCATTCGCATGTACTACTTTTTAAAGAAAGATATCTTTTTTTTTTTTTTTTTTTTAAATAATATTTATTTAGTAGGTTGCTGATAAATCTGAGGGAATTTTTTGGCCTAGATGTCCTGCATATCCAGAATATATATGAAAGCTTATAATTATATGAAACACAAAAGTATGGAAATTTTGTTTTATTGGGGCAGTAATCACTTTAATTACAAAGAAATTGAATGAGAAATAATGTAAAACCAAAAACATTAACATAAACCAAAAAAGAAAAAGAAAAAATCCTATTGCAAGAAATTGAATGAGAAATAATGTTAAACCAAAAACATTAACATAAACCAAAAAAGAAAAAGAAAAAATCCTATTGCATATATTTTGTCATTGCTTTGGAGAATCGGACAATTTTTATAAGTGTTAAAGCTCATACCTTGTTGGCAAAAGACATGAGAAATGAGAATCCACAATAGTACCCTAAAGCTCGTTGCAGAAACTGATATACGAATTTGTGGTCAATTATATATATGTTGGTACCTCTTAAGTTCGATTTATGGTGGAAAAGATCAAACGTTAGTGGTGGAAAAATGAACGGCTGGAATAGATTTTTTAGCGGGAGAATCTGGTTAGCGGTTTTGACTTTAGAGTTGCATTGCTTTGCTTGGTACTGATTCCCACTGTAAGATTTTGACACGTATATATATTTGATAAGTATATATATAATTTAAATTATATATATAATATATATACTTATCACTTTTTGATTTTTTTTTAAAAGTTCAGAAATGAAAGATTACTCTATTTATTTAACTTTATCTGCACTTAATTATAAATAATATCATTATATTATATATAATAAAAGTTGGATTTAGACGTGGTGATTGCGCCAAGTGGCTTCACTAAATTGCAGAAATTTTCTTAAATTTTTAGATTTTAAGAAAAAAAAATATATATGATTTTTCTTCAACTATAATTTCTAAGTGGATAAAAAGCTTAAAGTGACTTAATCTGAAAATGAAAGTTACGTATAAAACAATGCCGTGCTTCCTTGGCCAATAAGACCCCGTGAGGTTGAAACTTTAAAATTCAAGAGAGGATATATATATATATATATATACACTTTTTCTCTCTAACATATGTGGCATCTTAGTTTTAAGGATATAAAAGTATATACTTCATGTGACTAGCAATTGGCATATCACATGGTGGTTTAATTAGCTTTAGACTTTTTGTTCATGTAAAATTTTTCAATGTAGAGTGTGTATATATATATATATCAAATAATTCATAATTAATACCCATTGTACGGTTCCTTTGTGCTATTATTTTCTTCTTCTACTTACAATCTCTATTATTAATTCTCTTCTTCTACCTACAACTTTACAAGTATGTACTTGTTTACTTTTTTTTTCTTTTTTTTTTTTTTTTTCATCCAATTGAATATATTTTGTGTATTTGTTTAAGTTGATTTCCTTAAGTTTAATCCAATTTAGAGAATTGTTATGGATTGTCAATTGATTCTTTTTTATTTTTTATTTTTATAATGTTAGTTTGATTGTTTAGAAATTATATAAGAAATTGAGCTTTCATGTCTAATTAACTAAGAAATTTATTTTTTAGTTTAAGCTTGAATAAAAAAAATTTTAAATAAACATTAATTAATCAGTTTAGGCTTTCCAAAAAATAAAATAAAACGTGTAGTTGTTCGGAGCAGCGATTTTTGGCATTTTATGGATTGAAGAGACTTACAGATTGGGTGTCCATAGATAAATACAATGGCAGCCGAAATCCCACAAGCCAAGTCAGTGATTTTTCAGGTTTATTTGTTCGTTCTTTTTTAACAACGGAGAAACTGTGAACATGAAAAGAAAAGAGAGAGATAAATTTGATGAATGTGAATTTGTGATGGTTTTTTAATAGGTTTTTTGGATTAAATTTTACTAATGGAATGGAAGTAAAAGTGAAAAACTATTAAAAAAAAAATTCTGATATTTATCATTAACTTAAAAAAAAAAAAAAAAAAAATGAGAATCAGATATTTAGGGCTTGTTTGGTTTAGGCATGTTTTGAGTGATATCATTGGAAACTCATAACTCAGTGATGAAAAAATGTGGGACCCACACATATTTTGTTGTTTGGCTTAATTTTCACATTGTGTTTCCATCACTCAAAACTCAACAATTTTGAGTTAGAGTGATGGAAACAGAAAACAAGAAATCAGTGTTGTCAAAAATTGAGATAGGAAACTCAGTGGCATTGTTATAAATATTCAGACTCAGTGGGACCCAGAACTTATGTGTTGGCCCGTCAGTTCAGATAGTACCATTGCAAACAACCACACCACTACCACAACAAACCCAGGTTGATCCACACCACCGAAACACCAAACCGATTCAAGCTAGCCCTAACCGCTTCAAGCCACGCAGTGACCCAGCCCCAAAAACCCAATTTCAAACCTGATCTATCTCCACTGTAACCCAACCCCAAAAAACCAATCTCAAACCTAATCTATCTCCACTGTGAAACCCAGCCAACACCCAAATGACCACCACCGAAACCCACCATCACCAATCCGAACATAGCAACCACTGAAACAACCCACCATCTCCGATTCAAACCAACCAAAAACAGCTGAGAAAGAAACAGAGAAGAGAGAAAAAAAAATCAAATACAAATTGAAGAGGGGAGAGACAGAGAAAGCTGAGAAAGAAACAGAGGAGTGGGAAAAAAAAAATCAAATATAGAGTGAAGAGGGGAGAGACAAACAAAGAGAGATAGACAAAAAAGTTTGATAGAAAAGAGATAGAGTTAGGGTCCGTTTGGATAGAACTTATTTTGCTGAAACTGAAAACTAAAAACTGAAAACACTGTAGCAAAATAATTTTTAAATGTGTGAATAGTGCCGTGAGACCTATTTTTAATGAAAAATTTGCTGAAAAGTGAGATTTGTGGGTCCATTGAATAGTGCACGGGACCCACTGATGTGATAAAAGGGACGAAAAAGTAAGAAAAGTGCGGCTATTGTTCATGAAAAGTAGCCGCTGTCCCCTGCTACAGCTGACAAAAGAAAAAAAAAGAAAAAAAAAAGAGAAAACGCAACGCACAAAATGCAAAGCACAATTCAGTGCTATCCAAACCCCACCTTAGAGAAATGAAAGGTGAGAGGATGTGTAGGATAAGTAAAGGGGAAGATTTTTTTGTTAGTGAGACACCGGTAGCAACAATAGTAACAATGGGTAGTGTCAATGGGTGGGGTCCATGGTTTTGGAAAAAAGTTGTAGGGATATGTAACTGAGTTATGAGTCCAAACAGGTGTTTTGCAATTTTTGAGTGAATGTGAGTTTTGAGTAGTGAGTTATGAATTATGAGTTTGAATTATAAAAACTGAGACACTTCTAAACCAAACGGACCCTTATTCTTTAAAAAAAAATTAAATTAAATAGTTAACTATGTTTTTTTTTCTTTAAAAATTTTTTTATATTAATTTTTAAATATATTATACTCTTTGCAATTGTTGTGCATCTTATTAATATGTTATTATGTTTGCAATTCTTGAAGGGTGTAAAAATTTTTAATTTTTCAAAAATTTTACTTTTCATTTTTCTCTATCAAAATTTCTTTTGTTTTCAGTAAATGCTAATTTTTTTTATATATATTATTTTATCAGAATGTATAGACAAAATCAAAAATATAATCTCTTGGATGAAATCGACACTGAAAAAGACAATTGGAATATTAGAGTTAGAGTCACAAGAATGTGGGAAGTTCTTAATATGAAAACAGCGCCATGTGGCTTCACCAAATAGCAGAAATTTTATTGAATTTTTAGATTTTTAAAGAACTAAAAAAGAATAGTATACTACCACTAATTTATTCTTATCATTAAATAAAATTAGATTAACATTATTTTTTTATTTGTTAGGATATATTTCTTAAATTAAGTGATAATATTTAACATACAAAAATTTAATTTAGATAATATTTATCATCTAATTAACATTATTTTTTTATTTGTTAGGATATTTTTCTTAAATTAGGGGATAATATTTAACATACAAAAATTTAATTTAGATAATATTTATCATCTAAATTTTCAAAATTTTAATATTATTAAATTAATATTATTTTATCAAAATATCAAGCTACAAAACTTGATTATTAAGAGATAAGCACAATCTAAATTCTTCAAGAGATGATTAATATAAATCTATCCCAAGAAACAATATATATCTCTAATAATTTGATAATCTCTATTTATCCCAAAAAACAGTATATATCTCCATTAATTTGATAATTTCTACGTTGATGACATTTAATATATATATATATATATATATCAAAATTCCTTATAGCTATCAACCACGTTCTCTTTCTCTCTCTTTTTTTTATATGTTATGTAATGTTGAATCAACTTTTTTTTTTTTTTTTTCATTCTATTCATATGACCTTTTTTTAATTCCAATTTTTATGGGATAAAAACAAACACATTGATTAGATATCTTTAATTTTAATAAGATTTAAATTAATTATATTTTAAATGGAACTCTACCAATATATATAACCCTATATATCTTTTTTGGAGTGAAGCTTATTTTAATATATGAATGCCTAAATCTCATGACAATGCAGGTATGCATTGTTTATTCTTTTATTATTATTATTATTATTATTATTATTTTCATTTTGTTTATTTTCTTTAGTGTTATTATTGGTTTTTTTGTCTTCATGTGATTTTAATTAACGAATTCAAAACTTTCTAAAGGCTCCTTCTTTGTTTTTGTATTTTGTTTTTATTAAATTGATTAGGTTTTGTGTATTGGTTGCCTTTTGTTTAAACTAATTTTCTTAACTTTGATCTAATTTATATGCTTAGGGTTAGGGTCTTAGAATTAATGATTAAATATGGTTAGAATTAATAGATTAATTTTAACAATTTTCTTATTTGATTTTTATGTTACATCAAATTATCAAGATGTTCTACACGTGTATTCTTGAATTATCAACTTTAATTTTAATTTATAATATTATCAAGATTATATTAATTTTAGACTTATCAATTTTTTAGTATGTTTTTATTAAATAATTATCAACTTAAAATTCAATTTGGAATTATCAATTTAATTTAGTTTTAGGAAGAAATCTTACCCCCTTATTTTAGTGAGATAATTATTTACACTTGATAATTTTTTCTTCTATCTTTATTGAATCTATTAAAATATATAATTATTTATACATTTATTTTATAAGTTTTTTCATAAAACTGTGCAACGCACGGGCCTATAACTAGTTAATAGTAAATTTAAAATTATTATTTGGTGTAATTAAAATTCAAATCATAAACCATGATATACATTTTACATAGGGAGAGAATGACTTAACAAATAATTTGCGAATTATCTTGAGCTTATTCAAAACTAAATAGTTAAATTGAAAAAAATACACACAAATCATGTGTTTTATTTGTAAAATACAGATTCTTTGAAATTTTGAATATAACTCTCAAACCTTTTATGATAATTTTTATGTATAAACATTAAATATTCATTAAAATAAAATAAAAACAAGTTTTGCATGTAATGGCACATGTTCATATTTAAATTACATTTTCACATAAAATAATACTACAAGGGGTTAACGTATACTCAAAACCCAGCGTTTTTGCTCATCTTATTATTATTATTATTATCATTATTAATTTTTTTATTTTAAAAATTATAATTTAAATATTATTCGACTTGAAAGTGGATTATTCCCTCCGAAGTGCAGTCCAAGCCTCTCTATAAAAAGAATGGGAATCGATTCTATGATGGTGGCTTTTACACCACAACTCAAAAGGTTTGGACCAGTGGTAGTGTGGTACTCTATCAATCAAAGTAAGAAACATTTCAGACGTAATTTTTGTGCTTTTACACATCGTTTTATATACAAGAACCCGTGTATAATCTTCTAACATGGGTTTTCTCCTTGTCATATATATGCTCGAATAATGCGGAAACGGGAAATTTCGCTTGGTAAAGACCGGCCTCAGTTTCGAATAATGTGTATTTGTTGTCTGATAAGGTTTCATGTTCATGTTTCCTTCTCTACTCATATATGTTAAACCCCCCATTGAAGTAATGAGAAGAAAAAACAAAAGGCTTAAACAACTAAGTGGACAAGTAATTTATATGCTTTTCTTCTTACGTGTGGCTTTGTTTTGGTACTTTTCTTGCAGCTTATGCTTTCTTTACTTGGTTATGATCTTGCTTTATGGTTATTGAAAGTGAATTTTCTTTTGTCATTTTTGCCATCTGAGAAGTTTAATTTGGTGATTACTTAGTATGGATTATGGCCTTGGTTTGTTTCTTTCTCTCTCGTCTGTTTTCAATTTCTTTTCTTTTTTCTTCCTTAATTTCAAGAATCATTGCAAATGTGATTGTCATTTTAGTTCCAAAGATAGGTAATTTTTTTTATTTCCTTATTACGTACTTTTGTCGATGCATATTATATAGGTGATAAGTTGGATATCAAAGCTTATAGCTTAGTAATTATATCTATTTTTGATAAGCTGGCTTATCCATTAGATTTTCTTAATTCCCTTAAAGTTTATTTCATTTTTCATGGAAACAGAGGTAGCATGAAAGAATAGAAATTTGAAGTGAATCAAGTTGTTAGATTTAAATTTATGTTCTTGATCGAAGAGATAACTAACGAATTTTTAACCTCTTTTTCATGAGGTGCAAACTGCAAATCATGAAAAAGAGGGTGTACTATTTGCTGTTGGATATGGCTCATGTAAATCTGAATAAATATTGTTGTTCTGTATCATTAAATTACTTGTTTAATATGAGATGAACAAGACGTGCATAGCCATCTTTGGGAAGTGGCATATCAATTCTCAATAAGGGTAGCATGAAATCTGTCTTTTTGTGCTGAAAACAATGAATCACCAACTTTTTTGTAATTTTGTATAAGCAGCATATATGTATGTTGTAGTGAGTGCATCTTTCTATTCAATTTATTGCTTAGCTTAATAAATACATTGAGATGCTATATGTTTGGTTGGTTTAGGCATACCTGGAGATGGAAGATGTTTGTTCCGGTCCGTTGTTCATGGTGCTTGCTTGAGAGAAGGGAAGCCATCTCCGAGTGAGAGCCGTCAGAAAGAACTTGCAGATGAGCTCAGAGCTAAAGTACACAATAAACTTCATTGATTTCAATAAGAGACTTACGCTTTGTTGGCATGTTTCAACTTCGGAACTTTTAATTGCTTTTCATTTGTTGTTGAGCTGTTTAATATGGATTGGTGTTTAGGGAACTATAATGTTCACATAACACATATTGGTAACTAGTTTCACTTAAAATTAATTGCTGAGCATAATTTTCTGAAACTGGTTGCAGACCATCTTGCTTAAATTTGAAAAGAGAAAAAAATTTTCATTAAATCTTTTTTTTTTCCCTGTTTTTAATACACTGTTTGTCAGTTTGTGTCACTTGCATTGTCTTGCCTGCCTAATCACTTTCTTTCAGTGCTCAAACACCTGAATTCAATATTTTGTGTGGCTTATAACTTTGTTCTGGCCAATTATTTATGTTCATTCTGGTACATCTTTCCTACTAAATGGTTGGCAGGTGGCAGATGAATTCATTAGGAGGCGAGCAGACAGTGAATGGTAAGTTGTCTTGAGAATACTCTGGTGTGGATTACAATGTTGCTTCGTTTTGAATTGCTTTAAAATCCATTGGGGGAGTTTTGATTATTTGAGGTTGTTGAAGAGGACTGCCATGTTAATAAAATACTATAAATTTTTGTTGAAGACTTGTAAATTATAGAATTAGCCAAACCTGATGAGTTCACTTGGAGTTGCAATTGAAATGAAGCAAGATTTCAAGTCTTTATTCACTGGCAGGTTTCTTGAAGGTGATTTTGACACGTATGTTATACAGATGCGACAGCCCCACATGTGGGGAGGGGAGCCTGAGTTGCTAATGGCCTCCCATGTCCTACAGTAAGTCCTCTTTCTTCTAAAAAGAGTAATGAATATCGCACACTCACTGTTGCACACATTTCCTACATTGAAAACACAATTTCACAATTTTAACTGAAATACTCCGTACACTGAAAACAATTTCACAATTTTAGCAATAGTGAGTGTCTAACAAGATTTAACCCTCTGAAAATCATCCTCACGGTAGTTTGCTTAGGTTTAGTTTCTTACTTGCTGGAATTCTCATGACTATAATGTGGTCAGGAGTTCTCTTAGAGGCACATAAAAGATGATATGAAACAGATTGCCCTGTATATATGGGTTTTGGCATTACATTTATCATGATACAATTTTCTATTTCCAGGGCGCCAATCACGGTTTCCATGTGGGATAAGAGTTCTGGTAACCTCAAAATTATAGCTGAATATGGTCAAGAGTATGGTAAGGAGAACCCCATACGGGTGCTTTATCATGGTTATGGACATTATGATGCATTAAGGAATGCAATTAGTAGTGCAGAATCAAAGTTGTAAGATCTCTTGCTTCCTTGTGAGATATGTTTTACAGCATAACTGCATGCATCAGAAATGCTTACATGATACTCATCAATTGCTAGTTTTGAGGTCACTGCTAATGTTGCCTTGCTAAGTGCTAACATGAAATACTGTTTTTATTGTTCATCAATTTTCTTAGTATCATCCGCCTCTGTTCCACCTCACATGGTTGGTTCATGTATATGTGTGTGTAGGCCTTTTATGGGAAGAAAATATTAGGTCTACTAAGAGGATTACTGAAGTGGTTCTCCCAACCAATGAAACACTGCCACCTATGCAAGTGTGTGAGTTAGCTTTCTAATCAGCACAAGGGGAAAAACAAAAAACAAAAAACAAAAAACCACCAAGAAATGTCACATATGCATAGGTGACAGTGTTTTATTGCTCGGAAGGGCCAAGGAGGACCACGTCACTGGTCTTCTTGGTGGACCTAACAATTTCTACTTTATAGGTATGTTTCTAATTTAGATATTATGAGTACAGATATTGAAATAGTATTGTTGTCTCATGAGTTCCTTGGGGGTATTGGCAGGCACAAGAAAAGATGAAGGGATAGCTGCAAAGGAGTATAGTCATCTTTGAAATCTTTAAGTGTACTTTGTTGTAACATGTTATAAACAAATTACACCGCCCTCCCCCAAAAAAGTTATAAATGAATAGTAGTTTTATTTGGTGTAGTAAGTTGATGATCATTTCTTCATGGATTTGAAATCACCTTTTATCAAATTCTAATGTTTGTTCTGGAAATTAAAGTGCCCATTTTCACTCTCCTATGCGGATTATAAATTTGTTTTCTTTCATCTGGTAGCGATTATGTCATTCCATTTGGTTGGAGGGTCTACTAGTTAGAGTAGCAATGACCAAACTAGGATGATTGTCAATATCTATATGATCCTCTTTTAAGTGTAAGTAATACACTTATGAAATGCACTTATGGATATATTGTTTACAGCTAGAGCATCATTAGCACCACCAGGAGCAGTTATTTAAATCTTTACTTGCACAAAGGCTAGTTTAATGAGAGAGAATGGTAAATAAAGTCTGTAAAGATGAAAATGAGTACGGGAATTGAAGCTATAATTGAAGAGATAGACCATTGTCCATATTATATTGAAAAAAATCGCGCTTCAAGGTTGCTTTCCATTTGGGCCATAGAGATCTATACTCTATAGTGCTTGTTGATATCACGAGCTATCCCACCGTAATAGAATTCAGAGACAAGAGTGTCATTGTAAAGCCCATTGAAGAGAAGGGATCAGGGACTACAAAACCTACAAAGTTTCCATCTTTATTTCCAAAGGTACATCTCAAAGAATTCATCTGATTTGATGTTTTCTCCTTAAAAAGGTTTTTCTTAGGTCTTTTTAATGAACATCGAAGTCTTGGGATTTCACCTTGACCCCATCGATGTGAACTTCCATGAATTTGCCAATGATATTCATATCATGGAAGATTAAGGTCATGGCTGATGTAGCCAATGACTACAATTCCCATTAGAAAAAAATTAACATAACTAAATATTTGAAAAATTAACTGTTGGATTGTATGTTCTTTATGTTTATAATATGTATGTCAAATATCATGTTAATCAGATGTCATTTACTATTTAATCTGTAAACTGATTTTTTATGCATAATTTTAGATGACAAAAAATTGAAATTTAAAAATTTGATTGATGGCTAATTTTTATTTTCTAGAAATTTTGCAAGCATTAACAATATAAGAAAAAGAAATGTAATTTAATGATGAATTTATCCAAATTCACATCTAATAAAAGAATATTGAGTAATGTTGTAGCAAATGGCTACAACTAAGTTTGTAGCCAAACTTTGTATACATACATATATATACACCCCTATATTTAGTTTGGACCAAAGAAAAATAAGAGTTTTTTTTTGATAAAAAAATTAAAATTAAAATTAAAACCTAACCCAAACAATAACATTACTATCTAAATACTAAACGGCTAACCCAAACAACAACAATCATGTTCTTTGTATTTTATCCAGTCTTTGACTTCTTCGCTTATTTTGATTTTCATCTTTGTATTTTCTTCAATCTTCTTCTTCGTGTTTCTTTTTCTTCATTTGCTTTAGTTTTCATCTGCGTCATCATGTTTCTCTGTTTCTTGCTATTTGTGATTATGTTTCTTAAAAATTTTCATGCCTCTTTGTACTCTCTCTCTCTCTCTCTCTCAATTTTTGAAGTTCTTATTTTACATAAGAGTTATGCTAGTGCCACATAAAGTGGCACAACTCGTCCACGTGGCGAGTTGTGAATGGTAGACAGGTGATGGTGGATCCATATAGGGACACCCTTCTACCATTCACAACTCGCTATGTGGACAAGTTGTGGCACAAAATGACTAAAGTTTTATTTTAATCATAACTCTTTAAATGACTGAAGTTTAATCAAATCCCGCCCACTATTTACTATTTAATTTTTCAATTTTCCACCTACCATGCCGTGTTGCTACTTTTATTTTATCTCATGTCTCAAAATTTTTTAAAAGCGTTTGTTGATTTATTTTTGCCCTTTTCTTAAAACTAATTGGAGTATTATTATTATTATTAGGTTAATGTATTGAGTTAAAGATTAATATATTATATTGTGACAGTTAACAAATGATAGAATTTAACCAATAAATAAATATTTATGTCAAGTTTTTATTCTATTTCTCTCTCTCTCTCTTCAAAACCTAATTGATATGATTTTTTTCTCTCTCTCTCTCCCTCTTCCATACAGTTATGATTTATGTGATACAATGATAAGGTTGTGATTGTGTTTTTTGTGGGTTTATGATTTTAATTTTGTGATTGTGATTTGTGAGTCTCTGTTTCAGAGACTGTTGTTTTGGCATTTTTGCTAGATGAAAGTTGAGGGCTATGAGATGAGAATGAGATATTAGTAAAGTAAAATTATGTTGGTAGATGAATGCATTATAATGTATCAAGAAACAATGATTTAGTGTTTTTATATTTTTTGATAGTTTGTTAATATTAAATGGATGCTTATTTGGAATTTCACGATTTATATATACATATATACATATATATATATATATATATACATATATACACACATATATATATATATATATATATATATTCTGGCCCTAGCTTGTATGTCTTCTTCTACAATAAAGATTTGACTGTACCCGAAATGTCCATTCTACCGTATTCCCCTATTTTTTTGGAGGGTACAATACCCACCTAAATCTAAACTATCAAATTAATATTATTTTGATCTTGACCTTTCATTTAATTTAAGAGGATACTTGTTACCGGTAAAGTGAGTCATGTATATCAAGTTAAAAAAAAAAAAAAAAAAAGAAGAAAAAAAAAAAAAGAAGAAGTGGTTTCACGCTGTCTACTTTTCACGCTTCTCTCTCTTTCAGTTTCTTTTCTATGGTTTCTTCTTCTCTCTCAGTTAATCTTCTCTCCCAACTTTTTCTGTTCCAAACCAAGCACAAGAACCTAGAGCCATAGCTATTAAACAAAACCCTAAGCGAAACCCAAAAAAGAAGAAACAGAATTGCTTTAGGGTATTTCTCCATTCTAGTCGCCTAACTGAAGAAACATAGTGCTTTAATTCCAGCCACCTTTCAAAGTATTTATCTGCCTGGTGACAATATTAGCCTAGAGGGTTGAATTTGTCTATAAGGTCCGTCTTTCTCCGACTAAATTGATTTGGGTGTTTTTTTTTATCTGAGATTTGGGTATTGTTTGTTAACCTTGTTTTGAAATTTTTTTTTTTGGGGGTTGGGGGTGGGGGGGGGTGGGGGTGTGGGGGATAACCGGATAACAACCTTGTTTTAAAAGTTTTTTGAGGAACACTTTGTTTTAAAAGTTGATTTGGAATTTTCTCCTATTTGGCACTAACGGACACTTAGTGACCGACCATATTTTATTTATTTTTTCTGATAGGGTCCTCAGCCAAATTTGATTGCTTTGCCATCCTAGCTCTTTTTTTTTTTTTTTTTTTTTGGGGGGGTTCAACTCATCCCAACTCTTCTTCGGTATTCTCTGTTCATGCTCTTGTTAAATCATGCATATAATATGCTTGATAAATTACCCCAATAATTGTGTTGAGTAAGGGACTTTACTGTTGTGCATTTTAAATTGCTGGCTAGGGACATATGTTGATTCTATGTTTGACTATGTTGGGCCGGGATAGCTAACACACAAAATTTTCAAACACAAAGTATACATTTTAATTCTGTTGATATGATGGAGATGTATGATTAGTATATGTCTTATAGATTATATTTTTATGTTTCTTTGAACCATTTTAGAGAACTACTATTATGTTTCCTTGGATGGTTTTAATGATTTTCTCCCTCCCCGTTCGTGGTATCCATTCTACCCCATTGGATAGTTAGAGAACTAATGTGATGCAGTCTCTCTCATTATTTGAGTTCTATAAGAGAAAGGATATGTGCTACAGGAATGAGAATTATTATTGCTTAGTCATTTCTTGGGTTTTGAGTTCTGCTAAGTTTTTTATACTATAAAAATATTGTTTATCTTTTTTAAACTAGAGAAATGAGTGTGATGTTCAGTTACATACTATACCCCATTGTTAAATAGTTGTTTGTGTTCAATTATTTGAGTTCCATTGTTTATAATGTGTTACCTGCTGGTTTGTTAGTTGTAGGGAAAGAAAGTTCCAAGCTTCACTAGGAAAAAGGCTGGGAGGTCTGAATAGGGCATTCTTTGTTGGTTTGAACAAAGTAATATGTCGACTACAAGAAAACAAGCAGATGAGGATTGCATTGTTATGGTGGAATACATTTGTAATTATTGTGACTGTTATGATTTGGTGCAATAGGGCTAGAGTGGAGCAATAAAAGATTTTGCCATAAGTTTAGCTAATTTGGACCAAATTTATCACCATTTTAATGTTATTGTTATCTATACTATTATTTAAGGCGTTTTTCATGTTTGGATTCCTCATTTTTTAGTTAAAAAATGCCTTTACACTCCTATGTTTAAGTAGAGACAAAACTAAAGGAAAATCCGGTAAAAATGCAACTCTAACTCTCACTAAAATATTGCCTAAAAAATAAAACCACTCTCCTATCAATTTTTAAATTGATTTATTCACCTAAAAATTAGATTTTTAAAATAAAAATTATATATATATATATATATAAAATAAATAAAAAAACACAGTGTTTTTTCCCTACAAAATAGGATCACTAATTAAAAAAAAGAATCCTCATCACATGCGCGAAGTGCGTGTGATGAGGCTAGTGGTTTGTAATGTGGCACTTTGTTATTGAAATCTTAAATTGTAACAATCCATGATTAAAGAAACAATGATCTCTAAACTTATGGATTGTTTCTTTAGTCATGGATCGTTACAATTTAAGATTAGCTTAAAACAGGTTAGGTTAAAGGCAGTCACTAGCAAAAAAAACAGAGCACGATAGAAGTTTCATAAAGTTAAATTAAATAATTACGACAGAAGTTTCATAAAGTCAAATTAAATAATTATGTAATATGGTCATTCTATCGTACTCCCTTTTTTTTGTTTGGGGGGGGGGGGGGGGGGGGTGTGGATGGTACCCACCTAAATCTAAACCATTAAATTAGTGTTGTTTGATCTTGACCATCATTTTAATTTGCGGGAATACTTGTTACTATAAACAAAGAAAAAAATCCCTACAAATTAGTCTCTGACTCTCTCTCTCTCTACGCTTTTGTCTCTTTGGTCTCTACACTTCTTCTGCTTGAAGCTTCTTCTTTGTCAACTTATTCTCTTCCAAAGTCATGACTACTACTAAACAAAACCCTAAGCAAGACCCACAAAAGAAGAAACAGAGTATTTTAATTCCAATCGCTCTCTTTTTTGGAGACAGTGAGGTTTTTATGCTGAGTTCTTCAATTTTTCTCTTCGGTTTTAGTTATATGATAAATTCATATTTTACAAGTCCAAGTTGTTCCTAAAAACAAAATATTATAATATAGTATAAAATAATTTATAATAAATAATGAAACTTTCTTTTAATTGAATTATAATATTTATTTTTATGTAAAACGAAAAACGTTTTGAAGATAATGTTATAGTTAAATTGTATGCACATATATGACAATGAAATTTTGTAACTAAACTTTGTTCTTAAAATTTTGCTATTTAGGAAAATAAAAATTATCTAATTATGCATATATATGCATAATATGACTTTTTTTTTTTATATAGAATATAACACAACTTAAAACCCATAAAAAATAATTTAAAATTTAATATTAAGAATATAATCAACATATACAAAATCTAAAATTAAGAAATTGACACAAGTACATTCATATGTGATGTTGATACTGTCTAATGTATGATGGAATGATCAAATGTGAGGAAAAAAAAATAAGGATACCACAAAATATGACAAAAGTACTGTCAAATGTGATATTTATACTACCTAATGTGACAATAGAACCATCAAATGTGAGAAAGAATTAATGGAGCTATTGAATGTGACAAAAGTATAGTCAGATGTGATGTTAATACAACCCAATGTAATGATAGAACATATTAGTTGTCAATAGTTGGCAAGACATTTTTTTAGTTGGCTATGATGATAGATTTTTAGTCATCATCTTGTCAATTGGATTATCAATGGTTTTTTCATCACCTCATGTATTTATCAAAAATGTTACTAAAATTAAAATGTAGAAGGCTTAACAAATTGTTTGTTTTAGCAATGATATATTCTAGAAAATGAGTTATTTTTCAAAAAACATTTTCTATAAAACTCTCTCATTTTCCTATGTTTGGTAACAAACTTAAATGAGTTGAAAAATAATCTCCCAATTTCCCTTATTTAGCTTGCTGTGAGATAAAGTTCAAAATAAGTCATACTTTTTATGTTGACTAAAGATAGTTTTCCTTTGATTCATTTTTTCTGATGATATCGAACACTGGAAAATACAGAAAACTATATTTACACAAAGTTTTCCATTAAAACAAATAGAGCGTAAGAAAAATAATAATTGGAAAAAATATTTTATGATTTTAAATCCAAATCGAAATCCAAATTTTGGTATCCAAACAATGGAATTTCAAATTCTTCGTTGTATAAAAAGACCCAAACAAGAAATTTTAAAATCAATGGATTTCAAATCAAGGCATTTTAATTAAATCCATTGATTTAAAATCCAAATCCAAATGTTGCCATCCAAACACAACCTTAGGTTTTTTTGTGAGAATTTCAAAACAAAAATTAAAAAAAAAATTAAAATCGTAAGGTTTAGGCCAACACTAGGGCAATGAGTTGTGGTACTAAATATATTAGTTAAGACAAACCTCCCACACACACGCGCGCGCGTGTGTGTACTAGGGGGAAAAGCAAGTAGAGTGGTTATATAAAACTTTTATTGTCATTTTGGTCTTGCAAATAAATGTTTCAGGGTCATTCCGGTCAATTTTTTTTTGTTTTTTTTTTTGTTTCGATGGCACCACGGTTATTTTTTAGGTTCTAAGGGTATTTTGGTCATTTTCTAGGTTTCGAGGGTATTTTGGTCAATTTTTAAGTTTCAAGTGTATTATAGTAATTTTTTTTAGGTTCTAAGGGTATTTCAGTCATTTTTTAGGATACAAGGTCATTTTAGTCATTTTTTAGTTTTCAATGTCATTTCAGTCATTTTTTAGGTTCTGAGGGTATTTCGATCATTTTTTAGGTTTTAGGTTCATTTTGGTAATTTTATAGACTCTAAGTATATTTTGGTCATTTTTTAGGTTCTAAAGGTATCCCAGTATTAATCAAGAGTTTTGGGGGTGTTTTGGTCATCGTATGTGATCAAAATACAGTCACATGTGATGTTGGAACTGCACAATATGAGGATGGACCCGTCAAATGTGAGAAAAGAAATAAGGGAATTATCAAATGTGATAAAAGAACTGTCACATATGATATTGAAACTGCACAATGTGAGAATGAAATTGTCAAATGTGAGAAAAAAAAAATAGGGAACCACCAAATGTGACAAAAGTACAGTCACATGTGATATTGGTACTGCACAATGTGAAGATGGAACTATCAAATGTGATGTTGATACTGCCAAATGTGGCAATAGAACCATCAAATGTGAGGAAAAAAAAACCACCAAATGTGACAAAAGAACAGTCACATGTGATGTTGGAACTGCACAATGTGAGGATGAAACCGTCAAATGTGAGAAAAAATAAAGGAACCATCGAATATGACAAAAGTACAGTTACATATGATGTGTACTGCACAATGTGATGATGAAACCGTCAAATGTGAGAAAAAAAATATTAAGAAACCACCAAATGTGAAAAAATTACTGTCACATGTGATGTTGGAATTGCACAATATGAGGATAGAACTGTCAAATGTGAGAAAAAAATAAGGGAACCACCAAATGTGACAAAAGAACTGTCATATGTGATATTAGAATAATTTATTCTAAATCATGGAATAATTTACATGTTATCATTAGCCTTTACGTGGATGATATGTTGATTTTTTCCTCAAATATGCATATTATAATTAAGACAAAAAATATGCTTAAAAGCCATTTTGATATGAAAGATCTTGGTGAGGCTAATTTTATTTTGGGCATGAAAATTACAAAAAAAAAATGTGATGGAATATTTCTTGATCAATCACATTATGTTGAGAAAATATTGAGAAAAATATAGTTTTTATGATCACAAAAGTGTAACTACTCCTTTTGATTTTAGTGTTCATTTATTTCCTGTGAATAATGATGATGAAATCTTTAATAAAAAATATTATGCTAGCATCATTGGTAGTTTGCGTTATGCTACTAATTGTACTAGACCTGAAATTGCATATGCAGTAGGAGTGCTTAGCAGATTTACTAGCAAGCCTAGTAAAGATCATTGGCTAGCTATTGAGCAAGTCATGAGATATTTAATTGGTATAAAAGTTATGGCTTATTTTATAAAAAAATATCATGCTGTGATTGAAGCTTTAAGTGATGCCGATTGGAACACTTTGTCAGGTAATTCTCTCTTTACCACTGGTTATATTTTTATCTTAGGTAGTGGTGCTATTTGTTGGAAATTTAAAAAGCAAACAATAATTGCTAATTAACAATGGAAGCTGAATTAATAGCTAGACATGGCAAAACGGGTCAGAATTTTTTGACCCGACCCGAAAAATACCGGACCCGAACCCGATTTTTTTGACCCGAAGCAAAAATGGGTTGACCCGTGACCTGACTCGTGTTTTTTGTGGGTCAACCCGACCCGACCCGCGACCCGAACCCGAACCCGAACCCGAACCCGAACCCGAACCATTTTTTTAAAACTTTTTTTTTTGGGTAAAAAAATAGTAAAACTAAGATAATATTGGTTTAATTGTTTATTGTGAACTTTAAGGAAACAATTGATACATTTACATAATTATATGCAAATTAATTGAAAGATAAATGGTTGAATATTCTGTAATGAGTAAATATTTTTAGATATCAAATAGCAAAGTACATGCCAAGATAATCTGGTTACAGTAGAGTTAAAAACATAGATTTAAAATTGTAAACATGTGAGAAATATTCACAAGTGTGAAAATAGTGAAGCTAAAGTATCAAATTAGCATAAATTATGAATACTTAGACCTATTTTTTAATAATTTATGTCCAAAATAAACGGCTTTTCAAAATAAATTATGATATTTTCTAGAGTGTGTGTTGCTTAACAATAATATGATATTCATAAAAGAGACCATGCATAAATAAGTAAGTAATCAAATTTTAAAGTGTATCTCAAATTGAAATAGAGTGTCAACCACAACTGATAATAGATTATAAAATTAATTTTCAAGATTGTAAATTTCTTATATATTTTTATTCTTTATCAAATGAGTTATCCAATAAGTCATTTGTAATTTTGTTTTATATTTGAAATTTTGATATTGTTTAGAAATAAAACTTGTGTATTTGTTTTACTTATCTTTGTGTTATTTTGTTTTAGATAGTAATGTTAGGATTTGTATAGTTTTAAAATTGTTGAATAAGTATTAATAAGTTTAACTGAGTTCATTCTTGATATAAGTGGTGAATTCAAAATAATGCACTTTATATCAAGTAATTTGTTACATAACTTTCCAAATGACAGATACATGTTGTTTTCTTTATAAAAAAAAAAAAAAAATTCACGTGAAAAATACAGGTCAACCCGACCCGAACCCGATTTTGACCTGCTTAAAATGACCCGTTTTTGACTCGTGACCCGTTTGACCCGTAACCCGATTGACCCGACCCGAACCTGACCCGAACCCGACCCAACCCGCCCGTTTTGCCATGTCTATTAATAGCATTAATTTCAGCTAGGAAAGAGGCAAATTGGGTTAGAGATTTGTTATATGAAATTCCATTTTGAAAAAAGCCAATTCCACCTATATTAATTCATTGTAATAGCACTGCCACAATTGGTAGAGTTAAAAACTGTTAATACAACGGTAAATCCATATATATAAGAAGAAAGCACAGTACCGTGGGATATTATTTGAGTAATGGCATCATAACTGTGGATTATATTAAATCTAATAATAATTTTACAAATCCATTTACCAAGGCCTTGGCAAAAGATAGGGTATGTAATACATTGAGGGGGACGGGACTAAAGTCCATAAATTCATGAGCCATGTATGAGGATACCCAACCCAAGGACCAGAGATCCTGAGAATTGGGTGGGGAAAAAGAATCATATGATGGTCGTAAGAAATACATTATTTATTTCTTTAATTATTTATTTTGTAAATAATTTTGTATTGTTCATCCTGATAGTGTAAGTGCATTTATCTCGTAATGTTGGAGAGGTTAGGTAAAAAACTCTTAATGAAATTTGTAGCTCATATGAGTGGGGTGTTAGAATTACAGGAGCACCCTTGACAAAATTTCACCTATGTGAGTGTGGGGGTGGGATCGCTTTCTATGAGATTTGGACTTATTCTCAAATAGACTCATGAAACTGGGATTAGCACACAGCTATAAAGTGCTAGCTATAAAAGCTCATGTCAACACCTGGGTTGTTATGTGTAAGCAGTCATGCTTAATTTCCCCAAAACAGTCCTAGTTCAAGTCGAAGATCACTACAACTTTGGAGTTAAGATCACTGTTTTACTAAGTAAAAGTTCAATGTAAAGCACACCTTCATAATGCATAGTGACACGTCTTTACTCGGTAATCTCTCTTTAACTAATAAAATTTAATATTAAAATGAATCGAGGATTGTTGGAGCATTTTAATATTAATTAATTAAAATGAATAAATATAACAACATAAATGTAAATATGTGGGAGTTAATATAGAAGATAAGAAGTTAGCGGAATGTTTAAATCTCACATTGAAAAGGAGAGAGACTATTTTATTCTTTTCAATTGTGGTGATTAATAGACTGATATGTATTGTAGCAATTTGTGGCCTAGATACATTCAGAATAATTTCCTTATTCATTAGTGAGTAAATGATTTATTTATTATGGAAAAATGAAGAGCCATTCACCCACTTAATGGATTAGTTGTTGGACCTATCTATTCTTCAGAAACTCCTTATCTAATCCATTTAATTGTGTAACTCCTTGTAACATTCACTACATCAGAATAATGGACCTAATTAATCAGATTAATTTGGGTAGTAATTTCGTGAGACCCATTGAGCCTATAAATAGACTCATTCAGACCCATTCCAAGTAAGTACGATATAACAACGTTAAGACAACAAAAAATCCAGCAATTTCAAGCATTCTTATACATTAAAAAATAGAGAGGTTTTTGGCAAGGAAGGGTGTTCTTTCTGGTGTAGCTTTAGACTTGAACACTTTGTGTAGAGGTTGTTCTAGCCATGTGACATTTGTTGGGTTGTTGTATACTGGGGGAAACAAGTCAGAGAATGTCTGCATTGATTACAAAGTTTAGCCAACCAAAGGCTTAAATCTTCTTAAAGAGAACGAGTGCCACGCTTCAGTCCAAATAGTTTTGTATAGTTTCTAATCTCAAATTAATAATATTTAGAACTATTATTCAGTATCTCTGTGTTATTTTCATTATTATTGTGTTTGCACCAACAACTTCTACTAGATCATCTATTGTTAATGAATTTGATGCACGCAGAAAGCCACTTGCCTTGAGATAATAAAACAATAGAATCCACTAGAAAATAAAGGAGAAAATTCTTAGAAATTTTATTAATCTAACAAATGTTCTTAATTTTCATTTAAAAGCTTGGAGACCAATTACAGAATTTAGAAAAACTTGATTGATCATCAATAAAAATATTCTAAAAAAGAAACCTAATTAATTTCTTACCAAAATTTCCAAAATTATATGAAAATATAAAAATTAATAAGTAACAAAAATTAAACTTCATATTCTGTTCTATATCAAACCCTTCCACTTGAAAAAAAAAAAAAAAAACTCGTCTAATGTACGAGTACATTTTGTTATTAATTTCCTCCAATATTTCAATAGTTTCCTTGTAAGTTCTATTTAATAGACAAAACAAAAAGACAATAAGAATGATGATATGTGTTTTAAATTTTTTTTTTTTGAAAGCTGTGTTTTAAATTTAAAAAATTGCATAATATAGTAAATGATATAAATAAACACAGACATTTTTCACACTTACTCAAAAATGTAAATATCTTTTTGATAAAATAAAAATGCAAATATTGTGGTGATATCTGTTTCGTTTATATTATTATTATTATTTACATTCTTGGTTGTGTGTTATTAAATTTTTTTTTTTTTGGTTGGACTTTGTTTCAACTGTTGTAACAGTAACTAAATTTGAGCAAGAATACTATATTTCAAAACTATTTTTTTTTATTATATAAATCTTAGAAAAATAACATCAAAACTTCATTATATTTAAATAAGTAATGTACTACTTAAAGAAGTTGAAATCTAAATGGTTAAAACTAGTTTTTGTGAATCCATAAATATTTAATTTATGTCCGCGGGGCGGGGCGGGGGGGGGGGGGGGGGGGGTGACCGTCACAACTTCTCTCCTCTCAATTTTTATGGCTTTTATGTCAATTGGTATCAAAGAAACTAAATATGAGGAAGAGTGTAATATTCTAAATTTATTCTTATTATTCTTCCAAATAAAAATAGTTTCTTATGTAAAATTTATAAAAATAATCAAACAAATTCCCTTAATATAAATAATTAATGCACAACTATAGATAATTAATATATATATATATATTTACTCTATTAGCTAATTTAATAAACTAATACATTGATATGAATGCAATCTGTGTTGAGGTGGAAGCCTAAATAAAAAAAATCTCAAGGATGCGCACTATAGATAATTAATATTACATTTATTCCATTGGCTAATTCAATGAATTAATATTTTGATATAAATGCAACATTTGTTAAGATGGAAGCCTAAAAAAGAAAATCTCAAAAATGAACCACATGGCAGAACATCATATTCTTTCGCATGAGATCTCTAATTTTGTACATACTAGTCATGGGACTTGTGTGTTGTGCATGATAATTTTTTATTTATTTATGGTTTTTATTTACAATTTGGAATAAGGTTAAAAAAAGGAAAAAGGCATATGTAAGCTTTTCACAATTTTTAGAAGCACTTAATTCAAATAAATAAAATTATCTTCATAAAATATCCTCATGAAACATTACAATGCATAAAAGGAAAACCAACAATTTTTAATTCATATTAATTATTTTTTTAATAAAAATTATTATTAAAAAAGAATATAATTATTATCAGGAATTCAAAAGGTAAGTTAGTGAAAATATTTGTTTTTTTAATAAAAGTTATTTATAACATATTTTTTGTATCATTCAAAAGTATATAGAATTTGAAAATTATTATGTTAGACTTAAACAAACTTTCTCAAACCCAATTTTTTCTACCCTACAACCCAAAAGGTGGCTCATGATGATTGTAATTCTTTTTACTTTAAAAAAAAAAAATTTAATTTTGTATTGGTTATATTTGTTAGTTCATATTGTTCCTATAATATTTTCTAATGTAAAATATTTTAAAATAAGTAGATTATATGATTGACTAATTTTTTAACATTTGTTATCATTATTCATATAGTATTTTAACAATTTTTAACATTATATGAAATTTTTGTATAATCATATAATCTTTTTATTCTCATAGTTTTCTCCTTAAGATAATTAGATTGTATTTTCCAATTAACCTTTATTCTATTACATTGCAAGACTTGGATAATTTTTTTATTTATAACTATACTTTTTCTTTTGAGTATTATTTAATTTACTCATCTTCTTTTATATAAATTTATTATTGTTCTCACATTCTCTCCCAAAAAGGTGATTACTCTCTCTCTCTCTCTCTCTCTCTCTCTTTTATTTATTCTTTCTTGCAACGATATTATAGATTGATGAAATTTTTTATTTTTTGTAACTCTACTTTGTGTTAATACATTTTGGTAGTGTGTTTTTTTTTTTTTTTTTTTTTTTTTACTTCCACATCACATGTACTCTCTCTCACTGTTATAGTTTTGGTTTGAGTTAATTCTTAGATATTTTAGAAGTGAGAATTTGAGTTTATATTAAAATACAATCTACATGGCTATGTATTTAAATGTGCATATCAATTATTTGAACAATATACACGTAGATTGTTATAAATTGTTTGAGTAGTATCAATTATAAATTTGTGATGATGTTTGGTTATGATGATAATATCTTTAAGAGAACGAGAAATACAACCAAATTGCATCAATCTAAAGCAGTGTTCAACACAAAAAATTCATTAACCTAAAATAGAGATGCAATAAAGAATTAAAAATCCACCAAAAGGAAGAATATATATATATATATATAGAGAGAGAGAGAGAGAGAGAGAGATAGAGAGAGAGAGAGAGAGGTAGTGTGTGTGCGTGTATTCACCTTTTTGTGTGGGCCAAAATATGGATTGAATGTAAGAGAGAACAGCAAAATTTTATAGTAAATAAAATGGTAGAAGAAGAGTGAAAATAAAAGGAAAATAAAGGGATGGAGGAATTTTAATGTTAAGATATAGAGTAGTGGAGAGATAAAAAGGTAAAGGTGAGGGAAAATGTTAGCATAAGTGTAATTGTAAGGTAAGAAATTAATAAAATGAATGTGTGTGTGTGTATATATACACACACATACTAGTTGAAGGTCTATGCGTTGCACATTTTTAGTCATAAACACATAAAAAATATAATTTTATTGAAAAACAATAGCTAAATAAATTATTATTGCATATATTTTAAAATTATCATCTAATGTGAAATGGCTATATAGTTAATTCTACATATTTTTCATTCTTGTATAAATGGAGTTTGCATAAAATAGTGTGCTTTAAACCGTAAACAATGACCATAATATTCGCTAAATTCAATAACTAAAAGCAATCCAAAAACAATTGAAAATAGGGATAAACAGAAGCTCCCAATTAAATAATTAAGAGCAACCCAAATTCTCTTAACATTAAATAAATAAATAAATATATATATGAAAACAGAGTTAAGTAGGAAGAGACTTGAAGAGACTTACATGGGAATTGGATTTATGGATCTAAGTGGAGAAGTTGTTGTCCTGAAAGCAAGTAAGAGGCAAAGCTCAAGTGAATTTCACTCCATGGAAAAAAAAATTTAGGATTTTATAAACATGGAGGAATCCCATAGATGAAGAGAAATTGATGCTTGTTTCCCCTCTTATATACAACTAGTTGCAGACCCGTGCGTTACGTGTGATTATTTTTTATGATGATCTCATTATTATTAGGATAAAATATCATTTTCGTCCTTAAACTATCACAAAATTTCGTTTTTCATCCCTAAACTTTCAAAAATTCTATTTTCGTCCCTAAACTATCACAAAAGTTCGTTTTTCATCCCTAAACTTTCAAAAATTCTATTTTCGTCCCTAAACTTTTCCAAACCAATTGATTTTCGTCCTTCCATCTGACGGAGTGCTGACGTGGCTTGACGGAGTGCTGACGTGAAAGGGACGAAAATCAATACGTTTGGAAAAGTTTAAGGACGAAAATAGAACTTTTGAAAGTTTAGGGACGAAAAACGAACTTTTGTGATAATTTAGGGACGAAAATAGAACTTTTGAAAGTTTAGGGACGAAAAACGAACTTTTGTGATAGTTTAAGGACGAAAATGATATTTTACCCTTATTATTATTATTATTTTGTAATTTGAACTAATTTATTGAAAAGTAATGCATTTTATAATGATATTTATCACAAAATAATTTTTTATTATTGTAGAATTGTTTTATTTAAAATTTGAAACCTTAATTCTACCATAGTTGGTTGACTAATTTTTACATCTCTAAGTCAATTAAACACGTTTTGCATGCTACATGTAAACCTTCTTTTCCATAAGGGTTGAAATAATGTGCGTAATATTTTTTTTTTCTATGGAAGTTAAAAAGAATAAAATTCACCTTGTCTTGATGTTTTCTAAAAATTAAATTTGGAGATTCTCTTTCAATAATTGTGAAAATTCCAAGTAATAATTCAGAAGGTAATACATGTTACATGTTCATGCTTTGATTGTGTAATTGTATGATTGATTTGGATTGTAATTTATAAGTTGAATATGGTGGTGTATATCCAAAAGAGCCCAACTATGTTGTTTAGGATATTGAATATAGTGTTGTGTGTGATTTATAGAGTAGCGACGGTTTTAGTAATTAAAATTTGGCTTTTCATTGTCTTTTAAGTTAATAAAAACCTTACATATACTTTTTTTTTTTCAAAAAACCTTTACATATTTTTTTTAATATGAATCTTTACATATACCTTAATAAGTAAACCTTATACATTTCATTTTTTTAGATGCATAAAAAAAGACATCTATTCCATAATAATAGTCGCTAATTAGTTTTTTCATGTTCTCATTTATAACGTTTCTTACTATTATCATATTTTTATAGCTGTTGATTTTCATAATAGTGGCATTAAATGAGAGTTAAATTTTTAGAACCTTTCATTAGATTTTAAAAGTCATGGTGTGTGAAGAATATAAGCATTTAAGGAATTTTTTTTTATATTTTATTATTTATAAATAATGTTAAATGAAATGTCAAAAAAAAAAAAGATTTTGAAAATTTTCATCTTTATTTCTTATATAATTCTATTATTATTGAAGAACGTTTTCCTTTTAGTTTTGATAATAAATATGATTTTCTAGATTAGAGTTTGATTAGTTTCAAGTTTAAATTTTGTATGATTTTATTTAATTGTTGATTATATGATTTAATTAAGTGAATTTAACGATTTATTTATTTGCATTGTAAAGTTTATAATAAAATTCGTAAGGTCATCTTTAATTAATTTTTTACTCCTTTAGCCGTCAGTCTCTTTGTTTTCCAATTAACAGTTATTGATTAATTTAATTTAATTGACGTTTGATTTCTTTTACTAATCTCTTTCTCTCCCTCTTTGTTAACATCCTATTGTTTTCCCAAATTTGATGATAATTCTAATGTATTAAATATACATATTGTAACGTTTATTTTTATTTTTATTTTATTCCATTTTGCTGCCATGAAGATAGTACATCCATAACTATTAGTTTATTATTTTATGATATGTTTGGTTTGATATTATTATTATTATTATTATAAATTTAGTGTTTCTAAAATAGCATGTGTTTTGTATTCTCTTTTTCTATTAATGCATTGTAACGTTTTATGGGAATATTTTATAAGAAAATTGTTTTTTTTTTTAATTGAGTGTTTCTAAATTGATATTTGTTTTGTATTTCATTTTTCCATTGATGCATTGTAACATTTCATGGGAAGACTTTATAAGAACAATTTTTATTTATTGAATAAAATATTATACATTTAATTTTTAAAAAAATGAGACAAAATATAAATAATTATGATATGGGGGATGTTGCTAAATTTAAATGTTGAATAAAATAAGATGAGATGAGAATAAAATAATAAAAATGAAATGTATAGCAATAAACACCATATTATTTTAGTTATGCTATGTAATAAAATATTATTATATTTTTATATACTATCTTTATAATGCAATAATATAACATTTAACAACCAATGAGAATAAAAAAGATAACAACATAAAATATAAAACTAAATCGTATCAAGCTGGATTACCTGTCAATTCCAATTTTAGCAAACTAACTGACTTCTAGTAGTCTAAAACTGATTTCTGCGATGCATTTGGTGGAGCTTTCAATATTGCATCAGTATGTTTTGATAGTTAACCTGTTACACTAAAATTAAAAAAAATATACACCAAAAATTGAAGGAAAATATATATATATATATATAGAGAGAGAGAGAGAGAGAGAGAGAGAGAGAGAGAGGGGCTTTTGTGTGTGGAAAAATAGAAATTATGCATGGAATAAGAAGGAGAATGACAATTTTATAGCATGAGGATAAGAATAAGAAGAGTAAAAAATAAAGGAAGATAAAAAGATAAAACAATATTAATATTGAGAGTAGTGGGGATATGAAAAGTTGAAATGGAATGAGAAAGGTTGAAGAAAGTTAAGGTAGAGAATAGTGGGGATATGAAAAGTTAAAATGGAATTGAAAATTTAATAATAAATAAGAATAATTAAAAATAAGATAAATTAAATATGATATTTTGATTATAATATAATAAAGTTTTTAATTGACGTTAAATGTTAAAAAATTGTATAAAAAAATTGATAATGACATTGCTGCTGACGTGGCTCAATGGGAGCGTAACAACGTTAAATGCTACGCTTCAGCTTTTAGTAATATATAGATATAGATTAGATGTTGCATACTTGTGGAGCCCATTATGATTTTTACAATCCTATGGGGGAACCAATTTACAGACATAACACAAATCTATTGGATTATTTATATTGTTTCTACATTTAGGCAAGTGGTACCTTATCATAACTCCATATGAATAATTGTGAGTACAATTAAATTTTAGATATGTTGTGAATTCTGTGATAAGTTCAAGCTTCTTATATAAGTGAAAATATATCTCCTTAAGTTATATATATATATATTCTTTCCTTCTTGTATAATATCTTTAAAACAATCAACATAAACGTGTTTAATAATTGCATGAATAAGGCCATTCTAAAAAAGTTAATACCAATTTTAGAGAAAAAAGAAAAGAAGAAAAAAAGAAAAAAAAGAGTGACAGAACTTTATCAAGAAAAATCAAGTTCAATCATTTTGAAGACATAAAAGAAATTTCATTATTTGACTTCAAAACATACCTTATCATCAAGTAGTACCAAATCAAATCTGATAAGTTCATTACTTGTCTTGATATTAAGCACATTTCACATTCTTGTGACTCTTACTATGATATTTCAATCATCTTTTTCAATGTTGATTTCATTCAAGAGGTTATATCTCCAATTTAGTCAATAATGATAAAACGATATAAACGAAACAAAACATCAAATTAATACCAACAAATGTAACATCAAACTAATATCAAAATTTAATAAAATAAGATGTCTATATAGATTAATATCAAATCATAAATTAATTATTAATTTATTACTTATATATTTATATTAAAAAATCATAAAAAGATGATCCTAACATATTGTATACTCGGCCCATCAATCATTAGGTCGTCTTAGATATAATCCTAATTTTCTCTACCAAAACAATTGAAGAGAAGAGGAAATAAACGTAATAGAAGACAAAATATGAATTGCATAAAAGAAGAAGAAGAAAGATCTCAGAATAGCAAAAAATCCATACAAAAAAATTTGACATATTAAGTTATTAACTAATCCATAAAAAGCATTTTAAACTACATGAAATCTATGTTATGCACATAAATACTTGCAAGGTTTGAGTAGGTAGAAGAAGTATAAAATATAAAAATTAAGAAGAGTATCCAGACAACAAATCCATTGATAATGAATGTTCAAATAGCGTTAAAAACACTATGAACGTTTAGACCCCCAATTACAAATTACCAATTCAAACTTAATATCAAACAATGTATGTGTGGAAAATGAATATAAGCTTAAATCAAAATTGATAAACAATCTAAACCAAATAAAATCACATCCACAGCAGAAATTAAATGGCAAAGATTAAGGGAAGAGATATGCAAATACAAGGACAACACAACGATGTGTTATCGAAGAGGAAACCGAAGCCCTTAGCGTAAAACCTCTCCTTCGCCCTCCAAGCGGTAAATAATCCACTAAAGAATGTAGTTGGGATACATGAACAGCAGAAGACCCTTCAAGCCTAATCTACCCAGTGTACCTAAGACCTCTAAGCTTCTTGCTCCAACGAGGTTATGCCGAACCTATTTCTTCTTTAGCTTACCGGATTCCTCTATAGCCTATAGCATCAACCAATAGTCATTGGTCCCTTCCTAACTGCTTCCCAAAGCACCAAATAGCCTTCTCACAGATATGTGTATGATGAGAAAAGGATTTGGGTAAGAACATCTCAAGGATGTAACAATGGAGAGGGTGAAAGTAGAGGAATTTGAAGAGTCTCTATGTGAAGATTGTGGATGAATTAATCTTATTTTTCTCTAGGGTTTCTCTCTCAAAATTCTCTCTGGAAACTCTCTACATATCGTGGGTATAAGGGGTATTTATACTAGGGTGAGAATGGAATGCGAAGAGTCAAGTTTTTCAAAACAGAGCTGGTTGGCGGCTTGGCCTTGCGACTTGTCGAGTCGCAAGTTCAAGCCGTGAGATAATAGAACGACCAGGCTGGACTTTTTGTCCTGTAGTGCTCCAGCTGGCGCGACTGTTCATCTTCTCGCACGCTTCACTCATGTGCTGCAGTTGAAGGCTTGCCAGTAGTGAGTCACTCACAAGTTCCAGTCGCGAATTTCTGCATCCTTGCACAATCTTGAGCATTTTTTCACACTCTCTTACTCACTACCCTTACATGATTCCCACCTAAATATAAGGTTACTAATTGCTAAATTACAAGCAAATTTGGTACGGAATAAAGCCAACAAGATGGTCGATTAAATTCAACCTTACAATCTCCCCCTTTGGCTATTCCGTGACAAAATCCTACAACAAATTCTAGACTTAACGCGTGAGTTGGGAACAGTTGATCAAAACTCACTCACACCTATCTCTAGAATCTGTGAAGCTCTTGAACCATAAGAACAAGTATCTCCTGAAACACAACAAAACAGTATGATCATTGTATGCAGAAAATTTGTAAAGCAAATGGAGCAAGCACAATGCAATCAAGCAAAATGGAAATAAGACATAGACCATGGCTTGACCAAACAGGAACAATCACTTATACAAAGTGATCACAATGCTCATACACAAGGAATGAACATCCGGACGTGCAAGCTAATAAGCTCAATTGCAAAGTATCACTTGCATGTCCAACACTCAACCAATGCAACAACTCAAGGTAGTTGCATTAAGAATAAAAATCTAACAAAGGGCACAAGAGTGATGTACTTAAAGAAAATGCAAGACATTTAACAACATGTACTTAAGCTACAAAGCATGGGTACATAAACCTTAAAAGCGTACAAAAGCAACATGTACAAACCCTTAACACATACAAAATAAAATATAAAGACTGAAATATGCTAATATGAAACAAAAACAATTAAACATAGGCCTGCATGTAGAGATCTCCCCCTTTGATTCAGCTGTTTCTCCCCCTATCATTGTACTCCACCTACCAACATCATCTCCCCCTTTTTGTCATGGAATAGCTAGAACTCATCTTCTTCTAGCTTTCTTTGAATTTGATCCAATTGAGTTTGGATAGAAGTGAACTTCATATCCCACCGAATGTTGAGATGGTGCAAGATAGATGTAAATCCAGACATTTTGGTGCTCAACTCGTGGACAAATGTCACAATGTTGTCTAGTTTCTCATCCACAATTGTGTCAAATATGTGAGAGCTGATGTCAATGAAAGTTTTCTCCTTGAGCTCCACGAGGAAGATAGCTCTGGCATTGGTGAGTGTAGTCAGCTTCCTTACTGGATACAAGTTGAAAATCATGATGGTGGTCAGACACCTCATGTCAGCAGGGAAGGCATTAGTGTTGAGACATCTCCCTTCTTTAGCACCACCAATCCGAGTCTGGATAGTTTCTATAGATAGCATCCTGTCTTTGTAATTAGTGAAATCATGATCCTCTAAACCCTCAAGCCCTAGAACCTCATCAATATCATGTGCATCTATGGTGAACTCATGTCCTCTGATCCAGCAATTCAGCTCATCCTCCCTTATAACAGTATTTGCATAGAATTCCCTAATTAAAGGCTAACAAATTGGAGGTAGATCACTCAGCAACTTATCCCATCCTTTGCCCTCAAAACAGTCTGGTATGAAGGTATCCTTCAAGTCCCCTAAGTCCACAAACCTTTCCTGGATAATTGTTCCCTTCATGAAAGAATCTTTGTATCTCTCAAAGTATTGAATAGACCTAAACAGATTATGGTCCATTTTCAATCTTTTATCAGCCTTTTTAGCATGAATCTTTTTCTTTGTAGGTGTGGGAGCCATTTGTAAACAAGCAAGAGAGGCCACAATAGGAACAAAACACAATAGGTGGAAATTCATATGTATTAGTAACAAATTAGTTACATAGGGAGTAACTGAGTGTCAAGACAGCATATAGATCAAACACAGTTGAGAACCAGTTAAAAATAGTTCAAATCAAAAACCAACAATTCAAAAAGGTACAGTCTGTATTGATGTAGACTACAACAAGCAGAAATCAGCACTATTTGGACAATGTAAACCACGCTCAATCAAAAGAAGCATATGTCAATGGGACATAACTTAATGAATATGAAATGTTCAAGACAAACCCTTAAGACAGAACCACACACACAATATGGCAACACAAAATCAAAGCATTATAAGTCAAATATTCAAAAACCTTAGACAAACAGAAACAATCATACTCACATTCAGAGTAAAACACAGAGAATCCCAATCACATATATCTTATAGGTATGAAGTATTTCAAACAGCAAAAATCAGAAACCAGACTAGCTCAATGAACCTTAACCATGATAACAAACATATTCAGCAGTCTTAATAATAAAAACAACCAACCCTAACCAACCAGATCAAACATTTTAGGCACACCCATGTTCGAACATGGCAAACCACACATAACTCAAACCAAAACCACAACACACAAATCCAAGAAAAATAAGGTTATAAACATGAAGAACTTAAAGAAAATGAGAAAACCCATACCTTTTTCTTGAAGATTGGTGGTTGAAATGATGCAAAGATGGAGGTTTATGAGAGTGACACGGTGAGTTTGAGAGAGGGTTGAAATGGGGAAGACAATGAACAGTCACAAAAATTCGAGGGAAAAATTGAAAAAAATAAAAATAAAAATAAAAACTATCTTTAAAATGCAAATCACGCATTTTTCGCGACTGGGTCAAGTCGCTAGGGTAAGCTGCGAGACACTTTGAAAACGGGACTCTTAAAAAATTTTCTAAGTGTTTTTCGCGACTGGAAGGTCTACTCATGAGAGAGTCGCGAGGTGAGCCGCGAAAATCTCTGTATACACCTTACGACTAGACCTTCCACCCGCGAATAAATCGCCACACTAAGCCGCGAGAATCATAAAAACTCACATTTTGAAAAATATTCTAAGTATTTTTCGCAACTAGGGCATTTACTCGCCAGTAAGTCGCCAATGAGTTACGAAAACCTTCTGAGAAAAGTTCGCGACTGGGGCATGCGGCTAGACCAACCCGTGACTGAGTCGCCAAAACAGGGCAACGCTATTTTTGAAATTTTGACAACTTTTGTAAAAACAAAATACTTTCCAAAAACAAACTAAACACTCAAAAATATTTTTGTGTTTGATCAACAAAAATTGAGCATATGAAAACACATTTAATCAAGTACAATCACATAAATGAATATGGCATTCATTGAACATAGACTTGTGTGTTATGTGTGAATATCAAAAATGAGATAGTTCTTAGTCTAATGTGAAGCTTCAATGATCAATTCAATCAAGGCATACACAACTAGCACTAGATAATATGACCCATCTCAATTATAGAAATATGCATATATGGCCTCCCACATAAACTTGAGTACAATAACTTTGAAGTTTTTCATTTGGCTCCATGTTCAACATAGCATTTGATCTTTATGAATCAACACATCTCATTGTGAGATTGATGCCTGGAATTTTTTGATATTTCAATTTGACAAGTTAGCCTTTGGCTTTTTGGGCATCTTACAATTTATTTTTGTTGCTTTCCCTTTTTCCTAGTCAAATACTAGTATGTGCGACAAACTTTTGCAGCTCAATATCTCTTTTCATTTAGAGATTTACATTTGGTGAGCTCTTTGAGTAAAGCAATAAAATAAAAGTGGGAAGATATATAGGCACAAGTCTATGCATGTCTCCAGATCAACAAAACCATTCACTAATCATTCATGACAAGGTTGAAGATCTATTTACAACAGTTACATAGATTTCAAGATTTCTTCCACAAAGATATGAGTGCATAGGGAACAAGCTAAGCTCGTAGATGCACAAAGCCATTAGTACAAAGGTACAAGGCAAAACATGTTTTGAGACAAAACTCAACAAAGTTGATCAAACTTTTTGGATTTTCTACTTTTTATGTGTTTTTGGATTTTTGACATAAAAGCAAGAAAAGATTGATAAAAAACAACGTAAAAACATTTAAAAATAAACAAATAAACAACCAAACAATTTTCAACTCAAACAAGCAAAAAGCATATAACCAAGCATATTCACAAAGCATAGGAAGTATTAATGCATGGATATGTTGTAATGCTTATGGATGAGTACCCCTCTTCACCCACACATCACGTGCGTTTGGGGTGATATCCCTATAGGATTGGGTACGAGAGTTAGGACTTTCAAACCTTCTAGTGAAGCTTTCCAAGCAACTGGTGAATGCACCAATCATCTTCATCATGTCCATCACACCGGGATCACCATTTTGACCTCTTGATGACTCAACAGCCCAAGTCCTCTTGTCATTTCTTGGTCCTCTTGACCTTTGATTAGATGCATTCTTCAATGCTCTAAGCTTATGGCAATTTGGTTTCGTATGTCCTTGCAATCCGCAATGGTGACAAAAATGATTCATTCTAGGACCCCGTTGTGATCTTGGAAGTGATCTTCCTCTAGCTTCATGTCTGGCTTCTGATTAACTACGGAATGTATTTAACACCCGTTGATTAGCCACATTCTTCTTCTTTTCAACCTTAACTTTATCAGGTATAGACTCTTTTACAACCGGCTCTTTGGCCTTCACAAACTTCACTTCTTTGGTGACATTGGTTGATGAGCTACTCCCTCCGGTATATCCTAACCCGGACTTGTCTGATGCATGTTTTTGAGATGAAATAACATCATCTAGCTTCTTAGTGGAGACTCTCTCTATTCAGCCTTTCTATCTCACACTTGGCCTCCTTATGTCGCACTAGGAGACTTCGATAGTCCTCTTCTGCTTTCTTCATCTTCTTCATAGCCGCCTTGGCCACCCTTGTGTATTCTCCTGACTTCTCAAGAAGTGAGTTGTAGTTTTCTTGGAGACCAGCTGTGCTTTCATCTTCTTCAGCTTCTGATTCTTCAACAACTCCCATTAATTCTTCATCACTATGCTCCCCAAGCTCTTGTACAAGCAAATTCAAGTCCTCCGAAGACTCAACATGAGCAATAGTCATAAAAGGCGGAGTAATTCCCTTCTTCGTCATAGCTTTCCTCATAATCAGACTTGGATGAATCCGAGTCATTAAGAGTTGTGGCTTACACCTTGCCCTTCGATTTCAAATAATTGGGACATTCCTTTTTGAAGTGTCCATGCTCGTTGCACTTGAAGCAAGTGATTCCTTGTGAAGATTGGTATTCCTTTCCATCTTTCTTCTTGAATTCCCTTTTCTCCTTTCCGGAGCTTTGGAATTTCCCTTTATCACCAAATTTTCCATTGTTCTTGAACTTCAAGAATTTTCAGAAATTCTTCGCCAAATATGTCACATCTTTATCAACAATATCCTTATTCGAAGAGTCGTGAGCTTCAACCCTTTCATTAATTGTCTTAAGAGCAAGAGATTTGCTCTTTCTTTGTGTGGGCAATGACAATTCATAGGTCTGAAGTGAGCCTATCAGTTCTTGGACTTTGATATCATCAAGGTCCTTGCTCTCTTCAATAGCTGTCACCTTGGCACGGAAGCTCTCCGGCAATGAATGAAGGATTTTCCTCACAACTTTAGAGTCCTCCATTTTCTTCCCCAAATTGAACTTGCCGACGACCACTTCGTTCAACTTGCTATAGAAAGAGTCAAATGACTCATCCTTACTCATTTTGAGCTTCTCAAACCGAGTAGTCAGCATCTGCAGCTTGGTGTCCTTTACTTTCTTTGTTCCTTCATAAGTTGTCTCTAGTATTTCCCATGTTTCCTTGGCAATAGTGATGTGCGAAATCCTGTGAAATTCTTCTGGAGAAACACCACAGAAAATGGCATTCAAGGCTTTACTGTTAGCGTTAGCTGCCACATGAGTTGCCTTATCCCAAGTGGATTTAGCAGCCTCCAGCCTAGTCCAACCTACTTCTACAGCATCCCAAATATTATTAACAATAGAACACAAGAATGCCCTTATTCGGATTTTCCAAAAAGCATAGTTGTTACCATAAAAAAATGGTAGAACATTTAAAGATTGAGACCGGTCCATCTCAATACGGGGTCAAGGATCGCACTAAGTTGTTTAAACCACAAAGAGTACACCCGCTCTGATACCAATTGAATGTTCAAATAGCGTTGAAAACACTATGAACGTTTAGACCCCCAATTACAAATTACCAATTCAAGCTTCATATCAAATAATGTATGTGCGGAAAATGAATATAAGCTTAAACTAGAATTGATAAACAATCTAAACCAAATAAAATCACATCTACAGTAGAAATTAAATGGCAAAGATTAAGGAAAGAGAGATGGAAACACAAGGACAACACAACGATGTGTTATCGAAGAGGAAACCGAAACTCTCGGCGTAAAACCTCTCCGCCACCCTCCAAGCGGTAAATAATCCATTAAAGAATGTAGTTAGGATACATGAACAGTAGAAGACCCTTCAAGCCTAATCTACCCAGTGTACCTAAGCCTTCCAAGTTTCTTACTCTAACGAGGTTACGCCAAACCTATTTCTTCTTTAGCTTACTGGATTCCGCTATAGCCCATAGCATCAACCAATAGTCATTGGTCCCTTCCTAACTGCTTCTCAAAGCACCAAATAGTCTTCTCACAGATATGGGTATGGTGAGAAAAGGATTTAGGTAAGAACCTCTCAAGGATGTAACAATGAAGAGGGTGAGAGTAGAGGAATTTGAAGAGTCTATATGTGAAGATTGTGGATGAATCAATCTTGTTTTTCTCTAGTGTTTCTCTCTCAAAATTCTCTCTGGAAGCTCTCTACATTTTGTGGGTATAAGAGGTATTTATACTAGGGTGAGAATGGAATGCGAAGAGTTAGGTTTTTCAAAACAGAGCTGGTTGGCAGCTTGGCCTCGCTACTTGACTAAGTCGCAAGTTCAAGCCGCGAGATAATAGAATGGCCAGGCTGGACTTTTTGTCCTTTAGTGCTCTAGCTGGTGTGACTGTTCATCTTCTCACACGTTTCACTCGTGTGCTGCAGTTGGCGGCTTGCCAGTTGCGAGTCACCCGCGAGTCCCAGCCGCGAATTTCTGCATCCTTGCACAATCTTGAGCATTTCTTCACACTCTTTCACTCACTACCCTTACATGATTCTCACCTAAATACAGGGTTACTAATTGCTTAATTACAAGCAAATTTGGCATGGAATAAAGCCAACAAGATGGTTGATTAAATTCAACCTTATAGATAAGTTATGGTGAACTACCAATTTGCAGATATTTAAGTCTTCTGTATCTATAGAGAAAGAACATTAATGATATAAGAAAAAATATGTTAATTACCTGAAATTTCAAAATCATAAAACAGGCATTGCTCGTTGCTAGTTGCTTTTCTCAATTGGATACTTCCACAAAAAATATACTGCATATATAAGAAGCAGCAGCCATTATCCCAATTCTCAAGAGATGAAGCAGTTCGACTAGTATAAACGAGGCAAGAGACTCAAATGGATTACACTAGTTTTTCTTAATCCAATACAGAAAGTATCACGTGCGTATCTTAGTAGATTACTACCCAGTACCCACTAATTCAAATTGTAACGAAGCTTGATTTCTGAGGTGGTGTATTTGGGAAAAAAAATTTAATGTGTTTAAAAAGAAGTTGATATCAACTATAAAACTTTTTCTAAAAATAAAAAAACTATAAAACTTTTGTGTTTATCCAAAGAATTGATAAGGCATAAGAAGAAAAACTGATAAGAACAATTAAACTATTTCTTCTATCTAAATATAGTTGGTGTATATATTTGCTGCAATCATGAATTCTAAACCCAACTTTTAATATATGGTATATAATATTGATTTGTTTTTGAGTTAATATTCGGGATTTGAAATCTTCTGTACCAAGAAACAAATATTTTGAATACTAATTCTTTTCATATTTGCAATTCATCACCTGAACTAACAAATCAATTTTAGATTTTTTTTTTCTTCTTCTTTGTTTTCATGCAATTGACAAGATTTATCAAATAAGAGTCAACTTGATGAAATATGTCAACTCCTATAAAATCAAAATCTTGTAAATTGTAATATTATGTGGTTCCAGAAATCAAATGGATTATTTGACTTGTAAGTCATGGGCTTACTATTTGTATTCATTTTGAATTGATCTTCTTAATGGACGCTACAATCTCGATTTAGACATCCATCTCTATAATAGGATCTTCATTAATTTCTATGAAAATCTTGAATTCAAGATCTTTTTCTATAATGGGATCTTCATTAAAATAGAGCTCATCAAAATAATTAAAGTATGAACTTGATAAATGACAATATTACATCACAACCCAAAGGATAAAATTCAATAGCAAGCATATTTTTCATCCTTGACTATGAATGAATTTTATCTTTACCTCGTCAAATTCTAGAAATTGTATTTGTTCCCACCAACTTAAGGATACCAACTAAGTTTAAACGAAATAAGTGTAACTTTTCTCTCATTAGGTGTAACAGCCTGACCCAATTTTATAGTTAAACAACGTGTTTGAGTGGCTAATTATTATTTTAAGCCACTTCTTTTTTATAATTAATAGTAGAGTATTTAATAACTATACTATTTTATAATTAATGCCTTTGAATAAGAATTGTAAAGATTATAAAAAAATTGAAGGGTTAATTGTATTATGAATATATACAAAATTATATTAAGTGGTTGAGTTATTAGATATATAGTTATTGGTGTTTAATTAAGTGTTTAAGGTAAGGGTTTATATACTTGTTATTATCTTAATTACTTTAAGTGTATAAAGCTTTGATATTGTGATATTATAAAAGATATATGCTCTTTCAATGATAGAAATAAGTTTATAAAGGTAAGAGCTTATATGTAAAGTTATATTGTTGTTTGAGCCTTTCTAGAATATAAGCTTATAAAGGGGGGGAAAGTAAATTTTAAAAAAGTCTAAAGGATAACCCATCAACCCTCTTTCTCTTGGCCAACACGTGCCCCACCCAAGATATTTCTCTTATCTTTTCTTGGCTGTACCAGAAGACTCTTTGTTCTTCTTTCTTTGCTCTTTTGTGTTCATCTTCTTTCTTTGTTCTATTTGGCAGCATCTCTCTCTCACTCTCTCACCAACAGCTCTCCCTCTCTCATCAAAACCATATATCTCACTCTAAGGAAGAAATTAAAAGATTAGCCCTAAGATTTCAGCTTCAAAATTTGTGGGTAAGTAAATAAAAACCTCATCTTATTATGGGTATTTTAATGGTGGAACGGTTTGCTTTAGTTTCACTTCTATGTTCTATAATCTGATTGTTAGAAGCTGAAATTTGTGATTTGTGAAATTAAGAAATCATGAACTTGTAAGCCTATGTATATATGCTGTTTTAAGAAGCTTTGAAACTATGTTGATGGTTTGTTGAAGGTATATTAGGGTTTTACTGATTAATGATTATATATGATTAAGGAAGTAAGAAAAAGTTAGGATGAGTACTTTTGATGTTACTGCTGGGATTTTTGTTGAATTTAATTTTGCTATAAATGGTTAAATGACTGTATGTAAGTGTTTTCTAACACGTCTAATGAGTATATAAAAATCCTCATATGATCATAAGGCTATTTGCAATTATTTTATGATTTTACAAGAAAATGTTTCAAAGTTGCCACTGTGACAGATTATGTGTTTATGCATAATAAATTATGTATTAAATTGTATACAGTGAATTAGGATACTAGGAGTAGTTCTTAAGAATGCTAAGACACATATGGTTGTATTGGAGGTGGTCTCACAGCATTTGGATCAATATAAAAATAATGGTATAATTTCTAATTTGCATAAAATTCTATCAGGACAGATTTGAGTATGCTATATTGTATGATTTTTAGTAAATCATGGTTTTATGATTTGGCTCTGAAATTGATATGGTATTTACTATATATCCAGAATAGTTGCTCTATAAAATTGCATGAATATTGGATGTGTTAGGTAGCCCATTTGTATTTTACAAATGAGGCATATGCTGCTGAAATGAACAATAAACAGTAAATGATAATTCTGATTTTGAGGATTTAATTCTAAAGTTAGGGTGAATGTTTTGAACTATACTTTAATATGCTTATCTTTTGGTATATCTAGATCATAGATTAATTTGGTATAACTTGGTTCAAGGTTTAGTACTCAAAGGAGGGGTTCTAAACCATTCTATTACTTTTTCATGTTGCTAGCTTGTTCAACGTGTTGTATGTTACCATATGAGTGTATATGATTATATGACCATGCTTAAATAAGTTTATGTTTATGCATGCATTATTACCTTAATCTCAAGCACATTTTTATATGAAGTTGGCTCCTCTGAAGATATGATATAAATATGAGAATGATAGTTTTTCTTTAGTTTGGTACATCATTTGTTGATATATGCATAATATGTTTGTGAGAACCTCCTTGAGGTGGGATTAAGATTTCCTTGATTCTAAGAGATAAGCTTTGAGATGAATGTGTAAGTTTATGATAAAGAATAATTGATAGTAAGTAATAAGTTTTGATATTTGGTTTAGGTGTTACTAGTTCCCAAGTCTAAGCTTCTTCGACTGTAGGCTTTCAGTTCCTCTGTTTTCAAGTAAGGGATAAGTTATATGAGAATTTGGTAAGTCATGGGGTTATTTTATTCGTGAGCTTTCGAAACCTTATGTATATGTTTTAAGCATATTGATGTCATTACTAATTCCATGAACATAATGTTTAAAGAAAATAATGGAAATGCTATTATTGTGAAATGTTATGCAAACTATGAATTTTAGTATGATGAATAAGTATGAAATGTTTTCAGGTTATGTCCTCTGGTGATCTGAACTCGGCCAATAGGGGTTAAATTATTGGCTTTCCATGGAAAATGTTATCCATTTGGCCATTTAAAATAGAGAAAATTGGGCTACCCCTAACTCTAATATGAACAAGGCCTTCTCCCCAATGTGTACGGACGGTGGGGAGGAACAAAATCTTGAGAGGATGTGCCATTAGGCCCCCCAAAAAGGACAATATCATACACACGAGGGCACCCAAATGTGATGAGGCCTTCTCTATTGTGCACATGTTCCAAGTACAGATTTATTAGATATGGACTAACCAATATGTTATGAACAACTATATTATGTTATTGATCATGAGAGAATGATTTTGTTTAAATGCATTATGAAAAGTTAAAAGCTCTTATGAAAAGAATTTTCTGAGGAAAAGAAAAGTTGTTCTTTAAAGATAAAAGTTTCTGAAGTTCTATTGTGTTTTAAAGATAAAGAATTTGATGAAAAGGTTTTAGTGTTCTATAAAGATAAAGTTTCTGATGAAAGTACAAATTTATATTAAAAAGTCATCAGATATCTGTTATTTATGAAACGTTAGGTTTTATGACTATGAAAGTTATAATATTATACGAGAAGAAGTTTATAAAGAAAAGTTTTCTTATTTGTCAAGATGTTTCTAGTTTAAGACAAAGTTACTGATTATTTGATTTAAGTTAAAATGATTATTTTATTATGAAAATACATACATATATGTGATTTTAAATAATTAATATTATATTTGATGACTTTGTAAGAAATAAAAGGAATTCAATCCGAAAGGTTTTGGTAATATTATTCTGATAAAAAAAAGGAGAACAATTATTTTTCCTATGAAGAATGTATAAATTATTATTATGAATAGTATAAAATACTATGCATGAAAAGATGTTCTACAGTCTGAATATTTATAAAATGAAATGATTTGATTTACATGCATTTTTATTAAATTTTTGTGTATCTTACCCTTACTAAGCTGTGTAGCTCACCCTTTCCACTCTTTCAGTCAACAGATTTTATTTTGGAGTAAAGGGAGCTTTAGTCGAGTTTTGGAAGGAGCTGGTCTTAGTATTAAAAGTATAGATCCCAAATTTGCAATTTGATGTTTAGCTTTGTAGTATCATGTATTTTAGGATTTAATGAAAGTTGTGTACCTTAAAGTATTAAGAGATGTATTATGTGAAATCCCGAATTTGAATAACTGGTGGATTATGTTAATCATTGAGTACAGTGTAGATGCTCTGAATATCAAGTGATAAATTATATCAAGAGGAAACAAGAATTTTAAAGAAAGATGGAAGCTTTTGTAAAAGTTAAGTTGGTTCTTGTTAATATTAGGTTTAAGCTTGATATTAGCATGCCAGTCATGGTCACAAATTCGGGTATCGGGTTTGAGATGTGACATTAGGAATATCCATATAGTCAAATAAATCATATATATCAAGTAACCACTTAAGATAATCTTCCTTATGATACAAGGATTAAAAGGTGAAATTCTTTTATCAAATCCAAAATCATTATGACTAGTTCGAGAGGAAACTAACTTACCAATAGGTTATACTTTCTTATTTTCCTCTAGTCCTGGAGAATCCAGATGGTAACTTTTCTCTCTCACTTAGGGTGAGTTTTCCCTCCACTACTGTTCCAGAAGTGGTTTTCATTGTGGATTGATCGGGAATGAAGTTAAATCTTGCGATAAACCGAGACATGAGGAAACACAGGCTTTCCAATATGGGGAATGGCTGAAGGCTGGGTATCGACGAGCAGAGGAAGGTCAGCGAAACAAGAAGCAAGACAAACCTACGGAAGTAGCAACGAAGGCAGAAATCGCTTCAACAGTTACACTAGAAGCAGTTACTGAACCAACACATGTTTCGAAAATCAACCTTAGAAATCCCGAAAATCATGGCCTTGCGATGGACATCTCAATGGATCATGCTGAGAAGGAGCAAGTTAATAGGAGTAGCAGTTCTCTTCCTAATAAAAAGGAAGTACAAATTTCTGATAAGGCAGAGGCATTGGTGATCAAAGAAAATACTGCCAATAATGCGATTGTGCTTCATCTCGAATTTATTGGAGATAATTTATTCAATGTGCTTATTCTTGACTCCACCCGAAACTCAAACTCAAAGGCAGTTGATAATGTGACGCAAGCAACTGAGTCTTTTCATAGGAAACATGTATGTGGGAGCAACGATAAAACAACAATGTGGAAAAGAGTTGACCGAAAATTTGATTTTGTTACAAAAGAAGTAGGGGGCATTTCGGGAACTTTGGGAAAGAAGAGGGAATACCCAGTTCAACATAAAACTGGGGTAAAAGTGGATACGGAGAAAAACAAGAGAACAAAAACACAGGATGTCAACACCAATCTATTTACAATGGCAGAGGCTGATATCCAGCCTCGCCAAGAGCAATGATTATCATAAGTTGGAACTGCCGTGAGCTTGGGAACTCACGGGCAATGGAGGTCCTCTCTTGCTTAGTGAGAGAAAAAGCTCCCAAAGTTTTGTTTTTGATGGAGACAAAACGAACCGTTGAAGAAATGAAATGGATTCAGAACCAGTTACATTTTGATGCTTTGTTGGCTGTTCCTTGTTTGGGTAGGAGGGGTGGCTTGGCAATGTTATGAAAAGAAGAAGTGCATTTTAATATCCAAACTTACAATCAGAACCACATTGATGCTCTCATTCTTACTAAAAAAAATATGTCTTGGAGGATTACTAGCTTTTATGGGAAACCAGAAGAACATTTGAGGCATGAAACTTGGGATTTACTCGAACATTTGAGCACATGGAATTCAACTCCATGGCTGTGTATAGGAGACTACAATGAGATATTGTCTGTTGAGGAAAAGGATGGCTGACTACCTAAACCAATGCATCTCATGCAAGAGTTTAGAAGTACTTTATTGCATCGTGGATTGATTGATTTGGGTTACACTGGAAATATTTTTACATGGGAAAATGGTCGCGAGGGAGATGATTATGTGCAAGAACGGCTTGATAGAGCTTGTGCAACGTTGGCATGGAGGGAAATATTTCCTTACAGTAGAGTATCACATTTTCCTGTGTCTTACTCTAATCATGTGCCCCTTATTTTGAATATACAGGTGGAACAACATCATGTTAGGCCTAGAAGAGTACCTAGACAGTTTGAGGAAAAGTGGGCAACCCACCCTAATCGTGAAGCTATAATACAACATGCATGGACCAATGTAATACCAACGGGTAGCCCAATGTTTATTCTTTTTGAAAAAGTCAAGCAATGCAGGATGGCACCAGTGGATTGGAGTACGGTCACTTTTGGTGCTTCATCACATTAGCTTACAGCCAAATATCAGGTTCTACACGAGTTGTATACTTCAAATGTGGCCGACAACTATCATGAAATTCGAAGAGTTAAAGATGAGATCAATACAATTTTGTATCAAGATGAACTACATTGGCGGCAAAGATCTAGATCCATTTGGCTGCAAGTAGGTGATAAAAATACGGAATTCTTCCATCACAGAGCCAGTCAACGAAAAAGGAAAAATCATATCAATGGAATTTTTGATAGTAGAGGAAATTGGTGTGAGGATGAGGACGATATTGCAAGGGTGGTAGAAGATTATTTCCAAGGGTTGTTTACTTCGGCACATCCATCTCATAATGAAAGAGTATTGGAAGCAGTGGATCATGTGGTCACTCCAGAAATGAATCACCATCTTATCCAACCATACACAGCAGATGAAGTTAAAAGAGCTTTATTTCAAATGCACCCATCTAAATCACCTGACCCGGATGGTATGTCTCCCTTCTTCTTTCAAAAATACTGGCATGTCATAGGTGGGGATGTTACAAATGCTGTCTTGTCTGTTTTACATTTTGGCCATTTTCTAAGAAAAATGAATTACACACATATTGTCCTCATTCCTAAAAAGAATGAACCACAATATATGTCTGATTTTCGTCCAATCAGTTTAGAAAATGTGATATCCAGAATTGTTTCAAAGGTTTTAGCAAACAGGTTGAAAGTGATTTTGCCAAATGTGATATCAGATGCCCAAAGTGCTTTCGTGCCAGGTAGGCAAATAACTAATAATACTACTATAGCTTTTGAGGTGTTACACAGGATGAGAAATAAAAGAAAAGGGAAAAAAGGGGCAAATGACAATCAAACTTGATATTAGTAAGGCTTATGATAGGGTGGAATGAGAATTTCTTAGGCAAATGATGATTAAAATAGGGTTGGATAAAAGGTGGGTCCAATTGGCAATGCAAACAGTTTGTACAACATCTTATTCTATATTGGTAAATGAGGAGCCTAAGGGTTTTGTACAACAAACTCGAGGGATAAAGCAAGGTGACCCTTTGTCACCATATCTATTCCTTCTTTGTGCTTAGGGGTTATATGGACTACTAAGGAAAGCTTCAAAAAACAGAAAGTTACATGGAGTTTTATCATGTAGGGGAGGAGTTCATATTTCTCATTTACTATTTGCCGATGATAGCTTGTTGTTCTGTGAAGCATCAATTGGAGAATATCAACGCCTTCTAGACATCCTGGGTCAATACGAAGAGGTATCTGGTCAAGCCATTAATCGACAAAAAACTTCTTTGTTCTTTAGCAAAAATACAAATGAAGAAGTTAAGAGGGAGATACAGCAATTATTGGGAGCAAGGGTTATGAATAATTGTGAAAAATATCTTCGACTACCAATGGCATGTGGTAAATCAAAAGTGAATACTTTTAAAGAGATGCATGACCGAATCAATAAAAGAGTAATGGGATGGAAGGAAAAGCTTATTTCTAAAGCGGGAAGAGAGGTGTTGATCAAGACAATCGCACAAGCTATTCCAATATACTCTATGGGCTTGTTTAGAATTCCAAGGGCAGTAGGGGACTCTATCAACTCTATCTTGGCCAAATATTGGAGGGGGCAGACTAAGGATGACACAAAGATCCACTGGATAAATTGGAAGAAATCATGTACACCAAAGAAAAAAGGTGGTATGGGTTTCCGAGATATACATGCCTTTAATTTAGCGATGCTAGCTAAACAAGCCTGGAAATTGATACACCACACACATTCTTTGTTTTATCGAGTTTATAAGGCAAGGTATTTTCCTACCTGCTCTTTTATGGAGGCTGAATTAGGATATCAACCATAATATGTTTGGCGGAGTTTGTTGGCTACTAGGGATCTCATTCTTGAAGGCACACGATGGAGGGTGGGAGATGGTGCACAGATTGAGGTGACGTCTTCACGTTGGTATTCCAATAAACCAGTGTTCATGGGAGAAGAAATGCTATCTGCTAAGGTGTCTGAGTTCATTGATACAAACACATGGCAGTGGAATAGATTAAAGGTTTGTCAAACTTTTGCACCTTGAACTAGGAAGGAAATCTTAGCCATACCACTTAATCGAAGCCGTTCAAGGGATTGTCTGATTTGGAAAGAAAATAGGAGGCATGAGTTCACTGTTAAGTCAGCATCTCAGGTAGCACTTCGTTTAAACTAGCAGGTAGAAGCTGAACATTCAAAGGCATAAGAAGATAGAAAATGGTGGAATAAGATATGGGCTTTGTAAGTACCTCTTAAAAACTTTTTTTGTGGCGGGCTTGCTCCAATATTCTCCCTACAAGAGATAATCTTTTTTGGAGGAAGATACAAATTGATCCAACATGTGAATTGTGTAGACAGATGAAGGAAACTTGTGCTCATCTGCTGTGGGAATGCCCCTTTGCTCAAAATGTGTGGGCAATGATGAAAGGCAAAGTACAGAAGTGCAGGATTTTTTTCATCTTTTTCGATATTTGGGTGACAAGCTAACAAAGAGGGAACTGGAACAGTGGGCTGCTCTGTCATGGGCTCTTTGGAGTGCAAGAAACAAAGTCTATTTTGAGAAAGTCCAATCATAGGCAAAGACAATATTAGAAGGAGCATTGATGTTACTGGAAACATATCAGAGGGTTGTGTTTTCTCAAGCTAGTGTATAAGTTTAGATGAAGATTACTGTGTTTTGTTTTGATATAGGTTTGTATAACGGGGTAGTGGGCCTCTTTATTTAGTAGTTTGAATAATGGGGTAGTGGGTCTTTGTCTGAGTGTGTATCTTTGTTTTCTTTTTTTGGAGTGCAGGCGCTTCTAAGTCTTTGTGTTTTCTTTTGTTTTTTTTTTTTTGGGTAAATGGTTTCCGGAGGCCACACTGTTTTTGGTACCTCATTCATGTATATTGCGTTGTGATTGAAATACTCTTATCAATATACGGTCCTAATACGGTCCTACTATTCCCAGATTGTGTTGCGTCGATAATGTAGTCCCCGTCAACTGAAATTGATTGTGAACGCCAAGGGATTGGTGATCCTTCTTCTTGAAAACTACCGTTTTGATAGTTATCTCTATTGATTCTTCGTTTGGCTTCCTCATCATGAAGGATTTCTCCAATGTACTCGCATATAAAACTTCCTGAAGGAATATAAGATAGTGTTCTAACACCCCATCCCTTCAATTCAGTCTTGAAAATCTCTAGTTTGAAACGGCCGTCAAGTTGGCTCACTCTATTCATGCAAGAGGAAGAGCACTTAAATGAAGGACCACACTCATAAACAAGGGACTTCTTTTTTACAATACGTCCTCTGCTATCATATGATATTTCCCCTCCATTTCTCATGGCACAAAAACATTTGTTTGAATCCAAGCATCCATCTATGCAATCACAACCAATTGGCGTGAACAATTTGTAGAACTTTGGATAAATAATATTGGCTATGTAATGGAAAAATGGAGGTCTCTCATCATCTTTTGCATTCACTACACGAATTGGAAGCTTCTCTTTTCCTTGTGAAATCTCATTCACACAAGAAATATTATTTGCATTCACTGCACGAGAGGGAATCTTCTTTTTTCCCTGTGAAATATCATTCACACAAGAAATATTTGCATTCACTGCACGAGAGGGAACCTTCTTTTTTCCCTGTGAAATATCATTCACACAAGAAATATTCTTCTGAGGTTTAGACTTTCTCAATTTGCTCAATTCTTCCAAGGTAAGCTTTGGTTGTGCTAGAATCCTTTCTTTTTTTTACAATTTAAACTAATCTAATAATGAGTAATGTATTTTGTAATTATATTTTTATTTATTATAGGAACAATCATAAATGTAATATAGGAACAATCCAAAACACCAAAAAAACGTAAAAAAAAAAAAAAAAAAAAAAAAACTAAACAATGATTAATTGAACCAATATTAGGATAAAATTTTGTTTTTGATAATCTATTAAGGTTTCTTTGTAGAAATTATATTTTCGGCCACCCAAAACATATTATCAAATAAATAATTATTAGCAAACTCTAAGAATTAAATTTCTATACATGCATTGTTATAAAATAATAATAATTAAAATAAAATTGTAAAAGTTAAAATTTATCACTTATCCGATTATTTTCGTTTGGCTAACCTTTACTTTTCTTTAAATGAATGACATTATAGAGTACTTCTAATACAACTATTAAGAGTACTTTGTCCACCACAAAGGATTAGAAAATGAATAAAAATTAATAAAGTCTCATAGTTTAACATCTAAATTGAGCACTATAAAAAATCATGATATGTAATATAATAAATACCAAATTATCTAAATCATGCTATGTAATAGAATAATATTATATTTTTATATGCTATATTTAATTCTTTAGAACACAATAGGATAACATTTAACAATCAATGAAGAGAAAATTTTTTTTTAAACAAAACTAAATCGCATTAACCCAAAATAGAGTTTTAAAAAATATAAAAAATTATCAACCTAAAGTAGAGATGCAAGAAAAAAAAAATCCGCAAAAAAATATAGAGAGAGAGAACCATTTTTTTGGTGAGGGGAAACTATGCATAGAATAGAAGAGATATTGACAAATTTATAGTAAGAGAGTGTGAATAAGAAAAGACAAAAATAAAAGAAGATGAAGGGAAATAGGAAGAATGATATTAATGTAAAGGGTAGTGGGGAGATGAAAGGGTAAGGGAGGGAGAAAGATTGAAGAAGTAGTGGGGAGATAAAATGGTAAGGGAGAGAGAAAGGTTGGAGAAGTGTAATATTAAAAAAAATAAATGTTAAAAACAATTATAGAAAAATTGGAAAGAAAAAAAATCCTAAAACTTGAAAGGCTTCAACGTTGTTGTTGTTGTTGTTTGTTTGTTTGTTTTTGTTTGTTTGTTTGTTTGTTTTTTTTTTTTTTAAGCTGAAAAGGCTCGCACAAAATCCTAAAACTGAACTGAAAAGGTTTTGGGTTGGGTTTTTTAGTGGAACTAAATAAATAGGAAGTGGGCTAGATTAATTATACAAATTTATTATAGGGTGATAGTGGAAGTAAATAAATAAGTAGTGGGCTGGATTTTTATAGGGTGATAGTGGAAGTAAATAAATAAGTAGTGGACTGCATTTATAGGACTGAAAATTGTAAAAACCATTTTAAAATTGTAGGACAAATTATATATATATATATATATTTTTTTTTAAATGACGTGACAGCTGATGTGGCGCAACATGAGAGCAATAGCATTAAACGCTACGCTTCAGCTTTTAGTAATATATAGATTTATTATTGTTCTCACATTCTCTCCCAAAAAAAATGTGATTACTCTCTCTCTCTCTCTTATTTATTCTTTCTTGCAACTATATTATAGATTGATGAATTTTTGTATTTTTTGTAACTCTATTTTGTGTTAATACATTTTGGTAGTGTGTTTTTTTTTTAGTTCCACATCGCATGTACTCTCTCTCACTATTATAGTTTTGGTTTGAGTTAATTCTTAGATATTTTAAAAGTGAGAATTTGAGTTTATATTAAAACACAATCTACATGGCTATGTATTTAAATGTGCATATTAATTATTTGAATAATATCCACGTAGATTGTATAAATTGTTTGAGTAATATCAATTATAAATTTGTGATGATGTTTGGTTATGATGATAATCTCTTTAAGAGAACGAGAAATACAACCAAATTGCATCAATCTAAAGTAGTGTTCAACACAAAAAATTCATTAACCTAAAATAGAGATGCAATAAAGAATTAAAAATCCACCAAAAGGAAGTATACATACATATATATATATATATATATATATATAAAGAAAGAGAGAGAGAGAGAGAGAGAGAGAGAGAGAGAGAGAGAGAGAGAGAGCATTCACCTTTTTGAGTGGGCCAAAATATGGATTGAATGTAAGAGAGAATAGCAAAATTTTATAGTAAATAAAATGGTAGAAGAAGAGTTAAAATAAAAGGAAAATAAAGGGATAAAGGAATTGTAATGTTAAAATATATAGTAGTAGAGAGATAAAAAGGTAAAGGTGAGAGAAAATGTTAGTAGAAGTGTAATTGTAAGATAAGAAATTAATGTGCAATGCACAAGCCTTCAACTAGTGTGTGTGTGTGTGTGTGTGTGTGTGTGTGTATGTGTGTGTGTGGAGAGATAAAAAGGTAAAGATGAGAGAAAATGTTAGTAGAAGTGTTATTGTAAGGTAATAAATTAATGTGCAACGCACAGACCTTCAACTAGTGTGTGTGTGTGTGTATGTGTATATATACGCTAGTTGAAGGTCTGTGCGTTGCACATTTTTAATCCTAAACACCTAGAAAATATAATTTATTGAAAAACAATAACTAAATAAATTATTATTGCATATATTTCAAAATTATCATCTAATGTAAAATGTCTATATAGTTAATTCTACATATTTTTCATTCTTGTATAAATGGAGTTTGCATAAAATAGTGTGCTTTAAACCGTAAACAATGATCATAATATTCGCTAAATTCAATAACTAATAAAGCAATCCAAAAAGGAAAAAACAATTGAAAATAGGGATAAACAGAAGCTCCCAATTCAATAATTAAGAGCAACCCAAATTCTCTTAACTTATAAAAAAAAAAAAATGAAAGCAGAGTTAAGTAGGAAGAGACTTGAAAAGACTTACATGGGAATTGGATTTGTGGATCTAACTGGAGAAGTTGTTGTCCTGAAAGCAAGTAAGAGGCAAAGCTCAAGTGAATTTCACTCCATGGAAAAAAAATTAAGGATTTTATAAACATGGAGGAATCCCATAGATGAAGAGAAATTGATGCTTGTTTCCCCTCTTATATCCAATTAGATGTTGCATACTTGTGGAGCCCATTATGATTTTTACAATCCCATGGGGGAACCAATTTACAGACAGAACACAAATCTATTGGATTATTAATATTGTTTCTACATTTAGGCAAGTGGTACCTTATCATAACTCCATATGAATAATTGTGAGTACAATTAAATTTTAGATATGTTGTGAATTCTGTGATAAGTTCAAGCTTCTTATATAAGTGAAAATATATCTCCTTAAGTTATATATATATATATATATATCCTTCTTGTATAATATCTGTAAAACAATCAACATAAACGTTTTTAATAATTGCATGAATAAGGCCATTCTAAAAAAGTTAATACCAATTTTAGAAAGAAAAAAAAAAGGAGTGACAGAAATTAATCAAGAAAAATCAAGTTCAATCATTTTGAAGACATAAAAGAAATTTCATTATTTGACTTCAAAACACACCTTATCATAAAGTAGTACCAAATCAACTCTGATAAGTTCATTACTTGTCTTGATATTAAGCACATTTCACATTCTTGTGACTCTTACTATGATATTTCAATCATCTTTTTCAATGTTGATTTCATTCAAGAGGTTATATCTCCAATTTAGTCAATAATGATGAAACAATATAACGAAATTAACAAAACTTCGAATTAATACCAACAAATGTAACATCAAACTGATATCAAAATTTAATAAAATAAGATGTCTATATAGATTAATATCTAATCATAAATTAATTATTAATTTATTACTTATATATTTATATTAAAAAATAATAAAAAGATGATCCTAACATATAGTGTACTCGGCCCATCAATCATTAGGTCGTCTTAGATATAATCCTAATTTTCTCTACCAAAACAATTGAAGAGAAGAGGAAATAAACGTAATAGAAGAAAGAAATTTGAATTGCACAAAAGAAGAAAAGAAAGATCTCAGAATAGCAAAAAATCCATATAAACAAATTTGACATATTAAGTTATTAACTAATCCATAAAAAGCATTTTAAACTACATGAAATCTATGTTATGCACATACATACTTGCAAGGTTTGAGTAGGTAGAAGAAGTAACCTTGAGAATTTGAGGAAAATATAAAATATAAAAATTAAGAAGAGTATCCAGACAACAAAGCCATTGATAAGTTTTGGTGAACTACCAATTTGTAGATATTTAAGTCTTCTGTATCTATAGAGAAAAAACATTACTGATATAAGAAAAAATATGTTAATTACCTAAAATTTCAAAATCATAAAACAGGCATTGCTAGTTGCTAGTTGCTTTTCTTAATTGGCTACTTCCACAAAAAATATACTGCATATATAAGAAGCAGCAGCCATAATCCCAATTCTCAAGAGATGTGGTGTGCTTTTGTGTTAGAACTCATTTTCCTCTTCCTTGTATGTGTATGTTTGTTTCTTAAAAAAAATTATAAAAGAAGCAGGAGACTCAAATGGATTACGCTAGTTTATCTTAATCCAATACAGAAAGTATATATTGTGAACAACAAATGCATCTTTATCCAATACAGAAAATATCACGTACGTATCTTAGTAGATTACTACCCACTAATTCAAATTGTAATGAAGCTTGATTTCTGAGGTGGAGTATTTGGGAAAAAAGAAATTTAATGTGTTTAAAAAGAAGTTGATATCAACTATAAACCTTTTTCTAAAAAAAAAAACTATAAAACTTTTGTGTTTATTTAAAGAATTGATAAGGCATAAGAAGAAAAATCGATAAGAACAAATTTTTTTTTTTTTTTTTTTGGAGAAGAACGATAAGAACAATTAAACTATTGCTTCTATCTAAATATATTTGGTGTGTATATTTGCTGCAATCATGGATTCTAAACCCAATTTTTAATATATAGTATATAATATTGATTTGTTTTTGAGTTAATATTCAGGATTTGAAATCTTCTGTACCAAGAAACAAATATTTTGAATACTAATTCTTTCCATATTTGCAATTCATCACCTGAACTAACAAATCAATTTTAGATTTTTTTTTTCTTTGTTTTCATGCAATTGACAAGATTTATCAAATAAGAGTCAACTTGATGAAATATGTCAACTCCTATAAAATCAAAATCTTGTAAATCGTAATATTATTTGGTTCAAAAATCAAATGGATTATTTAACTTGTGAGTCATGGGCTTAACATTTGTGTTCATTTTGAATTGATCTTCTTAATGGACGCTACAATCTCAATTTAGACACCCGTCTCTATAATAGGATCTTCATTAATTTCTATCAAAATCTTGAATTCAAGATCTTATTTTATAATGGTATCTTCATTAAAATAGAGCTCATCAAAATAATTAAAGTATGAACTTGTTGGCCAATAATTTTGCTTTATAAATAACAATATTACATCACAACCCAAAGGATAAAATTCAATAGCAAGCATATTTTTCATTCTCGACTATAAGCGAATTTTATCTTTATCTCGTTGAATTCTATGAAATTGTATTTGTTCCCACCAACTTAAGAATACCGACTAAGTTTAAACAAAATAAGTGTAACTTTTCTCTCATCAGGAATATCCATATAGTCAAATAAATCCTATATATCAAGTAACCACTTAAGATAATCTTCCTTATAATGCAAGGATTAAAAGGTGAAATTCTTTTATCAAATCCAAAATCATTATGACTAGTTCGAGAAGAAACTAACTTACCAATAGGTTGGTAGTTATATATCTGTGACCGTTATCTCCACCCACGCCTATGATTCTGAACAATCTCTAATAGTGAGTGCTTATTGCACTCTACCTAGTACTTGCTAGGTGCACTAAAACTAAAGGAATTTGTCCCTTGTAAGGAATCCTTTGTGAGTTCCGTCACTAAAATTGCTACCAAACTAGGATAAGAACAATACTTTGATACCAATTGACACAGGCAGAAAGTCAAAAAAAAAAAAAAAAAAAAAAAAGAGAATACATCTTGTTTCAAAAAAATAATGCTTTCCAGTTTCCATATTAAAACTCTAATTTGACTAGAAAAGCGTTAAAAACACCTAAAATCAAGTAAATAATAGCCATAACCAAAGATTTTGAAAATTATATGAAAATATTAAATTAATAAATAACAAAGATTTTACTCTTCTATTTTTTTTTTTAAAGTTAATAATTTGCATTCATTATAATTTGGAAACAAAAGTTGATAATTCATATCCATTTTTCTATTTTAGAAATAAATAAATAAATAGACGTATAGTTGCTTTGAAGAAATAGATTAGTGGAAAAGTATTTTTATTTTGTAGGCAATATTTTAGTGCAAGTTAGACATATATTTTTACCAGACTATCCTTTAATTTTGTCTCTACTTAAACCTAAGGGTGTAGGGGTATTTTGGAACAAAAAAAATCTAGTCCAAATAAGAGAAACTCCTTAAATAGTAGTATAGAAAATGATTTTTTTTAGCAAACGTGAGTTTAGTGATGGAAGGAACATGGGTAGTTGGAGCATTTCAAATAACTGAATAGAAAGCAGTCCTATTTTGTAGGCAATGTTTTTGCAAGAGATAAAAGACATAGTTTTAACAAATTATCATTTAGTTTTGTCTCTACTTAAACATAGGAATGTGTGGGTATTTTGGGGGAAAAAAATTCGGTTCAAACAGGAGAAGCCCCTTAAATAGTAGTATAGATACTGTCCTACTATGAGCACTTTCTAAAGCTCTAAAATGAGAGAATCTCCTAACCTAAGGAAATAAATATTACAAGAGAATGATCTATGTATATGAAAGTCTGTCGGTCATGAGTAGCGTCTTTCTCTTCAAAATGAGCATTCAAATTATCCTTTCACATGTCTTCATCTCCTTGTTATGATCATAAGTTAATTCTCGAGAAGCAGGTATGTCCTTTGAAGCAAAGAGCATTATGTGTGGAAATCTCTTGTCATCATGATCGTACAGGACGTTTTGAGCAAAAAGATTAGGAGAACTACTATGATTGATAAATCTTCCCACATTCCCAGATTGTGTTGCGTCGATAATGTAGTCCCCGTCAACTGAAATTGATTGTGAAAGCCAAGGCATTGGTGATCCTCCTTGAAAACTACCGTTTTGATAGTTATCTCTATTGATTCTTCGTTTGGCTTCCTCATCATGAAGGATTTCTCCAATGTACTCGCATATAAAACTTCCTGAAGGAATATAAGATAGTGTTCTAACACCCCATCCCTTCAATTCAGTCTTGAAAATCTCTAGTTTGAAACGGCCGTCAAGTTGGCTCACTCTATTCATGCAAGAGGAAGAGCACTTACATGAAGGACCACACTCATAAACAAGGGACTTCTTTTTTACAATACGTCCTCTGCTATCATATGATATTTCCCCTCCATTTCTCATGGCACAAAAACATTTGTTTGAATCCAAGCATCCATCTATGCAATCACAACCAATTGGCGTGAACAATTTGTAGAACTTTGGATAAATAATATTGGCTATGTAATGGAAAAACGGAGGTCTCTCATCATCTTTTGCATTCACTACACGAATGGGAAGCTTCTCTTTTCCTTGTGAAATATCATTCACACAAGAAATATTTGCATTCACTGCAAGAGAGGGAATCTTCTTTTTTCCCTGTGAAATATCATTCACACAAGAAATATTCTTCTGAGGTTTAGACTTTCTCAATTTGCTCAATTCTTCCAAGGTAAGCTTTGGTTGTCCTAGAATCCTTTCGAAGGAAAACCTGAAGACAAGCTTACCAAATTTCCCTCTTTTTTGCCGACAATCATTCACGAGGTACAAGCCACAGTAGATGTATAAAGACTCTGAAGACCTTTTGAACCCACGAATTACCCTTACAGGTTTTCTAGCTTCTAAACTATTCTTCAAAGCAAGATTTCCACGTGTGAGTTTCTGATCTTTTGGTACCGTACATCCAACAACTGGATTTCCACCTTGACCTGTATAAGTGAAGGAATCAAAGGATTTCATGACATTGTCATATCGACCGGAATCAAGAATGCTTGTGGCATATAATTTTCCATCCAAACCCTTCAAGAAATCGATACCACTTTGAAACTGATGATGAAGACCAATGACATTCATTTCAGCTGCAAAATTAAACACATCACCAATTTCAACTCCGGGAACGGGTCCTATTCGTTTGCTCTTGTTGACCCATTTGCCTTCCATCTCAAGCTTCATTGCTACTTTTCTCCCAGTTTTACTGTTTCTTTTTCCTGTCTTCGCCATCTGTTCTCTCTGTTGAGCCGCAAATGATTTTCTATGCAGCTTCAAAACCTCCTCCACTTGTTCGCGACTTTTGTTAGCTTTGGAATCCTCGGAGAAAGCACTCTGTTTAGGACTCCAAACATCCTCTTGTTCTTCATTCCTGTGGATTTTTTTAACATGTCGACCCCAATCATCATCAGATATTAATTGTTTGCATTCTTCACTAGACTTTCCATTGAAAACACCAATTTTAGAAGAAGTAGAAATTGGTTTTCCACAGCCAGGACTAAAATCTTCTCTCAAACTTCTTGGTGAATACTTTCCTGAGGAAGTGTGGGACGACTGAGGAAAATTAAACTTCTTTGAGTGGGCAGCACTTCCAAGTGTCTTTACAGTCAAATTACGATCTTTAATTTCACTTCGATCAATATGAGGCACATTAGCTGTTAACTCTCTTGGCAGGTTTTGAATAGCATCAATTTTAGAAGAAGTAGAAACTGGTTTTCCACAACCAAGACTAAAATCCCAGAATGAAGGCATGTCTCTCAAAATTCTTGGTGAATACTTGAGGAAAATTAAACTTCTTTGAGTGGGCAACACTTCCCAAGTGTCTTTAATCTTTAACATATCGAGCTACAAACGCTGTTGATACTCTTGTCAGCTTTCGAATAGCATCAATTTTGCGCTCAGAGTTGGAAGGAAGTCCAAACTCTCCTTCTTTTGTAGCCATTAAGAGCTATTGTTTGATTTTTAAAAGTTGTGAAGGAACACCTATTTAAAAGGAGATAGATAAGACAAACTGTGTGTCAGTGCCCAAAAATATAAATAAAAATTAAGCATCTATAAATATATTAGCAAACTTACTTCAATCTTTAACTAGGAATGACAACAGGTTGGGTTTGGGGCGGGTTTCTTTATCCCAAAACCCGCCCCCACCACCCGTAACCTGAATCCACCTCGTTAACTAAACAATTTTTTTTTCCCCACACCCATACCTGCCCCTACAGGCCCCCTGCAGGCCCCACCCCACCAGGCCCCTTCAGGGCCCAATCTAAAGGCCCTAAACCGTGGCCCAATCAAGACATTGCTATCACAAATCACAAAAAAAAAAAAAAATTAAAAAAAAATAATAATAATAATAATAAAAACAAACAAACAGAACATATAAAACAACCCAAGTATTTCCTTTTAAATCCAGTAGTTGTAAATGAAGAGGAGATGATTATATTACAAGAACCATATTACATGAACCTAATAATAGAAATATTCAATTGGTTTAGATATGGAAACAAACCCTAAAAAAAAAGTGGAGAACAAAACCATGACCGAGAGAGTGAGTTGTCTTGAGTGATAGAGGGGGGGCTGGCACCGACGGCGTTACAGCGAGGTAGAGATGCAGGGCTAAAAGAGTGAGAGTGAGGCCATAAGGGACTGAGGCGGGGTCAGTGAGAGTGAGAGCTTGAGGGGAGTGGCGGGCTGAAAGAGTGAGAGTGAGGCCATGAGGGATTGAGGGTTGGTCATTGAGGGTGAGGCCATGAGGGACTGATGGTAGGTCGGTGAGGGTGAGGCCATAAGGGACTAGGGTGGGTTGGTGAGAGTGACAGCTTGAGGGAGGGTGGTAGTTGAGAGAGTGAACGTGAGAGTGATTAGGGTTTTCAATATAGTTAGGGGTATATATAAACTTAGGTATTTTAGTAATTTTAATTTATACAGGTTGGGTCAGGTCGAGTCGGGAATGCATAATACCTGCACCCGACTCGAACTCGCTATAGTTTGAATTAATAAAACCCAAACCCACCCCTAATGTTTCACGGGTCTAGTAAAACTAGCCCCATTAGGGTTAGGTCGGGTATCCGCGAGCCAGGTAAATTTTGCCATCCCTAATCTTAACCAATTAACAAGACTAACGGTGTTCCTAAATCTAGGACGAAACTGTAATAAAACATAAGGAAGTGTTCTCAACCAAATTATTATAAAATATTTAATGAAATCTAAATGGTTAAACATTGATTTTAGTGAATTAAAAAATATTTAATTTTTAATAGTTTTTATTTCAATTACTGCCAAAGCAAATAACATGAGAAAAAAAAAGGTATCATGTACAAAATTAAAAAACCAAAAACAAAAACAAAAAGAGTTTGGCAACTAAACATGAGAAAAAATATCATACTCAAAATTAAAAATTAAAAACAAAAAAACAAAAACAATAGGACTATTTAAATACTATTAATAATATATTTAATATTAAAAATAAATAAATATATTAATATATAAAGAATATGTGGTGTGGCTTGTGCGGTGCGGTGTAGTGCACTGAGTTATGCCATTTTGTGAGTAGTTTTGGTACGATTTTTGCTGTTTGTACAATTTATACTGTTTGATGAACACCCCTAATAATAGAACTCTATTTTCAATTGGATAGCCTTGAAAACACCAAAAAGTTAGGGAATAAAATCATAAATGCTAAAAATAAAATAAAAAATACAAATCAGCACACCAAGATCCAAAAATAAAAATCAAAGGTAAAACAAATCCTTCAAAAGAAAATACTAGAATAATAAGAAAATATTCACCATTTAAATACATATCTTAAAGAGATTAAAAACTGTATGCAAAAAAAAAATAAAAGAAGAAGAAGAGAGAGAGAGAGAGTAAGCACTGATAACAACCACCACAATATTAATTTTCATCTGGTATTCGATTAGCAGAGAAAAAGAAGAAGATTTAGAATGAATAAAAAATAAGTTTCAGAAAAATATAATAAAGAAAACAAAACTCCATACCTGTAAAAAGAATGCAGCAAGCAAGTACGCACTCATGTAGTAAAGAAAAGAACACCACCCTTTGTTTTGAAATAATGCCCAACTCTCTCTCTCTCTCTCTCTGTGATTTCTGAAAGCATAATATTGTGAAAAACCTAAGCATACTGTGTCTTTATATAGGAAGGCCTTGGTCCCAGTCCTTTGTAGACCAGAAGACCAACGAGTTCAGTATTTTTTTTCAAAATTGAAATTATTCCTAAACCGGCTCTAACTCCGTGATAATCGTTTCTTTTACACCACGCAAGTATTAAAAAACGAGGGTTTATTATAGAAGAATTTATCTAGTGTTATTCGGTGCAGGATAAGGATGTAGACAACATTGGTTGACGCGTCCCACTGTATTACACGTCTCAAATACGTCCAATAACATTTCGCCAAATCGGCAACACGGAACCGACATTGCGTAGGAAATTGTAGCGAGTTGAGATTCATATTATCGTGAATTTAAAGGGTATGGTTTTTCTTTTTTCTTTTGAATCCTTACATCTATATATTATGTTTTATTGTTTCTCAAAAAAAATATATATTATGTTTTATTAGGGATACTATAGATTAATATCGCTTATCAGTATATCACAGAGATATTTTGTAAAAATATATCACAGAAATTTCAAAGCCAAGTTTAAAATGGTAAGGAGAAAAACCTAAAAATAAATATTGTGTGCATCTCATGTAAAAAAAATCTACGTACCTAAATTCCTCTAGAAATTAAATATAAAAAAAAAAAGATTCAAAAGAAAAATAAAAACCTTTTGTATAAAATTATTCCACATTAGTAATCAATGAAAAAAAATATTACATTAGCAATGGGCATAAATAAAGCAGTATCACTCTTTAAATAAAATAAAAAATAAAAAAAAGCTATATTCATGTAGCATAAAAAAAGAATATATATATATATACATACACATACACACACTAGCCTCTGAGCACGCGCATTTGCATCTATTATAATTATAATTTAGAAATATATACATTTTTCAAACAAATAAATATAATAAACTTTAGAGATAAGCAGTAATTATAAAAAAAAAAAATTTTTTTAACGTGAAAGGAAAAAAAATTCTAAATTTTAGGAGTTATCTTTATGACCCTATTTCTAAATGAAGTTACCCTTCATTTATGAGGGTATTTTTGAACCGCAACAATGTCCAATTGAAAGAGAGGAATCCTCTTATATATATATATATATATATATATATATATATATATATATAAAGCTTTTGTGTTTATCCAAAGAATTGATAAGGTAGAAGAAGAAAATTGATAAGAACAATTAAAGTATTATATGGATCTAAAAAAAATTTCTATATTTTCATTTTTATTTTTTTGACAAAAATTGTTCCAATTTAGTGCAGTCATTTAGCACAATCATGGGCTAGCCCTATATTAATATAACTATGGATGCATAAGTCATTGGAGCTTGCTACTAATTTTGTTTCGTCCTCGAGTTAATATTTGAGATCTGAAATCTTCTGTACCAAGCAAACAAATTTTTGGAATACTAATTTTTTCCACATTTGCAATTCATCACTTCAACTAACAAAGAAAATTTAGAAATTTTTTTCTTTGTTTCATGCAAATGACAAGATTCATCAAATAAGAGTAAACTCAATCAAATATGTCAACCCCAATAAAATCAATATCTTGTAATATTATGTGTAACGTCCCAGTCAGCAATTAAAAAAAAAAGTCAAGGTCAAATATTTTTTTGGGTTCCCACCTGCCCCACCTAACCCCACTACCCACCACTCATCTCACAATACCACTACATCACTTGGCCGGCCATCCTTTCTTCTTATTTTCTTTTCTTTCTTTTCTTTCTCTCATACACTCCTCTACTCTCATATTCTCTCTACCCGGTGCTACCACCACCATTTCCACCATCATTTTCCGGCAAGATCACCGAAAATTCTTGTGAACCCATAAACACCTTCACATCCTTTTTTTGAGGTAAAAAATTCTCATCTTTTTGGTGGGTTTTGCACTTTTGCTTGAGGTTATTTTTATCTAAGCTTTAATTAATAATGATACCCATTTGATTTATGAGCATTGAAAGTGATATTTATGTGTTTTTATGTATGGGTTTTGTATTGGTGGAATTATTTGATGAGTGGGTATATATTTTGTGCTATTGATGACTACTTAAGGTTTATGTATGGTGGAAAAATTTAGGGGTTTTAAGTTATAACATGTGATGGTTGGTGAATTTAATTTTTCCATTGCCATTGGGTTTATTTGGAGTTAGTTGAAGTTCTAAATTTCTTGTCTTGGAGGATATTTTGATTTTGCTTTCATGGGTCTCTTAATGATGTAGTGTAAATTTTATGGAAGCTAGTTATAATGTTTGAGATGATATTAAATGGGTTAACTCTATAAATTGGAGTTTATGCCTTGTGAATCAATTTGTTGAGAAACTATGGAAGTGGAATATATTATTATTGATGAGGTTAAATACTAGGCTTGCCTAATTAAGTAATTATTTGGCAATTCCTAAATTTTGGCTAGATGCAATTTCAAGCTCTATACTTATTGTGATAGGTTTACTTGATATTATTTAGGTTCTAGCTAATCTCCTTGGAGCTTGGAGAATTAGGACTTTGCGGTTGCGAGGTAAGTAGCTTTTTAATGGAATTTTTGAAAAATAACATAAATGTTGTTTTTGGGTTAGACACGTTTTTGGAAATTACCTATGGAAACTATATTTTCCTAAAAACTACTGTGTTGTAACCTTAATATATATATATATATATATATATGATTATATATGAAAATGCATCATATTTGGTATTGCATTTGAGGAAATGTATGAATTGTTGATATGGAAAAATAAGCATCTTTTATTTAATCTTTGATAAGAAAATCATTGATTTTATGGTATATTGAAAAATTTAGAGATGCTTATCTTGTCTTGTATTATTTGGAAAATTGATAGAAAATCTCTTGACAAGAATGAAGTTGAAAACCTTACAAACTTTGTGGAAGTTAGATTATTTAAGGTTTTCTGAAACTACCTGGATATGAACTATGTGTTTCAAAGTAATGTAACCTGTGAGTTTAGGTTGTTTTAACACCATGCCATGTGTGATTTCCCGGTGATCATCCAATTTGGTTTTCGTGGTCTTTGTGACAACGGAATCAAGTCTAGGTCAGTGCCCTTTCACTTTGGATGACGCGTTCTTCCCTACTATCCATGGGGGGAAGAGGATACCTTGATTGTGTGTGGGCGAGGCTGCTGCCCATGTGGCCAAGAGACCACATGCAAGAGAGGTCCTATTTCACGCGCTCTCTCTGCTGCCCATGGGGGGAGAGAAAAACCTTGAGGGTGTGGGTGAGGCTGCCGTCCATGGGGTCAAGAGTCTGCATACCAGAGAGGACAATATCATGCCAGTTGTGAAAGGGTGGATCCCCTGACCGATCTATGTGGTAATGTGGTATATTCGAGATAAATTACCATATGTTAGATTTTATGGCTTTGGAATTATATTACTAGTGCTCACAGATTATAGTATATGGTTTCAAGATATTTACTTTGAGGAACTTGTATTTCATTATTAAATCATTCTTGTCATATTATTATTATTGTAGATGAAACTTGCATTTCCCCCACCCCCATTAAATATGCTACTTACTGGGCTTTGTCTCATCCCATTATTTTATAACCTTTTCAGAGTAGGCAATAGTCTTTTAAGACAGCTTTTTGGGTGGCTAATAGTAGTTAGACTAACTACTGATGGAGGCTGAACTTTTGTAATGGGTATATTAGATGGTGTACATCTTAGAATAGGCTTGACTCATTCTTTTGTATATTACATTGGTTGTGACATTATTCCCACTGATGGGACAAGCTGATGATATATAATTAATTATTCAGACCTCTATTCTTTTGTGGCCAATGTTCCTTGTAACTATTGCTTAGAGCTTTGACTTACTTTGAGAGTATATTCAATGGAATTATTATTATAATTCTTGATGTCAGTACTTGATATGATTTTTGTGGATTAAATTGTCAAAAAGAAAAAATCTACAGGTTCTTTGAGATGTCTTTTTCATGCTTTGGACCCTTTGGGGTTTGGGGTGTGACATTATGTGTTTCTAGAAATCAAATGGATTATCTAACTTATGAATCATGGGCTTACCATTTGTTTTCATTTTGAATTGATATTCTTCATGGACACTACAATCTTGATTTTGACATCCGTCTCTATAATAGGATCTTCATTAATATCCACCAAAATCTCAATTTTAGGATCTCTTTCTATAATATGATCTTCATTTTTTTTTATTTAAATTCTATATTTTGTTATTTGACTTCTACATAATCTTCAAGGAATGTATTTTCTTCAACATACAATTCCCCCCCCCCCCCCCCCCTCTCGTTGACTGTGGATTAAAATAGAGCTCATCAAAATAATTCAAGTATGAACTCGTTGGCCAATAATCTTGCTTTATAAATGACAATATTACATCACAACCCAAATAATAAAATTCAATAGCAAGCATCTTTCTCATCCTTGGCTATAAACAAATTTTATCTTTACCTCGTTGAATTTTATGAAACTGTATTCGTTCCCTCCAACTTAAGGTATACTGACTAAGTTTTAAAAAATGTGTAACTTTTCTCGCATGAGGAATATCCATGTAGTCAAATAAATTCTATACTATCAAGTAATCACTCAAGAACATCTTTCTTATAAGAACAACCATTAAAAGTTGCAATTCTTTTATCAAGTCCATAATCATTTTGAATCTAGTTTGAGAGGAAACTAACTTACCCATAGGTTGCCAATTATATCTCTGCAACAATTATCTTTATTATTATCACCTATGATTCTAAATCGTCTCCAATCGTTCCATCTTAGTAAAGATATTTGTGAGTGTTTATTATCAACCACATACTACTTGCTATGTGTCACATTGAAACAAAAGGAATTTGTCCCTTGTAAGGAATCCTTCGTGAGTTCCTTAGTGAATTGCTACCAAACTAGGATAAGAACAATACTTTGATACCAACTAATGCGGGAAAAAAGCCATAAAAAATAGAATACGTCTACCTCAAGTTAATAACCTTGAATCAACAAGGAAAATTCTAGAATCCACCAAAAAATAAAAAGAGAAAACTCTCTAAAAACTTTATTAATATGTGTAGAGTCACCAAGCCCATAAGTTGGGCACGAAGGATTTGTTTACCAATATTGTATCTCGACTTTACATGTATGTGTGAATAAATTGAGAAGATGGTAGACACAGGTTAGAGGCATGGTTTTGAAACCTGGACCGAACCATACGGTCTGACCAAAAAAACCATGAACCTTTCACTATCACGGTTCTTTTACTCCTAGAAACCGTTCTAAGTAAGAAAAGCAAGGAACCGTTCAAACCGCAGTTAAACCGCCCAGGTTTGAGAACCGTGAATGGTTTTCACGATTCAAGTCAGAGCAATTTTTATTTAAAAAATAAAAACATTATAGACTCATAGCACCAAATCACCATTGTTGAAGTTTCAACCATAACATCCTGTCAAATGTTGAACTCGCATCAATGTTCTGGATAGTTTCAGATGAAAATTTCTTTTCGACAATGAGTGCTTCTGTGAAATTTTTTTTGACAAAAAAAAAAAAAGGAAAAGAAGAAGAAAGGAGCAGCCACTGCATGGTGACAATGCAATGCTTTGCAAGAGTTTTTGAACAAAAAAAAAAACCATGATTGTTTCCATGAGTGAAACTGAGAAGCAGCAAAGGAAGAGTTTTGTGAGGACTAAGCAGATTTGTGAAGAAGAAAGAGAGAAGGGTGTTCATCAAAAAAGAGAAAGAGTTCCTTGAAGAAACGTGTAGGCAACTAGGCATTGGGAAAGTAAGAGGCATTGGGAAGGTAAAATTTTCCCGGATAAGAAAAATTTAAGATACTAGTAAAAATAAAAAATAAAATAAGATAAAGAAAGAGATAAAGATAAAGATGTAGAATTATAAACGGTGGAGGAGATAAATCAATCAATCAAACGGCAGAGAAAAAAGGAAGAAAAGATAAAAGAAACAGAAAAAGGAAAAACGGGTTGTACTTACACAATTTGAAAAGTGTTACATCCACAATATTTTTATAATATTTTCACAACAAATCATAGGTGGTTAGTTGTTATTGGTTCAAATTTAAATTTAACACTGAGATTACTTTTTTAACCCAACAATAACAACCAGTAACAATCTATCATTTAGGATTTGTTGTAAAAATGTTGTGGACATATTATTTCTCTTTGAAAAGTATAAGAAATTTAAAAGAGAAATGAGATGTCCACAGTATTTTCATAACATTTTTATAACAAATTTTAAGTGGTAGGTTGTTACTGGTTGTTATTATTAGAGCAAAAAAGTAATCTTAATGTTAGGTTTAAATTTGAACCAATAACCACTAATCACCTCTAATTAGTAAAACACGCCTTGACTTTCTCGCCCGTCATGTACCACAAACATCAAATCACATAAGTATTGATATATTTATTTATTCATTTCTTTTTTATGAGATTGATATAGCACTATTACCACAGTAGCTTAAGCTTCATCAACTGTCCTCTTTAATATTTTATATTAGATTTAAAATTGATAACAATGGTTTACTATTTGGTTTGGTTAGTGATTTAAGTATATCAACTACGTTTTTTTATAATCAGCAAATCAACCTTGACATTGTTATGCATTTAATTATATATTTGTTTATTTATTATGTTTGCTTTGAATTTAATTTTTTTTATTTATCTTATGAAAGTTATGATATAAAAAATACATTTGAAATATAGATTTTTATATTTATTTAGGGATTATTTTAGTCAAATCTTGTATTTATATTAATTTAATATATTTAAAATAATTATTAAATTAATTATGACATCATCACGGTTCGACCCCGGTTCAACCTTGGTTCGACCTCAAAAATCTTGAACCTCTCTCTTTTATGGTTCAATGAACGGTCCTGGTTTCAAAACCATGGTTAGAGGAGTTGTGCCCTAAGCACACCAACAATGTGTACCATGCACATCTACAAGGTTATGAGGATAAGGGGGACACATTCTAATGTACTACGCTAGACATCAAGCACTACCTTGAGAGATACTGGACCAAGCGGTCCTTTCCTAAAATGGTGTTGCACCAGACCTCCTCACTTGTTAGCATCTTGCTTGGACAACACAACAATCAGCAGGCACATATATCTCTCTCAATGGCCTGGGGAAAGGACAGCCCACGACCATGGCTGGCCTTGTCCTTCCCCTTCCACTCTTCTCCTTCAAGTGATTCTCTCTCTCCTCTAGCAGGCGATCTTGCACTATCATTAGTTGTCCTTGCAAACCAAGTGCCTTTCTTGTACTATAAAAGCAAAAGACACTAGTCATACTAGGAAAGGAGGAAAAAGGAGAGCAAGAGGAATAAGAGGAAAAAGATAGAAGCATACATTGAATAGAGGGTAGTGGAAAAAGTGCAGTGTTGTAATTTATTGGTTTTTTTTATCAGAAGAATACAAAATCCTTGCAGGAGTAAGGACACCACACTACAAAAAAAAAAAGTCCTATAGCCGCGTTTTTAAAACGTGACTATAGCTTCTGAAAATGTGACTATAGGTCAATTCGGGTTATGGCCGTGTTTTTTATAGCTGCGTTTCTAGCCATTGTCTAAAACCCGTAACTATAGGATTTTTTGGCCAAAATCCTTGCTCCTCACTGTGGTTTTTTACCCCTATTTTCTTAGGGTTTTCCACGTAATCATTTGTATTTATTTTTTATTGTTAGTTCATCCTCATTGTTACCTTGTTCTTAGTGGTAAAGAAACACTATTTCAAATTTTTGACAAATGGTGTTTAAATGTACTAGGGTTACGGTTTAGAGTTGTTTATTATTCATTATCTAAAATCTAATTTATACGTACAATATCAAAGTTGTTCTTAATTTTTTTAAAGAGCTTGGCTCTCGATAACTTGATTGATAAGAAAAAATATTCTAAAAGAGATCTTAATTAATACTTTCCCATAATATGACTCTAATTTGACAAGAAAAGCATTAAAAGTTACTAAAATCAAGTAAACAATAGCCTTACCTAAGATTTTGAAAATTATATGAAAATATCAAAATTAATAAATAAAAAATATTATATGTCATAAACTATCCTACATTAAGCGTTATCATCATCTACAGTAAACAAAGCTTAGTTCATCACACTAAGTTCATCTTTTATGATGTTACAGAAGCTACAAGAAAATAAACACGTTACCTTCTAAATGAGAACCTTGTATCCAAAAAGGGTTCTTTGAATCTACAAGGTGATAGGGTTCTGGAATTTACCAAAGAGAAACAATAGACAAAAGTGTAGACACTTTATTTCTTTTTGTCCTGTATCCAATTCCCCCCCCCCCCCCCAGCGGTCTCAATGACGAGAAATCAAATTGATACCAAAATGATCAACATCGTGTGTAGAACCCAATGAGGATGACAAGCCTAAATATGACTCAATACAGTTCAAGCCCAAGCCCAACTATGAAATATGGAAGAAGCCCAAGGCCCAAAAGCCCATTTTAACCGAGGTTGACAAAGAGTGTGTACGCACCCAATCTGTGGCGTACGCACTCTTTGGACAAAAAGCCTCAAATCACTCCATTTTCATTTTGGTGAGATTCTAAGGCAACCGACTTAATCAACTAGCTACCAAAACGTCTCATCAAACCCTAGACACCCATTTCCCTTATAAATACCCCCATTTTCAACATCCAAAGGGTCAGAAAATTAAACCCTACCAAAACTTTGTCAAAATTCCCTCAGAATACCTAACCTAGAGTTTTAAGGCTAGAAGGGCAAAAGGGTTGAGTATTATATTGATCTTCAAATCCTTGTTGATTTGAAGGTAGTCTCTTTCTCGCCTTTATTCAAACTTCTAGTTGGTTCAAGCTTGCAAACACACTATTTAGGGTCTTTTAGTCAACCCTAATAAAATCATCCAACCCATCCTCCCACACACATAATTGCAGTATTTGATTTTTGCCGAGGGGCTAGTCAAAACAATATCACAGTAAGTGCCACAAGGAGGAGATGTGGATCTTTCCCATGATCCACACTCTCCTCCTCAATTCTTGTTTCTTTTATACTTTTCGTTGTTTTTAAGTCTTAATATGTTGTTTGTGGGGGCCTTTTTGTTGTGGCATTGGGCTGGGCTGCATGCCGCGGTAGTAGGCCCGAGTATTCTGAGTAAGGGAGTTGAGACCGGTCCAACTAGAACTCAACTTGGGCTGGCTTGTGCGCAAACATTGAGTCCGAGTCCAAGGGAAGACACTGTGAAGTGGGCTTATCCTTTGTTCCTGCGGCAGGAACTTTTCTCCAGTTTCTGCAGCAGGATTGACTTTTCTACCGCAAAAGGAACTATTCTCCAGTTCTGCCACAGGTTTAACTTTTCTGCTGTGCAGCAAGACTTTCTACTGTGCAGTAAAACCATCTGCCGTGCAATAAAATTTTCTGCTATGCAGTGAGCTGCCTACTGTGCAATAAAGCTGTCTGCCGTGCTTTAAAGCCTTCCACAATGTGAATGACTTCTTCGTTTTTACTGCAGAAACAATTTTCTACTTCCTGCGCATAAACAAATCTAAACCCAAAGAAAATACCCATCAAACAAATGTTAGTTTAAATGGGTTAGCATATTCTCAAATATATACATACATATATGAGTATATATACTTATACGTATTCACATATACATATATATAAAATATATTTTGCAGAACATGAGAAACAGAGTATGTGTATATATATATTTACTGTAGGATAATGGTTAGTTTGTGTCAAAAGCAAAATACGTAATAACAAATAGAGAAGACAGCTTTGGCAAAAAAGGTTTAGCTTGTATAATAGTTAACACGGTGAATATAATAAAAAAGGTGTTACAACAGAATACCCATCAACAAATCTACTTCCTGCGCATAAACAAATCTAAACCCAAAGAAAATACCCATCAAACAAATGTTAGTTTAAATGGGTTAGCATATTCTCAAATATATACATACATATATGAGTATATATACTTATACGTATTCACATATACATATATATAAAATATATTTTGCAGAACATGAGAAACAGAGTATGTGTATATATATATTTACTGTAGGATAATGGTTAGTTTGTGTCAAAAGCAAAATACATAATAACAAATAGAGAAGACAGCTTTGGCAAAAAAGGTTTAGCTTGTATAATAGTTAACACGGTGAATATAATAAAAAATGTGTTACAACAGAATAAATAATACAGTAAGTAAAGAAACACTACAACAGGACAACTGATGCAGCAGACGTGATAAAAACATGTTACAGCAGAATAACTAAATACAGCGGATATAAGTTATAATGAGAAAAATCAAATATATTTGCAATCAAAGTCAAGTATTAAAGCTTCCCATAGAATAAGTAAACCAAGAAGGAACCCAAACTCCAACTTGAACAACCTTGTCATAGGCTCCTGCCATAAAAGTTGTGCATTTTGGAGAATAGGCCTAAATGGCTACTAGCTATTACTTTTGGAGATTTCAAAGAGTGAGTTTGCTAAGAGGGAGGGAAAAGATGGTCTATTGATGCATGCCCCTATTCCTGCCACGTTTTCTCTCTTCTTTTTCTTTCTTTCTTTCTTTCTTTTTCTCCCCTCTGGATGTTTTTATTCTTCCCCTGTTTTTCACTTTTTCCCCTATTTTTTCCTCTACCTCGGTCCTCCTTTTTCTGCTGTGACTACCTCTCTTTTATAGTGAGCTAATTCAATGGGATTTCTCCCTCTTACCCCTAGGGCATCACCAACTGTTTTTGGTTTGTTGTGGGCATCCTTTCAAGATTACCCATCCACCCATTGGTTGCCCCTGTCATTACTCAGAATACATCAGCTGCACCATTACTTATTCCATGACAAAATTCCATTTTGTTTGTTCCTACCGTATACCTCTACCTCTACCTCACTACCTAGCTCTATGACATGCATCAGTGGTCCCAACCATTTATTACTTCTTTTGGGTAAGATATCATCCCAGCAGGATATGTTCCCAAAAGAAGTCATGGCAGGAAACCAAGTATAGACCCCCTTTTTCCCCCACCACCAAACCACGCCCTCTGAATCTCTTTGACCGTGGGCCCACCTCCCTTGTATTGGCTGGGTACAAGTTGGTGGTGCCCCGGCCCTTCTGTGCTTGCTCCACTGTCTTTTGTTTTTGTCTCCCACGCCATTCCTGCCGTAGCAGATCAACTCTGTTTTGTCCTGCTGCAAGTCTTTCACATGTTTCCTGCTATGTTTGTCATTTTCTTTAGTTTGGGCTTTTCCTTCACGCAATTCCTGCTGCTCCTTGTTTCCTTTCATCGTTCCTTTTCATATCAGTTCTCACGCCTATCTTTTTTATACAAAAGGATTTGGGCCTTTGTGGGCCAAATAATGTTAACTGGATCAAAAGGGCGTTGGACCCAATTCATCTTCATCTGCCGAAGCCATCCTACCAAAGAACTGTATCCTGCAGCAGACTTGTATCCTGCGGCAGACTTGTATTTTGCAGCAAACTTGTATTTTGTGGCAAATGGCTTTCACTTGCACTTCTTTCTTTGGACCCTTCTTGTTCTTTGGTCTTCTTGGTGGGCCTTTGGGCCTTGCTCTTCATTGGACTTTCTTCCTCATAAGCCTTTGGGTACAGATTTGCAAAAATGGGCATCAACATTTAGCCCCCTGAGCATATGGATTGCTCCTGCAATTCGTATGCGAAACTCATGCAATTTTTCTTTTGCGGGTTGTTTGACAACTCACATGCGAATGCTTCTCTTCTTTCCTTCGTGTGCCTGCTATTTCAGTATTTACTCTCCTTTAGGCAAGTTGTTTTGTTTCTTTCTACAATTTTACGACCCTCCAAGGGTAGCCAAAAAGTTGTTGTTTATAAGGGTGGTGCTGGGTCTGCTAGGCCTCTTTGGGCCTACTGTATGCTTTCCTTTTGCCCTTCATGACTTGTGCCTGCTAGGCCTCTTTGGGCCTGTTGTATGTTTTCCTTTTTCCCTTCATGACTTATGCCTGCTGGGCCTGCTGTATGCTTTCCTTTTGCCCTTCATGACTTGTGCCTGCTGGGCCTCTTTGGGCCTGCTGTATGTTTTCCTTTTTGCTAAATTCCATTAGCCCAATACTATCATTGGGCTTGTATTATGCAGTTTTAGGCTTCCTTGGCTCATTTCATTGCTTTCGGGCTTCTTTGTCTCATTTTATTCTTTTGGGCATCCTCGGCCCGTTTCATCACTTTCGGGCTCCTTTGTCCCATTTGGGCTCCTTTGTCCCATTTTACTCTTTTGGGCATCCTCAGCCCGTTTCATCACTTTCGGGCTCCTTTGTCCCATTTTATTCTTTTGGGCATCCTTGGCCCGTTGCAATTCTTTACTCCCATGGGCTTTTACTAATTTCATTAGGCTTCCCCGGCCCAACTACTGTATACTCATCCTTGGGGCTCATGGGCTTGCCATCAACCCCTACTCTCTTTGCTTACATTACTTTTAAGCTTGCCACGGCTCATTCTTACTTTCTCATGTCATACACTGCCCATGGATTTGTTATTCTCTCTTTCCTGGCTCCTTTAAGCCCGTTTGCTCCCTCAAGGCCCATTTGTTTATTTCATGGACCTGTGATCCATTATTCCTGTCGCTTGGGCTTAATGGTTTTTTTCTCACTTTACTAACTCTTTTCTTCCCATATGGTTTTCATTCAAAGGGATTGTTGATGATGATGATGTGTGCATCCTTCTCTTCATCATTTCTTTACTTGTTTCTTGGTTTGCTTCTTGAAAATTCCTTGTGATCTTGATCTTCTACAATGGTACTCAGTTCTTTATGTCTGCGGCAATTTGCATACTTATTTCTTTACATTTCTGTAGCAGCACGTACTCATTTCTTTGCTTTTGTAGGGATAAATACTCATTTTTCTGCTTCCGCAGAATATGTAGGCACTTTTTGCTGCGATACATGCACTTATTTCTCTGTGTTAATGCACCTCTTACTCTGCTTCTGCTAGAGCATCATCTATACTGTAGGAAGTGAAGGTTATGGCAGATTCTGCAGCAGAAGAGTTAGGCTTGACTGCTTACTTTCCCCACGTATTCCTTAGCCTCATCTCTTCATCTCTTCATCCTTTCTTGTTGGGTTCTTCTTCATTATGATGTTTTACATTTTCTCATCTCTGCAGAATGCTCAAAATTGGCTCTTTGGATTCTTTAACTCTTCTTTCTGCCAACTTCGGGAACAACACTTTTGCGGAGCAAGGATCCTTCTTACAGTCTTCATTTTTCTTTTCTTTCAGCCACTTAAGGTTGCTTCACTTCGGGCTTCATTCATTTTTCTAAAAATGGAGAAAGTGTTGTCTTCTACTACCTTCGCATCTAAGCCGACGATTGAAAAGAGTTTCATCAAAACAACTCTGCCACATCACTTTCTTCGAGTAGAGTTCTTTCACAAGAGGAAAGCTTCCTCTAAGTGTGTAGATTAAAGGGTGGCTTCACTCCCTTTTCTTATGCCTTCTTCTTTTCTGCATCTTCATTTCTTTTGCTCAAAACAAAGTATAGAGCTAACATTGCAAGCCCTCATCGTAGTAAAGTAATCTTTCATTTGCTGATAATACTTTCTGCTGTGTTGAAAAACACATGTATTCTTTGCCAGGATGAAGTTTCTGCGGAGAAAGATGTTGGGCCTTGTGGAAAGGCAAGTTTCTTTCAGTGATGATGTATTTATGGAAGACCTCTTTATTCGGAGCTGCTACTGACGTGGGCAAATGTATTGTTGCAATAATAGAGGACCTTTTAGCCCCCAAGATCATCAATACTCTTGTTCCTTTGCTGTTTGCATTACGGGCTGTTTATGATTCTGCCATAAATTATGGTCCTGCTGTAAAATTGATCTTCCCGCAGAAGTGACTGAGTCTGCCACTCATTTTAAGGTGCCTACAAGTGGTGCCGCTATAGATGTTTTTTCCAAGGGGAAATGAGGATGCTTTTATGAGAAATCTTCACTTTTCTAAACACTTTCTTTGTCATTCTGCCACAGCCGCTATTGGTGAGGATATCACTGCCTCTTTGATGAAAAAGGCACAGATGTTGTGAACTAAATCTCTTAACTTTGTTGTAGTCTTCCGCTGATCTTGTTTCTCCCAATTCTTCTTTCTCATGTTGCTAAGCTTGGCTGTATCTCTCCAATTCTTGTGGTCCGCCATTGAATGCGTTGCTCGAGAGATGTTTGGACTTCATCGTTGATTTCCACCTTTTGTTCCTGTTGCGAGTTCCTTTGTCACTCAGCTTTTCTGCGGAGCACTCTTGGAGTTTTAAAGTCTCACGAAGAGCATTTATTTTCTGCTGTAGTGCTTGTTGGTTCACCTTTACATATGTTTCTGCCGTATCTTTCTTCATGGCAGGCCAGTAGTAACCCATTTGCAGCAGATATCTGTAAAGCCTTTTCTTCCTCTGGTGCTCCCCACACTCTATTGAGTGTACTTCTTTTATAATTTCTTTTGCTTCTTCAGGGCCCAAACATCTTAAGGGGTCCCCACCGTACCATTTTTTGAAAAGGACCATATCACGCCAAAAATATCGTGTTGCCAACCTCTTAAGCTTGTATATTTTGCTGTGTTTTTTGCGGCAGGATGCCTTTTGTTAGGTACTGCATGAATGGGCTTCTCCAGTCTCCGCTGATGAACACAGTGTAATTTTCCTCTCTGTCTGCCGCAAGCTGGCAGGTCCCACACTGGGTTTGGACTTGATCTGCATCTTTACCCATACTTGGCCAATAAAAGTCTGCCCTCTGGAGTCTGCGGTAAAGGCTGACTTCTCCGCAGGATCCGTAAGTCTTGTCATATACTTCTTTTAACTTTCTTTGGGCTTCCTCCTGCCGCACGCACCTGGACAAGACACCACTTGGCATCCTGTAGTACAATTCTTCTTTCACCAGGACGTAGTCTTTCAATACTTTTAGTTTTGTATCATTTCCTTCCTTCATCAAAGCTTCTTTTATAGGGATCTGCCAGTCCCCTTCGCACTGTTCTTCGTTGAATCTTTCTTTCAGCCTCTCAATTATGGACTCTTTTCTCTTGCTGACCTCTACTCTGGTGCTATCCCCTTCGAACATTATTTGCGAGCCTAGTGCGGCCAAAGCATTGGCAAACCGATTTTCATTCCTTGGAGCATGTTCTATTTCAAAAGTTGAAAACTTTTCTTCCATCTTCTGGGCCATTAATGCACCAATGGCACATAAATTGGTGGCTAGGTAGAGTAACAATGGCTTTTTATGGATTGGGGCTTGCACCGTAGGAAGGTTCATCATGATCTGTTGTAGCCTTTTGAAGGCTGCCTGCTGTACTTCTTTCCTCAAAGCTTTTCCCATTCTATCTCAGCGTGGAATACCTTTGCAGGTAGGGTGGAACGCCCTGGCAGGCAGTGTAGAACGCCCTGGCAGGTTGTGTGGAACGCCCTGGCAAGCTGTGTGGAACGCCCTGGCAGGCTGGGCTACTAGCTTGGCCTCGCGGTCCACATTCAATGTATGCACTATTAGCCTAAGATTCCATCCTGACATTTTCACTGTAATCCCATGCGAAGACATCTTTGGATTTTTTTTTTTAGCAATAGTATCAATTATGATTTCTCCTTTTCTGAAAGTCTTGAGCTAATTGAGATGGGTCTTGGTTCCTGTGGGTCCGACCCCAGGTTAAATTTCCTCCAATTTTTCTTCTGCCACAACCTATATATCCTTTTCTGCCACAACTTCTTTGTTTTTCCCTTCCTTACTCTCCTCCTCCAAGCTTTCTTGAACCACGTAACGCACCAAGCTTTTGTAGAAGATACATGATATTGCTGCTTCATATTGATACTCTAAGCACTTTGCGGCAGGCTTTCTAAATTTACTGCAGAATAGGCCTTAGCCCCCCAGCATGTGAGACAACTGGATGAGTCTTTGGCTTTTTGAAGAAGACTTCCCAAATTTTGTTGCAGAATGAGACAGCCCCCAGTATACAAGAATAAGCCCTTAGCTTTCAGCAGGAGGCTTCCCATGTTTGTTGCAGAATAAGCTTTAGCCCCCAACGCGTGAGACAACTGGATGAGCTTGATATCACTTTCTCTTGGTGTTGATGCTCCATCATGTGGTTCATGCATTCTTTAGTAAAAAAAACTTAGATGCTATGGATCCACAAGTTGCCATATTGTAGAAATTCTTCGTTGCTAGAGAATTTGGGAAAAAGTTACTTCCCAAGCATGCTTTGACTTCGTTCCACTGCAAGCACAATTGCTTCCCATGTATTTTCTGCTACATATTGATAAGTTCTAAGGGATCAGTGGGCTGAAAAGTCTTCGAATGCTGCTGATCTTGAAGGCCAAGTCCTGAAAACACCAGATTCAATCAGAGAAAGACCGGTGGAGGCCGGTCTAGGGTCCTCCGATGGTAAAGTCAGTGATTTGAAGTAGAAAGAAGAGACTTCAAAGACTTCAATAATTTTTTATCTAGAATTCTAAAAGAGAGAAAAGTCCCCCTTTACCTCTGCGTAGAAGGGTCTTTATATAGTGTTAGAAATCAGTTATTTCTTCAATCGTCGTAGAGTTTGGAGGATTCAGAGGGCAACTTCCATAACTGCCATGGGAGTCACCTCATCGGGACCTGTGTTGAGATTCAAACAGTATGACTCTTCAACATGACTCTTGGTTGGAAGTGTGTTGAAGCACAACTCTTGGTGAACCTTGCTCGTCCCTCTTCAATGACGGACGAGGTTCACTGCTTGCTCGTCCTCCCATGGACGAGCGAATGGAGGATGAAGGTAGACGGTTAAGGACGAGTGTACCAACCACTCGTTCTCCGTTCTGTACATGCTATGGACGGCACTATGGACGAGTAATTGACTTGGTGTTTTTCTTGCACCATCAGTTGCCCCCTTGTCCATGTGTCGTCCAAGGGAACATAGTAATTTACTCCTCTGGATGGACGAGCTTTTCCAATCGATCAAAGATGCCACGTGTCAGTATCTCATTGGCGACAAGTCTCGTCGATTCAGTTTTTCGAGGTAGGTGCCACGTGTCAGCCTCTGATTGGTTCTGTCATTTCAGATGCTGAGGTTTATTCCCTATAAATAGTGGAATACCTCCGTTACCCTCCCTCATTTTCGAAATTTCTTTCCTTGTCCTTCCTCGTCCTAGATCTTCGTCTAGAAGCTTCTCGCGTCCATAGCTTTCATTCGTCCTAGATCCAGGTATTCTTCTTCCTCTCGTCCTTAGTTTTTCTATTAAGATGGCTGATGTTGTACTTTCCTCGTTTAGCGATAGCGTAGATAAGGCCATAGACGAGTACAACGACGAGAGTAGCTACAGTTCTAGTAGCAGTAGTGATAGTAGCGGGGGGAACACCACGGACGAGGAGTATGTTTCTGGCGTCCCTGGGCTTCCTATAGAGGTTGTACAGGAGCAGCTTAGGAAGGCCTCAGGGTCTCAAGCTGGTACCTCGTCCACTGCCCCTCCTTCTGGTCCTTTGGACGAGGAGGAGGTAACTGTTTATAGTTGTGCCATAGATATTCCTTCTAGGACGGACGAGCAAAGATTGAAAAATCTTAGGGAGTGGTACCAAATTCCAGACGAGTTTAACCCTAGGTTGCCCGTCCGAGGGGAATGGTGTTGCAACCCTCACTTTGGGATAGGCGTCTATGAGGCTTATCTTTTAGGGGGTTTAAGATTTCCTTTAAACGCCTTTACTAGAGAGTTGTTGATTAAGTTAGGTTTAGGGATATGCCAGTTCAACCCAAATGCATGGAGATTAATCATCTCAATGCAAATTTTGTGGGGTGAAGTTTTTGGAAAGGACCGTCCTCTCACTGTGGACGAGTTCCTCTATTGTTACAAACCTTCAGAGATACATCAATCCCCTGGCTTTCATCAATTCACAGCCAGGGGTAGAGATTGTAGATTGATCAAGTCCCTGGCCTCAGACGTCTGACAGAAGATGGAAGACGGAATTCTTCTTCGTCTCCGGCTTCTGGGCTGGAAATCCTGTAGACGTTGGCCGGGACACGTTTGGTCTTTATACCGGGGACCTAGGAAACCTTCGTCCTGAGGGTAAGTTATTCCCCTTTTTCTTTTGATTTTCCCTCTTTTTTTTCTTCTTTTTTTTCCTTTTTAGCATTAACGATTAATTAATTAAGAAAATTTTTACTTGTTCCATTTCAGCTGTTAAACGTTCGTCTTTGAGCAAATTCCACCGTGACCGCGTCCACAGGGCTCGTCTACACGCGGATAGGGACTTCCATTCTTTGGTCTCGCTCAGACGACTTGCCAAGTGGAGTTTGGGCCCTAACCCATCTGACGTAGCAATTGCACACGAGGTCACAGTAAGAAGAAGTAAGTCCCAAGTTCTAAGTGTCCTTGTACATTTACTTCGTTTCAACTCAAGTGTTTTTACCCTTCTTTTCTTCTCTCTCTTCTTTTTTTTTAAAGGAATGGCAACAATGAAAGGGAACAAGGGAAAAGAGGTGGCTGCTGAGGGGGACCGTCCTGAGATTGAGACTCAAGCTCGTCCTGTGACTGGGGAAAAAAGGAAGACACTGTCAAAGGGCTTGGACTTGGGAAATCTCCCCAGTCGAAGAGGCAAAAAGTCCAAGTCCAGCTCGTCCCAGGTAGTCAAGCCCACCCTTCCTTCGTCCCAGCAGCCTGTACCTATATTTGACGTGGACTCGTCCATTCCAACTGAGAGCACTCCATCCCAGACCACTCCGTCCAAGTCTACTCCGTCCAAGACTGTGTCAACCCCGTCTCAGCCTTCTAAAATGGTCCCTTCGAATATTATTGAAAACGAGGACCTGGCCTGGGAACGTTTCAAGAAGGCTGTGACCGACGAAGATATAAACGTCTGCTATGATATGTCCCTTAAGGAATTTGAACACTCTGGTGTTCACGACCTTTTCAAGGTAACACTCATACCTCGTCTTGACCAAGTATTTTCATTTTCCTTCTTCGTCTCTCTTTTTTTTTAACTTTTATTTGTGGTTGTGTTTTCCCCCTTTTTTTGTAGGGCATGTCAAAGTTTATAGCGGCGTCTAGGCAGGCCACAGGGTTGGACAAGACGAGGATTCAGCTGGAGACGAGGATTCAAGAGTTGAAGGACGAGGCGAAGCAATGGGCTGAAGTGGCCGTCAAAACCACGGACGAGGTGAAGGAGTTGAAGACTCTGGTTGAGGAGCTGAAGACCAGTGCTGCGGAGAAGGACGCTCGTCTTGAGGTCCTGAAGAAAAAGAATGATGAATATGGGATCCTCCTCTCCAAAGCGAAGGAAGATGCAGTGGTTGAGTTTAAAGCATCTAAGCAATACACAGATGCCATGGACACCAACTATGCAGCAGGGTTTGAAGACTTCAGGATGGACGCTGCTAAGAAGTTTCCTGATGTGGACTTCAGCTCCATCGTGCTCAATTTGAACCCTGCCACCACTAGCTCTCTCCTTGGTCATGACTCTGAAGATGCCAATATAGAGGACGATGCCACGACTCAGCCTCAGGACGCCCCCAATGTCGCTCCCTCTACTTAAGATTTTTTTTAATGTACTTTGATTTGGTCCGTTTTGTGACCTTTTTATGTAATTTCAATACATTTACCTCGTCCAAGGTTTTAGGACGAGGTTTTAAACAATTATTTCAGTTTATTTACTAAGGGTTTTTTGGATGTATGATATCCACCCTTGGCTTAATGAATGTCATTTTTCTTTCATATATGTACAGACGGGTTTTATATATAACTTTTTTTTTTTTAACTTCGTCCATATTTTTCATATATTCATCTACCATTTTCATTTGCATTTCAAATGTAATTTGTCTATGTAAAATGGTAATAATCAACATTACTTGTCCAAGGACCTGTTGAGAAATGATAAAGATTAGCATTACTCGTCCATAGACTCGTTGAGAAATGATAAAGATTAGCATTACTCGTCCATGGACTTGGCTGATCTTTATGCTTATGAAGTCAAGGCCTTACATTTTGCTCGTCCATGGACTGGATTGTTTTAATAAAGGCCTTAAAAGACTGAAATACAGCCATACATTTCTTCGTCCATGGCTTAACATGCACTCGTCTATGCACTTTCTCGTCCATGGCATGATTAGGTGTAATGTTTTACCTTGCCCATCCTATGGATGAGAATGCCTGGACTTTGCAACTTGCTCTTAGGCATTAGCTTTACCCCGTCCTTCGATTTGGACGAGTGTGCCTTGATTTCGCTTCCTAGGAAAGCTTGAGATTACATCTCCGCGTCCAGAGAATTTTCTCGTCTTGAGCGTTTAAGCTTTTTTAAGAGTCAATATGAACAAAGATCGATGGAAAACATAAATTTACACAACATTATGTACATTCCACAAACATAGTTCATAACATAGATATTGTTCATAGACGAGGCATGCACTTTAGAGGCTAATGCCTTTATTAGAACAAATACAAACCAAACCATAATTTCGTCCATGCGTTTAACATAACAAAACCACACTGAAAACATATAAATAAACAAGTTTTTATGTAATCCCTGGGCTCGTCCAGAGTCATGCTCCCCTAGGCTGGCAATTTACTGATAGTATCTCCTCAAGTGCTCCACATTCCAAGGATGCTCCAGCCTCCTCCCATCAAGGGCTTCCAAGTAATAGGATCCCTGTCTCTTGAAGTTTATAACTCTGTAGGGGCCTTCCCAGTTAGGTCCCAACTTCCCATGAGCTGGGTTCTTTGTTGCTAAGGAAACCCTTTTCAGGACGAGGTCCCCTATGTTGAATCGCCTTGGCTTTACCATTGCGTCATATTGCCTAGCCATCAGGTTTTTATACCTCGCCATCCTTTGTTCAGCGTCCGTCCTTACCTCGTCTATTAAATCGAGGTTCACACGGAGTTGCTCCTCATTAGCTTCATCCTGATAGGTTGCCACCCTGTGACTGGCCATGTGCACTTCCGCAGGTATGACTGCTTCAGTTCCATAGGCTAGTTTAAAAGGAGTCTCTCCTGTGGGGGTTCTCGCTGTGGTCCTATATGCCCAAAGAACACCTGGTAGCTCATCCGGCCATACTCCTTTTGCCCCCTCAAGCCGAGTCTTGATTATCTTTAACAAGGATCGGTTTGCAACTTCAGCCTGTCCATTAGCTTGTGGGTGGGCTGGCGAGGAGTAATGATTTTGAATCCCAAAGTGTAGGCAAAAATCTTTGAACAACGCATTGTCAAATTGTCGTCCGTTGTCAGATATCAGCACCCTGGGCACCCCAAACCTGCACACAATGTTCTTCCATACGAAGTTTTTGACGTTTTGTTGTGTGATGTTAGCTAAGGGTTCTGCTTCTACCCACTTGGTAAAATAGTCAATTCCAACGACGAGGAACTTCATTTGCCTTACACCTAGTGGAAAAGGACCCAGGATGTCTAGCCCCCACTGCGCAAAAGGCCATGGGGCCGTCATTGGAGTTAAGTACTCTGATGGTTGCCTGGGGACGTTGCTAAACCTTTGGCATTGATCGCAGACCTTGACGTAGGCCTTAGCATCAGCTTGCATGTTTGGCCAATAATATCCTGCACGGACGACCTTGTGGATGAGTGACCTGGCTCCTGAGTGGTTTCCACAAGCTCCTTCGTGAATTTCTCTCAATATATAGTTTGCTTCGTCTGGAGCCAAACACCTGAGATAAGGCTGGGAAAAACCTCGTCTGTAGAGAACCTCGTCCAAAAGAACTTACATGGCTGCTCTTACCCTCAACTTCCTAGCCTCATCTTTTTCTCCTGGAAGTTGTCCGTCTCTTAAGTATGACACGATTGGGGCCATCCAATTTCCTCTACTTTCCACCTGTTGTACTTCTGGGATGTCTATACTCGGTATGAATTGAATCTCATCGAACTTATCCACGGCTTCATTCGCTGAGGCTTCTTTTGCCAAGGTGTCAGCTTCCACGTTCTCCTCCCTTGGGATTTGAACGAAGTTGGCATCCTCAAACTTTTTTATAAGGCGCGTTACCCTGTTAAGATACTTCCTCATTCGTTCTTCCTTAGCCTCATACATCCCATTCACTTGGCCCATGATTAATTGGGAATCTCCCAAGACGAGGAGTGACTTCGCTTCTACAGACTTAGCCAATTCCAGCCCTTTGAGAAGAGCTTCGTATTCAACTTCGTTATTAGTTGTCTGATACTGCAAACGAACTCTGTGTCTCAGTTTGTCCCCCTCTGGAGATTGTAAAACCACGCCTATTCCTCCTGCGTACAGTGTAGACGAGCCATCCACATGGACGACCCACTTCTTGCTCTTTTCCACTTCACCTTCATCATCACAGCTTAATGTAAACTCAACAATGAAATCTGCCAGAGCTTGAGCTTTTATGGTATGTCTTGGTTGGTACTTTATATCAAACTCACTGAGCTCGACGGCCCATTGAATCAAACGTCCTGCAGCCTCTAATTTGTTCATTGCCTTCTTGAGTGGGTGATCTGTCATGACGTTAATGACGTGAGCCTGAAAATAATGCCTTAGTTTTTTGGAGGCTGTTATCAATGCAAAAGCCAATTTCTCCATTAACGGGTATCGTCCCTTTGCTCCCCTCAATGCTTTGCTGGTATAGTATACAGGTCTTTGTACCTTGTCCTCTTCCCTCACTAGAGCTAAACTCACTGCGTGTGGGGTGACTGCCAAATATAAGTACAATTCTTCTCCTTGCACGGACGGGCTTAACAACGGGGCTTTGGTGAGATATACCTTCAAGTCTTCAAAAGCTTTCTGACATTCGTCGGTCCATTCAAATGCTTTTTTAAGAACCTTAAAAAATGGCAAACATTTGTCAGTAGCTTTAGAAACAAACCTGTTGAGGGCGGCAACTCGTCCGGTGAGGGACTGGACTTCTTTAACATTGCTCGGAGGCTTCATATCCAATATTGCTCGAATTTTATCAGGGTTTGCTTCGATTCCTCTGTAGGAGACCATAAATCCTAAAAATTTTCCTGATGATACCCCAAAAACACATTTGTTAGGGTTCAACTTCATGTGGTACTGCCTTAGTGTGTCGAATGTTTCCTTCAAGTCGTCTAAATGCCTCTCCTTGTCTTGAGTTTTCACCAACATATCATCTATGTAGACTTCCATATTCCGCCCGATCTGCGGACGAAACATGTGATTAACTAGTCGTTGATATGTTGCTCCAGCATTTTTCAGACCGAAAGGCATCACTTCAAAACAAAATAGTCCCTGGCTGGTGATGAAGGACGTCTTCTCTTGGTTTGCTTCATCCATCCTAATCTGATTATAACCAGAGAAAGCATCCAGGAAATTGAGCAACTTGTGGCCGGCAGTAGAATCTACCAATCGATCAATGCGCGGCAACGGGTAACTGTCCTTGGGGCAAGCTTTGTTTAAGTCAGTGAAATCAACACACATTCTCTATTTTCCGTTCGCCTTCCTGACCATGACCACATTGGCTAACCAGTCAGGATAATATACCTCTCGAATGAACTTCGCCATAATTAACTTCTGAACTTCCTCCTTAACAGCATTATCTCTTTCAGGGGCGAACACCCTCTTCTTTTGTCGCACTGGCTTGAAGGAAGGGCAAACACTCAGACGGTGGGTAATGACGCTAGGATCTATACCCGGCATGTCTTCGTGACTCCAAGCAAACACATCCCTGTTTCTTATTAAAAAACAAGTAAGGTCCTTCTTAATCTTCGCTTCCAGATCTGCTCCAACCCTGGTACACCTCTCAGGGTTATTTTCATCTAAAGAAATATCTTCCAATGCTTCTATGGGCTCTGCCACAATTCTCCCTTCTTCGATACTCATTGCTTGAACTTGCTCGTCTGTAGCCAACATGGCCAGATAACACTCTCTTGCTGCTAGTTGGTCTCCCTGTACTTGCCCTACCCCATGCTCCGTCGAGAACTTCACTGACAGGTGGTATGTAGATGTAACTGCCTTCCACTTGTTTAGGGTCGGCCTTCCAATTATGGCATTGTACGAGGATGAGCAATCTACTACTAGGAAATTCACATCGGTAGTCAACTGTCGTGGGTATGCTCCCACCACCACTGGCAATGTAACAGTACCCACAGGCTGCACCTTTATTCCTCCAAAACCTACTAAAGGCGAGTGTACTGGACGAAGCTGATCTTGTCCAACCCTCATCTGCTGAAAGGCAGGATAATACAGAATGTCTGCTGAACTTTCATTGTCTACCAGCACTCTTCTGGTTGTGTAATCAGCAATAAGCAAGGTGATAACGATAGCGTCATCGTGAGGATGGTGGACTCTCTCAGCTTCCTCGTTCGTGAAGGTCATGGCCTGCTCGTCCATGGGCTTAGCCCTCGGTGACCGTCCAGAAAGTTGGATGCTTTGCACTTCCTTCAGGTATGCCTTCTTTGTTTTGGACGATTGTCCAGTTATACTTCCCCCCATGATAACTCTTATTTCTCCGAGCGGCAGTCGCGATGATTCCTCTACCTTCCACTTCAATTTCTCGTCCTTATGATCTCGTCTAAGGAAATTTCTCAGCTTCCCTTGCCTAATAAAATTCTCTATCTACTGCTTCAAATCAAAGCACTCGTCCGTATCATGGCCATGGTCTCTATGGAAGCGACAATACTTATTCCTGTTGCGCTTGTTGGGATCTCCCTTCAGCTTCTCCGGCCATTTCAAGGAAGGCTCGTCCTTGATTTGCATAAGGACTTGCTCGAGCGGCACATTCAAAGGGGTGTATTGTTGATTCCGCGCTGAAGGACCTGCCTTCTTCTCTCGGTCTTTCTTATCTTCTGTTCGTCCCTTCTTGGGACGAGGACCTTGTTCCGACTGGCGCATTGGGTTGGCTTCCATTCTCTCAACTCTCTTCCTCTTCTTGGCTATGATAGCATCCTCCGCGTTCATAAAGTTCTAGGCTGAATGAACGAGTTCAGCCATGGTCTGAGGCGCCTGTTCATATAACTTGTGAATAAACAGGTCAGAATGAACCCCATTGTGGAATGCTGCCAGAAGGAGCTTATCATCCACCTCGTCCACTGCCAAGGCGTCCTTGTTGAACCTCGTGATGAAGGACCGCAAACTCTCATTTTCTCCTTGCTCTATGGCTAGCAAGCTAGACGAAGAGCGTTTATGCCTCTACCCTCCAATAAAATTGTTGACGAACAACTTGCTTAACTCCTTGAAGGACGTCACTGTATTGGGAGGTATTTTGCTAAACCACACTCATGCGGATCCCTTGAGGGTGGTGGGGAAGGCTCTACACATTATCTCATCAGGAACTCCTTGAAGGTGCATGGTAGTCTTGAAAGTGGCGATGTGGTCAAAAGAGTCTCGTGTTCCATCATACGAGTCCAAGGAAGGCATCCTGAATTTCGGAGGCAAGGGATGGCCATTGATAGAGGCTGTGAAGGGAGAGTCTGTTCGGTGAACTAGGTCTTCCACGGGGTTAGTCCTCCTCATGTTCTCCCACATCTCATCCATAACTTTCCTTATCTGATCCACTTCCTTTTCCAAGTGTGGTACCCTTCTAGGGATGGTACCCCTTGATTGGCTCTCCAGTTCTGCATATCTCCCATCCCCTTGACTATGTCCGGGGTCCTCTCCATAGGCCTCATGCCGTTGGCTCTTAAGGGTAATCTCCCTTCTCAATTCTTGATTCTGGCGGGTCAACTCTGCCATAGCGGCAGCCATTGCTTACACGTGACAAACAATTCTTCCCCACAGACGGCGCCAACTGATAAGTTCTAAGGGATCAGTAGGCTGAAAAGTCTTCGAATGCTGCTGATCTTGAAGGCCAAGTCCTGGAAACACCAGATTCAATCAGAGAAAGACCGGTGGAGGCCGGTCTAGGGTCCTCCGATGGTAAAGTCAGTGATTTGAAGAAGAAAGAAGAGACTTCAATGACTTCAATAATTTTTTATCTAGAATTCTAAAAGAGAGAAAAGTCCCCCTTTACCTCTGCGTAGAAAGGTCTTTATATAGTGTTAGAAATCAGTTATTTCTTCAATCGTCGTAGAGTTTGGAGGATTCAGAGGGCAACTTCCATAACTGCCATGGGAGTCACCTCATCGGGACCTGTGTTGAGATTCAAACAATATGACTCTTCAACATGACTCTTGGTTGGAAGTGTGTTGAAGCACAACTCTTGGTGAACCTCGCTCGTCCCTCTTCAATGACGGACGAGGTTCACTGCTTGCTCGTCCTCCCATGGACGAGCGAATGGAGGATGAAGGTAGACGGTTAAGGACGAGTGTACCAACCACTCGTTCTCCGTTCTGTACATGCTATGGACGGCACTATGGACGAGTAATTGACTTGGTGTTTTTCTTGCACCATCACATATGATTGTGGCTATAGCTCTTCCTTAGATTCTTTCTAAAGACTTGCAATCGTGGCTCCTTTGCGGGTTTGATTGAGTGTAGCCCCCATTATGGGTTTTCGCCAAGAACTCACAACCATGGTTCCTTTGCTAGCTTTTAGCCAAGAATTCATAACCACGACCCTTTTATTGGCTTTCGCTACTGAGACCCATAATTCATAGGTTTCTTCTTTGCTTGCTTTGAGTATGGGAATATTTAGATGGAGCTTGCTACATCTCTTGCAGCAGAACGCCTTCAATAAAAAACCACGTAATAGTTTTCTGCGGTAATAAGACAAGCAACTCTATTTACGGCAGGATGTGAGTCAGCAATTGTTTCTGCTATTTCCCTTTTGTACACAAGCCAAAAGAAAGAGCTTTGAGTTTGTCACTATTACAGAGTTCTTCTAGGATGAGACATGGGCACCAATGAGCTTCATGGCTTGAAAAGTGATGGTGGAGTTGAGTAGTTTGTAGTACAAGTGATCTGGTACATTCTTTCTTAGAAACATCATAAAGATAATGATTATTAATGTCACTCTAGGCATAAATCCTCTGAGGTGATTCGCAGAAAACTTCTCAACTCTTCAAAGTTGTTGAATCGGTTTGCTAGACCCAATAATGGACAAAGAACAGCTTGTAGATTTGGGCTTCTTTATGTAGAGTATGTAGTAACTAATGATTGGCTTCATTCCAAGGTTTGGATTCAATTTGGACACTTCACCACCCTATCACATGCCTTCAATGTATGCTTTGGTTGAAAGTGGATGTTTCGATATCGCCGAATCGGTTACTTCTCCCTCCTCCCTACATTGATACTGATATATTTGCTAATGTAGTAGCAAAAAATTGATTCAGCAAAAGTGAATATGAAAGGCTTTGTATGCACCTCTCTTACTTTGAGAACAAATCTCAAATTTGTTGTGCTGACTTTTGTGGTAGGATATTCTATAAAAGGGACTGCTGGAATACAAAATTTTGCTGCAAAATATTCTGCTACAAAATATTCTGTCGTGAACAGTCTGCCGAAGAACAGTCTGCCGAAGAACATTCTGAAATTCAGCAGATTCTGTTGTAAATAATTTGCGGAGAGATCTACGTTCTGGCTTCTGAAATTTTATGCTATAAAATATTCAGTAGATGAACATTCTGCACTTCTGAAATTCAACAGATTTTGCTATGAACAGCCTGCCGAAGGATCTGTACTTTCTGCTACGAAATTTCTGCGGAGGGACATTTTACACTTTTGGAAAAGTCTGCTAAGGGATACTTTGCGGAGGAAATAGTGATTCGCAATAGTATAGTAATGATGAAAGTTTTCCTTTGGCTGCTATAGCTTCATTTTTTTTTTGTTTCTAGCTTTTGGTTCTTGAAGGGGAGTAGAGCTAGAACTACTGGCATAAAAAAAAAATGATTGAAACCTTGTGAGGGAATGAAGGGATTTTTCTCCTCTAAGTGCTGGACCCAAAGGTGAAGATGGAGAGAGTTTAGAAAGCTTCTAGTGTTTCCTTGAAGGAAATGAGAGCAAAAGGTGATAAGTGGTTTAGAAAGCTTTTAGGAGAGTTGCATGTTTAAATGAGTGGCTTGCCACATGTCCCACATGCATCACAAGGAGAACAAGTGGCATTTAAAGGATAGGACCAAGTATTGTGAAGGCCTTCTATTGTAGAATTCTCAATATATTTCTGCTCTATTTTAACATTGCTGTGCAGAATTCTGCTATAGCACTGTCCTGCGGTAACGCTGCTGTATTCTGCTACAGAATTCTACTACGATCCTGCTGTAACGTTGCTGCATTTTGCCACAGAATTCTGCTGCAGCACTGTCCTGCTGTAACGTTGCCGTATTTTGCCACAAAATTCTGCTACGATACTGTCCTGTGGTAACGCTGCTGCGTTCTGCCATAGAATTCTGCTATGGTACTGTCCTGAGTAACGCTGCTGCGTTCTGCCAATGCCATAGAATTCTGCTATGGTACTGTCCTGCGGTAACGCTGCTGCGTTCTGCCATAGAATTCTCCTATGGTATTGTCCTGCGGTAACGTTGCTGTATTCTGCCGCAGGATTCTGTTATGGGACTGCTATGACGTTTTATATACTTCCCTAAGAGTATGGCTTGGAAGGTTTAAGAACATCTGCATGTCTTGCTTAGGTAAGGACTTGGAAACATGTTTGCGAGGGAAAAATTTCTCATTCTCCCCATCTTGATCCCAACTCCCCAGCAGAGTCGCCATTTTAATGTGGGGGCCTTTTTTGTTGTGGCATTGGGTTGGGCTGCCTGCTGCGGTAGTAGGCCCGAGTATTCTGAGTGAGGGAGTTGAGACCAGTCCAACTGGAACTCAACTTGGACCAGCTTGTGCGCAAACATTGAGTCCGAGTCCAAGGGAAGACGCTGCGAAGTGGGCTTATCCTTTGTTCCTGCCACAGGAACTTTTCTCCAGTTTCTGCAGCAGGATTGACTTTTCTACCGCAGAAGGAACTATTCTCCAATTCTGCCACAGGTTTAACTTTTCTGCTGTGCAGCAAGACTTTCTACCGTGCAGTAAAACTGTCTACCATGTAATAAAAGTTTTTGCTATGCAGTGAGCTGCCTACTGTGCAATAAAGCTGTCTGCCATGCTTTAAAGCCTTCCACAATGTGAATGACTTCTTCGTTTTTACTGCAGAAACAATTTTCTACTTCCTGCGCATAAACAAATCTAAACCCAAAGAAAATACCCATCAAACAAATGTTAGTTTAAATGGGTTAGCATATTCTCAAATATATACATACATATATGAGTATATATACTTATACGTATTCACATATACATATATATAAAATATATTTTGCAGAACATGAGAAACAGAGTATGTGTATATATATACTTACGATAGGATAATGGTTAGTTTGTGTCAAAAGCAAAATACGTAATAACAAATAGAGAAGAAAGCTTTGGCAAAAAAGGTTTAGCTTGTATAATAGTTAACACGGTGAATATAATAAAAAAGGTGTTACAGCAGAATAAATAATACAGTAAGTAAAGAAACACTACAGCAGGACAACTGATGCAACAGACGTGATAAAAACGTGTTATGGCAGAATAACTAAATACAGCGGATATAAGTTATAATGAGAAAAATCAAATATATTTGCAATCAAAGTCAAGTATTAAAGCTTCCCATAGAATAAGTAAACCAAGAAGGAACCCAAACTCCAACTTGAACAACCTTGTCATAGGCTCCTGCCATAAAAGTTGTGCATTTTGGAGAATAGGCCTAAATGGCTACTAGCTATTACTTTTGGAGATTTCAAAGAGTGGGTTTGCTAAGAGGGAGGGAAAAGATGGTCTATTGATGCATGCTCCTATTCCTGCCACGTTTTCTCTCTTCTTTTTCTTTCTTTCTTTCTTTCTTTTTCTCCCCTCTGGATGTTTTTATTCTTCCCCTGTTTTTCACTCTTTCCCCTGTTTTTTCCTCTACCTCGGTCCTCCTTTTTTCCGCCGTGGCTACCTCTCTTTTATAGTGAGCTAATTCAATGGGATTTCTCCCTTTTACCCCTAGGGCTTCACCAACTGTTTTTGGTTTGTTGTGGGCATCCTTTCAAGGTTACCCATCCACCCATTGGTTGCCCCTGTCATTGCTCAGAATACATCAGCTGCACCATTACTTATTCCACGACAAAATTCCATTTTGTTTGTTCCTACCGTATACCTCTACCTCACTACCTAGCTCTATGGCATGCATCAGTGGTCCCAACCATTTATTACTTCTTTTGGGTAAGATATCATCCCAGCAGGGTATGTTCCCAAAAGAAGTCATGGTAGGAAACCAAGTATAGACCCCCTTTTCCCCCCACCACCAAACTACGCCCTCTGAATCTCTTTGACCGTAGGCCCACCTCCCTTGTATTGGCTGGGTACAAGTTGGTGGTGCCCCGGCCCTTCTGTGCTTACTCCACTGTCTTTTGTTTTTGTCTCCCACGCCATTCCTGCCATAGCAGATCAACTCTGTTTTGTCCTGCTGCAAGTCTTTCACATGTTTCCTGCTATGTTTGTCATTTTCTTTAGTTTGGGCTTTTCCTTCACGCAATTCCTACTGCTTCTTGTTTCCTTTCATCGTTCCTTTTCATATCAGTTCTCACGCCTATCTTTTTTATACAAAAGGATTTGGGCCTTTGTGGGCCAAATAATGTTAACTGGATCAAAAGGGCGTTGGACCCAATTTATCTTCATCTGCCGAAGCCATCCTGCCAAAGAACTGTATCCTATGGCAGACTTGTATTTTGCAGCAGACTTGTATTTTGCGGCAGATGGCTTTCACTTGCACTTTTTTCTTTGGACCCTTCTTGTTCTTTGGTCTTCTTGGTGGGCCTTTGGGCCTTGCTCTTCATTGGGCTTTCTTCCTCATAAGCCTTTGGGTACAGATTTGCAAAAATGGGCATCAACATTGTTTTACATGTACATAATCTATTTTGTGCCTTTGGTTTAATTCATTTCCCTTGATTGTGCTAAGAACGTGTAAATCTACCTCAATATGTGTACGCATAGAATAAGTTGCATACACATCCGTATCCATGTGTACACACTTTTTAGATGACTAGGGTTCTTGCTTTGGTTGTTTTTTTGAGAATTCGTTTTAAACGTACACTGATAGAATAGTGCATATGCACCTTTCTTACGACGTATGCCAATTTGGGCCCAAACCAGATGCCTTGCCTTTTATGTTCTATTTATCATTAATGTCATGTTTTATTATCTTTCCATATTTTTTTTACATGTCTTTAATATGTATATCCTGATTTATTTTGTTTCCTTTTGTATGTGATAATAAATGCAAAATACACAAAATATCTTCTTTCTTTCCTTTTCTATTTCAAAACCCTAATTCACTCTCTCTTTGCTCTCATCCAATCTTTAATTCTGATTTGAACGCAATAAGGCAGCTAAAAGTCTTAGAGATAAGTAAGGAAATATTCCAAACCTTAGAAGACTTAATTACTATTAAAACTTAAAGTCAATAGTCAATTAGTATTCAATTTATTTGATTCTAATTGGCTATTCAAATATAAGGAAAGTATTACAAGGGGACTTTAATGCAATCAAGGTAATTGATTTGAATTTACATAGTAATATCAAAAGTCAAGTTAATCAAGCCCTAATTGATCAAATCTTCTTAATCCTTAAAAGATACAAATCCCTAATGTCAAATTAAGACAACTTAAGTCTAATAAAAGAGAAAACATACATCAATTAATGAAGATTCCACTTCAATTAATACTTCCTTCTCATAGGACTTAAACACTCATTGGAGTAAGACTCTCAACTCTGTTTGGTATTCACATGCACATGCATGATTGGATATATGCATGCACACACTTGAATGTCTTACCATGCTTTCATCCTGTTGTCTAGCCATGTTGTCTTCCATGTCATGCCTTGTTTCTTTAAGTTCATTGGCATGAATCAGTTTCTCCTTCCATGATTCGTTGTATGTATACATGCTCACATGTATATCACATGCCCATAGACTACACCTAAGTCTAGACGCAAATGCACACTTTTGAACCTCTAGGATAAATCTACCTCCTGTCCAAATCAAGCAACAATATATGAAGGCCAGCTACGGCTGGGCAAGCTTTGGGTGTCTAACCTCTTCCCATCACATTATAAACATCTCATTTTATATCCCTTACGACTTGAGCCCCTGTTCTCCAATGACGACATCACTCGGAGTCCCAAGGTTAATTTAGGACCCAATCTTTTGAATCTTTAGCTTGAAATATGCTTTGGTAAGAAAAATGGGCAAGAAAACCCTAAGCATGTGCACACACGTTCGCTTTAAGAATGTGCACGCATACATCAAGCATATGCATGCATACCTCATGTATGCACGTGCACTTAGGGTTTCAGTTACCTGCAAGGAAAGTTTTTGGATATAAAATTTTGTAAAGTGAATCCTACATCAGCTAGGAGCCGCCCTACACCCCCTATGATCACTATAAAAAGGACCCAAAGGCTTTTCTACCAAAACACGCCAAATTTATTAGAAAATAGTGAATCAAAAAGGGAGTTTATTCCAAACATCTTTAAGTAAAAGGTTTACTAGTTAGGGACTATTTTGGTGTTAACCTTCGAGTTTTAAGTTTAACTAACCTTCTTGGATTTGTTCTTGATTAGACTGAGAGGAATGATCAAATTAAAGCTCTAAGGAGTTCTAGTGTTTGAGGTAAAGGTCTAACTTTGTCTCTCTCATTTTTGTTTGTTTACTTGTTTGTCTTTGTGTTTTATTGCTTTAATATCTTGTTTTTTAGTTTAGATCATTTGCTTTTCATATTAAAAGCATGATAGGTTGCTAGAATTCTTGTTTTGCTTGCTGTTTTTAGGCGTTTATGCCTATGCGTGCTTCATGCATGCGTGCATATACTTGTAGCATGCGTCTGCATGTATATGGGATGTGCACGCATGCTCGTGCCCAGAAACCCAGAATTAGGGTTCTTTAAGTTTTATTTGCTTTGGTCAATTTTAATCACTCTTAGTTTCTGTTTAACTTAGTCTTGCATGTTTAAACCATAAGATCATTAGAATAACATGTTTTACTTGCTTATGATTGATAAATTAAAGCTTAGGGTCTACATGTCTTGGATGAACAATATGAACATGCATTGATGCATAAGTGCTCTAATGCAGTGAAGTAAGTGAAATAAGTAATGCATAAATCGTATGAGCATGCATTTGATTACTATAATATGAGTTGATTGCTTATGATGGATAAACATGATGAATGCTTTGATGATTGAATATGCATGTGATGATTCTTGATGCTACTGCCTTGTGAAAATTACTATATGTTTTGCATGTTGCCTTTGGATATAATGCATGAACTGGTTAGATGAATGGTAGGACTTTATACTATGTGTTGTAATGGGATGATACACCATGTTGAGTGCTAGATGCATGTTAAAATGTGTGTGAGTATAGAATAACATGTTAGAGGATCTTTTGATGGGATTAGGATTTGAAACAAAATGAGTAGAGGCCGACTTATGGGTCAGGTGGGGTTGGGTGCCTTACACCTTCCCATCCCTATACCTAAACTCTAGATACGTGCTCTGGTAAAGATCAGTCCTTTTACAAGGGTGCTACATATATAGTTCATAGACCTAATCTAGGTGACAAATCCATTGCACTCTCTACTCGATCCACCATAGGCCGAGATGTACTTCACATGAGGAAACCACTCATCGCGGGCGCTTGCACCACACCTGCACCATAACTCTGGACCTTGTCTGGTAGAAAGACCTTCATGAACTCAATTCTTTGGTTCCTGGACATATAACCAAGTGGCAACTCCTTTGCTTGTTTTTAAGAGGCACCACATACTCCCAAGCTCATGTCAGTTTGAGTTTGAAAACACTTTTATGGAGATTACGTACCGCGCACCCCACCTTCGTGAGAAGGAACCGACACGCCGATATGTCATCTAAAGGGAGTATGGATCACGAAACTTACAAAAGTCTGAATTTTTATTAATCTAAAATTAAATTACCTTGGAAACCACAGTTCATTTAAGGATGGGCTCCTCTCTCGTTTTTATTTCTCCCATTATCTTTAGTTTTAAAATGGATGCATTACATTTGGCAATTATCTAATCTAAGGGTGTTCATTAAGCCACGTCACATGAGCAAAATTTTATCCCATTTAATAGATTTTAACACAAAACTCTGCTTCCCATTTAATGAGACCACAAAACAATCCTCTGTCTAGTGAGACCACAAAGCAGAACCCCTGTTGATTTCAAAAACTTGACTGGAATTCAAAGTTCTGAATTCCAAGAGGTGCTCAATCATTCTTTGCATTATTTCTGTGTTTTTTGTTTTTTTTTTTTTTTCGTGGTTTTTATACTCTTTTGCTAAGTCTTTAACTGATATCCTAACAAATAATTGAATTCCCTGTTTGATTTGGATTTGTTTTTCTTTTTTTCTTTTTGCTTCACTACTATTTTAGCTTTTAGACTTTGAAAATTATTTCCTTAGTAATCAAAACAATTGCAATCAATATTCATGAATCTGATTTGACTTCCTTATCTAGTATTATCAAGTATTTGTCCATAATTATTTTACTCGTTACCATGCTCAAGTGATTATATCTAGTAAGCAAGGACATGATATGGGGTAAAGTGCTCTCATCAATGTACAGAAAAAGGGATTTGTTCAATATTTAGTAATGCAGCAAGTAAACACGGGTATTCAGTTTCTTATTATTTGTTTTATTTTTATATCATTGACTATTTTATCAATAACACTAATTTGTTTTGCTTTAATTTTCTTTATGAATTTCTATTTAGGTGTTCTCTTCTTTTCAAAGTTACTAGTCAGTATAATACCTGTATTTAGTGATGAACAAATATGCCCTAAAGGTGATAAAGAAAATGAAGATATTTATGCTAATATTATGCAGAATTCTAATTTTCAAGGGAAAGTATCTGTTTGAAAAATGGAGTTTGACTCAGAAGAGCATGCTCACCAATGGTATAATGAATATGCTAAAGAAGTTGGATTTAGCATTCGAAAGCAATGGAAGAATGAAGATAGATTTAGTGGAGTAATATCAAGTGGAAGATTTGTCTGTTATAAGGAAGGCTACAGAAAAAAATATAAGCGAGTGGATGTGAAAAAGACAAGAAAAGAAACTAGAATTGGTTGCTTAGCAAGACTAACCATTTCTCTTCAAGCTAATGGAAAATATCAGGTCATTGATTTTAATTCAAATCACAATCATGAGTTAGTGGATAAGTCATGTGTACACATGTTACCTTCTCAAAGAATTATTACTGATGTCCAAGCTATTGAAATTAAGTTGGCAAATAATTCAAGTATTCGGCCGAAAATGGCACATGAATTGATGAGTCATCAAGCTGGAGTAAGAGGAAAAGAGATTTAAAGCAAGGTGAAGTTGGGGCTCTTTTTAATTATTTTCTTAGTCAAGTATCAAAAATCCATCATTCTTTTTTTGAGTTCAAATGGATGTTGAAGATCAAATCACTAACTTATTCTAGACTGACACCAAAATGATTTTAGACTATGGTATATATGATGATGTGGTATTCTTTGACACAACTTACCAGAACAATAAAGAGTGTCGACCTTTTGGAGCATTTGTTGGAGTAAATCATCATTATCAGCTAGTTGTATTTGGGGCCTTTTTATTATATGATGAAACTAGTCAGTCATTTGAAAGGCTATTTCATACATTTTTTGAGTTTATGTCCGATAAAAAGCCAAAGACAATATTTACTGAATGAGATCCTACAATGGCAAAGGAAATATCTTTAATGATGCTAGAGACTTATCATAGATAAAAAGCCAAAGACAATATTTACTGACTGAGATCCTACAATGGCGAAGGCAATATCTTTAGTAATGCTAGAGACTTATCATAGATTGTGCTTATGGCATATTTATCAAAATGCTCTTAAAAATCTTAATCGTCTATTTAAGAGCCAAAAAACCTTCAATGTTGATTTTAGAGTTTGCATATATGATGGTGAGTATGAAGAGGAGTTCATTAGTGCTTGGGAGAATATGTTGGAAAAATATGATCTTCAAGAAAATGAATGGTTACAAGATCTATTTTAAGTGAGAGAAAAGTGGCTATGGTGTATGGGAGAAATACCTTTTCTGCAGGTAAGAAAAGTACACAGCTTAGTGAGAGTTTCAACTCTCTTTTAAAAGATTATTTGAAGTCTAATTTGGACATTAGTATAATTTTTTAAACATTTTCAAAGGGCTGTTGATGATATTTGTTATAATAAAGTTTGTGCAAACTATGACATGAGCTAAAAAATTCCCACTTTGAAGGTTAATGTTCCTTTGCTTAGACATGCCAGAGATATCTACACAGGAACTGTTTTTATTATGTTCCAAGATGAGTTCGAAAAGCCATTGATGGTGGTTGTTGACACTTTTCATCAAAGTTGACCAATTTCTACATATAAAGTTCATAATTGTGAAGGTTCCAGGCAACATACAATTACATCTTCAAATGGTTTGATTACATGTAGTTGTAAAAATTTTGAGTTTATTGGAATTATGTGTAGCCATATTTTGAAAGTACTCGATGAGATGAAGATTAAGTTGAAGATCCCTGAACAATTCATATTGAAGAGATGGACCAAGAATGCAAGGGCTAGAATTGTCTTGGATATTCATGAATGTGAGGTACAAAGTGACCCTAAGCTAGAAATGCGAGCTTGTTATAGAAATTTATGCACCACTTACGTTAGATTGATGGGTAAAGCTACTGAATCTAAAGAGGCATATGATTTCCTTCTAAGTCATGCAAGTGAGTTAGATGCAAAAGTAGAAGAATATTTAAAGATTGAATCTCCAAGTGAGACCCTTACGCCTTCCTCAATAGCTTGTGAAAATCAGGTCATCAAGAGCACATGTACCATACAAGCAAAAGGTTTAACGAGAAGGGAAGTCTCGTGTGGGAGAAAACAGTTGAAAGGTTGTCTTGAAAAGGGAACTAAAAAAAATAGAAGCAAAAGAATCCAAATTCTCACATCTGGCTTAACTCCTCCAACCGAATGTTCCACCACCATGACATAAACCTCCAGTACTTATTATGATTTTATCCCATTGTTGAATATGTTACTAGAATTGAGTATGTGTAAGAAATTGATGCTCACTTGATACCACAACATAAATTTTCTCTTGAAAAAACAAAAAATCAATAAGGAATTGAATTTTTGGACTATCTTAGATGCTACCATCTCATAGTTTTACTTATTTAAGTGACTAATAGGGGATTGGATGATTGCAGAGGAGGGAGTGATGCCCAAAACAAGATCCTTTTTTTTTGTACAGCTATGAGCTCCATCTCCTTGAACTTAGAAGCTTATGTTGTAGCTAAACTACTTGCATCCTCTGGCTACCTCAGATTGCTCTTCATTTTTTTATTATTTTGGTAGAAGTAGGACATCACATATATGCATTGTGTGATAATTTTACAACCAGTGGTGCTAAGTTTTAAGCATGAAAAGTAATCTATTTTTGGCATTGTTTATGATATAGGTTTTGGAGAAATTTTTGTAGCATCCAAGTTGAAGAGATCAAATGACCCATTGTTCCCTTTCTTGTGTCTTGAGAGAAATTTCTTTAAAGTTTCTTGCAAAAATGCATGGTTTTAAAAACCGGTACAGTGAAAGAACTGAAAAGGGGATTGGTTACCAGTTTTCTAGTCTGACCAAAGTCTGACAAGTGATCAAACTAGTGATGTCATAAATAATTTAATTAATAATTTTAAAATAATAAAATTAAAATATATATATTTTAAGTATTTTAACTAAGAATATTCAAGTTAAACAGATATATAAAATTTCAAAAATAATGTAAACTTAGTTTTCGTGTATTAAATTTAGGAAATAAAAATAACAAAACTCACAACCCATATATAAAAGTTTATAATTGTTTAGAATCAAATTAACAATATATAATATATATTTATTATTATTATATATTTAATACTATATATATATATTAAGTACTGACATGACATGGCCTTCTTTTTTTTCTTTTTTTTTACCCTTCCCTTACCTTTAATGAGTTGTCCTGTAAAAGTCACTTCGCTTATTTTAAGAACTTGTAACATGGCTGTAGGAGGTGTGAGTCCGACAAGACATAGAAAAAAACAAAAACAAAAAAGAGTCATTCATTCTCCTTCATTAATACTTAACCTACCCCTTCTTTTCATTAATACTTCACCTACCCATTCTTTCAAACTTCCATTTCTCCTTTCAAACTTGTCCCTTTGAAAAACTAAAGTCATTCTCCTCTTTTGTTTTAACTTTGAAGTCTCTTACGTTATAGTCTCACTCTCTCATTCTGTCGGCCTCAAAGTATTTTTGTTGCAAAATAAAAAATTTTAGGAAGTTGATGTTGCCAAGGTAATTCATATTTACCTAAAAAATAATCAAGAATCACATTTTAATTTTTAGTTCTTTACCTCTCTCTTTTCATTGAGTTTTTTTTTTTTTTTTTTTTTCCTTCCCATAATTTTGGATCATCATTCTTATGGGTTTTAGGCTGGATTTGAAAGGGGGAAAAAAGGTGTAGTTTTAGTTTTCAACACAACCGGCCAATAACCGATTCAATCATACTAGTTCCCGGTTTTTACAGTTGAACCAGTCGGTTCCTGATTATTCTCCATTTTTGGATGTTTTTTGGTTTTTAGTCATAACCGGACCAGATTAGTGGCCGGTTCCTGGTTTAACCAGTCGGACCAGCCGGTCCAGTCCAATTTCTAAAACCATGCAAAAATGTTCGTTTTCTTATGCTCTCTTGGAATTGAAAGCTCAATAGTAAAACTACTATTGCTTGTTTAGACCTCCAATTCTTAATTACGACTTGATTAACTTTATGCTTAACACGCTTAATACGGAATATAGTTGATTAACAAATTAATCAATTGAAGCATTCAACAATTGCATGGATGAACAAATAAGTGCAATGCTGAAATGGAAAGGGAAGTGGATAAAAGAATAGCAAATCCAAGATAACACGGCGATATGTTATTGAAGAGGAAAACCAAAGAATTCAGCATAAAAACCTCTCCACGGCCCTCCAAGCTGAAATGATCCACTCGTGAATAAATTGGGGTTCAAGGATACCAAAAAGACCCTTCAAACCTAATCTACCCAAAGTACTTGAGCCCTCCAAGCTCCAACTACCAACAGACTTCTCGGAGTCTTGTCTTCACCAGCTTCACGGATCCCGCAATACCACCCGATTGCACCGCCAAGCCTCACCGACTTATTTTGGCAAATATACAATACTTCTCAAGCTCCAAAACACTCTATACACTCTGAATAGGTGTGGGTTGTGTTTGGATACAAATATCCTCTCAAGATATAACAATGGGAGAGGTGAGGAGAAGAGAGTACAAGGATTTCTCTCTTGAGGATGTATAGCTCTCTCTAACAAGGTGGGTGTTATAGAAACCTTTCTCTAGGGTTTTCTTCTAAATAGCCTACCTAAAATTTTGTGGGTAATAAAGGTATATACAGTGTGGGTGAAGGGTATAAGAGTCACACTTAAAATCCCAGCTGTCAGTGCATCTCGCGAGTCATCTCACGAGTTGGCCTAGTTGCAAGAGGAGTCGTGAGATATGCTGACTCTTGAACTTCCGCATGTACTCCTCACATGGCCTTTCGCGAGTGCTAAGTCCCGAGCCAATCACGAGATAAATATCTTGAGCAATCTTCATCAACTTAATACTAAACCCATTACAATTAAATCCCACAAAATACAAGAAAATAAATTAATGAAATTACAACACATTTTGTCATGGAATAAAGCCAACATTATTGTTATGTAAAAAAACCATAACTTAGCATAAATTAATGAAGTATCAGCTATGTCTTTAAGTAATTTCATAATCAATTGCTTAACTCATCTTTATGCCAATATGAGATAAGCAATTGTGCAAAAAAGTGCAATATTCCAGTTGCTATGATGTGTTGATCTTGTAGCTCATGCAACAAAGTATTTACCAAGGCTTGCACTCAAAAAAGAAAGCAAATACAACATCATTGTCATAGTGATGACTCTAAAGAGGCACTATGAAGAAATCACACAAAGTCTAATGCATTTGCAACTCTAGAAGCAAACAAATTTTGCCAAATTTACTCCATGAAAATTTCCTACAATTAATTTTTTTATACCTATTCTATAATATCTCACACAAGGATACAAATATTGCCTTGGGAAAATTTTTTCAAAGACGAAACAAATATAGAGAGACCCCATTTGTACTAAACTCCAACAAAATTTTTTTTTAATCAAGATAATGTACAATAACGGTTACATGAGTAGCAAATGCCATGCCCAACCGTAGAACTAAAAGTTACAAAATAGAAAGCACAAGATCAGGTCCATCAAAGCATTTTGAAACTTGCTTGACCACTCTTTAGAAAGGACTGAATTCTCCTTTCAATGGCTAAGTGTCATGCAAAAAATAAGTGGTTGCTGACAAATTGATACCCTTGGTAAGGTACTTTTACCCCAAAAAAAAAAGAAGCTACCACCAACCTAGCCATTTTCACAAACACCTTCACAGCATTTCAAGGGTTACCATTTCTTCTCCTCACAAGTTGCTCAACTTAGTCCTCAAGGGTAGTACATTTCAATCAGAGAAAGGAAGCTTTGATGTGCTAAATAGTAATGCAAAATGAAGGAAGTCGTAAGTATATTGAAATTTTTGCCACAACTCAAAAAAGAGCTCAAGCTTTAGCAAGAAATGACTTCTTTGGGAGTGATAAGCAAATTAATTTCTTCATTCATATCTATATCAAATTTCTCCCTTTCGAAAGAATACACGATGCGAGCATTCTCTCCAATATGTTGGATGCCTATCTTAGATCTTCCCATTTCAAAAATTAAGGAAAGGAAAAAGTAAGAAATACTATGCAAGAGTGATGTTAAAGTTGTATTAGAAATCTAAGAGAGATGGAGAGCGATGTTAAAGGATTTTAGTGGGAAGGAGATGATGGAAGGAGTCAAGGAGAGCAGCGAATGTGTTTTTGGTGTTTTTGGTGGGTTAAATATGTGCCTTTGAACAAAATGAGTCTTTGTGAAATATGACGTGTTTAATAATTGATCCTTAGATTTAGTCTTGCTAGATGTAATGCATCCATTTTAAAACTGGAGATAGCAGGAGAAATAATAACAGGAGAGGAGCCCATCTCATTGTAGGAATAAACGCCCGCGACCGTGGAAAGTACTCCTTGGCCTAGGGTGGACCATGGCAGAGGGTGTAAATGGAGTCGCCACCTATTTTAGGTTTAGGAACCATAAATATAGCGTCATTTGTGGAATGATTGATCTTTACCAGAGCACATGTCTAGAGTTTAGATATAGGGATGAGAAAGTGTTAGGCACCCAACCCTACCTAACTCGTGGGTCAGCCTCCACTCATTTTGTTCCAAACCTTAATCTCATTAAAGGCAGATTTAACATGTTATTCTAACTCACACACTCTAACATGCATCTTAAAGAAAACAACATGGCATAATCATCTCCAAGCCTAACATTCATCTATCATGGCATTTAGCATTCATTACCAAGGGCAGAAACAACTTAAGATAGATTTGAACAAACATGCCTAGACATCCAAACATCAAAACCATGGTATTCAACCAAGCATATTCATGTTCATCAATCATATCATGCTCATCATCCAAATTTAGTACATGTCCATGTAATTATGCATGACTTACCTCACATACCTCGCTGCATCACTGCACCTATGCATTAATGCGTGTTCATATTCATATGCATGTTCATGGTATTTAAACAAACCAAAACCCTAATAAGCATCAAAAAGATTAAACAAAACAAAACAGAGAGACAAATACTTAGGGATATGAAATCTAGGTTAAACAAAGGCTAAACATATAAAGAAAACAAGAAAAAAACAAGTAGAGATGAATTAGAGTTTCTAAGCACAAGTGTGTGTTCACATACATAGGGCAAGTGTGTGCATCTCAATTGTATGCGTACACACACTTCAAGTGTGTGTACCCACACTTGGAGCATGTGTACACATGCATGAAGTATCAGCACGCATACACGCCCAAATCCTAACCCAAAAACTCATAACAAAAACACAAAGAAAACAAGAAATCTAACAACCTAGCATCCTTCTAACATAAACACAAAGTAAACCTAGACTAAACAAACAAATTAAAACATTAAAACATATATATACAAACACAAAAACAAAGAAAAGTGAAAAGCCAAAGTTAGAACCTTTATCTCAACACTAGAACTCTTTAGAGCTTAATTTTGACCGTTCCCCTCAGTCAAATCAAAAAGGGTTAGAAAACTTTAGAACTCAAAGATCAAGACCTAAAAATGTCTCAATAAAGTAAAATTTGACTTGAGGATGTTTTGTAAAAAAAAAACTCCCTCTTTGATTCTGTTAGGACATATGTGATTTGATGTTAGGAACATATGTCAATATTTTATGTAATTGGCTAATCCTTTGACAAAATGCACTTTACTTGTAATTGGATAGATCTAAGATGTGTTTAATACTTCAAGAAACAAGGTTTCAAGTTCAAGTGTTAAAGCCATGCAAGTCTGTCCAAGAATCAAGGAATGAAGTGCAGGATTTTAAAGCTCAACAGCATCTATCGAGATTTAAAAGCTGCTGAAGCCCGTGGCTCGACACTAGCTCGATAGATAGGGTATCTGTCGAGGTTTATGAAGTTCAGTTTTTCAAGACTGTTTTTCACTCCAATCCGTGAATGTATGTTTGGGCTTTCTTTTCTCACAACCCTAAACATATATAAGGATTATTTTAAGGGCTGAAAAAGGTGACACAAGTTGCACAAGAGCACAATTCCATAAATGTGAAGAAGAGTGTGACCGAAAACCTAGTTTGCCCTAGTTCTTGAAGAAGCTGCTGTGTTTGTATACCGTAGGGTTTTGTGACCAAGCAACTTCATGATCTTCATCGTCTGGATGAACTGAAGAACTTTACAGCCAACATCCTTCTCAAGTTAGAGATCAAGTTGCGTACTAGGATCTGCGCAATGGGTTAGTCACGTACTGGGAGCTGTACATTGAAAATGAGAAATTGTCACTACAGAAAAAGTCTAATTGGGTATTGAGGTAAGGGTTCAACTGTAGGTTGGTATAAGGTACTGGGATTCCTTTACTTGTAACTGCTTGTTTTGATAATAGTGGATTCTCAGTAATGGTGACCTTAAAATCACCCGGTTGAGTTTTTGCTGTGTAGGTTTTCCCCATTCGTAAACAAATCACCGTGTCAATTTATTTTCCGCTGCATACTTGAGTTAATTGGTGATTTTTTTTGTGCTACCACGTATCTTGCATGTTAAATTGATTAATTAAATAAACTTGGCTAATTAATCAATAAATTCATCACAAGGGATCGATACGTTTTTGGCCTATCAAGTGGTATCAGAGCAGGCACACTCTGATTAGAGTTAATCTTTGCTGTGTGATCCATTGACCCCTGTTTGTCATGGATAGAAGACAGTCCCTTATTATACCTCATTTATTTTATGGCACTAACTATGCATACTGGAAAGTACGCATGAGAGCTTTCTTGTAATCTTTAGATGAGAAAGTGTGGCAAGCTATAGAGATAGGCTGGACCAAGCCTACAGAAGCGCCGACCGACTGGGATGAAGCTAAGATTAAGGCGAAAAACTTCAACAGCAGGGCATTGAATTCCCTATTCAGTGCAGTCACAAATGAGGAGTTCAAAAAGATATCCTCCATTGAAACTACAAAGGAAGCGTGGACCATCCTCTAGACAACCTATGAAGGAACCAAGGCTGTCAAGGACTCAAAGTTTCAGAGGCTCACTATGAGCTTTGAAGAGATCAAGATGGAGGAAGATGAGTTGTTTGATGAGTTCTATGCCAAGCTCAAGGACATAGTAAACTCAGCATTTAATCTTGAGGAAACCATTCCTGAACCTAAGATTGTGAGAAAGGTGCTCAGATCTCTGCCCGAAAGATTCCATGCCAAGATCACCGCGATTAAGGAATCAAAGGATATTGACAAAATCCTTTGACAGAGTTAGTTGGCAATCTGCAAACCTATGAGTTGGGTTTGACAAGGATCAAGAAATCGAGCAAGAGCAAAAGCATGACATTTAAGGCCAAAAGCAGTGATACTGATGAGCCTTCTGATGATAAAGATTTTAAGATAAAGTCCTACATCACCAGGCAATTCAAGAAGTTCATGAAGAATGACAATGCAAAGGGCTTTGACAAGGACCATAAACAGTCAAGTTCTTCTCAGTCTAAGAGCCAAGACAAAGGGAAGAAGGATGCTAGGGATGGCAGTCAGTACACTGTTCCCTCAGGACCAAAGTGCTTTGGGTGTCAAGGTTTTGGTCATATGAAACAAGAGTGCCCTACTTATCTGAAGACCATTGGGAAGAGCAAGGCACTTGCTGCTACGTTGAGTGACATTGAGCTTAAGGATGACTCTGATAATGAGGATGATGGAATCCTAAATGCCTTTACTGCCATCGTAAATCCTACTGAAGGGATTGTTAAAGATGTGGATGAAGAAGAAAAACTAGTGGAGTCCAAGTTTGAAAAGATAGATGAACAAGATGACATCCACACAACCTATGCAAAGTTATACAAGGTCTCAGAAAAGCATGAGAAGTTGTATAGGTTGACCACCAAGAAGCTTAGTGATGTGGAGCTTGAGCGAGAAGAAATCTCTACAAAGTTTGATGAAGCAAATCAGACTATTGGAGTACTGAGATTTGAGAATAATTTCTTGGCTGAGAAGACCAAGAAACTTGAAGCAGAACTGTTCCAAGTCAGAGCTCAGCTGGAAAGGATTTCAAGCACTAAGCTCGATGAGATACTCAGTCTTCAGAAATCTGCTTCCGATCAAACCAGTTTAGGGTATGATTTCTCTTCTCCTAGTATTGCTTCTACTAGTGCTATGTTTTTGTTCCTCCTGCTAATAATATTGAAACTGAGAATAATGATGTTAAAAATGAATTAGCTAGTGAGAACATAGACAAGGGTAAATCTATCTTAGGAGCACCCCCTAAGCTTGATACGAAAGAGATTAAGAACCCTAAGACTAAGAAAGGAAACTCTCAAAAGCCAAAACAGAAAAAGCAGCATTTCTATCATCACTGTGGCGCAGCTGGACATACTCGACCTAATTTCTACAAGTAGTTAGCCACTCAAAAGAGCAATAGCATGATTGCGTCGAGAGATCAAAATCAGCTTTCATCCTCTTTCGCTCATTTTGGTGATCTACTCAAAGCCCTCATGTTCCTTTCGAACTTGAATGGTTTTAACTCTTCCTCCTCACCACTGAATCAAGGGTTCTCTAAACAAAAAGGTTCTTCCAAGGTGTGGAAGGAAAAGGGCTCCAAGTGATTCTGTCATTTCTTTTCTCTCTCTCCCTTTCTTATTTTTGTTTTTGCATTACATTTGTGTTTTGCTTTATTGTTTTGAGTCAATCTAGTTTTATGCATTGCTTTGTTACATGTTTTTGTTTGGTTAGTTTTCAATTTTGTTTTATTTTGTTTTTCATATAAAAATAATAATAAAAAAATTGAAAAATACAAAAACAGTGTGTATGTGTACATTGGTACTTGTGTACCTTGGATGGCTATTGAAACAAAATTTTCTAAACTTTGTACTCTTGTAGCTTAGATGAGCATCTCTATGTACAACTAAGCAAGTGAGCTTTGTGGCTCGTGTTTGTGATGAGTACGATTAAGTAATCTCTTGTACTTAACACTCGTTTCACTCTTTTTGACGAGAATGACTAGCAAATCCTAAGAGAAAGACATAAATAACCATCTCACCACTGTTGTCTGCCAATCATGAAATAACATCTGTATGGTTCGGCATAGCAAAAATGCAATGTCAAATGCTTAACATCATTGGGTATTTCTTTTCTCTCTCTTATATGCTCATGCATGGTTTGCTCAAAAGAAAAAAATGTGCAAAGAAAAATAAAAAGCAAAAAGAACAAAATGCTTTATATATGATTGCAAGCGTGTATTCTAGGAGATGTGAGAGTTGTAGGATGTACCTCGAAGGTGATAGTCCCCATCAAACAGTTATGATTGTGTGTGAGTTAAAATGATTCTCTTATATCTCAAATCGTCATAACATATAGACACTTATGCAATCTTGTGATGTTTTTCACATATAACACGCAACATTCTTTGCTACTTTTGATACATGAGCAGGTACAATGTGATTTGGCCATCACAAGGAATACATGTGTTAATGTATGCTCATTAAACTGTCTTAAGTTGTTTTTGAATAAAATTGGTTAGACTTGTTTAGTGTGTGTGTGTTTTAGGATCTATGTGCTTACATTTTTCTTGATTGAGAGATGTTTTTGAGAGGTTAAAATGTTGTTTGGATCCTTGGTTGAGTTTCATGTTTGATTGCATTTATATCTGTGTTTTTCTCTTCTCGAAAAACTGTTTTTAAGCAATCTCAACAGTTCCTTGACACCTCTCGACACCTGGCTTATCTATCGAGCTCTTCAGCTTCTTTATATCGCAATCTCGACAGCTTCTCGATTAATCAAGAAAGTTTCTGTCTCCTCGATAGCTCCTTGATCCATCGAGCTTGTTTTTGCTGTGGACACCTCTAGACAGCTGCTCGATAGCTGTGTCTCTTTGTGCCTTTAAAAGCTCGACATCTCTCGATTTGTCAAGAATTATGAGTTTCCTATAAATACGCCCGTCGCGATTCAGATCTCATTTTCCTCGATCTCTCTCAACACTTCTATGCCTTCTCACCTCCCAAACACATTTTTCTCACTTCAAACTCCTTTCCCAAAAGATTTTTGGTCTAGATCAAGTGTTTCTTCACTAGTAAGGTTCCTAAATCCTTCATTCTTCATGCATTTCATGTTTTCTGACCTAAATTTTGGGATTTTTGATAAACTTTGGGGTTTTTCAAAATTAGTGGAGTTTTTGTGAAATTTTGGGGATGGGCTTTGTGAAAATGACTTTAAATCATCATACATTGCATCTCATTTGCATTATAACAATGTTTTATGCATTTTAGATGTGTGTTTCCTTTGTTGAATGAATTGTGTACTGGTAGGATTCGATTGGGCTGAGCCCATGATGTATTTACTATTGCATATCACATGCTCATACATTTTCATGCATACGTACTTTACATTCTCTATATTCTTTCTGTGTGTCTTTTTCTCTCTCTTTCTCTCTCTCTAGTTTACGTTAGTTGCGTCATGGCACCTAAACGTAAATCTACTCCATCCCAGAACCTTCTTCGTTCCGAGGCATCCACTTCTTCTAACCCCACTCCCTCTCACGTCCGGTTCCGTGATGAGAAGGCCAAATCGAACTTCTTTGAGAACTTTTCTAGACGAGGCATTCATTCGGAATGCCAAGTCATTTTGTCGGACTTCTCCGACACTGACCTACCCACTGTCATTCACAGTAACGGTTGGGAGTCGCTGTGTGACGTCTCGGTCACTTGTCCATCCGTGCTGATACAAGAGTTCTATTCCAACATGCATGGATTTGATTATTCAGTACCTCTTTTTGTTACTCGCGTTCGAGGTACACACATTGTGGTCACACCGGATATTGTATCCGATGTGCTCCGTGTCCCAAAGGTAGAGCATCCTGACTAACCCGGTTGTGAGTGTCCGAGGATTGTGTCCAAAGACGAGCTTATGTCTACTTTTTGTGAGCGTCCCTTTGATTAAGGCGATCGTCAATTTACTCCATGTTCGACCTTTGCTAAAGGTCCTAGGTTCATGAATATGGTTATGACTTTTGTTTTGCATCCTCTTTCTCACTATAACTCTATTACAAAGCCCCGTGCTCGATTTTTGCTTTCTCTTTTAGAGCATCTTACTATAGATTTTTCCTCTCATTTCATTCTTTCTATCATAGATGTATACAAGGATACGACAACCTGTGATAAACTCATCTTCCCTTCAGCTATCACGAGGATTTTACGCCATTTTTCTGTTCCCTTTCCCATTTCTGACCACTTCCATGTTATGTGTGCCATAGACACCGCTACCGTTTAATGGAGCGAGGCGCAGCTACTTTCGAAGCGGTCTAGTACAGCAGCTCCTCCCACCTCTTCATCTCCATCCACCTCCGCTCCCTCTTCTTCTGCGGGTGGTGTGACTCTTGATGTTATCATGGCGCAGCTTCAGCGCATGGATGCTCGCCTTGACACTCTCACTGATGAGTTATGTCAAGTGAACACCCATGTCGGCCGTGTTACCAGAAGGCAGGCTCACTTTGGTGGCTTCATAGAGTCTCCCTTTCCTCCTCCCGAGGCATCCGATGACGACGACTCCGACGATGATGATGATGGGGATGGAGATGCTAGAACCTAGCGATGACGAGATGTCTACTTGATACTTACCCTTTGTCACTCATGACAAAAAGGGGGAGTAGTTTTGGATATGAGAATATTCATTCTCATAGGGGGAGGGTTAGCATAGGAGATTTTTGTTAGGGAGAGTGTGTATATTGAGGGATGTAGTGAGGACTTTATGTATCTTTTCTTTTCCTTCTACTTTAGATACATTATCTCTTGTACATTGGTCTTGTGACCATTTGAGATACATTGTACTTACATTTGGTTTATATATTGATGTATGTTCTTTCACCTATCTCTCCATGTGTTGTTTCTTTTCTTTCTTTACACACATGTTTCTTATTAAGTGTATGCAATCTATTATTTCTGTTTCACACTAAGATGCCTTGATGAGTTTTATTTAAAGTGTTTCAAAAATACAGGTTGTTAAAGTTTACTTGCCATAAACTCTCTTCTTGCAAAAATTTTCAAGAGTTTGTGTTATGATAGATTTTATTATATTCAACAAGTGAATATAAGTTCAGTGATTTATGACTTCTCTCATATCTCATTTGTTTGTTGTGGTTTTGTCACGGATTGCCAAAGGGGGAGATTGTTAGGACATATGTGATTTGATGTTAGGAACATATGTCTACATTTTATGTAATTGGCTAATCCTTTAACAAATCGCACTTTACTTGTAATTGGGTAAATCTATGATGTGTTTAATACTTCAAGAAACGAGGTTTCAAGTTCAAGTGTTAAAGCCATGTAAGTCTGTCCAAGAATCAAAGAATGAAGTGCAGGATTTTAAAGCTCGACAGCTAGCATCTACCGAGATTTAAAAGTTACTGAAACCCATGACTCGACAGCTAGCTCGATAGATAGGGTATCTGTCAAGGTTTAAGAAGTTCAGTTTTTCAAGACTGTTTTTCACTCTAATTCATGAATGTATGTTTGGGCTTTCTTTTCTCACAACCCTAAACATATATAAGGATTATTTTAAGGGTTGAAAAAGGTGACGCAAGTTGCACAAGAGCACAATTCCATAAGTGTGAAGAAGAGTGTGACCGAAAACCTAGTTTGCCCTAGTTCTTGAAGAAGTTGCTGTGTTTGTATACCTAGGGTTTTGTGACCAAGCAACTTCATGTTCTTTATCGTCTGGATGAACTGAAGAACTTTGCAGCCAACATCCTTCTTAAGTTAGAGATCAAGTCGCGTACTAGGATCTGCGCAATGAGTTAGTCACGTATTGGGAGCTGTGCATTGAAAATGAGAGATTGTCACTACAGAATAAGTCTAATTGGGTATTGAGGTAAGGGTTCAACTGTAGGTTGGTATAAGGTACTAGGATTCCTTTACTTGTAACCCCTTGTTTTGATAATAGTGAATTCTCAGGAGTGGTGACCTTAAAATCACCCGATGTGGTTTTTGCAGTGTAGGTTTTCTCCATTCGTAAACAAATCACCGTGTCAATTTACTTTCCCCTATATACTTTAGTTAATTGGTGATTTGTTTGTACTACCATGCATCTTGCATGTTAAATTGATTAATTAAATAAACTTGGCTAATTAATCAATAAATTCATCACAAGGGGTCAATATGTTTTTGGTCTATTAGATTCACTATTTTCTAGTGAATCTTGTGTGTTTTGCCCACTGTTTTCATCCGCTTTTGAAAAAATGCCTTTTATGGCTTTATATAGTAGTAAAATAGGGGTTTGGAGTGGCTCCCAGATGATGTGGAATTTGTTCCAAAACAAAATTAAGTGCAAAAGGATTTCCTTATATAGTTTCTAGAGCCCTAGCTTCGTACGCATGCCCGTGCATGCGTGCATATGCCATAAGCATGCACATGCTTTGAGTGTGCATACGCATACACGTGTATGCGTATGCACACTTTGGGGTTTTCAGCAACCTTTGTTTTCCAAAAATAGTTTTATTCTTCTAAAAATAAGTTATATTTTCCATAAATACTTTCCTCAAGTCAATTTTCACGAGATTGGGCCTTAAACCAACCTTGGGCTTTAGAGTACTATCATCATTGGGGAACGGAGGCCTGAGTCGTAAGGGGTACAAAATACAGTGTCTACACTCGTACATTTAAATAGTAAAAGGAAAACCTAGGATGGTTGGGAAAACACCCAAAAAATCCTAATTCGCACTAATCACGTAATTAGGTGACAAAATAGTATTTTTTACCAAGAATTGCAAATTTACGATAATTATGAAAATTGAACTATTATCTCTAAGAGACGTTCCAAAACAGACGAAGATCTTATTCTAACTTTTAAACTAAAATTTATTAAGGAAAACAAATATTACTAAAAATGGAAAAAATCACTGTTTCCAGTGCCTTAACGGAGGAATTCGCCAAAATTAAGGTAAACCTTGTGACAAAGTCACAAGTCTTGATTAGAAGATCATCTCCCTTCAGTCATCCAAATTTCATGCAATTCTAACATCGTCGATTAGAAGATCATTTCCCTTCAGTCATCCAAATTTCATGCAATTCTGACATCATTGCCCCGAGAAATTCAACTAGCACCTTTTTGATCTTGCACCATAATTTCCAACACTCTCGTTCCTCCAAAAAGGTCTGTGCTGTCTAATCTACATCATTTTAGTTTTAAAAAGGTTAAGCTTATAAGTATGAACACTTTCTAAAGACCTATGAACTATGAGAAAATCACCTAAGGAAATAAATATTAGAAGAAAATGATCTATGTATATGAAAGTCTATCAGTCGTGAGTAGTGTCTTTCTCTTCAAAATAGGCATTCAATTTGTACTTACGGCTCAACGATTTCTAATAGCTTTTCCTTTTCACAAGTCTTCCTCTTCTTGTAGTGATCATAAGTTAATTCTTGAGGAGGAGGTATGTCCTTTGAAGCAAAGAGCATTATGTGTGGAAATCTCGTCATCATGATCGTCCAAGACGTTTTGAGCAAAAACATTAGGAGAACTACTATGATTGATAAATCTTCCCACATTCCCAGATTGTGTTGCGTCGATAATGTAGTCCCCATCAACTGAAAATGATTGTGAACTCCAAGGGATTGGCGAACCTTCTTCTTGAAAACTACCGTTTTGATAGTTATCTTTATTGATTCTTCGTTTGGCTTCCTCATCATGAAGGATTTCTCCAATGTACTCGCATATAAAACTTCCTGAAGGAATATAAGATAATGTTCTAACACCCCATCCCTTCAATTCAGTCTTGAAAATCTCTAGTTTGAAACGGCCATCAAGCTGGCTCACTCTATTCATGCAAGAGGAAGAGCACTTACATGAAGGGCCACACTCATAAACAAGGGACTTCTTTTTTACAATACGTCCTTTGCTATCATATGATATTTCCCCTCCATTTCTCATGGAACAAAAACATTTATTCGAATCCAAGCATCCATCTGTGCAATCATAACCAATTGGTGTGAAAATTTTGTAGAACTTTGGATAAGTTACGTTGGCTATGTAATGGAAAAATGGAGGTCTCTCATCATCTTTTGCATTCACTACACGAATGGGAATCTTCTCTTTTCCTTGTGAAATATCATTCACACAAATATCTGCATTCACTACAAGAGTGGGAATCTTCTTGTTTCCTTGTGAAATATAATTCACACGAGAAATATTCTTCTGAGCTTTAGACTTTCTCAATTTGTTCACTCCTCCCAAAGTAAGCACTGGTTGTCCAGGAATCCTTTCCATGGGAAACTTGTAGACAAGCTTGTCAAATTTCTCTTCCCTTTTTTGCCAACAACCCTTCACGAGGTACAAGCCATAGTAGATGTATAAAGATTCTGAAGAATTGAACCCCCAGATTACCCTTACAGGTTTTCCACCTTCTAAACTATTCTTCAAAGCAAGATTTCCACATGTAAGTTTCTGATCTTTTGGTTCCACACGTCCAACCCATGGATTTCCACCTTGACCTGTATAAGTGAAGGAATCAGTGGATTTCATGTCATTGTCATAACGACCGGAAACAAGAATGCTTGTGGCATATAATTTTCCATCCAAATTCTTCAAGTAATCGATACCACTTTGAAACTGATGATGAAGGCCAACGACATTCATTTCAGCTGCAGAATAAAACAAGTCACCAACTTCAACTCCGGGAACAGGTCCTATTTGTTTGCTCCTGTTCGCAACTTTTGTTAGCTTTGGAATCCTCAGAGAAACCACTCTGTTCAGGACTCCAAACATCCTTTTGTTCCTTATTCCGGTCGATCCTGATTTTTTTTAGCATGTCGACCATAATTATCATCAGATATTAATTGTTTGCATTCTTCACTAAACTTCCCATTGAAAACACCAATTTTAGAAGAAGTAGGAATTGGCTTTCCACAACCTGGGCTAAAATCACACGTAGTAGGCATGTCTCTCAAAATTCTTGGTGGATACTTTCCTGGGAAAGTGTGGGAAGACTGAGGAAAATTAATCTTCTTTGAGTGGGCAGCAATTCCATGTGTCTTTACAGTCGACGCTGTTGACACTCTTTGACAGCTTTTGAATAGCATCAATTTTACGCCTCGAGTTGGAGAGAAGTCCAAACTCTCGTTGTTTTGTAGCCGTAGCCATTAAGGGCTATTGTTTGATTTTTAGAAGTTAACGTGAAGGAAGACCTATTCAAAAGAGAATGATATATTAGACAAATAGTGCAGCATCATATTATGAAAATACTATGCCCAAAAAATATACATAAAACTAAACATCAGCAAATACATCATTATAATCGGTATCAATATATATATATATATATATATATATAAGAGCAAATTTTGACAAAATTCGGGAGTACATGAGCTCATGTCATATGGTGCTCTAATATTTCATTTAGCATTTTTAACTTTTTTTCATTAAGTTTTTTTTTACTGTTATCTAAAAGATTACATTAACTTTTTTTTATCTAAAAGATGGGCCGTAGTTCAAAATTAAATTAAAATCAAACCAAATTTTATGAAAAACCCAAGCCTACTTATTACCTTACATATTATGACCTACACCTACACCTGACCCTTCCACATTAACTTTTTCCCGCATTCTTTAAAATATGAGCTGGCATCATAAAAGAGGACACACACTTTGAAAAACTTTCTCTACTATCTTCCTGATAAGACTCTTATTATTAAGTTCTACATCAATATGCTCTTTCCTCTTCCTATAGAAGATAGTATTTTTGCACAAAAATGAATTATTTCTACACCATCTTCCTTTATATGGTGGAATCTATTATAAATAAACAATTATATGATAGAAACAATAATTCCCTCAATTTTTATTTTTATTTTTATTTTTATTTTTTTAATTTCTAATGTAGAAGACTCTTGAAGTCAACCAATTATATGCCCAAGTTGTCCACTCTCTTTCAAGGAATGTAAAAGATAACTGTACACTTTAATTAGCCAAAATAATTAAATAATTGTGAAATTCATTTAGGCTATATATATTCATATTCTTAATTGTGTATATTCATAATAATTTGGGTTCTTTTTATTTTCTTCCTCTTGATGATATGTATATTATAATTGAACATAAGATGCGTGTTATAGGACCATAAAGAATAGTTAGAAATTATTTCAAAAATAAAAAGTATAAAGTTTCAGTGCATCGTGCAGGACATCGACTAGTTGATTCAAACTAGCCGAACTAATTACCAAATAATTCAAGGGCTTTCCATCCCTAAAAAAAACCTTTGATAGTGTAGTAGAAATTTATGAGTGGATACTCATAAATTTATAGACAAGATTGCATCATTTTAGAATGTATGCAAGGGCCCAAAGGTACAAAATATTAAATTAATTAATGTTGGATGTGTTGGGAAATTGTCTCAAGAGAGAGGGAATATAAAGTGTGAAACCAAGAGAGAAAAAAAGGAATTTTCGCTTGGGAGGTAACGCAAGGAGAGAGACAGCAAGGTTTGGGTTTAAATCAACAAGAATTTGTGAAGCTTTGTTTGATGTTGCAAAATGCTAAAGAAAGAGGTGCCACATAGAGAGAGAGAGATAGCCAAGGATAGCTAGGTGGAAAGGGGAAAGAAGAAGAGAAGAAAGTTAGGGAAGAGAGAGCAAAGTGTTGCCATCTTCAAGAAGATAGCCAAGGAGAGCCACGTGGAAAAGAAGAAAACTAGAGAGGAGAGAGCAAAGTGTTGCTTCCTTCAAGATAAATAATTAGCAAAGAAAAACAAAAAGGATTTTCGTTAGCTGTGAGACACAAAGGAGTGTGTGAGAGCAAAGAAAAACAATGAAATTTTTCTTTAGCCGTGAAACATACACTAGTGGATTTATTATTATATTTGGTGAATCTCAAGTTAGGCATAAACTTGAGAATTATTGTAATTGATTTGATAATAGCGAATTAATTCAGTTTGTCTAATGATTTTTCCTTTCAAGAAGAAAAGGTTGTCTACTTAAATATTTGTATTCTTGTGTGTAATTGCTATTTGGAATTGGTAATATTAATTGCCGTTGAATTAAACTTATGAGTCATGCATTGAAACTTTAGGAAAGAGTATAGTTTAAACATGAAACAACAATATTAGTTAATTTATTTGGTTTTATGCCATGACAATATACCATGAAACTATTTTTCTTACTTCAATATCTAATTGAAAAATATAGAGAGGCCTTTAAAGATCTTTGCATGATCTTTATTGACATAGAGAAGCATATGATAAGATTCGTATAGAGTTTATGAGTTTATGTGGTGGATTTTGGAAAATAAAGTTCCAATAAAGTATATTAAGTGATGATCAGGGTACGTATGATGGAATTATAACTAGTGTGAGAATAAGTGTAGGTGACCTAGGACTAAGTGTGTGTGCGTGATGAGAAGAAGTGTTAGGTTTCAAAAGAGAAAATATTTAATCTATGGTTGAAAGTAGAAAAATAATGACAATCAATTTTTTTATTAAATTTTTAATAGTGATATGAATCGTACTGAATCAAAGAAAAGAAGAAGAAGAGAGAAAGTAGAAAATCATGTCTCACTATAATCAAACACTCAATTTTATTAATCAACTCTCCATCTCCTTTGAGAGAATCTACATGTAAAATTTTACCACACCAAATAAATAAATAAAAATCAAAGTAAAACAAGTCCTTCAAAAGCAAATACTAGAATAATAAGAAAATATTCATCAATTAAATAAATACCCTAAAGAGAATAAACACGTTTTCAAAAATAAATAAATAAATAGTAAGCACTGATAACAACCACCACAATATCAATTTTCATCGAGTATTCGATTAGCAAACAAATAGAAGAAGATTTAGAACAAGTACGTAGATAAATAATGGATAACAAATAAGTTTCACAAAAATATATTAAAGAAAACAAAACTCCATACCTGTAAAAAGAATGAAGCACGTACTCTCTCATGTAGTAAAGAACACCAACCTTTGTTTTGAAAGAATGCCCACCTCTCTCTCTCTCTCTCTCTCTCTCTCTCTCTCTCTCTCTCTGATTTCTGAAAGCATTGAGAAAAACCTAAAGCATACTGTGTCTTTATATAGGCAGTTAAGGCAGGCCTTAGACCTAGAACTTTGTAGACTACTACAAGTCCCACGAGTTCAGCATTTTTTCCTAAACCCTAGCTCCGTGATAGCCGACCGTTTCTTTTCCACCACGCAACTATATAAAAACGAGGTTTATTGTAAAAGAATTGATCTAGTGTCATGCGGTGCAGAACAAGGATGTAGACAACATTGGTTCAAGGGTCCCACTATATTACACGCCTCAAATTGTCCAATAACATTTCACCAAGTCGCAATACGGAACCAACATATATTGTGTAGGAAATTGTAGTGAATTGTGATTCATATTATGAGAGGCATGGTTTTTCTTTTTCCTTTTGAATCTGGAACTCTGTATGCATATATTTTTTTTGTTTTATTAGGGATCGTATAGATTATCAGTATATTCCAGAGATATTTTGTCAAAATATATCACAGAGTTCCATAACTATATATATATCACAGAGATTTCAAATCAAGTTTAAAATGGTAAGGAGAATAACCTAAAAATAAATATTGTGTGCATCTCACGTGAAAATAAAAAACGCGTGTATTTAAATACCTTTTCTTAAAATTAAAAACAAAAAAACAAAAAGATTTCCAAGAAAAAAAATCAATTAATTAAAAAAAATATTACTATAGCAAAGGGCACAAATAAAGCAGTATTAACTCTGAAAAAAAATCCATAAAAAAAATACTCCCAAAAAAAAAAAGCATTATTCATTTAACATATATTTTTTTTAAATTATATTTTTGTTATCATCCCAATTTTTGTGTGTAATAAGAGAAAAGATCCAATTTATTGTTATAATCAGATAATTAAATATACAAATTTACAATGGTAGTGCCAAAATAATTGGGTACAATTAAAAATGGAGTAGTTTTTCAAACTTCTCATTAATTTTTATTTTTAAAAGAAAATATGTTTGGATAGATAAAAATAAAAGGGTAAATTACAAATTACACTCCTAAAGTTTGGGAGTAATTGGATTTTACACCCTAAAGTTTCAAAATTTGAATTTTACTCCCTGAAGTTTTGTGATATTTGGATTTTATACCCTAACGTTTCAGAATTTGGATTTTACCCTTATAGTTTAAGAGTGTTCGGATTTTACTCTCTAAAATTTTGGAGTGTTTGTATTTTACACCTTAAAATTTCAGAATTTGGGAGTGTAAAATCCAAACACCCTTAAACTATAGGGGGTAAAATCTAAATTCTGAAACATTAAGATGTAATTTCAAAGCACCCCAAACTTCAAGAAATAAAATCCAAATTCTAAAATTTCAGGATGTAAAATCCAATCACCTCCAAACTTTAAGGGTGTAATTTGCAATTTATCCAAAATAAAATAATAAAATAAAAAGAATGATATGCAGTCAGGTTTGGGATGGGAGAAGCTTTTTCTGAACCTAAACTTTTTAAAAATGATATACACCAAACTTATCCCAAAAACATTTAGAGAAACTTAAATCCATCCTCAACCCGTCTCCCAGACATATTGCATATAGAATACCACTATAATTCACAATTCAAACTACTAAAACATTAAAAATATTTAACACCCAAATCAAATGATTTTCTGTCCGATGATTTTTTTATATAAAACAAAATATAGTGTTTAATTTGTGTTTTATATATTCATGTAATTTTCAAAATTTTAGATTTAGAGTTATTACTACTTTCCTATGATTTTAAGTGTTTTTATTTTTTAATGTTTCCCTAGTCTATAATCCTTTTATGGTAATTGGTAAGGTATTGATTAGAAATTTAGAATCTTTTTTAAAATATTTTTACTTGTCAGTCAAGTTTTATGATTATTAATTTAAAAAAAATTGAAGCCTATGATTTCTTTTGTTCTTGAAATTAATGTGTTACATTTCTTACGGATACTCCGTTATGTTGGTTGGCACGAGAGCCATGGTTTTGCTTGACTTGATGGCTAACAAAGGGAACAATAGCTCCTTTTATAGTTTTTTTTTTTTTTTTTGGGTGTAAACTGTGTGTTTCTGTCCAAGTGTACGTGCACCTCCTTGAGGCATGTGTGCACAAAGGTTGAGCACGTACCCTTGGTGATGTAAAGTAAACACCACATTTTGCAACTAGTGATAAATTAAATGTCAAGTGAAAAATGATCATTTTGGAAATACAAAGGTAAAATTTCATTTTGAATTGTTAAAAGAGCATGAACTTAAATTGAAATATCATCAACACCTGGAGTCATTGTTGTGAAACCAGCCGATTCGACCAAGTTAACCGAGATGGTTGTTTGGATTATGGTTCAGCCCCTATATTGTTTTTGGAAAAAAAGAATACTGAAATTAGCCAGCTCCAAGATTCGAACTTGGCTTATCTAGGCTGATATGTATGTAAATTATTAGTCCACAAGTTTTGTGTTGGTAAGATATAGAAAATTATTATATATAAACACAATTTATGAATTAAATATATTAAAAGAAAAAAAATGACACAGCATGGTTTGACCTCGGTTGAAGCCTAGTATGATCTCAAAAACCTTAAACCTCTCAATTTTCTGGATCTTTGAATGTTTGGGTTTCAAAACCATGCCTAGAGTAAAAGTGTAGATTGACACTTTGATCTAGAGTTGAAGTGATGATTCGTATATAGAAAACCCCCTAAATTGGCACTTCAAACAAACTCCTAATATTGAGTTTTAAATAATTTGCTTGATTTTTCTGATGGCTACATTTATTTTATTATCCTGGTGATAAATATTATAAGTTAGATAACCCTAAAATGAACGAGTCCTAATAGTTTAGGGCATGATTGGTAGTTATTCCTTTCTAAAATGATAGTAAATAACTATTCCTTATTACATGTAACAACTTTTTAAATTATTATATTTGCAAAAAAATAAAAAGTTTCCATATGCATAATCTTTTACCAACTTTCTAAACCTAACAATGAAACTTGTGAATAGGAATAGTTATCCCATTATAACATCTTTTATTTCTAGTAATAAAAATTATTATTCCTAAAGTAATCTTTATTCGTGGCATCAAAATTTATTCATGGCATCAAACGTGCTGTAAGGCTCCGAGTCTCTTCCTCAATAAATAGGTGTAGACTCGACACATCTGGGGAACCAAGAGCAGAAACTTTTTTATTGAGAGTTAGAAATCTAAAGGAGGGTGGGTGGGTGCACCATATCTAATGTAAACCCACAATCCTAAGCAAGAAAACACTATTTCTTAATGGAGTAGAAAAATATGGGCTGTGAACCCATTTTTATGAAGTGAAGAAATGCGAATCATTAGGAGAAATGTTGGGTAGAAGCCAATTTGTGTGGTTGGATAAAATTTGAGCTTTTTTGCTCCGTAAAATGATCTCGATCCAAGACCCATTCATTTTCCCCTACAATCGCATACGGTTGTGTCACTTGTGTACCAAAAGGGAGACCTCAATTCTCAGCCGCTCACTTCATACCCTAATGTTGGAGAAAACTAGTTCCTAGGGAATCTAAGACAACCAGCTTCTCCTAATTCATGCATAATTTTTAAATACTCCATAGAACATGTGTAGCGTGTGATTCGGCCGATTTGGTTTAAGATTGGATCAGATAAAACACTTTTTTTCTTTTTTTTTGCTGAAAAGATAAAACATTTCCTAATGAGGAACAGCTCTCCTGCCTCATGCATGATTTATAAAGACTTCATAGTCCATACAAACAAATCTATGAGGCAATTAGGCAAAGCTGGTTAAATTTTAATTATGATACTTTAATTCTCATGAAATCAAGATATACAAAAGCCGTAAACCAGAAGATTGCCTGTTCTAGTAGCAGAGCCTAAGCACAATATATATCTACAAACATCTGTGTATGAGAGAAGGAAAGAAACATGGCTATTCACCATCTCTCCATACTTCCCGTAAAAGTTGATATCTGACAACCTTTCGATCTCCGTCTTTTTTCAGCATCAAGTTGGGTTTTGCTGAAGTAGGAGAAACCCGGAAGTTGTCTATTACAATTGAAGAGATGGGTGAATCCAACTCATCAAGCTCATCATCACTAGTGTATGATTTTCTTAGCACTGATGACCCGCTCGTCGTAGATTGACTTTTGACCTCTCCAATGATGCCTGTTAGTGAAGCTGCTGGAGGTGGTTGATAAATTGTATGAGCAGCAATGCATGGAAAGCTTTTGAAAGAATCTTCTTCAGACTCAAGGTCCTAAATCAAAGCTAAAAAAGTGAGCTCCATGCAAACAATCCTATGCAATCTTAAGAGGAATGCAGATTAGAAATTAAGAAGAGGAGAAAATATTTGCGGAGTAATTGGGAAATGGACTAACCTCAGAATCCAAGGCCTCAAAAACAGCCTCTGGAATTGGGTCTGGGCAAAACTCATCTGGGACAAAATTGTAAAGAACCCTCTTGATTAATGATGCATCAAATGAGGGGCATACCTGCAGATATTAAAGTTAATCACTGAACAGAGTAACAAAAATCAATTGAAATCATTGAAGTTACAGGATTTCACCTCTTTTCTTATAGACCTATCCGCAAGCATTTCAAGAGGAAGCATCATGAGGTCACTCAATGCATTAAGGAGATGGAAAACCTTGAAGGATGTCTCATATTCCACTTTCTTGTCACCATCAAGTTCAATCCCACCTTCACTGTCATCAATGTCAAATAAATCTGTAAGCCATCTTGACCAGTTACCTATCTGACAGCACAAAGAAAAGAGAGCAAAGAACTTTAATCAAGAGTATGCAGAATTGCTAATCTTCATAAAGATAGAATTTAAGACTATCTTTTGTTTTCATTCCTTTTGAGAAGTCCAGAAGACAGATTTTTATACCTTCAACATAATCATGAATAAGAAAGTTCATACAAATCCAATATATCATAACTCAAGAAAGCAATTTAAATTGATCCCCAACCGAAGTTGAAAAGAAGCGAACTTCAAAGAGGAAATTTTCTTGTAAGACTGATGGAAAACCACATAGAATTGGTCACAAAGACCACTGTTAAGTATAACTAGGACCAAACTCTTTTCGAAGTAGCTTCTTTGCATACCATTAATAAAAGTTGCAATAGTGTTATCAAAGTGGACTCATCTTGCATATTCCAGGAGCAAGTATCTGTAATTCAATCAAATTTGTAATTTCCAATTGAAAGGTTTCTCTGTAGTGAAAATGGCCACAAGTTCAGGAAAAGGTTTTAAAGTATCCAAAATTTATATTCAACAAATCATATCTGTTTTTTGGCCAAAGACTTCTGTCAATTCTTTTTTTTATTTTTTATTACTATTTAATGAATGCACCTCTATCAATTCTTTGACACCATATTCTGACAAGTGAAAAATAGTTTGTGAGATATCATGTTGAAAAACATTTCATTTCTAGGGGCCCACAAAAACATCAGGAAGGATACAACTTTTGAAGATTGTCACTGAAGTAGATAAGAACTGTAAGTCTTACAAAATAAGAATGAGAACGTGATAAAATAATGAAAGCGGCTGATAAATGATGATATCAAAGTAGCCCATATTAAATTTTTTATAAAAATACTCACAGCATTTTTTAGCTGGGCACCAGACCCGAAGCTTGATTTTCCAGCCGGAATAGGGAGAACCTTAGAATCACTAATGGGATCAGAAACAGGATCTGTTGGCATCTCTTCAGCCGATTCACGAAGAATAGCATTGAACATTGCCACATCTAATCTGGCCACCAACTGCTCCATCACCTAGAAACACAACAGATATTCTATCGGACTTCATTTCTGCAATATTAAAACTAATCTTAATATTCAGAGAAGACAAAAACGTGTATCATATGGGATAGGACGAGGTATAGTCATGCCCAAGTATATGGGATAGAAGTGGCACATGTAAACACTAAATATATCAGCAGTATGCTACTAGAAGGGAATTATATGCTAAGGTCACCTAGAGAAGGCACCCACTTTAAACATCCTAAACACAAGTGTAACTTCAGGTGCTTTTATCATTGAACTTCATTGGACAATATCCCAAACTAAATTCCAGCCTGATGGAGCAAAGACCAAATTCTTACTTTTGATGCCCAGAAGTGCAAAGAGAACTCCATTAATGAGGGGTTTGTAAAAAAAATAATTCCACTGAACTAGAGTGTTGACGTAGTTCAGACTGCATATTGCATGTAAACCACATTACAATAGAGCACCAATATAATTAAGCATATTGATATCATAATGCTAACAAACAAGCAAAAAAACAACTGCATAGATTACCAAGAAAATATTCTCCAATTAATTACTTTTATTGCTTATGTATCCAATCAAGCATACCTCACCCACCAGAATGGCTTCATCAACTTCTACTTTCTAAGGAAATATACTTCCCCACGTATGGTTTCAAATATGACATGAGTGTACAAATACACAACTTGAAGTATCAAATTTCAATTAACAAACTAGAAATGTATCACTTAAGAATCTCATTCTTGTAATACACATTTGAGGAAGGAAGCTTAAATGCGTTAACATACCAATCTAGCCAGCACAGGTAAGCAGCCACACTCATGCCCTCCAGCTCGAAGAGGACAAAGTCTTTCACAAGCATCCTTAAAAGCCCTTTTCCAAAGATCTATGGAGAAGTTTCCCTGCTCCTGGTCACCTATACCATATCTTGTTCCATGGGTTTTCCTTGAGCCTGAGCACTTAGCAGCAGCAGACTGCATATGTGGAGTCAAAGTCTGAAAACAACCAAACAATGAATCAAATTAGCCAAAAAAAGTGTATCAAATTTTTCTATGAGAAAGAACTCCATAGGAAGAAAGAGAGAATTTGACCTGCCACCACACAGACTCAGTGATTCGATTGAAGATCCAAGTTTCAACATTTTCCAATGCAACTATAAAGGTTTGTGGGTCCTCCCAGTCATCAAAATATTCCACTGCATTATTTTTCTTTTCCACAAGAAGAGATGACTGACACTGCTTCAAGGAAGACCTCTCACCCAACCCATTCCCACCACCTCTACTGCTGATGTTTGGTCCAGCAGAAAGTTGCAATTTGTCAACAGCCTGGCTGATGATTGCCCTTAACAAAATTGAGTTTGACAACCAGAAAGTCAACCTGTTTAAAGAAGGAGAAACATTCAACAAAAAACCCAAAGAAATACATGATTTTGGAAGCCCTGGAAGATGAATATTTCCCTGAAGCTTTCTGTGGTGAATTAGGAACCCTGGCATGAGTAATATGTATCACTAAATGACAGTTAACTGTCCTTGGCTGAAGCTTACTGGCACTTTCAATTTCGACAATAAACACAATCATTTTTCTATATCAGTGTAAGTAAAAGAGCCAGGTGCACTTAAGCGCAAGGACCTCTGGAGCCTAAGCATAAAGTGTAAGCACGTGCCTAATTGAAGTGAAGCGCACAATTTTTTTTTTTTTAAATTAATAAATTTGAAAGTAATTATTAATGGCCAATACAACAATCAAGTCATTTTATACAATTAATATAACATTTATATAAGCCCCTCCTTTTGCAATTTTATCACAAAAATTGCAATATTTTGGATCAGCTAGATATCAGTACTTCGTCACCATCAATATCCTTTCATGAATCTCCAGTAGCCATAATGTGCTATGACTAATTACTAATATTAATTAATAATTTAATTACTTAGTATAAGAAAAATAGAATTAGTCAATATAAGATTAATGGTCGATTATGGAGTGATTCCAGTCCAAAATGGGTCTTATAGCAGTGTATAGCAGCGCACCATAAATTGAATTTTATATACCAAATCAATGGTTTATATCAATAGTGTTAATATCACATGGCTACAATTTAGTTTTGGTTTTTTTTTTTTTTTTTTTAAATATATAAAAGCCCAAAAAAGCACGCTCAAAGTGCTCTTCTTTGAATGTGCCTTGCTTTAGAGGCAAAAAATGCTAGAGCTTTGGTGCTTCATGCTTAAGCGCACTTTTACCAACACTGTTCTATATGATGGAAAGATGATCATTTAAAATCTGCCATACTTATAATGCAACATCATCTGCACATGCTTTAAAAATTCAACAAAGTGAGGTCTTTTACATACCTTGGAACATCATTTCCACATGCTTTAGCAACCAGAACTAATCCCGAAACAGCAGTTCTAGCTGCACTGGCCCTCTTAGCTGGGGACCTTGCTTTACAAGCATGAAGATAAAACCTAGAAAGGCGCCGAGCCGGAGCATGTACCTTAATTGCAGAACTCCCATGCTCAGCAACCACTGAATAAAGGGAAACCTCAACAGCAGCAGCTTCTCGCAACTCTTCCTCAAGAGTTTCAATTTTAGATTTTAATTCAACTTTGTCGTCAGAAAAGCTACTAGCCATTTCTTTACTTTCACTAGTTGAATAGATACTGGCAACCTCAACAGCAGCAGCTTCTCGTAACTCTTCCTCAAGGATTTCACTTTTAGATTCTAATTCGACCTTGCCATCAGAAAAGCTACTTATTGTTGCTTTATTTTCACTGATAGCTTTTGGTGAATAGGCAGCAGCTTCTCGTAACTCTTCCTCAAGGATTTCACTTTTAGATTCTAATTCGACTTTGCCATCAGAAAAGCTACTTATTGTTGCTTTATTTTCATGGATAGCTTTTGGTGAATAGGTCCTGGCACTAGTAGCTTCTGGTGAATAGGTCCTGGCTCTAGTAGCTTCTGGAATATTATTATTGTTTCCCTGTTCCATGAGCTGACTATTACCAAACATCACACTGCTATTGGAAGAGTGAAAAGGGAATTGAACAGACTTCACATGCCTTAATTTGTTAGTCATAGGGACACTTTCCTGAACTTGAAGTGAATTCCTGCTGAATGAAAGAGTATCATTCCTAAATTTGACTTGCTTTCGGGCAGCATTGTCTGAAAATTTATCAATTACTTCATCTTCTAAATGATATTTCTTCACCTCTAAAGGCTGTTCTTCCCGTCCATTTTCTTGCTGCTCCTTTTTCTCTTTGTCCTCAAAACTGGCAACCTTAACCCAATCCTTTGCTAATTCTGATTTGTACTGCAATTTAATTAACCAAAATTACACAACTAAGTTTGTTACGACAAAATAAAGACAATTGTGTCCATATTACACCATTTGCCAGGTTCAGAAGTATTAAACTGATGGACAATTGCAAGTTGCAACCATATCATTTACACACTTCTCTATGAACATTTTGCAATATTTTCATTATCCATCTAAAAGAATAACTGATACATCCAGTTAGACTCATCAAATGGGTGAATTCCATAAATATTTTCCAGACCTATGTACTAAAGTGGCTTAAGAACATACCACAAGTTAATAAAAGCTACATCATGTTTATTCATCTTATAATTACCTTAAAGACAGTACAACTTGAAGAATTCATCAATTCAGAAGAGAGTCATACATTTATGTATGAACTTATTCATCCAACTAAATCCAAAACTAGTCAAGAAGACCATAATCCACACACCGTACAGATGAATGAAACCACTATTGTCATGTTTTAATGCATGGGACTGGGCCCTTGGCATTTGAGCTCACTCACCTTCTTCCAGCTTGACTGTTCATTTAATTTGGAATTTGTTCAAAACTACAGAAATATTTAATCTAAGAATTATTATAATAATAATAATAATAAAAACACCATGAATTTTGAACCACATAAAGCTGAAATTCGATTCCAATTCAATTCAGAGCAGCCAAAAAAAGTCAATATAATTTCTCAATGACACCAATACAAATGTTTAATGCAATAGAGGAAAGACATTTTTGAGAATGCATTCAGTGAGAATAATAAGAAAGCGACAACATTGAATACCTGATCACTCCGAAGTGGTGAAACTCCTGCAAGTGAACTTCCAGTAGTCTCAAGAGCAGAAGAGGTAATGGTTCGTGATGAATGTGACGAAACATCATCATCTTCCTCATCAGTAAAAGAGGCAATCTCAGCTTCCTCATCATCCCCTTCATTTGCCAATTGCAAAAAAGATTCACTTCTGTCCTTGTCCAATGAAAGTTCCTTTGACAAGCTGCCCTTTGATGATGTGGTGGGAGTGGGACTATCTCTCAATTGCGAAAACGATTCACTTATGTCCTTGTTCAATGAAACTTCCTTTGACAAGCTGCCCTTTGATGATGAGCTGGGACTATCTCTATTAAGAGGTTGAATGTTAACATAAAGAACTGGCTGCGCCGAGCTCTTAAAACCCCGTTTGCAGTTCACCTGAGCACTTATGGTTAAAGACTCCTTGATAATTCCATAATCTGCAAGATTTATCACAGCTGAGCCCAAGAGTTGACCTTTCACTGCCTTGTCCTTTCGAGGTTCATATAAGCAAAACTCTAAGCTATTCTTCTGAAAATTTTCACGGCCTGTGCCTTTTCTAGACACCTCCTGACACAAAGTAATGGGAAGCCTGAAAGACTCACTGATTCCAATTTTCCCATCCCCAACACCACAGCTAAAAGACCCAGAATTATGATCACCATTTTCCCACTGAAGCAGCACAGACTGAGAACATTTCAAGGATTGTGATGGGGTCCATGGCTTCACCTCCTGTACATGGATGAGGTAATCAACCTGAATTGGCACGCTTTTTCTACTCTTTGATCTTAATCCAAGTACCATTTTAACCAAAACTGCCCGTGTAGCCCTTAGCCAGTATGACTAATCACAATGCATCTACATTTACAAAACCACACACAAATGAAGACAACCATAAAGAAGAATCAAAATCCATTTAAAACTGATGGGAAAGTCCACATTTTAACACAGATGCACAATGTACATTGAAAGAGCACAAGTTGTGAATTTAATTCCAACGAATGATGCAATGCATTGCAATGAAGTTCATTCACCAAAACATTAAAAAAAAGAAATGGTGAACTTTGATTATAAGAAAGAATATGAACACAAAAGAGAACGTGGGAAGGTCTTCAAATCTAAAATTATTAACAAACTTGGGTTTGACCCAACACAATCATTGAGCTATATACAAAGCAAAAAACAATATTATAAAATAAAACATGTTATAGATGCCTTAAGACTTAAGAAAATGAAATCAGAGATAACAATAATAAAGAATAATCATTCAATTTAAAATAAAAGGTGGGCGGTGGTCAAACAATTATATTCAACAAGATTAAAGGAAAAAAAAAAAAGTAGATGATCATTGTCACAATAATCCAGGCAAAGTGGCAAACACAAAACTGCATCAGATCCAAATAAAAGAACAGAAACATAAAGCATTAAGATTAATACATGAAGTAGCAGCAAAATAAGCCAGAAAGGTAAAGACTTTAGAAAAAAAAAAATGTGAAGATCAGAGTTCTGTGACTGTGAGTAAATGTACGTACAGTAAAAATGAGTAAACCAGAGAGAGAGAGAGTTTACTGTTTAGAGTGATGATGGTGGTGGTGAAGAATACTGCAGAAGATTAGAATGAAAGGAAGAGGTTGTTGGGTTGTGGTTATGTGGGTTGGGTTGGAAAATTCTCTGTTTCTGTTTGTTTGTTTGTGAATGCAGAGATTGTCAGAGTTGAGGTGTTGTTTTCTTTCTTTGGATGGGTCAGAGCGTGAAAAGTGTTTTGAATAAAATGGAAACTGAAAGACCAAGAAAAGCAAAAGGCAAAAAAAAAAAAAAATAGAATGCGTGTTGGCTTGGGATTAGGAAAAATGCCTTTTATTTTTGGCTATTATCGTTGGCTTTTCAGGCTCTCTGTGTTGGATACCAACACCAACTCCTTGGTTTTTATTTTTTTATTTTTTAGTATTTCAAATCTTTGAGGAATCATTCGTAATGATGGACATCAATTATTTTTTGTGTAAATAGAGACAGAGATTGATTTTTAGATTTCTTATTAACTTTACTAGTTTACTAATTAGTTTTTAGTTTTGTCCTAATTGACAGTGTTTTTTTTTTGTTGAGAAAATTAATAATGTTTCTTGACTCATTTGGCTCTCAATAATTGATTATTTATTGGGATAATATTTCCCTCTATCCTAAACTCCCAAATTTAAGCCAAAATAAAATTAGAGTTTTATCCTAAACTTCCAAATTTAGAAGCCGTAATTGTGCCAAGTAACTATCCAATTTAATTGCCGGAGTTGCACCAAATTTTAGAAATTTCCAAGTTTAATCATTCCTAATATTAAATTTCATATTTTTATTCACGGGTTTTTAGTTGTGTTATGTTTAGATGTGTATAATAAGATTAAATTAATTTTTCTAAATAGTAAACTTGATTATATATGCAGAATCTAACAATAGCATTTTTTAAAACCCTTTTTCTTTTTACTTTCTCTCTTCTTTTAGCCAATAAAACAAAAAACCTAATGTATGTATGTATGATTTTTGTAAATATGAATACCATGTTGTTTCAATTAAATGGAATACTTCTTTCTCAAAAAAAACAAAAAAAACAAAAACAAAAATTAAGGGAATACTTCATTTATTTTTTAGTGAAAAACAATGAGTTACTTTTATTGAAAAATTAAGATTAAGACTCAATAAACAAGGTTTCAGAATATTAAAATGAAGTTTCACTATTTATTTTAAATTATTTTATAATCTAAAGATAATGTTTTGTTTTTAGAAATAACTTGTACTTACAAAATATAAATTTGTCATATGACTCATATAACTTAAAATGATTTTTCAATTTTTACTTTTTATTTTATAATTCAATTAAAGTTATACTTTTGATTTTTTTTTTTTTTAATTTACATATAAATCTTGATTAAGCGGTGCATTGCATAGGCATAAATCAATTTCATTATTTTGAAACTTGAAAGTAAGATTAGAGCACGAATCTATACTGTGAACTTGACATAAATCACTTTCATTACTTTTTTTTTTCTCATGATGTGCATTACTACTAAAGTGGTTTCTGATTATTAGTTTCAAAGGAAAAGTTCTTAATGGATATGCATGGCGTAAATACTGTTGACAACGAAGTTTGAAGGATTCTTTTTTTTATATAATTATCTTGAATACAATTCAGTTGTGCTGGCTCTCGCAATAATAATTTTGCTAATAGTTTATGTTGATGTATTTGATAGGGATCTTTCACCCTCTGTGCTTTTCAAGTCATGTATGCATCATTTGGATGGCAACAATTGCACTTATTGCTTGTTGAAACTTGAAAGAGATATAAACCTCATTTGCTTAGAGGTGGTTTACCTATCAAAAATAGAAAAAGCTTAGAGGTGGTTTCAAATTAAACCAACACTATCACAAATTTTTAATTAAATATATTAAATTTTCAACATATCTCAATTTAAAGTTTAAACCATAAACTCATATCACATAAAATGTTAATGGAAAATGTTTAAACAAAACAACATTGTGTGACTTTGAGTGAAATAATCCATACAGAATAGACATGTTGAAATAACCGCGTTAAATTATGATGTTTAAGAATTTTCTATTAACAAACTCATCATAAATGACTTATGGTTTGAATTGAAACTTTTTTTTGAAATTTGAAATTTAACTTGAAACATCTAAAAAATCGAGTTCAATTTGAAAACACTTCTAATTATGGGATTTAAAATGTATTTTACCCAGATAACAACAACAAGGAACTACTTTACCAAACAAAAACAAGAAGGAACTAATGCATAATTACAGCTGAACTGCTAACTATGTTGATTAGGAGGCTCCATTAATCTATTGAGGTCAAATTCAATTTTTAACATGCAAACTCAACTCTAGAGTTGTTGTCAGGCAACAGAAGCAGCATAAATATGACATAAGAGACAAATTACAGATTTTTTTTTTTGAGTCAAAATACAGATATTATTAACAAATTCATCAAAATGTGAAATAAATATCTTAGTGAAACACAAAACATGAATTATGATTTCCCAGCACATCCAGAACGAATCATGTTTTCTCCGGGACAGTAAGTGAAGACAAATTTAATACAGCTCAAAAACAGACAGAATATGAAAATGACCACCAGAATAATCTATCCTCCCAAAATCTGGGGGCACTGTCTTCATTTTATTCGATGATGTCCACCACTAAAGCAATACGCCTACACAACAGAAACAAATTCATCATTAGCCCAAGGCAAGACTAGTTAATATTTCTCATCCATATTTCAAACAGCGACCACATGAAAACAATGACTAACAAATATCCTATCTTCTTCTCTTTTTTTACTGGTAAGTTACATACGCACCCAGTGAGTCTTAAACCCATGACCTTAGGGGGAGGAGGTGCCAGTAAAGCTAGAACTCAGTGGCACTAAAACATATCCTACCTCCATATGGTGGAAGGTCACCCAGTGACTTCTAAATCTATTTGTTGAAAACATTGAACATCCTTGACTGTCGAACTACAAATTAAATAAAATGCTATATTTGTGTCTCTCTTCTTTTTTATAATATGGTCCAAAGAGAATGCATAACGGCATAAGATTGATTTTTATTTTGTCAAGGTCACCATTGTCAGTCAGATGTCAGTATCCACCTCACATCTTACTAACTAGACATTATCAACAGCGTTGCTAATCCAGTACCTAGAGAATAACATATTTAGGATTTGTTTGGAAACAGTTTATCTAGCTTTTTGCTGAAAACTTTTTGATGAAAGTGTGCTAAAGTATTCTTGTACTTTGAAAAAAAAAATTGAAAAAGTGAGGTTTTAAAAAACTGTACATAAAAGCTAAAAGCTAAATCTTAAAGCTGATGCCAAACTCACCCTTAATACAGATTCTTTTCCCCCACTGTTGCAGTAGCAATGACTCGTAACATGAGACACACTCATGCACGACTCGAAAAATCATCAAAATGTTACCCTGTGTATTCATTCTCATATGATTTCCTCGGAGCAAAGAACCACAAATTTTTTATGTTTACCAATAAATTATTAGTTGTCCCAAAAGTTTGAGTTGGAGACAATGGTTCTTTAACTTTTTAAATAGAAGGTAAAGTGGAGATAGAATTTAAACTCAGGACCACATACTCTGATATTATGATAAATTACTAACTATCCTACAAGCTTAAGCTATTAGGAAACTACGAATTTTATCACTTAACCATTATTCTAGCATTTACCAATATGAAAGAATCCACTGCCCCACTGGGCAAGTAATGTTCTGTACTCATTTATGCTCCTCCAGGAAGCAGAAAAATTGCTTAAAAATGAAGAGAAGTGATATTCAACTCAACTAAGTGAGAAGAAGTAAACTGCAGTAGAGGCCTTTCAACCACTACAGTCCTCTCTACATGCTGACTACATAGAGGCAAAACAAACAGAATTACGGATATTACTCTCAATTTGAAGATATAAGTGTTGTCCAAAACATCCGTCTGTCTAAGTCTGACAAACTTCCTAAAATATACCTCGTCTTTTCTGACAACAACAAGAAGCAAAGCCTTAGTCCCAAAATTTGGGGTTGGCTATGGATCATCAATAGATTAGTTAGGGTCAATCACATGGATTCTTTTCTAACAGTGAAAGAAAAATAACAAAATTCAATTTTCCAGATCAGGCCACCAATCAGTGGTCCTACATAGATATTATACGACGCTACAAGTAGACATCAAAATACTAAACTCTCTCCAAAAAAATAAACATCAAACAGATTTCAACATTAGAGAAAGCATTTGTGCCAAACCAACCAATTTAGGGATTTATGTTTTTATTTTATTTTCCATCTAAAAAACATGAAAAGGAGGAAAGAATAGCAACCTGAGTGCTTAAGCAGCAGCCTCTAGCAACTCCCTCTCTGCACGGCCCCGGATCCTTCTCTCAAGCTCTGGCCTAAAATGCCTAATAAGACCCTGCACAGGCCAAGCAGCAGCATCCCCCAATGCACAGATTGTGTGCCCCTCAATCTGTTTGGTTACCTCCTGAAGCATGTCGATTTCTTCCAACTTTGCATTCCCAACTTTCAATCTTTCCATGATCATCCAAAGCCATCCTGTTCCCTCCCTGCAAGGCGTGCACTGCCCACAGCTCTCATGCTTGTAGAAGTAAGAAAGCCTGGCAATTGCATCCACAACATCAGTTGATTTATCCATCACAATCACAGCAGCAGTCCCCAATCCTGATTGGACGGCCTTCAGAGCATCATAATCCATCAAAACATCATCACATATGTTCTTGGGAATCAACGGCACAGATGAACCACCTGGAATTATAGCAAGTAAATTGTCCCATCCACCTCTAACACCTCCACAGTGCCTTTCTATCAACTCTTTCAATGGTATACTCATCTCCTCTTCAACAGTGCAAGGCTTGTTCACGTGTCCAGAAACACAAAACAACTTTGTCCCTGAATTATTCTTCCTGCCAAAACTGGCAAACCACTCTGGGCCACGCCTTAAAATTGTGGGAGAAACAGCCACTGTTTCCACATTGGTAACAGTGGTAGGGCAGCCATATAACCCTGCATTAGCCGGGAAAGGAGGCTTCAATCTTGGTTTCCCTTGTTTCCCTTCAAGACTCTCCAGAAGTGCTGTTTCTTCACCGCAAATATAAGCACCAGCACCATAGTGGATATGAACATCAAAATCATATCCAGATCCACATGCATTCTTGCCCAAAAATCCAGCTTCATAGGCTTCCTTTCTGGCCCTTTCAAGGTTTAATCGTTCATTCACATATTCGCCTCTTATATAGATGTAAGCAGCACTAGCCCTCATCCCTACACCAGCCATTAGGCAACCCTCCAATAGTTTGTGTGGATCATGCCGCATAATTTCCCTGTCTTTACAGGTCCCAGGTTCACTTTCATCAGCATTGACAACAAGATAGGAAGGACGACCATCAGATACTTTTGGCATGAAAGACCACTTGAGGCCAGATGGAAAACCAGCACCACCACGTCCACGAAGGCCAGACTTCTTGACTTCATTAACAATCCAATCAGCACCCTTGAGTACTAAGTCCTTTGTTCTGTACCAGTCACCCCGTTTCATAGCACCTTTGAGAAAAGGGTCATTCAACCCATATAAGTTGGTAAAAATTCGGTCTTCATCTTTCAAGCCACCAAAATGGGTTTTCTCTGGAGGAGGTGGAGGAGGTGGTGGAGTAGCAGCTGTTGTTGCACCCTGAGTGCTGAATGTTCTAAAGCCTAGGCCCAATGAATTACTGTGACGCCGAGCTAAAGCTGCCCTTTGCAAAGAAAGAATACCCTTGATGGGTGCCTATCAAGAGTACATACAAATATAAAATTCAGATGAAAGAAGTCATATGAGTTGAATTGCTTATTTACAATTTAAGTCCATTACCAAGTATAACCAAACAATCCTAACCTACCTTATCATAAATCAAAAGGGTAAAACTTACAGATAGTTCCTTAGGTGTAACATATTATATTTTCTAATTAAATTCAAACACATAACTGTATTGAATTCAATTGTCCCTGGAGAAGATAACAACATTTGTGCTATATCGGTCAATGCAACGGTGTGTTTGAATTTAATTGGAAAACCTAATGCACAACACCTAAGGAACTGAACATAAGTTCTTCCCAAAACAAAATGCCCGATACACATACAAGTATAATTGAAAAACCAACACCCAGGGGTAAAATAACATCAACAGCAAAACACTGATCTGAAAAGGAGACTGAAATATATGTCTAGGTCTAGGGTGTGTGTGTCATCTTATGATTACATTTAACCTAGGCTCCATTAGTTTAGAATTTAGATGAATACTGTCATATTAGTTAAACTTTTACTTGAAGAGATATATTTTCTAAAAGAAGGCTTTTGACCAAAAGCAGAAGCACATGCTCAATAATAGAACCAAAAATTTCTACAAATACTGCAATGAATTTGACAAGGCCGAATGGATATCTGTTTACCTAAACAAAAACTTTGTGCTATAACTTGTTAACCTTCTTCTTCTTCAGTAGTGCAGGTATTTAACTGCCTTCAAGTACTTTTTATTTTTGATAGATTTGATAGGATTTCAAATTTAAGGCATTCAACTCCGTGATGATTGCATTTTAACTTCAGGCCAAGACACTACTTGGTTTTTATTTTTTTTTTAAAATGTAGGCGGGATTCGAACCTCCATCTCAATTGAGCTAACTAGAACCCGGGCGATCAACCACTGATTGGATGAGCTTATTTTCATCAGTTTATCTGTACTTTGAAAAAAAGTGATGCTTAAGAAAGATGTACATTCTGTTTTAAGATGAAAATAAGCTCATCCAAACAAATTCTAAGCAAGAAAACCTCGAGTCGTCCTTGTTATAACTTATCAGATTACTGCATTTTCGAGCTGAAACATTGTAATGGAATAAAAAATATAATTTAAAAAAAAAAAATTCGAGCTCTTAGAGTTTTAATCATTTGGGAATTTCAACAGAACTTAAAATTTTCTCAAATTTACAGAACATTTCGAACCAGATCTATCACGAACACGAAAATTCATGATCCTTGGTTTTTAATTAATATAGAACTCAATAATTCATACACAGATTGATAAAAACGCGAAAATGAGTGCGAAAGTGAAACCCTAAGGCGACGATTCTAAACGAAACGGAAAAGCGAAGGTGGAGAAGTAGGAGGTGAGTGAGTGAGAGATGTGAAAATGCGTACCATAGCGAGAAATGCTTGGAAGATGAGCTGCTCCGATGCGATTTTGTGTTTCAGGTGATTTTGACAAGAACGAGTTTTTTAGAGTCTCTGAGTCTGAGGGACTGAACGCGAATAGGAACTGGAGGATTTTTTACAGCAGGTGGGGAAATGATTCTCTACTCTCGCGGAGAATGGACGGTGGAGATTCGTTGATGGAATGGGCTACTGTGGTAGTGATTATTTCTTACGGTTGAGATTGTGGTGGTTTTTGTGATGACTGTAGGTTACACGTAGTGATAGTAAGGAACAACGGTTCTGATTTTGGGCCTGTTTCTTGTATTGTATTAATTGGGCTTGTTATATTTGGGTTGAATTTTGGGATTCTAAAAAAGAAATGGGCTTGGACTAGTTGAAATAGAACAGGCTATAATGTGGAAAATTGTATATGACATGCTTTAACCCAAGCCATTTATGGCTAGTATTGAAGCCCTTTAGAGCATATATAAGAATCTCTCCTTTCAAATCTTGTCCATTTCTTATACAAATTGATATCATTTAAAATTTTAAATGATTTAACTATAAATTTTAAGATTCATAAAATTTAATCTGAACCATGAAATGAACGAAATCGACAAAATTATACTTCACGTAATCAAGTACAAGCTTTCAGCAACACAGTAGCAAATTTTTAATTATGAGTGTTGAACTGTATCAACTAATGGAAAAGTGAAACATGACACTTCATTAAATATCTCCACCTACTCACACGTCTTTCTTTGCCTTTATTTCCGCATTTCAGCTTCATACCACCACTTCATTTCCCTTTTATTTTGTATTTTCTCATCTACATGGCTTCTAGTCTCTGACTCCTTAATTTTTACCCTTCTCACTTTTGAATTTCTTCTCATCTTTATCTTCACTTTTATCATTTTATGTTTTGTCTTCCTCTTTGATTTTTTTTTTTTTTTTTTAATTTGCTTCTTCAACCCAATACTAGTAGACTACAGGTGCTCCTTCTTCGCTTTTCACTCTCAGCTTTTTCACCATGACTTGTTTGTTTTGTTTTCATTGTAGTTGTACAAGTCACGGTTCTTCTTTTCTCACCATGACTCATTTTTTTTTTCTCACCATGTCTTTGTTTTTGGTGTATATATTCAAAGGGAAGTAGGGAATTGTTCAAACCATGAGGACCGATCACGGTTCTTAAAACTGTGTAGTTGGACCGCGGTTCAAATGGTTTCATGTTTTTTTTTTGCATAAATTAGTTCTTGAGAATAGGATTAAAAGAATCACATTTATGAGAGGTTCCTGGTTAACTAAGTCGAACCATATGGTCAGATTCGTGGTTAAAAACCTTGCTAAAAGTTGATTCTAGATTATGTGCAATGCACAAAAGGGGCCCTTGAAGCATGATAGATTATAAAAGGCCTTCGATGGGTCATATTTGACACGCGGTCAAAATACTAAATTGGTTTTCTAATTGGGCTTAAACGGCCGTGCCGCATGTTGTCGCAACAATTTTGACTAAGAAGGAAAACAAAACAGGCATGGGAATTCTGGTCGCTTATGCACTGTATGCTGTAGCTTGCCTGTAATTTTTATTTTATTTTAGTCACTTTGTTGATTTCCTAGCTACATATATTATCACCTTTATATTTTGGGCAAAAGTTCATATTAAGCGCCATTTGTTCCGATATTTTAAAATTGTTTTTGCTTTACGAAGAATCTCAGTTGCACTTGTGAAACATGTTTTACAGTTTCAATTATCAACAGTAGTAATTAGTGAAAAACATTTTCTGTATTTCATGATTTTCCTTTCCAATAAAACTTGGGGAAAAAAAAGCATTTAGTTTCAACTGTATGTTTCATTCTGTATCTCTTTCTCTGAGAGCACTCGTACCAGTTAATGTATAATAAAATAAGGGGTAAATTTTGCATATTTAACTCAAAAAATGAAAAAATTACCAACATTAGTGTATGTAAACTTGTATAAATTTAGATTGTTGTTACAATAATCATGAAAATAACTAAATATACACGGTTACTATTCATATGCAAATATATTTTATAATACTTCTTTACTTATTTATTTATATATATATATATATATAGAGAGAGAGAGAGAGAGAGAGAGAGAGAGAGAGAGAGAGAGAGAGAGAGAGAGAGGTAAAAAAATGAATAAAGAAATAACATTTTAATGAAATGTAGTGTCAACTCACTAATTTCATCAATCATCATTGTATGGTCAGTTTTGGCGGCCCAAGCCCAAAGTATGGATTCAGCGCCCACTGAGCCCAAAACAATAAATTTTGTAGAGAGTGGGTGAAAGAGCTAGGCTAATAATGAGAGTAACAGTATCAAACGGCCACACCAATGGGAGAATTCGGATTAATATGTCCTCGGACTGATAGAAATGCCATGTCCGAAGAGGTGCCTTTCATTGATAATTCAATATTACAATTCTTGGAGCTACAATAATCAAATATCTTCCTTTCTCTCCCTCCACTTACTATCAGAGGCTTCCTTCCCTTATATAGTACTGCCTTCCTACATCTTCTCCGTCCACTTGTTCATCATCCAGGCGTCCACTTGAGTGCATGTCCCATCACCCCACTCTTAGCCTTATGTGAGTGGTGGTAGCTGAGAAAGCACTGTTCAGGGGTCTTATCCACATAAATGCGGCCAGAAAGGTAGGTGCAGTGCATTAAATGTGGTGGCTGAAGTATGCCTCTTTGATATGTTTCTGTTCCCATTATCTTTACGCGCGTCTAAGGTTCCTTTCTCTCTTAACACTTGTCAAGCAGGTCGCTTGAACCTCCCAAGCTCGTGTTGGATCAAACCTCTTCGGATCCGAGGATGTTGGACTGCTCGGACATATGAACATCTCCTCGGATAGTACACGTTCATCTCTAGGCATTCCCCTTTGACATGGGCCGGACTGAAGACCTTGCCTCCTCGGACGAAAAGTGTTCCTCATTCAGGGCCTTGGGCCCAATAAGTTGGGTTGGGTTTTTCTCCCCCCACAATAGCCCCTCAAAATTGTATTTTTTCATTCGTATCCGAAGAGAAAAAGTAGAATTTTGACTTGCCATGGAGCAAAGGCCTGCAAACAGGTAGATTCGAACTGGCACGTGCATAAATGTAGGAACTGTCGCTTCATTAATGCCGCTGCGGTTTCCTCATTTCACAGGCGCTGCATTAATTGCACCAGGTGGCGCTTTGTCCTTCATATCCAATGGTAACTGACTAATCCAACGGTTGCGGTTTTTCTTCGAAATCTGGGCGGGAGTGCCCCTGACCCTTCGTTTGACCTCGTATAAAGCTTCAGAGGTCATTATTCCTTCCTCACTTTGCGAATCTTCAGACGCTCCAGAGAGAAACAAACGCGCCGCTCCGTCCAAACTTCTGAGTCGCTGCTTTCAGGTCTTCCCAGAGTCATCAAGAACCTTCCTACAAGCCTGAAATCACCTTTCCGATTTGGTCCCGGTGAGTCATCGTTCACCAAGCCATTTAATTTTCTCTTCGGCCAACAGTTTCGTCTAAGCACCATGGGAAAGCTTGAGTACATGGTGGATACCCCTGAGCGACTAGAAGCATTTAGGGCCACGTATCGCATACCTCCCAACGTGGGTGTGAGGTATTGCCCCCCAGAAAAGATTCTAACAGACCGGAAGACGGGAGAGGTGGTTATTCCCCTTATTGCCTTCAAAGAAGGGGGAATGACCATTCCCATGGGTCCTATCACCATTAGCTATCTCCGAAACCATAGGCTCACTCCCTGGCAGTGCGCACCCAACATGTTTAGGATTCTAGGGGCCATTGAGGACCTTAACCTTCACCTAGGATTAGGCCTCACCTGGCTCGACGTAGTACATCTGTACGAATACCATAGCCAGCGAGACGCGGGATATTACCTGAAATCCCGGTCGGACGTGGTCAGGCTCATTTCTTGCCTCCCCAAATCCAACAAAGGGATGAAAGACGACTATGTGATCGTCTCGGGCGCATGGCATGACGGCCATCACTGCCCAACCAAGCATGGAAAGCCAGGTGGGCCATGTTAGATTTAGGCACATTAACTATAGGCCTAGGGTCCTCGTCCTTTAATCGTTTTTGGTTTCCTTTGTACTGCTATTTGCGAGTCTCTAACATAGCTTTGCTGTGCCTTGGAACAGATAAAAACTTCGTAGCTCCTCGGCTGAGTCTTACGAACGTCGCTGCCCTCAATTTCCTGTTGAGATCTGAGATTTTTGTGAGCGAAGACGGGCAGCTCCGATCAGCTCCTCTTATTCTGGGCTACACAAGAAATCCAAAGGGTTTCCAACCAGTCGGCAATGCAATTGTCCAAGGAGACCGCCGCCTTGCCCGTATCGACGTCGGTCAGAAGGGTTTTTTGGCGTCGTATGATCTAGAGCCCGTACCACATCCACGCCCTCAAGCTATACCCCCTCTCGTCCAACCACTCCAGCAAGTCCCTCTCGGACAAGCAGCTGAAGGCGAAGGGGTCGGTTCTTCCACCTCCTCGCTAGAGGAACAGATAGATAGATTCCAGTTTGGGGGTGAGGGTTCAAGAGCCGATCGAGTGATAGAGGTTTCGGACGCTGAGGAGGATACCGACAAGCAATCGGGCATTCACCTTAATCTATTAGCTGCTCATTCTGAAGGCTCTTCGGACGACAATATGGACCTGAGGGTTTTGATGAAAGGCAGGGGGAAAAAACCCGAGCAGAAAGACGCTGGGTCGTCAAAAGTGGTAGTGACACTGCCTCCTGCGCCCACGCAAGTTCCTGACCCAAGTCTGAAGCCCATTCCGGACTTAAAGAAGAAAAGGCCCCACGTTGAGGTTGGGGAAAAACAAAAGCTGCCAGACAAGGGGGCTAAGCAGCAGAAAGTGGTGGACAGCCGAGCCTATAGGGCTTCATCCACTGAAAGCCGAGAAGAGGCTTTTGTGGCAAATGTACGCCGAGGGGGAGGGCCGAGAATCTGGTCTCCCAAGTTGGAGCTGGAGGGCGCTCCAATCCTGTGGGATACCTCCCTCAGGAATTATGACGGAGGGAGGGCGGGCTATGTAGCTGAAGCCTTGCAGCAACCACTCCTCCTCCCCCACGACATGGAGTCCTACAGGCGCTTTAACCAGCAGGAGCTCTTCATGTCTCTTAAGAGGGACCTAGCCATGGTAAGTGCACCATTTATGAGTTTAAGTTTTATACTTGATGGGCTTCGTTTTTCTCCTTAACAGTGAAACTGTTGTCATGCAGATTACTCAGCAAGTCTATGTGGCTGAGGGGTTGAACAAGGAGTCCTGGATCAAAGCCCAAGCAGCGATCCAGTCCCAGCATGAGGCAGAGGCATCCCTTGGAAAGCTGAAGGATGAGCATTCTCAGATGTCCGAGGAGCTTAAAGAGGCGATCTCCCAGAAGCGAAGCCTCGATGCTGGGCTTAAAAATGTTGAAAAACAGGTTGAGGAGCAGCGAAAACTGCTGAATGCCTCGGAGGTCAATTTGGCGACCGAACGGGAGCTGGTGAAAGGACTCAGGGCCGAGCTGCAAAAGGCCAGGGATAACGCCAAAGCAGCCGAGCAGAAGGTTCAATTGGCCAAGGAGTCAATTGAAACCGAGAAGAAGGCAGCGTACCAGTTGGGGGCAGATGTGACAGCGCGGGAACTCACTGAGCAGTTTGCCTCTGTTTGTCGCGAGTACTGCGACAAAACCTGGGAAAAAGCCTTGGACGCAGCTGGGGTACCCTCGGACTCTCCCTTGAGGTTACCTAGGAGCATCTACTATGATCCTGATATCCAAGAAATCCCAGTGGATGATCCCTCTGCCCCCCAGCCTCTTGAGGCTTCTGGGCCGAGCCAGGCCGATCAGGCTCCTCCGTCCACTCTTGGTGCAAGCAAGGAAACTGGTCAGCCAGGCACCAAAGATAGGCCAGCTGAACCAGCCAAAGGCAAAGACCAAGGGTCAGGCGGAGAGAAAATTTCTTCTGAGCCCAAGGAAAAGCCTACTGAAACTACTGCTCGGACAAGCCAGGCTGCTGACCCCGTGCTTCCTCCAGCGAAAGAATAGATATATAGGGTTTTTATTTTGCACTTGCACTCTTGTTCTTTGTTTAAGAAACTGTAATCCTTTCTTTCTTGTTTTGCTGATTAAGTACATACTTTTCGTTGAATGGAATGGCTCCCTATTCGTCTTTTGATGTCTTTGATACATGCTTTATCACTTACTGTTTCCGTATATACAATCATACATTGCAATTGTGACATAATAATGTAAACAACTTGACTGATACATCATACTGGTGGTATGAGTAATGAGAATTAAAATTGAAAAGGGTAGGCCGAGTAAGAGTTATTGACGAGAAATGATTAGAATAAGTGCATACGCGAGTTTCGCATGTCCTTCCAAGTAAAACATAAGGTATTACCCCTCGGTTTCACACTAAACGTAACGGAGGAAGACATTTATAACTTAGAACCAATTTAAGCTCAATCAGGAATTTTAGCACTAAACCCCAGTGACAGCAACTGCGCGGGGGGGGGGGGGGGATATCGACTAACCTGTCGTTTGGTTCAAGGATCATGGGGTTCGACTGTATTCGAGTGTTAGCTAACACTAATCACTTGGTCCGAGGACTATGTGCATGATTGGATTTAAGTCTAAACACTATAGAAATGTAACTGAGTGCTAACTAACCCAAATCATCTGGTCCGAGGACTACATGCATGATTGGATTTAAGTTTAATCACTATAGAAATGTAACTGAGTGCTAACTAACCCAAATCATCTGGTCCGAGGACTACATGCATGATTGGATTTAAGTTTAAACACTATAGAAATGCAACTGAGTGCTAACTAACCCAAATCATCTGGTCCGAGGACTACATACATGATTGGATTTAAGTTTAAACACTATAGAAATGTAACTGAGTGCTAACTAACCCAAATCATCTGGTCCGAGGACTACATGCATGATTGGATTTAAGTTTAAACACTAGAAATGTAACTGAGTGCTAACTAACCCAAATCATCTGGTCCGAGGACTACATGCATGATTGGATTTAAGTTTAAACACTAGAAATGTAACTGAGTGCTAACTAACCCAAATCATCTGGTCCGAGGACTACATGCATGATTGGATTTAAGTTTAAACACTAGAAATGTAACTGAGTGCTAACTAACCCAAATCATCTGGTCCGAGGACTACATGCATGATTGGATTTAAGTTTAAACACTATAGAAATGTAACTGAGTGCTAACTAACCCAAATCATCTGGTCCGAGGACTACATGCATGATTGGATTTAAGTTTAAACACTAGAAATGTAACTGAGTGCTAACTAACCCAAATCATCTGGTCCGAGGACTACATGCATGATTGGATTTAAGTTTAAACACTATAGAAATGTAACTGAGTGCTAACTAACCCAAATCATCTGGTCCGAGGACTACATGCATGATTGGATTTAAGTTTAAACACTTGAGAGAATACTTTACGCAGAGAATTGACACGTCGGTTGAAGAAGAGACTTGGTCAATAAAAGTACCTCTTGAGATTATTTACATTCCATGGGCGCGGTATTACATGACCATCTAGGTCTTCTAAGAAATATGCCCCAATGCCTGCTCCTGAGGTAATACGATATGGTCCTTCCCAATTGGGTCCAAGTTTTCCCCAAGCAGGGTTTTTTGCAGTGCCTACAACTTTCCTCAACACTAGATCACCAGGCTCTAGTGGCCTCAGCTTTACGTTAGAATCATAGCCTTGCCTGAGTTTCTGTTGATAATGTGCCAGCCGAACCATTGCATTCTCCCTTCTTTCCTTAATCAAATCTAAACTCCTCTGTAATTGCTCATCGTTATCGGCCGGACTGAATGAACTAGTTTTCATCGTTGGGAACCCGGTCTCCAAAGGAATGACGGCTTCAGCCCCATAGGTCATTGAGAAGGGTGTCTCCCCAGTAGATCTGCGAGGCGTAGTCCTGTAGGCCCAAAGTACGTGCGGCAGTTCGTCTACCCATTTGCCCTTTGCATCATCCAACCTCTTCTTTAAGCCATTTAGTATGACCTTGTTGATGGCTTCTGCCTGTCCACTACCCTGAGGATAGGCTGGAGTGGAGTATCTGTTCAAAATTCCCAGCTCACTGCAGTAGTTCCTAAATGCCCTGCTATCAAACTGCAAACCGTTGTCCGAGATGAGAGTGTGAGGAATTCCAAACCGGGTGACAATATTCTTCCACACGAATTTTTGCACATCAACGTCTCTGATATTGGCTAAGGGCTCAGCTTCAACCCATTTGGTAAAGTAGTCTGTTCCGACCAGGAGGTATTTCTTGTTTCCTGCAGCTTTGGGGAAGGGTCCCACAATATCCAAACCCCATTGGGCGAAAGGCCATGGGCTAGATAACGGATTAAGTTTTCCCCCTGGCTGGTGAATGTTTGGAGCGAAGCGCTGACATTGATCACACTTTTTAGCGTATTCGTGTGCCTCCTTTTGCATGTTAGGCCACCAATAGCCTTGGGTGAGGGCTCGGTGAGCCAAGGACCTGCCTCCAGTGTGGCTCCCACAGATTCCTTCGTGCAGCTTTTCTAGCAACGTCTCAGTTGCCTCGGGATGCATGCATAACAAGTATAGCCCCGAGTAGGAGCGTCTGTAAAGTTTCTGGTCCTCGGATAACCAGAACTTAACCGCCTTCCTTCGAATTTTATCAGCTTCTCCCCTATCTTCAGGCAATACATCTTCTTTGAGAAATCTGACTAGAGGGTCCATCCAGCACGGCCCGGCTCTGACCTGGTGAACCTGAACTGCCCCTGACTTCGCCTCTGTAGGCTTGTGCAAATCCTCGACGAGGATGACCCTTGGAAGGTCTTGTGCCGAAGAGGTGGCAAGCGTCGCTAGGGAGTCAGCATGTGAGTTGCCACTCCTGGGGATATGCAGCAAACTAAAAAAGTCGAACCCTGACTGCAGCTGTTTAACACGACCCAGGTACCCCTGCATTCTTTCGTCCTTTGCCTCGAACTCGCCTTGTACTTGTCCTACTACCAATCTTGAGTCTGAGAACAATTCCACGGACTTCCCCCCCATCTTATGGACCATCGTCATCCCCATCAGTAGGGCCTCATACTCCGCCTCATTATTCGTTGCCGAGAAGCCCAGCCTTAATGACTTCTCGATGATGATTTTCTCGGGGGATATCAGTACCAGCCCAACTCCAGATCCTTTTTGGTTTGCCGCGCCATCAACGTACACTTCCCAATGGGAGGGATTCTGTTGGGAGACCAGGCCAACTGATTTTTCATCCATGCCTGACGTGGGCTTTACTTCTTCTAACTGGGGCTCCGTGAACTCAGCCACCAAATCTGCGAGGACCTGTCCCTTGACCGAGGTGCGGGGCATATATCTTATATCGAAAGCCCCTAAGATTGTACCCCACTTGGCAATCCGACCGGTGTAGTCAGCACTTCGGAGTATAGCTTTGAGTGGGAGTTGTGTGAGAACGATGACCGTGTGGGCTTGGAAATAGTGGGGCAGCTTCCGTGTGCCCAGCACTACTGCCAGGATGGCCTTCTCCAGAGGCAAGTAGCGAATCTCGGCCTCATGTAGCGACTTGCTTACGTAATAAACAGGCCTTTGCACACCAGAATCTGATCGTATCAACACCAGGCTCACTGCATAGGGAGCTACAGCTATGTAGGCGAACAGTACCTCATCAGGCTCAGGACTGGACATGATAGGTGGCCGAGCCAGATAATCCTTAAGTTGCTGGAATGCAGAAGCACATTCCTCAGTCCATTCGAATCCCTTCCACTTGTTGAGTAGGGAGAAAAAGGGACGACACCTGTCTGCTGATCTAGAGATGAACCGATTGAGGGCAGCGGTCATTCCGGTTAGCTTCTGAACCTCCTTGGGGTTCTGAGGAGCTCGTAGATCGTTGATGGCCTTTATCTGGTCGGGGTTGACTTCGATTCTTCTGTGCGTGACCATGTATCCTAAAAATTTTCCGGACCCTACCCCAAACGAGCACTTAGAAGCATTCAATCGTAGCTTGTACTTTCGTAGAATCCCAAAGGTAGTTTCAAGGTCCTTCACATGCTCAGCTATAACTTTGCTCTTCACCACCATGTCATCTATGTAAACCTCGATATTCTTGCCCAGCTGTGGCTCGAACATCCTCGTTATCATCCTCTGGTAGGTAGCTCCCGCGTTCTTCAAGCCAAACGGCATTACTTTATAGTGGTAGTTGCCAACAGGGGTGACAAATGCAGTCTTCTTCTGGTCATCCGGGGCTAATAGTATCTGGTGATAGCCTTGGAAGGCGTCTAGGAAGCTCATCCGAGGGTGGCCGACAGTGGCATCGACCAGCTGATCAATTTTTGGCATTGGGAACGGATCTTTGGGGCATGCCCTATTCAAATACGTGAAGTCTACGCATACTCGCCACTTCCCACTCTTCTTCTTCACCACCACGGTGTTTGCTAGCCATTCGGGATAAAAAACTTCTTTGATAGCCCCGGCCACTTTGAGTTTCGCTACTTCGTCTCTTACTGCATCAGCATGCTCCTTGGACGGGCGCCGAATAGGCTGTTTCTTGGGGGTGATCAGTGGATTCACCTTCAAGTGGTGGCATATAAACTCCGGGTCTACCCCTGGGGCCTCGTAAGGACTCCAGGCAAACACGTCGAGATTTCGCTTAAGGAACTCTATCAGCTCTTCCTTCTCTTGAAGAGGAAGCTGAGATCCGACTTGAAAGAACCTATCAGGATCATCTCCAATGACCACTTTTGTTAGATCCTCACATCGAGTGCCTTCATCTGGTTCTTCAAAGGGCAACCCCCGAGACTGTAGTTGCTATGAATCCCTCCCGGCAGAGTCCGAGGACTCGGCTGTGGTCCTATGCTGAATGGCAGCTACCAAGCACTGACGAGCAACAGACTGGTCTCCTCGGATCTCACGTACCTGCCCTTCTGACGGATATTTGACCTTTTGGTGCAAAGTAGAGGGAACAGCCCCTAGTGCGTGAATCCAAGGTCTGCCCACGAGTGCCGTATAGGGCGAATATGCATCCACAACTATGAAATCCAACTCCACCACCTCGGTGCCAGACTGCACTGCTAAGCGTATCCGGCCTTTTGGAATGACAGGCCTTCCTTCAAAGCTCAAAAGGGGGGAATCGTACGGCGTCAGGTCCTGGGGCTTTAGGCCTAGCCCCTTGTAAAGGTCTGGGTACATTACCTCCACAGCACTGCCCTGGTCCACCATCACCCTCTTTACATCGTACCCTCCTATCCTGAGGGTGATAACTAGTGCATCATCATGGGGTTGGATGGTGCCAATCATGTCTTCGTCCGAGAATCCCATGACCAACGGGGCACCACACTTAGTTCTTTTAGGTCCTCGGCTTGACTCCCCTACGGGTGGCCGACCTACTGACATGATTTTCAATGGCCAGGATCCTGTTCTTCCTGGCGCGGCGAAGACGACGTTTATAGTCCCTAGCGGCGGCTTTGGGGGGTCATCTCTGCGTGGCCCTGGTCCCGTCTGCCCTCGGCCGCTGGAATGATGCAGGAGGTGTTTCAATTTACCGTCGCGGACCAGTTGGTCCAAGTGGTCCCATAGGCTCCTGCAATCCTCCGTGGTATGCCCATGGTCTTGATGGTACTGGCAGTAGAGATTATAGTTGCGTTTCTCGGGGTTTCCTATCATCTTGTTCGGCCACCTGAAGAATGACTCGTTCTTGATCTTTTCCAGGACCTGGTGTACTGGCTCTTTGAACACGGTGTTAACCGGTTGAGGGTTCATCGATCCTGATTGCCCGGCAAAATCCCTCCGTGGTTTATTATAATTGTAACGGTCCGACCGCGAGTCCCTCCTTTCCTGAGAGATAACATTGTCCTTTCCCTTACCCTGCTGCTGATCTTCTTCAACCCTCTTATACTTCTCTATGCGGTCCATTAGCTGACGCACGTTTGTGACCGGTTTGCCAGATAGGGATGCCCTCAAACCGTGATCGGTAGGGAGGCCGAGCTTGAATGTGCTGAGGGCCATTGCATCATTGTTACCTTCTACCTCATTGAACATCTCCCAGTACCTGTCTGAATATGCCTTCAAGGATTCACCTTCCTGCATGAACAAGGATAGCAGGGAAGAGAAAGGTCTGGCCACTCTTCGGCATGTGACAAAACGGGAGCCAAATGCCTGAGTGAGCTCTTTGAAGGAGTTGATGGAGCCTGCTGTCAAGCCGTCGAACCACCTCATGGCCACAGGCCCCAGACTGGAAGGGAAAACCTTGCACATCAGGGCTTCGTCTCTGGCGTAAACAGCCATCCTTTGGTTAAAATGACTCACATGCTCCACGGGGTCAGTCTTACCATTATAGATGGTAAACGTTGGCTGGTTAAAGCGCCGAGGGAGTCTAGCCTCCTCTATCCTGCGCGTGAAGGGCGACTTAGATATCTGGTTCAGAGCCCTGTTCATGGCATCGTTCTCCATGTCTTCGCGTGATGGACTCCTACGTTGCCTCTTACGATGGCATTCTTCCTCATAAGTGTAGGACTCGCTGGCTGGTGTTTTGGATTTGTGTTGATAAGAGACATCCCGCTCATCATCAAGATCATCCTCAGAGTATGAGGAAGCCCGCCTCCTCTTTGCATGGCGCAGCTCTCTCTTTAGCTTTTCTACTTCCAGTTGCAAGTCGCGGTTTTTCTTTGCATGGGACACATGACTTCCGCTCTGTGATTGGCCCTGGCTAAGGCGCACTGTGTGTACGCTACCTTCGCGATTTTGTCTCCTCTCTAGGTTGGCAAAATGGTCCACGTGTTGGGATGCCCTGGATTCCGCTTGTTGTTCACCTTGTCCTGCCATCATCAACTGTTGCTTTCACTCTGGCACAAGCTCTTCCCACAGACGGCGCCAATTGTATGGTCAGTTTTGGCGGCCCAAGCCCAAAGTATGGATTCAGCGCCCACTGAGCCCAAAACAATAAATTTTGTAGAGAGTGGGTGAAAGAGCTAGGCTAATAATGAGAGTAACAGTATCAAACGGCCACACCAATGGGAGAATTCGGATTAATATGTCCTCGGACTGATAGAAATGCCATGTCCGAAGAGGTGCCTTTCATTGATAATTCAATATTACAATTCTTGGAGCTACAATAATCAAATATCTTCCTTTCTCTCCCTCCACTTACTATCAGAGGCTTCCTTCCCTTATATAGTACTGCCTTCCTACATCTTCTCCGTCCACTTGTTCATCATCCAGGCGTCCACTTGAGTGCATGTCCCATCACCCCACTCTTAGCCTTATGTGAGTGGTGGTAGCTGAGAAAGCACTGTTCAGGGGTCTTATCCACATAAATGCGGCCAGAAAGGTAGGTGCAGTGCATTAAATGTGGTGGCTGAAGTATGCCTCTTTGATATTTTTCTGTTCCCATTATCTTTACGCGCGTCTAAGGTTCCTTTCTCTCTTAACACTTGTCAAGCAGATCGCTTGAACCTCCCAAGCTCGTGTTGGATCAAACCTCTTCGGATCCGAGGATGTTGGACTGCTCGGACATATGAACATCTCCTCGGATAGTACACGTTCATCTCTAGGCATTCCCCTTTGACATGGGCCGGACTGAAGACCTTGCCTCCTCGGACGAAAAGTGTTCCTCATTCAGGGCCTTGGGCCCAATAAGTTGGGTTGGGTTTTTCTCCCCCCACAATCATATAATACAATGTGGGGTATTTTTGAAAAGTAATTATGTAAAATAGAAAAAGTAAGTTCTTCTAGTAAAAGAAACAAGAATTTTTGTACAAGTTAATGTGAATATTTCAACATCTCACATTGTATCAACATATTGCTAACATGTGAATAAATAAATAAATAAAATCATTTTCCATCTTCCTCATTTCCATCCCACTAAATAGACCAATAATTAATAATTTATAGAAAAGAGATAAGTAAAAACATCATTTTCTCTTAAAATAGTTTATACTAATTACATTTTCATCCTAAAAATATTTTATGTCAAAACAAACCAAGCTTCACATTAGCTTGCTTACTTTCTTTTTTTCTTTTCTTTTTTTTTTTTTTTTTTTTTTAATGAATGGTAGATAACTTTCCTAGACAACAATGGAATGAGCTTATGTTAGTAGGAAAATTCTTAAGTACTCCTGGAGTACAATGAAATAATGCTCTCTCTTCTCACATTCATGGTGGACCCATCATAAATTTACTTAGTAAACCCCACCATGAATATAAGAAGAGGGAGCAATATCCATCATGTTCCGGAAATATACAATGAAATGATACTCCCTCTTCTCACATTCATGGTGGACCCCATCATGAATTTACTCAGTAAACCCCACCATGAATATAAGAAGAGTGAGCACCATCTGTCATGTTCCGGAAATACCTAAGTATTACTCTATGTTAGGATTAGAACCCCTTAAAAAAAATAAAGTGTGGTTTAATTGAATTTTTAATGTATCATTTATGTTATGTTACTTAAATTTTCAATCCATATCATTAATGAACCTAGATCCCACAGAAGATTTGTTTAAATCTTATATAATTTTTTTCATTAAAAAGCAATATGGACCTCTTCGTTATAGTAAATGTAGATACCAAAATTGCATAATACGATCCCATTTCTTCGTTAATCACTTAAATTGTTGACTTGTTTAGTGTATTTTGAATTGACAATGCAAAGTTGTAAACCATTCAAAATTGAAGAATCCCTAAAAGCATTCTAGTTCAACTAGTCGACACATTTTAGTATTTTATTATTATTATTTTTTTTGAGAAAGTATTAAATTGCACAATTGTCAAGGATTCCCAAAGTGAGGAACCCTCTTTCTATTATTTGTCTCTATTATTAGGGCAAAATTGCCCTTTGCCATGTTCGGGGCAAATTATATAGTCTTATGCCCCTTTTCCCAAACTAATTAGGGAAATGCCCCTTTTTTAAAACTCAATTTACTACAAATCGAGTTTAAAAAAAAATTATGGAGCCTTATAGTGGCGTTTTAAGGAGCCTATAATGACGTTTTAAAGACCTATAGTGGCGTTTTTTAACTCGACCTCCATTAAATCGAGTTTTTTAACGCCAATATAAGTACTTAAAACGTCATTATAGGTTTCTTAAAAACGCCACTATAGAGTTTAACTTGATTTATAGTAAATCGAGTTTTAAAAGATGGGTATTTCCCTAATTAATTTGGGAAGAGAGGTATAAGGCTGTATAATTTGCCCGAAAAGGGCAAAGGCCAATTTTGTCCCTATCATTAAATCTGAAACTCGGAAGCTGAAAATAGAAAACCTGCGTAGAAGCGGATAAATGGCAAGCTCCAAGTGGCGGGTTTGTCTAAAATTAGCTGACAGGCCACATTACACATTAGCCTTAGGAATATGTTCTTATCTAAATTTGTTGTTCTTTTTTGTTTTTTGAGTAAATTAAATTTGTTGTTCTGACTCTGTGTGATTACAATATAAAATTACTTTGTAGTTTATACTGTTCTATGAGTTAAAATTAAATGCAGGCCAAATCCGGCCGTACCTAAGTAGAAATATACACATGATGCAAGCGACGTCCCTGAAGAGATGGATTATTTTGCAAACAGGAGCAGCCAATTGCTGACTGTATGCATGTTAAAGCATGCAGTAGTTGTTATAATAAAAATAACTGGTCCATTTTTGGTCATAAGAAGGCGCTTGACTTCTAGTTAAAGACAAGTGGTTCTATAGTCCATGCCTAAACCTAAGTTAATTTTAATGTATCATATATCAAATTTCACGACAGATTACAAGAAATTATTCTAATTGGTCCTTATATAGCAGGGGCGGCGGTACTTGAACGCCAGGGTGGTCCTGTCCTTATATAGGGGCGGCGGTACTTGTGGTCCTGTCCTTATATACTATATTATATAGGATGGGATTTTGAATTAAGCTAATAGAGGTAGATTTCCTATATAATGAACCATACCGACACAATTGGAAGGAGAAAAAAAAAAAAAAAAAAAAAACCCAAGCCAACTTCTTTATTCATTTTTTTTTTTTTTTTGGTGAGAAACAAACACACACACAGGGGAGAGGAAAAGATGTTCAAACACAAAGGCACACCATAACTCCACTTAAAAGTCATGATAACTTTTAAGGAATGATGAGACAAGTTATAATATATATAACACACTCTTTTAAGCAATGTTAAACAATTACCCATTCATTTTATTTATTTATTCATTTGTTGGTCTAGATAAAGCACCCAATAATTAATGTTCTTACCCTTTTTTTTTGAGAATGATTAATGTTCTTACCCTGATTGTGCACCAAAAGTTAAAAGGGACTTGCCATAAGAGCATGATTTTTTTTAGGGGGAAAAAAAAATCATTGGTTCACTAATACACCTTTGGTCAGAGACAATAGCCGCGAGGAGAGAAAAATAATTAAGAAATCATATTGTACTCTCTTCTTTGTTACGTGGAAAGAACAATAAGAAAAAGGAATGAAAGATATAACTCTTCTTGTCAAGAATTTATGATATTTTTTCAACGACACTCCAGGTTTGGATGAGTTCATAATTGGAGCGATCGTATAGCTATTATATAAATTTATTGTATAAGCTTATGAATTTGACAATTTGTACTAACTTTTTTCGTTTTTTAAATAGAGTTTCAACTTGTGAATTATGCTCTTTATCATCACAATAAAACACCAATCGGTTTTGACGTAGGTGGAGATTGAACCTCAAATATCTTATTCAATCATAAAATTTTTTTACCAGTTAAGTTAACTGGAACCCACAATATATACTAACTTTTAATTACAAAACAAAACATTATGTTATTGCTATGATTGTTATTGCATTTATTATTTTATCTAATTGTTTATATATCATTTATAATAAAATTGATAAGAGCTTTAACACTTTTCTTATATTTGAAATATATATAAAAATTATGGTAAAAAGTAAATTTACATTTTAAATTTAATGTAGGGATGTATAAAGAGAAAAGAAAATAAAAATAAAAATAGAGGATAGTGAGAAAGTCTATACTTACAAAAAAAAATTGACACTTGTTTATGTAACAAATTGCTAATAGTAGGTAAAAAAATGATATTAGTGATAAATATAAATGAGAACAGTACAAGCTTGTCACATCGACCGTCATACAAAATGTTGTCAATTTTTTTATTTATGTAGCATTTCTATATTAGTTTTCGGTTAGCTTAGGCTGCGTTTGTTTTAGTGGTAAAGGAAATCCGGAAAATATTTTACACCCTTGAGGATGTTTGGATGCGCATGAAAATTCGGTCAAACTGAAAACCAATTTCAGTTGACCGTAAAATAGGCACCCCAACTCTGTAAAATTGATTACATACTCATTTTACCTTCAAATGATTTCCAACCTCACTCAAAACTCAAGAACCCGAAGAGAGAGAGAGAGAGAGAGAGAGAGCACCAAAGGAATCAGACCAAACGTGCAAGCTTTGGTCGCCGTGCACCGGTGGCCGCCTAGCCAAGCTCCGGCCAGCCCAGATCGTGCCACCCCCACCGCCCAGATCACGCCACCCCATCGCCCAGATCATGCACCGGCCAAACACCTAAGACCCACAAACACTGGTCCACCCAGATCTCAGCCCACCCTTCCCTCATCATCGATCCACCTCTCCAATCGCCAGTCATGCATCGACGAGCTCCAATCTTGACAATCGACCGTAGGCTGTGCTCCACCAGGCTCTCCGATCTTGACAATCGACACTCCGATCCTCTCTTTCCCGATCTCTCTTTCCCTCAATCTCTCACTCTTTCTTCCCCCTCTCACTGAGTTTGTGAATAAAATGATGTTTTTATTTTGATTTTTTGTTGTGTTAAGTTTATATTTTAAATTTTCCGGTTATAAAATTTGTTTTGGAGCTGAGAAAATGGCTAAGAAAATGTGAAAATTTTGTAGGAAAATAGCATTTTCAGAATGTTATCAAACACTGAAAATTGTTTTCTAATATAATTTTTAAAATGCAACCAAACACTAGAAAATATTTTCCTTCCCCGAAAATATTTTCACCTGAAAATATTTTACACCCGGAAAATATTTTATACTGAAACAAACGCAGCCTTAATTGATAAAGTTTCTGATGGTAAAATAAGAGATCTGGAATTCAATTTTTGCCTACACCAAAAATTGACTGGTGTCTTGATCTAATTATAAAAAATTATCATCAAGAGCGAAATCTGTTAGTTAAAACTCACTTAAAAAAAGAAAAAGAAAAAAAGAGTTGCATTTCTCTAGGATAAAAGGTTGGAAGGTAGCTGCACCCACTCGTAAAGTTAAAAGGCTAGTTACAACAATGTCAAATGTAAAAATTGACGAAGATTGGAGTCATTGGACCACCCACCACACTATAATAAAAACGTTCTCTCATTCCTTCCCTCCTTATTGACTTCTTAAGGCTGTTCGACAAAAGAAAAACCTGTCTCTCACGCCTAACGCACTAAATTTGACAGAGACAAATAGCCTTTCGCTGAGAGAAACAGATTGAGACTGCCACTCCCACTCCCACTGCCTACGTACGCAAAAACGTTTGAGAATTCAAACCGGAAATGACTGTATCCGTAAACTCCGGCACCGCAAAACTAGCTTTCCTTGTTGATTACGATTACGAAGCTCATGAGGTTTCGCAACGCTTAGTCGACGCTGCGCACAACGACGATTCGGAGTTGGTTTATGAGTGCATCGCTAACCCTTGCGTGGACGTGAATTTCATCGGAACTGTGAGCCTGAAGGCGAAGAAGACACAGATTGTGTTGCACGAGGAATCGGCTCACGAGGTCTGCGTTGAGTACGAGGAGTTCAAAACTGAGGTTACTGCTCTGTTCCTCGCTGCTCATTCTGGAAATTTGACACTAGTCAGAAAGCTATTGGTAATGCATCCTCACCAATCACCATTTTTTTTTAAAGCAAAATTAGTTTGTGACTTGGTTAGATTATTACGTGGATGTTTTATTTGATTTATTATTAAAAATGGAAAACTGATAATTCGATTTTTTCAACGAAATCTTTACAATCATTTGCAGATACTATCTATCAAAATTTGCAGGTACTTGAAAGAATTTGAAATGGAAATTACTAAGAGCCATAAATGATTGAGAAGTGGTAAACCCATAATATTTTCACAACAAATTATAAATAATTAGTTATTATTGATTCTAATTTAAACTTACCAGTGAAATTATTTTCTTACTCTACTAGTAACAACTCATTATTTAGAATTTATTATGAAAATATTACAAAAATATTATTGACATAAAATTTCTTTAAATTAATTTACCATTTTTGTACAAATAATTAATATAAAAATAAAATGTGGTGTTAATGATTGGTCAATTAATAGTTTGTTCGCATTGCTCATTTGAAAATTTGAATACACTGATATTTATGGAGTGTCATTAGTGAGGTGAGTTGTAAGTTGTAACTGACAGGAGAGATTACGTGACATATGGTGATTCTTATCGGATCTTTTGTGCAAGTGTAGACACTACAATGAAGAATAAAATCACGTCACGTTTATATAAATATAGCCATTTTCTTACTTTTGCTTTATTTATATTTTTGTCGCACAGATTTTCTTACACCTCGTTCTTTATTTAGAAAATACACATCACTTGTACACTTATACAAACATACATATGTGATATGTAGGCTTAGGCCGAATTCTGTTGTTTGTTCTTAGTTCTTAATGTATTTACCTTTTACCAAAAAAAAATAAAAAACCTTTTCTACCCAAAAAAAAAAATGTCTCTCAGTCGCGCCTGCTTTATGCTGACGGTTCTAGGCTTCTAGCAATAGGATTTTGTTACTACTCCTATTAACTTTATTAGGAATTTATTATTATTAGACTTTTTACATGTGTTAAGAGGTTTTAAAATTTTAAATTTGATGATAAGGTGGAGTTATGTCTAGGTAAGAAATAATTAGTAATTATCAGGGACAAATTCAGTATTTTAAGTTAGAGGGGGCTAGAGTATAAGTAAAAAAAATATATATATATATATATATATCAAATAGACATTCATATAGTATTAACAAAAAAAAAATAGTATTAACAAATTATATATACACAAAATCATTGTTTCTTAATACATTATAATGTAATCATCTATCAATAAATACTAATAATAATAACAACTAACCTCATCTCACATGCGATAAAGCTCTTATTTATTTATTTTGAGTTTAATGTAATTTTTCAATTTGAATTTATCTATTATTAGTGAGGTTATACAGGAAAGGATTTTTAAGAAACTAAAATTTAGGGTATGTTTGGTAGACTGTAATAGTCACTTTAATGTAATAGTTATTTTTATGATTTAGCTATTCAATAGTTTAACTATGTTTTTATTACATGGAATAGTTATTCTTTATGAATAGTTATTCTTTAAAATTAAGAATAATTATTTGTCTCTAAAAGGGATGTAATAGGCTAATAGCTATTCTTTGGTAGGTGTATTAATTTTTAAATTAATATATTTCCAAATAAACAAACTTTCAACGTGCACAAAACAATTATGAAAATAAAAAATCACTAAAAAATAACTAATCTCTTTTCAAATTTAAAAAATATTATTTTTTAGGAAATATAATTATATGAATAAGATATCTCCTAAAATATAACTTAAGTTCGATTTAAATGTTTTCATTCCATTGTCTTCAGGGTTTTCATTATTGTGTTGTCACCAAACAAATGAATAGTAATAAGCATTACATTACAACATTCTGTATTTATTGTAATACCTATTCTTATTCTTATGTAATTACCGTTACAGTCTACCAAACGTGCCCTTAGGATTTCAAATGAAGCAAACAGCTGGGTTTAATGTGTGCTAGTTTTTAAGAAAAAATGTATCAAACGTACGTAAAATATATTTAAATAGAGAGTGTGCTAATTTTTAGGAAAAAAGTTACTCTTATAGATTTTTTTTTTTTAAAATTTTGTTGAATTACAATTTTAACCCTAATTTTTATTTTTTAACAATAAGGATTATCTAATTAAATTAGGGGTATTTTTGACATTTTTTGAAGTCATAACTAACTTTCTAAATCCTCTTAATAATAATAATAATAATAATAATGTATCAAATGTACATGAGATATATTTAAATAGAGAATATGCTAATTTTTAGGAAAAAAGTTAATCTTATAGTTTTTTTTTTTGACTTATAATTTTAACCCTAATTTTTATTTTTTAAGAATAAGGATTATCTAATTAAATTAGGGGTATTTTTTACATTTTTTGAAGTCATAACTAACTTTCTGAATCCTCTTAATAATAATAATAATAATAATAATAATAATAATAATGTTTTTTTTTAATACTAGGCTAGCTAGGATTTTTATTTATTTTTTTGAAGTTAGAGCATTTACAATAGTGATGCTAAAAAATTTAACTTTTAACACCTCAAAAAACTATTTTATCTATTTTTACTTTATCTATTTAGCTTTTAACATCTCACATTGTATCAACATATTGCTAACATGTGAATTAATAAATAAATAAAACCATCACCCTCAAAAAATTTAGCTTAATAAATAAATATTGAGCTCCTTGTAGTTGTTAATAAAGCCAAGTTCAACTCAGTATATGCCCAATGTGGGACTCATCACACACTCACACATGTCACACAATCAATCAAATTGGGGAGTCACAATATTATAGGATTAATTTTGACAAAACATAAAATAGACACTAAAGAGATTGTTGTTGGTGTTGTTGATATTAATTGAGTGACAGAAATGGACTAATGGTAGCATTAATGCAATATGGCTTGTGTCTGCGTTCTTTGACAGATTGAGGGAGCTAATGTGAACCAGAAACTGTTCCGGGGCTATGCAACAACAGCAGCAGTGAGGGAGGGTTTTTTGGAGGTTCTGGAAGTGCTTATCAATGCAGGGGCATCTCAGCAGGCATGTGAGGAGGCATTGTTGGAGGCAAGCTACGTGGGGTTGGCCAGGCCAGTTGAGCTGCTTATGGACTCTAACATGGTCCGCCCGCAAGTTGCTGTGCATGCCCTTGTCTCTGCGTGCTGCAGAGGATTTGTCGATGTTGTTGATGCACTCGTCAAGGTAATTCACTTATGCTTTGAGAGTTGAGATAAAGAATGCATAGATTTAGTAAATAAACTGTTGTATCTGGTTAGATTCTAGTTGATTAGCTGTAGGAATTGTAGTGATTGTGAGTTGTGACACTGATATTAAGATGATGAAATGAGCTTTATGAGCCCTCTTTTATTGTATGAAACCACTCATTGTAAATTGACCAACTTTCTTAATTTATATTTCCCTTGAATTTAGGGACCAAAACTGAGTTTTGATTGCTGTCTCATCCAGAACCAAATCCAATTAATTTGTCCACAGACCTTTAATCCGATGAATGCAGATTAGTTAGGAAGATATATATATATATATATATATATAGGTGAAGAATAGTAAAACTTTGGGTGTATTGATTTGTGAAGGTAGATATTCACAATTTTATTTTATTTTTTGAGAGAGATTTGATAACCGAACTCTAGGATTTTCTGAACAACTCATTCTTCAAACAAAGATATCCTAATTTTGTCACAATGTAAAGCATTGTCTTTTGAGAAATTGAAAATGCTTATTTTTTTATTCTTGGCAGTGTGGATTGGATGCCAATGCAACTGATAGGGTGCTGCTTCAATCTTCCAAGCCATTTCTGCACACCAATGTTGACTGTAATGCACTTGTTGCTGCCATTCTTAGCCGGCAAATTTCTGTTGTCAGATTGCTATTGCAGGTGGGCCTCTTCGTGCATGGTGTAACATGTGAAGTATGGATATGCTCGGAGTAACTGGTGTAACATTGGTAGTTGGAAATTGACATCTAGCATACCAGTTGGACTGTTTACTTATGAAAGCATTTTTATTGCAAAAAATATGTAACTTCAATCTACTATGGTATTCACCTTCTTTGTCACTGGAAAACAGGTGGGCGTCAGGACAGACATCAATGTGAAAGTAGGTGCTTGGTCATGGGATATGGATACAGGAGAAGAATTCCGGGTGGGTGCAGGACTAGCCGAGCCTTACCCTGTCACCTGGTGTGCTGTGGAGTACTTTGAAGCCAGCGGTGCAATCTTGCATATGCTCCTCCAACATCTCTCCCCTAACAGCGCTCACTGTGGGAGGGCTCTCATCCATCATGCCATTCTATGTAACAATGCAAGAGCAGTCGATATCCTGTTAAGTTATGGTGCAGATGTAGAATTTCCAATGACAACTTCAAAAACCAAGTTATACGCCATTCATTTGGCAGCACGGCTTGGGTATGCTAAAATTCTTCAATGTTTGATAAATGCTGGCTGCAATCTTAACTCTCAAACTGAATCTGGGGAAACTGCATTAATGATATGTGCTAGACGTAAGCATGAAGAGTGCCTAAAAATTCTGGCATCAGTGGGTGCTGATTTTGGTTTGGTCAACACAGCTGGACAATGGGCAAGCTCAATTGCTTACACAACTCAGTGGACTCTTGGCTTCCAGCAAGTAGTAGTAGATGTAATTCAAGCCAATAAGGTTGTTCAGTCAAGCAATGCCTCAGTATTCTCCCCTCTAATGTTTGTAATTCAAGCTAATGATATTGAAGCTTTGAAGAAACTCATCAAGAAAACAGACATTGATCTAGATGTGCAAGATGCAAATGGATTCTCAGCTGCCATGGTGGCTGCAAAAAATGGTCATGTTGAGGCCTTCCGGTTGCTTGTTTATGCTGGGGCTAACATAAAACTGCGTAATAGATATGGTGAGACAGCAATGAACCTATTTGAAGTAAACCAAAACAGTGAATCCTTTGCAAGATTGATGATTGAATATGCAATAGATAGAGGATATGATGGTTCTGGTGGATTTTATGCTCTACATTTTGTTGCTCACCGTGGAGACATCAGTTTTGTTTGTAAATTAACAAATAGGGGATATGATGTTAATGCCTTAGACGATGATGGATGTACCCCACTGATGTTAGCAGCGAAAGGAGGCCATGGTAAGTTGTGTGAACTTTTGATCTCATGTGGAGCAAGATGTGACATAGAGAACGAGAGACATGAGACTGCACTCTTGCTAGCAAGAAAAAATGGTTTTGGAAATGAGGCAGAGCGTGTGATATTTGATGAGCTTGCTCAAACCTTAGTACTAGGTGGTGCTCATGTAAAGAAGCACACAAGGTATGGTAAAGGAGCTCCTCATGGTAAATTGTTGAGCATGGTAGGGAATGTTGGGATTTTACGGTGGGGGAAATCGAGTAAGAGAAATGTGATTTGTAAGGGGGCTGAGGTTGGGCCCAATGCAACATTTCGTAGGAATTGTCGGAGGAAGTGTGATGTTGATGAACCAGGAATTTTCCATGTGGTGACTACAAAAAATAAGGTGGTGCATTTTGTGTGTGATGGTGGGGTTGAAATGGCTGAGTTATGGGTGAGGGGAATCAAACTTGTGACAAGAACAGCTCTTTTTGGAAAGGAGCAAAGTAGCCTGTAAATAGTGAGCTTTGTTTTCACAATCATGTGAGGAGTTGGAAAATACTTCATCTTCTTGTTTTTTCCTGTGTTATAAATTATAATACTCCCCTTGCATTGTGAAAATTTTAATTGCAGGATGAAATGTTTTTCTTGGGGATGACGGTTTCCATTAGATTTTCTGCATATATTTGACATAACTTCTTACAGAAATTAACAATATTTACAAAGAGAGAAAATGATGCAGAACATGGATAGAAAAATAAGGATAAAAGAGAAAGAAAAGGAACAACAAATCAAATCCTAGGCTTCACCACCAAGAATCTGCCTGCAAACCCTAGGCATCACTCGTTTGACATCACCACCAAACATAGAGAACAAAGGACAAGACATATTCTCAACTCATTATAAATTCTTATTCAAAATTCTCTGCTTTCACAATTACAAGAACACTAGTTTAATGGAGTTTAAGAATTACACTAATATGGAATATGCCTAATCAAATCCCTTAAAACCTCAACATTCAAAACTAAATTCAAAATTCAAATTCAAAAATAATTTCAAATTTAAAAACAAAATCTTAAATGAATTTGGTGCCTCTTGCATCAGAAAAGGATACTGAGTGATTGGCTGTACACAACATATGTTGAACTTGTATCCATTACATAAATTAGAGGTGGGTGGCAATCTTCTTTTTGCCTTCAATAGCAACTAAACAAGTTTTCCATACTATTATCTCTTTTGGGGTGAAAATAACACACACACACACACACACACATATATATATAAAAGGAAAAAGTTAATGGATGAAAATAACATGTATAAGGGAAAAGTTAATGGATAAGGGTATTGGTTTCGATAATATTTTAAAAAAAAAATTTATGAAAAAAAAAATTGATTTTTTTGACATCTTGTTTATATTTCACATTAAAAAGTTATCAATTTTTTTTTAAAAAAATAATACATTACAAATGCCCTAAGGCTACCTGTTAAACAGACCCAATACACTACAAAAAAAACACAAATTATACCGGCAATTTCTAAAATTGCTACTTAGATCGCCCATGATGGCACTTTTAGTGTAAAAAGACAAAGTCTTTGACTTTTTGTTGACATTTTAAAATTTTGACACAAAATTTGCAAGCCTCACAAATTTACACCTCATTATATTTATTTTTTAATTATAAAATTTTGACCAAGTACTATAAGGATTCAAGATCCTTGCCATCTTATAGGGCACGTTTGGTACACTGTAATAGTTATTACATTGTAATAAGAATAAATATTACAAGTAATACAAGAAGTTGGAATGACATAACTATTCCTATTCATTTGTTTGGTGATAACACTGTAATGGAAGCTTGAATCTATGTTAAGATGGTGGAATGTCATTATATTTTTGTCAAATTTCCAAAATTGCCTGTAGGAGCATTGGGCTTAGGAGTTCATTATTTATGTATATATTGGGCTTAAGGCCCAAGCCGAAGACTAGAAGTCATCCAATGATGAGTAAACATTGTCAAGAGAGTCCGTGTTAGTAGAAGAAGAAGTTAGTTTTAGGCTGCGTTTGGTTCGATGTAAATCGAATTTCGAGTGTAAAATGAATGCAGGGGAAAATATTTTCGGGAAAGGAAAATATTTTCAAGTGTTTGGTTGCATTTCAAAAAATGCTTTGGAAAATATTTTCTAGTGTTTGGTTGTGTTCCTAAAAATACTCTAGAAAACCCATTTTTATCATGTTTCTCACATTTTCTTAGGATCCAAACATATATTATTACAGAGAATCAAAATATATAAACAATCAAAGAAACAAAAATCAAAACAAAAAAAATCAGAAAAGCAACGAAGCGTGAGAGAGGGACTTAAGTGACAGAGAGAGAGAGATCGACGGTGGCTAGTGGGGGTTTGAGAAATGGGTTTGACGAATGGGTTCGTCGGAGTAGTGGGTTCGTCGAAGTGGGTTTGAGGAATGGGTTTTCTAGGTTTCTGGGTTTTGGGTTGAGTTTGAACAAGAAAAAATGGAGGGGACGACGAAGTTGGAAGGGACGATTCGCTGGTGCTTTGGGCATTGCTCGACGAACAAGCTTGGTCCTGGGTAGGTAGAGGACGAGATTGGTTTTGGGTGGATCAGTCTTGGGTGGTAACGATTTAGATGGTGGCACCGATGAGCTTCCAGCGATGACTACGGGTGCAACTTGTCGGTGCTTCTAGTGGATCGGTCTTGCTCTTTCTCTCTCTCTCTCTCTCTTTGGGTGTCTATGAGTTCGGAAATGATTTGAAGGTAAAACAAAAATGTAAATCATTTTCCAGGTCAAAGGCCTTATTTTACGGTCAAAGTTATTCATTTTTCGGAAAAATTTATTTTACATGTACACCCAAACATGCTGCTGGGTGTAAAATGAATTCCGAAAATCATTTACACCCAAAACAAACGCACCCTTAGTCACAATGGCCCAAGTGGGTGGTCCAAGGATGAATGCATCCTCAGCTAATCAGAGTTGAGGTCCGAATAGGTAGTCTGCCGTCCAGGGGAACGTTCTAGGAAGTTCCGTTGGTACATATAAACATTGCAGAGATATATGATAGGGGAGAGTCCTAAAATATTTAAGGGGAAAGTTGCTACCACCGCATTAAATACTCCGCAGCTAATTCTTTGGCCGCATTAATGTGGAGGTGATACCTAAACAGTGGTATTTAGCCTTACAGCTATTACATAAAGACTTTAGGAAGGTGCTGATGGGACAAGTATCAAGAAAAACCATCTGGTCTACAGGTGGAGGGTAAAGATGAAAGGGGAAAAAAGTATAAAAGGAGGAGGAAGCAATGAGAGAGGGAGATCGAGAAATTAAGAGAAAAAGACTATAGCAATCACAAATTGCATTTGTAACCTAACTTGAGAGAAATATATAAGAACTGATCTCCTTGGATTGTGTCGATGACGATTTTCTTTAGTACAAGCTTGTCTTTTTTCATTCTTTTGTGATCTGAATCTACTTTAGTAATTGTCTGATTCGTTAAGGCTAAGTTTTTCCAACTTACTCTCTACAAATTCATTGTTTTGAGTTTTTTGGGCCTAAGTTTATCCACCTTGTGGGCTAGAGACTCAAATCTAGTCCTTACAATGCCATTTTAAAAAAGATATATATTTTACAATATGGCTTAAAATCTATCCTTTTATAAATTGAAAAAAATATGTATATGATTAATTGATTAGTATTATTTTTATTAATTAATCTTGTATGGTCAGTTTTGGCGGCCCAAGCCCAAAGTATGGATTCAGCGCCCACTGAGCCCAAAACAATAAATTTTGTAGAGAGTGGGTGAAAGAGCTAGGCTAATAATGAGAGTAACAGTATCAAACGGCCACACCAATGGGAGAATTTGGATTAATATGTCCTCGGACTGATAGAAATGCCATGTCCGAAGAGGTGCCTTTCATTGATAATTCAATATTACAATTCTTGGAGCTACAATAATCAAATATCTTCCTTTCTCTCCCCCCCATACTATCAGAGGCTTCCTTCCCTTATATAGTACTGCCTTCCTACATCTTCTCCGTCCACTTGTTCATCATCCAGGCGTCCACTTGAGTGCATGTCCCATCACCCCACTCTTAGCCTTATGTGAGTGGTGGTAGCTGAGAAAGCACTGTTCAGGGGTCTTATCCACATAAATGCGGCCAGAAAGGTAGGTGCAGTGCATTAAATGTGGTGGCTGAAATATGCCTCTTTGATATTTTTCTGTTCCCATTATCTTTACGCGCGTCTAAGGTTCCTCTCTCTCTTAACACTTGTCAAGCAGGTCGCTTGAACCTCCCAAGCTCGTGTTGGATCAAACCTCTTCGGATCCGAGGATGTTGGACTGCTCGGACATATGAACATCTCCTCGGATAGTACACGTTCATCTCTAGGCATTCCCCTTTGACATGGGCCGGACTGAAGACCTTGCCTCCTCGGACGAAAAGTGTTCCTCATTCAGGGCCTTGGGCCCAATAAGTTGGGTTGGGTTTTTCTCCCCCCACAATAGCCCCTCAAAATTGTATTTTTTCATTCGTATCCGAAGAGAAAAAGTAGAATTTTGACTTGCCATGGAGCAAAGGCCTGCAAACAGGTAGATTCGAACTGGCACGTGCATAAATGTAGGAACTGTCGCTTCATTAATGCCGCTGCGGTTTCCTCATTTCCCAGGCGCTGCATTAATTGCACCAGGTGGCGCTTTGTCCTTCATATCCAATGGTGACTGACTAATCCAACGGTTGCGGTTTTTCTTCGAAATTTGGGCGGGAGTGCCCCTGACCCTTCGTTTGACCCCGTATAAAGCTTCAGAGGTCATTATTCCTTCCTCACTTTGCGAATCTTCAGACGCTCCAGAGAGAAACAAACGCGCCGCTTCGTCCAAACTTCTGAGTCGCTGCTTTCAGGTCTTCCCAGAGTCATCAAGAACCTTCCTACAAGCCTGAAATCTTCTTTCCGATTTGGTCCCGGTGAGTCATCGTTCACCAAGCCATTTAATTTTCTCTTCGGCCAACAGTTTCGTCTAAGCACCATGGGAAAGCTTGAGTACATGGTGGATACCCCTGAGCGACTAGAAGCATTTAGGGCCACGTATCGCATACCTCCCAACGTGGGTGTGAGGTATTGCCCCCCAGAAAAGATTCTAACAGACCGGAAGACGGGAGAGGTGGTTATTCCCCTTATTGCCTTCAAAGAAGGGGGAATGACCATTCCCATGGGTCCTATCACCATTAGCTATCTCCGAAACCATAGGCTCACTCCCTGGCAGTGCGCACCCAACATGTTTAGGATTCTAGGGGCCATTGAGGACCTTAACCTTCACCTAGGATTAGGCCTCACCTGGCTCGACGTAGTACATCTGTACGAATGCCATAGCCAGCGAGACGTGGGATATTACCTGAAATCCCGGTCGGACGTGGTCAGGCTCATTTCTTGCCTCCCCAAATCCAACAAAGGGATGAAAGACGACTATGTGATCGTCTCGGGCGCATGGCATGACGGCCATCACTGCCCAACCAAGCATGGAAAGCCAGGTGGGCCATGTTAGATTTAGGCACATTAACTATAGGCCTAGGGTCCTCGTCCTTTAATCGTTTTTGGTTTCCTTTGTACTGCTATTTGCGAGTCTCTAACATAGCTTTGCTGTGCCTTGGAACAGATAAAAACTTCGTAGCTCCTCGGCTGAGTCTTACGAACGTCGCTGCCCTCAATTTCCTGTTGAGATCTGAGATTTTTGTGAGCGAAGACGGGCAGCTCCGATCAGCTCCTCTTATTCTGGGCTACACAGGAAATCCAAAGGGTTTCCAACCAGTCGGCAACGCAATTGTCCAAGGAGACCGCCTCCTTGCCCGTATTGACGTCGGTCAGAAGGGTTTTTTGGCGTCATATGATCTAGAGCCCGTACCACATCCACGCCCTCAAGCTATACCCCCTCTCGTCCAACCACTCCAGCAAGTCCCTCTCGGACAAGCAGCTGAAGGCGAAGGGGTCGGTTCTTCCACCTCCTCGCTAGAGGAACAGATAGATAGATTCCAATTTGGGGGTGAGGGTTCAAGAGCCGATCGAGTGATAGAGGTTTCGGACGCTGAGGAGGATACCGACAAGCAATCGGGCATTCACCTTAATCTATTAGCTGCTCATTCTGAAGGCTCTTCGGACGACAATATGGACCTGAGGATTTTGATGAAAGGCAGGGGGAAAAAACCCGAGCAGAAAGACGCTGGGTCGTCAAAAGTGGTAGTGACACTGCCTCCTGCGCCCACGCAAGTTCCTGACCCAAGTCTGAAGCCCATTCCGGACTTAAAGAAGAAAAGGCCCCACGTTGAGGTTGGGGAAAAACAAAAGCTGCCAGACAAGGGGGCTAAGCAGCAGAAAGTGGTGGATAGCCGAGCCTATAGGGCTTCATCCACTGAAAGCCGAGAAGAGGCTTTTGTGGCAAATGTACGCCGAGGGGGAGGACCGAGAATCTGGTCTCCCAAGTTGGAGCTGGAGGGCGCTCCAATCCTGTGGGATACCTCCCTCAGGAATTATGACGGAGGGAGGGCGGGCTATGTAGCTGAAGCCTTGCAGCAACCACTCCTCCTCCCCCACGACATGGAGTCCTACAGGCGCTTTAACCAGCAGGAGCTCTTCATGTCTCTTAAGAGGGACCTAGCCATGGTAAGTGCACCATTTATGAGTTTAAGTTTTATACTTGATTGGCTTCGTTTTTCTCCTTAACAGTGAAAGTGTTGTCATGCAGATTACTCAGCAAGTCTATGTGGCTGAGGGGTTGAACAAGGAGTCCTGGATCAAAGCCCAAGCAGCGATCCAGTCCCAGCATGAGGCAGAGACATCCCTTGGAAAGCTGAAGGAGGAGCATTCTCAGATGTCCGAGGAGCTTAAGGAGGCGATCTCCCAGAAGCGAAGCCTCGATGCTGGGCTTAAAAATGTTGAAAAACAGGTTGAGGAGCAGCGAAAACTGCTGAATGCCTCGGAGGTCAATTTGGCGACCGAACGGGAGCTGGTGAAAGGACTCAGGGCCGAGCTGCAAAAGGCCAGGGATAACGCCAAAGCATTCGAGCAGAAGGTTCAATTGGCCAAGGAGTCAATTGAAACCGAGAAGAAGGCAGCGTACCAGTTGGGGGCAGATGTGACAGCGCGGGAACTCACTGAGCAGTTTGCCTCTGTTTGTCGCGAGTACTGCGACAAAACCTGGGAAAAAGCCTTGGACGCAGCTGGGGTACCCTCGGACTCTCCCTTGAGGTTACCTGGGAGCATCTACTATGATCCTGATATCCAAGAAATCCCAGTGGATGATCCCTCTGCCCCCCACCCTCCTGAGGCTTCTGGGCCAAGCCAGGCCGATCAGGCTCCTCCGTCCACTCTTGGTGCAAGCAAGGAAACTGGTCAGCCAGGCACCAAAGATAGGCCAGCTGAACCAGCCAAAGGCAAAGACCAAGGGTCAGGCGGAGAGAAAATTTCTTCTGAGCCCAAGGAAAAGCCTACTGAAACTACTGCTCGGACAAGCCAGGCTGCTGACCCCGTGCTTCCTCCAGCGAAAGAATAGATATATAGGGTTTTTATTTTGCACTTGCACTCTTGTTCTTTGTTTAAGAAACTGTAATCCTTTCTTTCTTGTTTTGCTGATTAAGTACATACTTTTCGTTGAATGGAATGGCTCCCTATTTGTCTTTTGATGTCTTTGATACATGCTTTATCACTTACTGTTTCCGTATATACAATCATACATTGCAATTGTGACATAATAATATAAACAACTTGACTGATACATCATACTGGTGGTATGAGTAATGAAAATTAAAATTGAAAAAGGTAGGCCGAGTAAGAGTTATTGACGAGAAATTATTAGAATAAGTGCATACGCGAGTTTCGCATGTCCTTCCAAGTAAAACATAAGGTATTACCCCTCGGTTTCACACTAAACGTAACGGAGGAAGACATTTATAACTTAGAACCAATTTAAGCTCAATCAGGAGTTTTAGCACTAAACCCCAGTGACAGCAACTGCGCGGGGGGGGGGGGGGGGATATCGACTAACCTGTCGTTTGGTTCAAGGATCATGGGGTTCGACTGTATTCGAGTGTTAGCTAACACTAATCACTTGGTCCGAGGACTATGTGCATGATTGGATTTAAGTTTAAACACTATAGAAATGTAACTGAGTGCTAACTAACCCAAATCATCTGGTCCGAGGACTACATGCATGATTGGATTTAAGTTTAAACACTATAGAAATGTAACTGAGTGCTAACTAACCCAAATCATCTGGTCCGAGGACTACATGCATGATTGGATTTAAGTTTAAACACTAGAAATGTAACTGAGTGCTAACTAACCCAAATCATCTGGTCCGAGGACTACATGCATGATTGGATTTAAGTTTAAACACTATAGAAATGTAACTGAGTGCTAACTAACCCAAATCATCTGGTCCGAGGACTACATGCATGATTGGATTTAAGTTTAAACACTAGAGAAATGTAACTGAGTGCTAACTAACCCAAATCATCTGGTCCGAGGACTACATGCATGATTGGATTTAAGTTTAAACACTATAGAAATGTAACTGAGTGCTAACTAACCCAAATCATCTGGTCCGAGGACTACATGCATGATTGGATTTAAGTTTAAACACTATAGAAATGTAACTGAATGCTAACTAACCCAAATCATCTGGTCCGAGGACTACATGCATGATTGGATTTAAGTTTAAACACTAGAGAAATGTAACTGAGTGCTAACTAACCCAAATCATCTGGTCCGAGGACTACATGCATGATTGGATTTAAGTTTAAACACTATAGAAATGTAACTGAGTGCTAACTAACCCAAATCATCTGGTCCGAGGACTACATGCATGATTGGATTTAAGTTTAAACACTATAGAAATGTAACTGAGTGCTAACTAACCCAAATCATCTGGTCCGAGGACTACATGCATGATTGGATTTAAGTTTAAACACTATAGAAATGTAACTGAGTGCTAACTAACCCAAATCATCTGGTCCGAGGACTACATGCATGATTGGATTTAAGTTTAAACACTATAGAAATGTAACTGAGTGCTAACTAACCCAAATCATCTGGTCCGAGGACTACATGCATGATTGGATTTAAGTTTAAACACATGAGAGAATACTTTACGCAGAGAATTGACACGTCGGTTGAAGAAGAGACTTGGTCAATAAAAGTACCTCTTGAGATTATTTACATTCCATGGGCGCGGTATTACATGACCATCTAGGTCTTCTAAGAAATATGCCCCAATGCCTGCTCCTGAGGTAATACGATATGGTCCTTCCCAATTGGGTCCAAGTTTTCCCCAAGCAGAGTTTTTTGCAGTGCCTACAACTTTCCTCAACACTAGATCACCAGGCTCTAGTGGCCTCAGCTTTACGTTAGAATCATAGCCTTGCCTGAGTTTCTGTTGATAATGTGCCAGCCGAACCATTTCATTCTCCCTTCTTTCCTCAATCAAATCTAAACTCTTCTGTAATTGCTTATCGTTATCGGCCGGACTGAATGAACTAGTTTTCATCGTTGGGAACCCGGTCTCCAAAGGAATGACGGCTTCAGCCCCATAGGTCATTGAGAAGGGTGTCTCCCCAGTAGATCTGCGAGGCGTAGTCCTGTAGGCCCAAAGTACGTGCGGCAGTTCGTCTACCCATTTGCCCTTTGCATCATCCAACCTCTTCTTTAAGCCATTTAGTATGACCTTGTTGATGGCTTCTGCCTGTCCATTACCCTGAGGATAGGCTGGAGTGGAGTATCTGTTCAAAATTCCCAGCTCACTGCAGTAGTTCCTAAATGCCCTGCTATCAAACTGCAAACCGTTGTCCGAGATGAGAGTGTGAGGAATTCCAAACCGGGTGACAATATTCTTCCACACGAATTTTTGCACATCAACGTCTCTGATATTGGCTAAAGGCTCAGCTTCAACCCATTTGGTAAAGTAGTCTGTTCCGACCAGGAGGTATTTCTTGTTTCCTGCAGCTTTGGGGAAGGGTCCCACAATATCCAAACCCCATTGGGCGAAAGGCCATGGGCTAGATAACGGATTAAGTTTTCCCCCTGGCTGGTGAATGTTTGGAGCGAAGCGCTGACATTGATCACACTTTTTAGCGTATTCGTGTGCCTCCTTTTGCATGTTAGGCCACCAATAGCCTTGGGTGAGGGCTCGGTGAGCCAAGGACCTGCCTCCAGTGTGGCTCCCACAGATTCCTTCGTGCAGCTCTTCTAGCAACGTCTCAGTTGCCTTGGGATGCATGCATAACAAGTATGGCCCCGAGTAGGAGCGTCTATAAAGTTTCTGGTCCTCGGATAACCAGAACTTAACCGCCTTCCTTCGAATTTTATCAGCTTCTCCCCTATCTTCAGGCAATACATCTTCTTTGAGAAATCTGACTAGAGGGTCCATCCAGCACGGCCCGGCTCTGACCTGGTGAACCTGAACTGCCCCTGACTTCGCCTCTGTAGGCTTGTGCAAATCCTCGACGAGGATGACCTTTGGAAGGTCTTGTGCCGAAGAGGTGGCAAGCGTCGCTAGGGAGTCAGCATGTGAGTTGCCACTCCTGGGGATATGCAGCAAACTGAAAAAGTCGAACCCTGACTGCAGCTGTTTAACACGACCCAGGTACCCCTGCATTCTTTCGTCCTTTGCCTCGAACTCGCCTTGTACTTGTCCTACTACCAATCTTGAGTCCGAGAACAATTCCACGGACTTCCCCCCCATCTTATGGACCATCGTCATCCCCATCAGTAGGGCCTCATACTCCGCCTCATTATTCGTTGCCGAGAAGCCCAGCCTTAATGACTTCTCGATGATGATTTTCTCGGGGGATATCAGTACCAGCCCAACTCCAGATCCTTTTTGGTTTGCCGCGCCATCAACGTACACTTCCCAATGGGAGGGATTCTGTTGGGAGACCAGGCCAACTGATTTTTCATCCATGCCTGACGTGGGCTTTACTTCTTCTAACTGGGGCTCCGTGAACTCAGCCACCAAATCTGCGAGGACCTGTCCCTTGACCGAGGTGCGGGGCATATATCTTATATCGAAAGCCCCTAAGATTGTACCCCACTTGGCAATCCGACCGGTGTAGTCAGCACTTCGGAGTATAGCTTTGAGTGGGAGTTGTGTGAGAACGATGACCGTGTGGGCTTGGAAATAGTGGGGCAGCTTCCGTGTGCCCAGCACTACTGCCAGGATGGCCTTCTCCAGAGGCAAGTAGCGAATCTCGGCCTCATGTAGCGACTTGCTTACGTAATAAACAGGCCTTTGCACACCAGAATCTGATCGTATCAACACCAGGCTCACTGCATAGGGAGCTACAGCTATGTAGGCGAACAGTACCTCATCAGGCTCAGGACTGGACATGATAGGTGGCCGAGCCAGATAATCCTTAAGTTGCTGGAATGCAGAAGCACATTCCTCAGTCCATTCGAATCCCTTCCACTTGTTGAGTAGGGAGAAAAAGGGACGACACCTGTCTGCTGATCTAGAGATGAACCGATTGAGGGCAGCGGTCATTCCGGTTAGCTTCTGAACCTCCTTGGGGTTCCGAGGAGCTCGTAGATCGTTGATGGCCTTTATCTGGTCGGGGTTGACTTCGATTCCTCTGTGCGTGACCATGTATCCTAAAAATTTTCCGGACCCTACCCCAAACGAGCACTTAGAAGCATTCAATCGTAGCTTGTACTTTCGTAGAATCCCAAAGGTAGTTTCAAGGTCCTTCACATGCTCAGCTATAACTTTGCTCTTCACCACCATGTCATCTATGTAAACCTCGATATTCTTGCCCAGCTGTGGCTCGAACATCCTCGTCATCATCCTCTGGTAGGTAGCTCCCGCGTTCTTCAAGCCAAATGGCATTACTTTATAGTGGTAGTTGCCAACAGGGGTGACAAATGCAGTCTTCTTCTGGTCATCCGGGGCTAATGGTATCTGGTGATAGCCTTGGAAGGCGTCTAGGAAGCTCATCCGAGGGTGGCCGACAGTGGCATCGACCAGCTGATCAATTTTTGGCATTGGGAACGGATCTTTGGGGCATGCCCTATTCAAATCCGTGAAGTCTACGCATACTCGCCACTTCCCACTCTTCTTCTTCACCACCACGGTGTTTGCTAGCCATTCGGGATAAAAAACTTCTTTGATAGCCCCGGCCACTTTGAGTTTCGCTACTTCGTCTCTTACTGCATCAGCATGCTCCTTGGACGGGCGCCGAATAGGCTGTTTCTTGAGGGTGATCAGTGGATTCACCTTCAAGTGGTGGCATATAAACTCCGGGTCTACCCCTGGGGCCTCGTAAGGACTCCAGGCAAACACGTCGAGATTTCGCTTAAGGAACTCTATCAGCTCTTCCTTCTCTTGAAGAGGAAGCTGAGATCCGACTTGAAAGAACCTATCAGGATCATCTCCAATGACCACTTTTGTTAGATCCTCACATCGAGTGCCTTCATCTGGTTCTTCAAAGGGCAACCCCCGAGACTGTAGTTGCTATGAATCCCTCCCGGCAGAGTCCGAGGACTCGGCTGTGGTCCTATGCTGAATGGCAGCTACCAAGCACTGACGAGCAACAGACTGGTCTCCTCGGATCTCACGTACCTGCCCTTCTGACGGATATTTGACCTTTTGGTGCAAAGTAGAGGGAACAGCCCCTAGTGCGTGAATCCAAGGTCTGCCCACGAGTGCCGTATAGGGCGAATATGCATCCACAACTATGAAATCCAACTCCACCACCTCGGTGCCAGACTGCACTGCTAAGCGTATCTGGCCTTTTGGAATGACAGGCCTTCCTTCAAAGCTCAAAAGGGGGGAATCGTACGGCGTCAGGTCCTGGGGCTTTAGGCCTAGCCCCTTGTAAAGGTCTGGGTACATTACCTCCACAGCACTGCCCTGGTCCACCATCACCCTCTTTACATCGTACCCTCCTATCCTGAGGGTGATAACTAGTGCATCATCATGGGGTTGGATGGTGCCAATCATGTCTTCGTCCGAGAATCCCATGACCAACGGGGCACCACACTTAGTTCTTTTAGGTCCTCGGCTTGACTCCCCTACAGGTGGCCGACCTACTGACATGATTTTCAATGGCCAGGATCCTGTTCTTCCTGGCGCGGCGAAGACGACGTTTATAGTCCCTAGCGGCGGCTTTGGGGGGTCATCTCTGCGTGGCCCTGGTCCCGTCTGCCCTCGGCCGCTGGAATGATGCAGGAGGTGTTTCAATTTACCGTCGCGGACCAGTTGGTCCAAGTGATCCCATAGGCTCCTGCAATCCTCCGTGGTATGCCCATGGTCTTGATGGTACTGGCAGTAGAGATTATAGTTGCGTTTCTCGGGGTTTCCTATCATCTTGTTCGGCCACCTGAAGAATGACTCGTTCTTGATCTTTTCCAGGACCTGGTGTACTGGCTCTTTGAACACGGTGTTAACCGGTTGAGGGTTCATCGATCCTGATTGCCCGGCAAAATCCCTCCGTGGTTTATTATAATTGTAACGGTCCGACCGCGAGTCCCTCCTCTCCTGAGAGATAACCTTGTCCTTTCCCTTACCCTGCTGCTGATCTTCTTCAACCCTCTTATACTTCTCTATGCGGTCCATTAGCTGACGCACGTTTGTGACCGGTTTGCCAGATAGAGATGCCCTCAAACCGTGATCAGTAGGGAGGCCGAGCTTGAATGTGCTGAGGGCCATTGCATCATTGTTACCTTCTACCTCATTGAACATCTCCCAGTACCTGTCTGAATATGCCTTCAAGGATTCACCTTCCTGCATGAACAAGGATAGCAGGGAAGAGAAAGGTCTGGCCACTCTTCGGCATGTGACAAAACGGGAGCCAAATGCCTGAGTGAGCGCTTTGAAGGAGTTGATAGAGCCTGCTGTCAAGCCGTCGAACCACCTCATGGCCACAGGCCCCAGACTGGAAGGGAAAACCTTGCACATCAGGGCTTCGTCTCTGGCGTAAACAGCCATCCTTTGGTTAAAATGACTCACATGCTCCACGGGGTCAGTCTTACCATTATAGATGGTAAACGTTGGCTGGTTAAAGCGCCGAGGGAGTCTAGCCTCCTCTATCCTGCGCGTGAAGGGCGACTTAGATATCTGGTTCAGAGCCCTGTTCATGGCGTCGTTCTCCATGTCTTCGCGTGATGGACTCCTACGTTGCCTCTTACGATGGGATTCTTCCTCATAAGTGTAGGACTCGCTGGCTGGTGTTTTGGATTTGTGCTGATAAGAGACATCCCGCTCATCATCAAGATCATCCTCAGAGTATGAGGAAGCCCGCCTCCTCTTTGCATGGCGCAACTCTCTCTTTAACTTTTCTACTTCCAGTTGCAAGTCGCGGTTTTTCTTTGCATGGGACACATGACTTCCGCTCTGTGATTGGCCCTGGCTAAGGCGCACTGTGTGTACGCTACCTTCACGATTTTGTCTCCTCTCTAGGTTGGCAAAATGGTCCACGTGTTGGGATGCCCTGGATTCCGCTTGTTGTTCACCTTGTCCTGCCATCATCAACTGTTGCTTTCACTCTGGCACAAGCTCTCCCCACAGACGGCGCCAATTGTATGGTCAGTTTTGGCGGCCCAAGCCCAAAGTATGGATTCAGCGCCCACTGAGCCCAAAACAATAAATTTTGTAGAGAGTGGGTGAAAGAGCTAGGCTAATAATGAGAGTAACAGTATCAAACGGCCACACCAATGGGAGAATTTGGATTAATATGTCCTTGGACTGATAGAAATGCCATGTCCGAAGAGGTGCCTTTCATTGATAATTCAATATTACAATTCTTGGAGCTACAATAATCAAATATCTTCCTTTCTCTCCCCCCCATACTATCAGAGGCTTCCTTCCCTTATATAGTACTGCCTTCCTACATCTTCTCCGTCCACTTGTTCATCATCCAGGCGTCCACTTGAGTGCATGTCCCATCACCCCACTCTTAGCCTTATGTGAGTGGTGGTAGCTGAGAAAGCACTGTTCAGGGGTCTTATCCACATAAATGCGGCCAGAAAGGTAGGTGCAGTGCATTAAATGTGGTGGCTGAAGTATGCCTCTTTGATATTTTTCTGTTCCCATTATCTTTACGCGCGTCTAAGGTTCCTCTCTCTCTTAACACTTGTCAAGCAGGTCGCTTGAACCTCCCAAGCTCGTGTTGGATCAAACCTCTTTGGATCCGAGGATGTTGGACTGCTCGGACATATGAACATCTCCTCGGATAGTACACGTTCATCTCTAGGCATTCCCCTTTGACATGGGCCGGACTGAAGACCTTGCCTCCTCGGACGAAAAGTGTTCCTCATTCAGGGCCTTGGGCCCAATAAGTTGGGTTGGGTTTTTCTCCCCCCACAAATCTTAATAGATATAAAAAATTGATAACATCATATCATAGTAATATAGTTATTTTTATCACAACATATAGATACCAATTTATAAATACAAACAATATAAAACTAAATACAATTTATAATTTTCAAAATTTTAATACCAAATCATAACAAAGAACATGCTAGCATAGTGGTTTTTTTTTTTACTCTTTTCACATAAATTGAGCTTTGAATGTAGAACCAATAGTGAGAATAATGGTAGAAAACAAAATTAACATGGAGAATAACGAAGCCAAAAAATAGTAATAAAATTATGAATTCAAAATTTTTTTTTATGCAAGATATAAATTTTACTCTAGCATAATTTAAGTGTGTATATGTGTGAAACTCCCTCCTAGAGACTTGAATCCCGGCCGGCCCTTCCACCTCCACACCCTATAAGCATATACTTGTAGAGTAACCATTACACTAAGGGTATGCGGTGGTGAGTTGATTCTTGAGAGAGAGAGAGAGAGAGAGAGAGAGAGAGAGAGAGAGAGTTATTAGTGTTAGGGGTCTTTTAGTTATTTTCATTTTTGAATTTATTACGTAGGTTAAGGAATAATTATTACAAACATTTTGGTAAGAAATAGTTATTTTTCATTTTAAAAAATAGCTATTCCTAAAGAATGATTATTACTTGTAATAAAAACACAACCAAACAATCGAATGGTTATTCTTAAGGAATAATTATTACATTACAGAGTCTATTACAACATACCAAATATACCCTTAAATTATCAAAGACTTCAAGTTATACTTGGATTCCATTGTGTGTACACCATGGCAATTCAAGGAATTTTTTAATATTTGCTTTGGCAGTTGCATATAGAATTAGACACACTAAAATTGGTGTGCCTGTTGCTAACATAACCAAAAGCTCAAGCAAGATCATCCAGCATAGCTCCAACCATATCGTACTCATGGTATTCTTTTTTCTTTGTTTAATTTGTTGTTTTAGATGTTTTATGGTATTCAATGACTGCTTTGATTTGGTTTGTAACGTAGATTTATAGTAAAATTTGATTTAGATTTAAATATGAAGTAGCAAATATAAATGGTTTATGATCTAGGGGTTATGATTTTAGGTTGGACCAATAGTACGTTAGACTATTTTTAACCTTTATTTTGAACTAAAATGATTTATTTTAATTGGTTTTCAATTAATTGTAGCATTTGAGATATGCAAAGATTTTTTATTTTTTATTTTATTTTTTATTTATAAAAACAAGTGAAGATATTTAACCTTTGCTATCTATCCAGGACATCGCACATATTAGCAACTAATTAAATTAAAATTTCAAGATTTTAAAAATAAAAATACAAACAACTAAAAAAAAAAAAAAAGTCGAATTGCATTCGGGTTGCACAGAAATTTAGGGCCTATTTATTATCATTGTTTAAACAAACATTACACGTATTTTTACATACTTTTTTACCTACATGTATTTCTAAAAAATACAAACAATATTATTAAAACAACATTACTAAATGGGCCCTCAATTAAGCCTTCGATGTACAAGCAAGTGAATAAATAAATTACTAGCACCACAAATTACAGAGTCCGCTGTAGCAAAGTAAACATGGATTTCCGGCCTTCGCAAGAAGGTCCCGGGTTCGAGTCCCGGCAGCGGAATGATTTTTTATTATTATTTTTCACTATAGAGAAATTTTTGAATTTACCCCAAGCTTTTAAAAATCTGTAGAAAGAGCGAGCGCGCCTCGGTCAATTAACAAACAACGGTTTAGCTAAGCCAGTCAAACAAACTAAAATTTCAAAATCCCTAAATTTTACTCTATAGAAAAATCTCCAAAACCCCAATTTTTTTGGTTCATCAATGGCGAACCTTCCGATCCTCCAATTCGAGGAGCAAATCGTAGAAACGGTGGACCGGAACCCGGTGGTGGTGATTATCGGAGAGACCGGTTCGGGGAAGAGCACTCAGCTCTCTCAGATTCTGCACCGCAGAGGCTACACCAAGTCTGGAATCATCGGCGTCACTCAGCCTCGCCGAGTCGCTGCAGTCTCAGTCGCCAGGTAGAGTTTCGAAGAATTCTTTCTTCACTTGTTAGAATTGGGGTTTTAGGGTTTTGTGATGGCCGTTTGATGTGAAAGAAAAGAAGAAGAAGGAAGTTGATAATGATATTGTTGTTTATGTAAAATCGTTTATTCTCTATTTGGCTTCTTGGAATGTTTAGGAAATGAAAAGAGGTTAGAATTATGAATGTTGCCTTTTCCAATATAGGGAATCCTAGTAAGGATTGAATTCAACTGAACTCAGCCTCATACTGCACTAATTTGCTTAGTTAACTCAACTTACACTTTACCATCCTAACTATACCCCAAATTATAATTTGCACCCTAAACTTTTAGAATGCACGGTTTGCACAGTCCGTGTTACACTTTGCACCCACGGTCAATTCTGCTGTTATCTTGAATGGCATCACATAAAAGGACCTAATTGCCCCTCTTCTCAATCCCTTAAAAATAAATGAGAAATAACACTCTATCACCACCCTAAACTATACTCTTGATTACACTGTGCACCCTAAACTTTGGTTTTCCGTCCAAGATAATGGCAGAATTGACGGTGGGGTGCAGAGTGTAACATGAGTTATAATTTAGGGTGCTAACCTTGCATTTTGAAAGTTTAGGGTGCAAACTATAATATGGTGTATAGTTTAGGGTGGGAAAGTGTAATTATTCCCAAGTGTAAATGGTGCTGGAGACAATTATATAGAAAATGATGCCCAATCATGTTATTTTGTTGATTTGTTTCAATTCCTTGGCAACATAATAATGGATATAGGTTATGCTGCACATGAGAGGACAAGAAATCTGAATTATTGCCTAGTTGTCGCCCGAGCTGGCTGTGCTAATTCTGGTTTTGAGAAGTGTCTTTGTGGTTCATTCACTCATAATAATGTATCTTCTTAAGAAACATCTGAGTGTAATACAATATCTTGTAAAGCTTTTTTTTTTTTTTAATTGGGTTTTTGGTGGTTCCTCATTATATGATTTAATGTCCACAGACGGGTTGCTCAGGAACTTGGGGTTCATCTTGGGGATGAAGTGGGATATGCCATCCGATTTGAAGACAGAACCTCAGAAAGGACTCATATTAAGTAATGCATTTACTTTTGATTAAATGAGATTGACTTCAATTATACTTGTCATTTGACTCTTGTTGAGTGTTTTGGTTCCTTATTATGGTTTTGTGAACTGCCCAGATATCTAACTGATGGAGTCCTCCTTCGAGAAAGTCTGTCCAACCCAGAGCTTAGCCAATATTCAGTAATCATATTGGATGAAGCTCATGAGAGGAGTCTGAACACGTAAGATTTAACTCTCTATGCCTTGTTATATGCCATTTCTGTGTTGAATGTTGTGCTATTAGTCTTTACCATATGATGTTCCTAGATTTTAAATAATGTGGATTTCCCAGTGTTTCAACTTTTGATGCATACTGGTTTGCCTATATTGCATTTTGAGTACACACTACAATTATGGACATATTCTTTTGTCAGGGACATATTGCTGGGACTAATGAAACGCTTGGTTAGAATGCGTGCCTCCAATTTAAAGGTTCTTATCACTTCGGCAACTCTTGATGGTGAAAAAGTATCAAATTTTTTCTCAAATTGCCCCATACTAAGTGTCCCAGGGAAGTTATACCCTGTAGAAATATTGTACAGCAATGAGCGCCCTACCAGCTATCTTGAAGCATCTTTGAAAACAGCTCTTGGTATGATTTAACTATTTGTCTACTCATATCATGATAATGTACTATAAATTTGAGTATCCTGTTTCTGTTGTTTATAGATACATTTGGTGTTCCTGTGGTGTATTCATGGAATATTTGTTAAATGGTAATTCAGAGGATGGTGACCAAGATTCCTAATATCAGTATATCGGTAGTAGTAACTTGGTGAATCAGATATTGGTTGAACTGATTGGGTTGGAGTTTGGATTAGCTAAATTTCTAATATTCTGCAGTATCTTTTTTTTTTTTTGATTGTATATGTTACTCGTTTTGTTTTGTTCTCTATTATTCTCTTTCATCTGTTACAGAATGAAGTTTTCAAATTAGTTTAATTTTTTTAAAGTTTCATTCCTTTTCAACTTTAAGTGATTTGATCTAGATGTTTTATATACTTTTTACATTTTTTTGAGTTTGCATTAATAGGTAATAAGCTTTTTGAGCTGCATCTTCCTTCTGATTTTAGGCTTCTAAGCACCTTCAAGATAAAAGGAAAACCATTCAAATTTTCTTGTTTTACATTTCATGTTAACCTTGATCTGTGAATACATTTTTTTTTCTATGCTATGGCTGTCCATTCATTTTGCTATAATTTCAATCTTTGACTAGATGATGAGGTCTTATTGACCATTTTTTTTTACAGACATACACATTCGAGAACCAGAAGGTGATGTCCTAATATTCATGACTGGACAGGTGAGCTTTTATATTTTGTCATTTCTTCTTTTTTTGGGGTGTATGGGTCACTTTTGTGACTTCTACTTATGGAGTATAATTATTTATTTGAATTCTTCTTGTACCGTGGTTCTTTTAATCAAAAAGGTTGCATTTTATACAGGATGATATAGAGAAGTTGGTATCAAAGTTGGAGGATAGAGTTCAAAGTCTTGAGGAAGGATCTTGTTTGGATGCCATAATCCTTCCCCTTCATGGTTCTTTGCCACCTGAAATGCAGGCAGGTTTTTTTTCATTCTTTTGTGTTTTAAATTTCTTGATGAAACTTGAATCATGTATTAATATTTCCTGCTTTTAAGGTATCTCCTACTTTAGGGTTGTTCTAGACCAGCTACCCTTCAGATTTTGTAGTTTGTATCTGTAGCATTAGGAAATGAGAACAAAATTTATAGTCCATCCCAAAAAAAGAAAAGAAAAAAAGCATGTGGTTCCATTTTATTTCCAGAACTTAATGCATCATATAAACACTTTTAACTGCAATGGGTTGTTTATCTTTGTTAATAGTTTAACATGATAAATGTTTTAGTGATTAACTACTGAGTAGTTGGGTTGTTAAATATGGAAACACAAGAGCCTTAGTGTTTTTCATTAATAGGTGTGTGATTTTATGCCCTGCCTAACTGGAATCCTGATTCTGCATTTATACAATCATATCAATGTGGTGAAGTCTTATGATTAAATGGGGTTTTTATGAGATTTTATTGAAAGTATTTTTGGTTATCTATTACTACTTTAAATCCTAAATGCATCTGATTTCAAATAACATGATTATGGGATTTTCTATGACTCTGCAGGTGCGTGTATTTAGTCCTCCACCTCTGAATTGCCGGCGATTTATTGTTGCCACAAATATTGCTGAAACTTCATTGACAGTTGATGGTGTTGTGTAAGATACTTGATACTTGTATCAAATTTATTATTAGACAATTACATTCATTCTAAAAATTTATTATTTGGCAACTACATTCATTCTGTTATTTATAGTTTATTTATGCAATTTGTGTTCCATCTATTTAAGATTAAAGAGACACCCCTTCCCCCCCTTGTTTGCACCCCCTTCCTTCCGCTCTCTCTGTATCTATTTTTATGAAATTCAGTCAAGTTTTCCTCTTATAGCTAAGCTTCACTTATTATGATCCTGTATATTGATTATGCCATAATAGGTTGGTTACACAGTTCACTGATATTTCCAAATTTTGTATTATTGATAGGTATGTTATTGATTCTGGTTATGTCAAGCAACGGCAATACAACCCATCAACCGGCATGTATTCCCTTGATGTTGTTCAAATTAGCAAGTAAGCAGTTAATCTCATGAGCCGTGGTCCCCAACTGATTATGCTACCCCTTGTGATTGAGTTTATGTCCTGTTAGAAGTTTCTTGATTGTGCCTGAATAAAATACCTTTTATATATTAGAAAAGGTGATTGTTTTAGCCACAATGTAGATGTGGCATGTTAAAGAAGAAATGATTCAAGGCTCAATTCTTACTTTAGGCCAAAGGTAGATCATTGGAGATCAGATAGGCTGTAGTAATTGTCCTTTTTTGATCAGCAGAATACTTGTTTGTAGTAGCTATCCCTATAGATGATTTTCTGTACTGCCTAAATGATTGTGCTAGTTGCACTTATTGCTTATCATTAAACATTGGGTTATATAATTGCAGAGTGCAAGCTAATCAGCGGGCAGGTCGAGCTGGAAGAACGCGTCCTGGGAAGTGCTATCGGTTATACCCTTCCATACTTTATAATGATGACTTCCTAGATGTAACAGTTCCTGAAATACAGAGATCTTCTCTTGCTGGAAGTGTTCTTTATTTGAAATCATTGGACCTCACTGATATGGATATTCTCAAATTTGAGTTTCTTGATCCCCCTTCCAGTAAGAAGGAATTTTCGTTTTCTTCAATGTTCATGCATACAACTGGGGTTCCTTGGATAAAGTCATAAAATCTGGTTGTCTTTGCTGCAGCTGAGTCTTTAGAAGACGCTTTGAAGCAATTATATCTCATTGATGCGATTGATGAAAATGGGTTGATCACAAGTATTGGACGAGTAATGGCTGGTAAAAGATTCTCTGGGACTGTTATAACTTATAAGTGTGTAGCCATCATCTTGTAGAATACAAGTATTTTAGTCATCTCAAATTATCTTCACCATCATTACTTTAAACAAAAAAATTATCATCACCATCAATGGCGTAGCTAATTCTTATTTATCTTTCTTATTTTACACTGAAATCATTTGAACACCATTTTTTTAGTGATACATAAGTCTTATTCATCATCATCCATTCCCTTACCAGTGTCATCATAGAAGGTGTTTCTGATGGTGCATTTTATTATGATTTATCTGCCTAGCATTTATTCCTTGAGAAATTACTTTGACAGCTGCTCCCCATTTTTGAAATTATTTCTATTTGCATATGAACATTCTATGTTCACTGAGTATTTTCTGTGAATTATGCAGAGCTTCCACTAGAACCTTCACTCTCAAGAACCTTAATGGAGGCAAATGAGTGTGGTTGCTTATTCCAGGCTTTGACTGTTGCTGCCATGTTATCAGCAGAAACTACATTGCTTCCTGGTCGAAGGTGAAGTCCTAGAAATATTATATAACATGGTCACCTTTTGTGGATGCTTTAAAAGTTTTTCCTGTTATCTCCAAGATTTTACATGTAGTAGCTAGCTAGTCAACACTGCCTTCTTTTGAACAGTGGGCACTGCATGTCTAATATGGTTAGGTCTACAAGTATGTTAGGAATGCTATAAGCATATGGATAATAATTGTTGTATTGAGATTTAGTTAGTTAGTTAGTTAGTTACAATTCCAAGCATGTTAACCACATTTAGCACATGTTGGAATTATTAATGCACATGGGGAATAATAGAACCAATAGGATGAGGCCATGTGGGCCAATGAGATTAGAGCTAGTCTCCTATAAATACATGATTGTAATCCAATATGAGATATCAATGGAAGAATAGATCAATTTCTTAGTGCATTAGTGCATCTCTCTCTCTCTCTTTCTCTATGGAGGGTGACTACCTCGAATTAAGTCAATTTCCCTCAAATTCCCATCAATTCCCCTACAATTCCCATCAATCCCCATTAGGAACCATTGGGTTCCTAGCAAAGTACTTAGGGGCCCCTCTTCTCAATTAAAAATACTCAAGGCTAGTTTTTGTAGGACTGCAATGGCGTTGAGAGACAACCCTTGGGTTGCTTTGCAAAAGCTGCCTAGAAAAGCCTAAATTGCTTTAAAGAAGCTACAAAAAATCCCTTACCAAACAGGCTGCATGGAAATATACAGCCTTTTAAATGCTAAATCACCCTTGGAGAAGCTGTAAAAAGTGCTACCTAATGGATCCTCAGCCATCGTGAATTAAGAAGCAGTTTTATCAGTAACATCACAAAAAACTATTTATTGAAGTTTTATGCCTCTGCAACTTTTCATGTGGCCCTATGAATTTTCTTTGAGATGATAATATCTTTGTCTCCACTTGCAGCAAGAGTACTGAGAAAAAGAGGAAACACACTCACTCGGACCTTCCTGATGGATCTGGCTGGGGTGATCACATCCAATTGCTTCAGATTTTTGAGGAATGGGATAGAACTAACTATGATATTGGTTGGTGCAAAGACCATAACTTGCAGGTACTCTTTTATTTTCTCTCTCAGAAAACATGCAATACTTAGCTGCCTGTATGAGATGAGTCATATCAACCATGCAAGACTAAGCTCTGAGGTGAAGTTACACCACACAAGCAACATGAACTTACAGCCATGAAGTAGGGCAGATCCTTGTGGACTCTTCATCTTATATTACATGAATCCTTTCATTAGTTGCTTTTCTTGGAAAACGGGCCATAAGAATCTGCTGTGAGTACTTGATGAGCATATATGGTTGTCATTATTTTTCCAGTGTCTTTGTTGCAAGAAGGGAGTTCCACCAAATTGAGTAGATGCATAATGATTAGAAATTTAGGATAGATTCAATCCTGATCTAGTATATAATGCTTGTCAAACTTTCTGATTGTAGGTGCGGGGGATGTTGTTTGTCAAAGATGTCCGGAAACAATTATCTCAAATAATGCAGAAAATAGCAAATGGTTAGTATTCTATAGTATTGAGGAGCTTACAAATTTGAAGCATATTGATTATTTAATCATACCTTGATGATGTTAATGTTGAGGTTTTAATTTTGCAAAACTAATGCAGGCTTTACTTCTGATGTTGAAATTTGTGTTCTTGTTATAAGGGTTTACTTAATCAAAAAGGAAAAGTAATTAAAAAGAAATTGTAACGGGGAGAGGGGATACCATTTGGCACCTCATATCAAGCTTCTTCAGTGTTAGTATGGCAAAGCCATATTCATATACTATTGTTGATTCTCTGACATGTATATTGTTGATATTGCTATTAATTTATGGAATCTGAAAGATTATTCAGGTAATTTTTTTCTGCTGGCTAGATTTTATGGTTTTTGACACTTTCCTGTCTCTCCATATTCAGTAAATTGGCAATATCTACTTTCAGTTGGGCTGTGAAAACACATATTAGTTTGGTTGGAAAGATGTCCACACCCAAGGTTTTTTTGTTCAAAGGAGCTCTTATTTTAGAATATCTTACTGAACCAAGAATAAAAATGGCACAAATATCCCCCTACGTCTATTCTATTGCATTCGTTGTGGGAGTTGGGGCAAAGAAGAATCTAGTATGGTAGAAGAAAATACATCAAAACTTTACCTTCTTTGGAGTCTAGAAGTATACTCCTTGCAGATTTCTGTCATTTTAGTTATTACTATTTTCTTTGTGTGCTGGTACCTTTTTGGATGTTATTCTCCTTCTTCGCTCTTCTAACGGTTTATGTGGTATTTGGCATCTGGAAAACAGGATCACTAGATGTTCGGGCTAATGAAAGATGGAAAGAGGGTGAGCAAAATTACCGTAATTTGAGGAAGGCGTTGTGCATAGGTTTTGCAAATCAGCTTGCTGAGAGAATGGTTCATCACAATGGCTATCGAACTCTAGGTTTCAAGCCCCAAGTAGTTCAGGTAATTTACTTTGGTGTCTAGTCTGTGTTAGTTATACTACTCTATCTTATCCAGACCTAGTTAAGCATAGCCTTAATCTAAAAATTTTGTTGATTTGATTCAACTTTTTGAATGATTGTCCTTCATTCCAAATCCACTTTCAAAAGCTTGATTTGAGTAGGAAATTGATTGTGGAAATTTTTATTTTGTTTGAATTAGTTAAGCAGTGACCTGTGGTCCATATTATAGATGTGATTTTTCAAGTCATCTGTGTTTTAAGAAACCTGAAGGTAAATTATTGTTCATTTTAGGTGCACCCATCCTCTGTGCTGAAACCAGATGACGAGGGAAAGCTTCCAGAGTATGTTGTCTACCATGAGCTCATTGCAACCTCACGCCCATACTTACGTAATGTATGTGCTGTAGAAATTCATTGGGTCATGCCCATTTTAAACAAGGTTAAGAAGATAAATGTCAACAAACTGAGGTAAGTCACTTTTGTTTATTAGAGGTGAAACTGGTTTTTTCCCAATTCAAGGTTGCACATGAACATTGTTGACTGACCTTGAGACTTTTGGCTTGTGTGGGCAGTGGTGGGACTGATCTTACAGTAGAAGGAACTGAGGGAAAACTCTCAGACTTGCCAAAGAAAGAGGTTAACAATGCTGGGGTTCCTGATGACCACGAAAGTAGAATTCAGGCAGCTAGGGATCGATTTCTTGCTCGCAAAGCAAAGAAATGAGCTTTTATTACCACTTTTTATGACCATGAAATTAGAGTCCAAGCAGTTGGAGAATGATATTCTGTTTTTAAAACAAAGAAATGAGCTTAGTTATCAGTTATTATATTGATATATCAGTGGGCTTGGCAGCCCCAGCGGCTGGGCTAAGGTCATTTCTTTTATGGGGAACAAGTTTTCTGTTTATGAGTGCCAAAAGGAGAGTTATCCTGGTAAGTACAGCAAACTATGATTGTTGACATTAGTGTGACCCTTAAGAAAAAAGAAAGGTATTTCAACCTCACCCATGATTACGCATTTGTGATGATCAGACCTTGGAGGATGTGGATCCAGCACACCTACAGTTCAACCTCATCCATGGTTACGCATTTGTGATGATCAGACTTTGGAGGATGTGAATCCAGAACACCTATGGTTGAAACTAGTTCTGAGCTGAAATTTGGTCATTTTTTACTTCAAGGAGCATGTTTGTTCTGGTCTTCTTGCAGTGTTGGCTTATTATCAAGATCGACTATTAAGGTATGATAGCAGTTTCTCTTTTTTTCTTGCTGAAGGTATGCTAGCAGTTGACAGACTTCCACTCTACATTTACAAATTCCATACAAATGAAACACAATCTTTTTCTCCCCAAAGAATAGAAAAAGAACCTCTGCAATGTACCTACTGTAACACTACGTACATTTTGCTGTTGTAGTGTTTCTACTTTCTATTATCTTGGCAGGTGTACAGGTTTAGGAATCCCAATTTATGCTTTCTAAGTGGGAATATACAGCTCTAAGCTGGATCTCTATGTAGCTAAATTGCATGCTGTTTTCCATTTTTGTACACAACCTGCTTTCTTGATCTATGTAAAGCAGCATGTCGTTTTTTTTATTTTTAAATTCTTCGTCAATTTTCTTCTTGGTCAGCATAAATTGTTTTCTATTTGGTCTTGTAATCTACTTCTACATGCCTTTTGGGTTACGGGTCACTGTGAGGCCGTGAGCTGCATTTTGTGTGTGTGTGAAATGAATGCCAGCCTCTTAAAAAAAAAATGGGGGTAAGGTTGCTTACTAATCACCTCTCTGAGGCTGTGAGCTGCATTTGTGTGTGTGTGTATCTGAAATGAATGCCAGCCTCTTAAAAAAAAATTGGGGGTAAGGTTGCTTACTAATCACCTCTCTGATATCCCACAAAAGTAGAGTTATGTGCATTGGAAATTTATATTATAAAAAAAAATTGCTGCCATTTTCTTGCACGGTTGCACCTATGCCATTTTTATTTTCAGCTTGCATGGAGCTGCAGTTTGTGTTTAAACTGCATGCCCTTTAACAATTCTGGTTCCATATGTTATGAATCACACTTTCTCTAAACTAGATTTTGTTTTGGTAATTACATGCTGTTGTCATTTCTGAAAAGAAGATGAAGTTCTTGTAAGGTGCATACCACTTTAAACTACACGTCGGTTTATGCAAGAGATTTGTCATGCATCTATTCATGCAAAGAAGAGCAACAGAAAACTCTTTGCATGAATCCATGCAAAGATAAAAATCATAGATGAGTCGGAATTATCAAAACAAAAATCAGATACATATCCGAAGCCCTAAAATTGGAAGTGCTATTTATTCCTCAATCCAAAGTATGTATGGCGGAACAGAACTATTTTAAGAAATGACTCTTAAGTGGAAATCCTACTTGCACACTTGTGAATACTCTTTGGTGTTGGATTTTTTTTTAAAATGATCCACGCTCAAAAACGTGCCACGTCATAGCTTAACCCACTTAACCCAAACCACACTTAACTACACTTAAACTAGAGGCTCTTTAACTCAACTGGAACCTTTAGCTACCAAAAAAACAAAAAACTCCCTCTTTCTTCAGATCTTTCTCTAGAAGAGGTGTTCAAAATTGGGTTTCAGATATTTCAAAGGAGTTGCGGCATCACTGGAGTTCGAGCTCCCACCGCCAATCCAGGCTTTGTGTTGCCAACTGCTCTGTTCATTTGACAATCACTGTTGGTTGAACTCACCACTGATCTAGGCTTTTTGTTGTTTTCCCTCCCATTTTCTCAGAAAACAAAATTGTTGTTTTCCCTCCCATTTTCTCAGAAAACAAAACAACCTCTGATTTCTTATTTCTTTTATTTTCTCAACCAACAAACAGGCCTTTGGTCTCAGCAAACAATCAAGCTTTTGAGTAACTATGATGATGAACTGAAAAAAAAAAGAAAAAAAGAAGAAGTCAGTATCAATGGCTAATTAGACTGTGTTGCTTTCCTAGTGATGTTTGTTTCAAATTGTCTCTGTGTTTGTCTAAATAATCTCCAATATATTTTCATTTTTCTGCAGGTTTTTCTTAGCAACCAAACACAAAGAAAGGGATAGAGAGAGGGAGCGAAACATATTTTTCTCGATGGCCGAGCTCGAACTTGGATGATACTGCAGCTGAGTTTAGAGATCCTCTTTCTCCTCTGAAGCAGTGAACCTGGTTTAGTTTGTCCATTACACGCTGCAAAGCGTCAAGGCTCAAGAATCTTTTTATCCTTAAAAAAAAAATTATTTATAAATAAGCTGAAGGAGAGAGACAAGAACGTACCGAAACTTTGCCGGTAGTGGAGGTGTGGGACGCAGTGGCTGCTAGCTGTGGCCATGGAGATTGAGCAATGGTGTGAGAGAGTTTTTGAATTTTGGGTAGAGAAAGATCTGAAGGAAGAGGGAGTTTTTTTGTTTTTTTGGGTAGCTGAAGGATCCGGTTGAGTTAAAGAGCCTCTAGTTTAAGTGTAGTTAAGTGTGGTTTGGGTTAAGTGGGTTAAGTTATGACGTGGCACATTTTTGAGCGTGGATCACTTTTAAAAAAATCCCTACCGTGAACTGGACCCTCTCCATTTCAAAGGGAAATGGAGAGGATCCGGATCCCAATATAGTAGCCTATTTTTTTGTTGCTAAACTCAGGACATTCTGGCCTTTTGCCCTTAATTTTAAAAAAAATTGGCAATATGCCCCTGTTTGCAAATTATATAGGGGCGTGCCTCTGTTCCGATACTCAATTACTTTAAAATCGAGTTTCAATGAAATACTCGATTTGTAGAAAATCGAGTTATGCACGATCAAACTCAAAAAAAAAAAAAAAAAATTGCATGAAACTTGATTTTATGGAAATCGAGTTCTAAAACGCCACTATAGGGCTTAAAAACGTTACTATAGGGCTTAAAAACGCCACTATAGGGCTCCCTAAACCTGGCATCGGGCAATCAGACTTATAAAATTTTTTTTTTTAGGAAAACGCCGTTATAGTGCTTAAAAATATCACTATAGGGTTTAAAAATGCCACTATAAGGTTCCCTAAACCTGGTATGGGGCAATCAGACTTATAAATTTTTTTTACAGAAAAACGCCGCTATAGGGGTTAAAAACGTCACTATAGGGCTTAAAAACGCCACTATAGGGCTCCTTAAACCTGGTATGGGGCAATCAGACTTATAAAATTTTTTTTGTAGGAAAATGCCGCTATAGGGATTAAAAACGTCACTATAGGGTTTAAAAACGCCACTATAGGTCTCCCTGAATATGAGGCGATCACAGTTATAAATTTTTTTTGCATGGAACTCGATTTCTTGAAACTCGAGTTCTATGCAATTTTTTTTTTTTTCAAAGTTTGATCGGGCATAACTCGATTTTGTACGAATCGAGTATTTAATTGAAACTCGATTTTAAGGTAATCGAGTATCAAAACAGGAGCACGCCCCTATATAGTTTGCAAACAGGGGCATATTGCCAATTTTTTTAAAAATTAAGGGTAAAAGGCCAGAATGTCCGCTAAACTCAATAGTCACCATATTGTTAGAGATTTTTGGTTGCTTGAACGGTCTTCTATGGAAAATGTATTGCAAATTTGCAATTAACCTTTGAACGATGAAAATGATCTAAGGTGCATGACTGCATGCCATTAAACGCTCATGGTTTTACAGGCACATTTTGACTTCCGAACCATTTCTCAACCATGTAGCAGTTTACCCTGTAGTTTTCTGAAGATTGCACCCCCAAAGTCGAGGTAGTCAATGATCCATAAACCACTGTTAGGTAGGACTTAGAATCGAAGTATTTTCTTTTGGGACATTCTTTGTTTTCAAATGATGGCAACCATAACAAAGGAAACTGCCGAGCTTTATTTATTTATTATTAATATATAAAGAAACCGATAAATAGTATTTTTTTAAAAGGCCTCATTGAACATACCTTTTGCCAGAATACAATTGCTGAGCTAAACCATTGCTAAATTTAAAGAGGCACATCTAACCAGAGAGTTGATGGCTTAAATAATTTACTGTTTTTCTAAGCTTTTATAATTTTTTATTTATAAAAAAGGTTTATCGCATGGTGTAGGGGCACTTCAGGCTTTTTGTCCCTTCGTTTCTTTGTTTTGCACATTTAGTATATTTCTTTCGGATTATCTGGTATGGATGATCCATCACATTTGGCTTAGAGAAAAAGGAAGAAAGATTATCACATTTAGGCATTATTGGTGATTTATCTATTGAGTGAATTAATTTATGTAATGCAAAATTATTTAGGACGACTCTCTTGGGTATTATACAAGCGCCTGCTTCTGCAGGTGGGTACATAATGAATACTAGTAGTTTTCTTGCTTATGTGAGTTTGATTGTGATTTTTGATTTTATATTTATTTATTGGGATTTTCGATTTGATGTCTTAATTTATTTATTTACCCTGCTCATCTCATCTATTATATTGCGTAAGGGAGAGCGACTGTTTGGCAAATCAAATTATATATATTGTAAACGAATTTCATCAGATAAGTTGAATTTAAGTGGTTTCATGTCTATTATCTAAAATTGACACACACACATATATAGATATCATCATAAAATTGAAATTGAGTAATTTATTCAACCTAATTATAAACAAAGAAATTCATAATTACGTTCTTAGGTTTTCATTTTCTTTTTGATAAGGAAAATGTTTGTTTATGTCCGTTTGTTTATTTATTTTTATATAGGCTTGATATAGGAATATTGGATTTAAATTCATAAATAATACTATTATATTAAATTATTATTTGAAATCTATAGATAATATAAATAGCCCCATTTCATAGAAGATTGATGAAAATCGTCCTATCCAACTAACTCTAACAATATGCTATATACTATCGATCAAAATTTAGTTATTAATTTAGTAGTACGGATTTATCAAATTGGTTAAAAAATTATCATAATGGTGTTTATGGTATGAGAAAAAAAAAGTTAATTAAGTAACTCGTGAATAAATTTAAGCTTATTCAATAAGAAAATAAATCAAATTTAAATAAGTAATCTAATTTTATGATGAGATTAAATGAGAATTCTATATATTCTTAATAGAATCAAGATTGAGAATTTATGTCTAAAGTAAAATTATAGGAATAATCTTGAATATTCTCAATTCATTTTGAGCTTTATTTTCAGAGTCGATGTCTGCTGTCTGGACTATAGATCAAAAACTAAAAAAACGAATTATATTTAAAAGAAATAATTGAAAAAAAAAAAAAAGCAAATAAAATCAAAAGACGGCAACGCAATTTCCAATATTTTGCCTCTCATAAAAAAAACAGACAAGAAGATTGGTGGATCGTAGCTGAAAGTACGAGAAGGGCACGAGGGTCAAATACAATAAAAAATATATATAAAAAAATTGGTAGACTAAAATTGAATAGAACAAAGTTTCTCTCAAAACTTATCAAACTTGTCATATATAGAACAAAGTTTCTCTCTAAACTCTTCAAACTTTTCATATATTTCTTTTTTGAGTGTGAATTTTAAAAATCTAATCATTAAATTTCATGTTCCTTATGTTCTTAATATGTGTAAGGGCCTTTTTTACTATGTTGGGCTGGGCTGCCCCTTTTGTGGTTATAGGCCCAAGTGTTCTGGGTTGCGGGAGTCGAGACCGGTCCAGCTGGAACTCATCTTGGCCGGCTTGTGCACAAACTAGGCCCCGTCTGTCAGGAGAGTGTTCACGGCAGGCAGTGCTATTTCAGAGAAGCTTGCGGCAGACAGACATAATTGATAAAAAAAAAAGATCAATATATTCTGGAATGACTAGATAATTCTTTTAATAATGAATGACCAAATGATCCATAATCACAATAATATGAATAATTTTGACAAATAAAGTAATAAGGGCAAATGGTAATAAAGATTAATCAACGATTAAAAGGAATAAACCTAGTTTGGTCCGCAGGGGCAAGGTCAGGGAGGAAGAACGCCTCTTCTCAAAAACGATTAACCTCCGAGGAAAAGGAAATTCCTGCTGTGGAAATTAATGGGTTTGAGGGAGGCGGACCTGAATAGACAATGCCTAGGACGATTCTAGAAGAGAGCAGGGATTTGAGAGGGAGAGAAGGGAAGCGGCCTATTGGTGCATGCCACTAACACTTGCTCTTTTTCTCTCTTTCTTTCTTACTTTTCTGGTCTTTTCCTAGTGATTTCCACAATGATAGTTTTTAGTATTATGCTCCTTTGTTTTTCTAAGTATGTTACAAAGTATTTTCCTTTACGTTGTGTTGTATTGCTCTCGTGCTTGTTGTTTTTGTACATGGTAGAGGCTTCCTTTATAGTGCCTGCCGTGACCCATTTTTACTATTCTACCCCCTAATCGCCTTTGTCTGGTCTGGGCGTACTTGCTGACCATTACTGTTCTGTCTGCGAGTTCCCCTGTTACAGACACAGACAAGTTTTTGTCTGTTAGTCTGCCGCGGTGATGTTCTCTCTCTCTCTATCCCTCACGGCATGCACCTATTGGTTCCAACTCAGCCTTGCCTCTTTTGGGTGGTATGTCATCCTAGCAGGACGTATCCCCCTAAAAGAGCTTGAGTAGGAACCTCAAAACAGGTCTTCCCCTCTCCCCACCTCCAAACCATGCCCTCTTACCTCTGACCCACGACCTCACCACGTCCTGTATTGACTAGGTACAGGCTGGTGGTGCCTGGGCCTTGCGCGTGTATATGTCTGAAATCTGCCTGTTGTTCATGCATCTGTCGTGTACTGGACACTTTGCTTGTATTGCCTGTCGTCCGTTCTTGGCTTTTCCCGAGCTGTTACTCTGATTTCCCACCCCCATAGGGTCTGGACTTTACCGAGTACTGGGCTTTGTGTTCTTTTCAGCCCAATTCTTTAATTGTCTTAACTTCCCACTATGTTACACGGCCTTTCCTGCCGCGGCGATTTGTTCCTGCTGGGCCTCTTTTCAGGCCTGCCGTTCCTTTCTTTCCCCCAGTGGCTTAATATGGCCACTGGTGTTCTCGTTCGTGAGCTCCAATGTCCCTCTTTTTCACTTGAGCTTATCCGGCCCATTTACTTCCCTCGGACTTTCTCGGTCCATTTACTAACTTTGCATCCCATGGGCATTTACTAACTCAATTGGGCTTCCCTGGCCCAATTTCCTCATTCTCATCCTTGGGGTTCATGGGCTTACCATTATCCCCTACTTTCTTTGTTTACATTACTTTAGGCTTGCCACGGCCCATTCTCACTTTTCCATACCACATACTGCCCATAGGTGCTATTTTCTCTCTTTTCAGGCCTTTTAAGCCCACTTACTCCTTCAAGACCCGTTTATTCATATTAAGGGTCTGTGATCCATTATTCCTTCTGCTTGAGCCTAATGGTTTTTTCTTAGCCTGCCGCTTATCCGCTGCCCATATTTCTGGGTTGGGCTGCCTTCTGCCTATTTCAAAAAATGACCCTCAACAATATGCATATCAAATTTCGCTCAAATTAGATATTATTTATTATGTGATCAATTAACTTATTTTTTATATATAATTTTAAATTACAAAAACTTGAAATTATAACATTTATTTGATGGCATAACAATTGATCTTTGATTTTTTTGAAATTTTGTAAGCATTAAAAATGTAATAAGAACATGCAATCTAATGGTTAGATTTTCAAAATTCATACTTAATATAAATATATATGATAAGTTTGTAAAATTTTTCTATAAATTAGTTTGGAAAAACCTTTGTTCTACTGAATATATCACGTAGAAGAAAACAAAAATAAAAGTAGTATAAACAAGGTCAAAGTCACCAACCCCACACAGTGATTCCAAGCTACAACTACCTTCCACGAAATTGAAGAGACATAGAAATAGAAGAAGAACACCCACCAAACCAAAGCAGTACAATACAAATAAATACCAACCAGCCACCATAGTTGAAACTTGAACAAGCCTTTTTAAGTCAGTCCCCATCTGTCCTACATTAAGTGTAAACTCCGCCACAACAACACTATATAGCCAACCAAACCAAACCAACCAACTAAACCAACCACTTGGTACTGTGGACAGAGAGAGAGAGAGAGAGAATGGCGAGCTCTGGAGCAACATTGGAGGACATACCTTCGGTTGACATCATGACTGAACTCCTCCGTCGCTTCAAGTGCAACTCCAAGCCTGAGAAGCGCGTCATTCTTGTTGGTGTGTGTGTACATCTCATATTTCTTTTTCTTGTCGTTCTAAACTAGGGTCTGTTTTAACTTCAATTTTTAATATTCGTTACATGCAAATGTTTATGTTTCTTTTTTAATTTTTGTCTGTGATGGGGTTTTTGTTTTGGTGTCATTGTTAGAATTATGGTTAAATTTGCTATTTCCTAACCGTTTAAGCTTTTGGAAGAATTGGTAATTTAATATGGTATTAGGACAAACATCTAAAATCGTGTTGGACTCCACAATCCACATATTAAGGAGTAGTTTAGGCTACAAGGAAGGGGGTGTTAGAATTACGGTTAAATGATTAGATTCACTATTTTCCTAACAACTTAAGCTTTTGGGAGATTTGGTAACTTAACAAACATAAAAGTTTGTACTGGTTGGGTTGGATCTTGTTTCTCTAGTAGCCTAGTATTCTGTGGATTGTCATTTGAAATCCTGAATGGAGTCTGTGACTTTGATTATCATACAAATAAAATTTTATGTTCATGTTCATGGGAGGAATTGTTTATTGTGGTCTCCCTCTTTAAAAAAAAAAAAAAAAAAAAAATACTAAGATTTTTGTAAAGTTTGAGGATAGAAAATGGAGGATGAAAAAAAGAAGAAGAAGGAAACAAGATATAAATATCTGGGGTAAAATAGAAAAACCATCCCTGAGGGTTGGGCTAATACCAGGTACTAGTGCAAGACTTTTGAAAAACATTCAATTTTCCTCCTAAGCACAAACGACCCTTTAGCATCATTTGAAAGTTCCCTGCTCTTCTAAGTCCCTTGCTTCCTTCCATCAGCTTGTCTTAATTGTGCATGTCTTACAAGTTACAATGAATGCAGTGTTTGTAGCCAGTGGTAGATAAATAGTAGCCAGAGATGGAGAAGGAAGAGCAGGGGAATTTTCAAACAGTGTAGAAGTAAGAGTAGGGGAATATTCAGATGGTGTTAAGTGACGTTTGTGCTTAGGAAGAAAATTGGATATTTTTGAAAAAGTTTTGGCAGTACCTAGCATTTGTATTCCACACACACACATATATATGGAATACGAATACCTGGTGTCCACTTTTTTATACCTAAAAAATAACCTTATTATCTAATTGAAAGTGATTTTTAATAAGAATCCAAAATAATATGAATATGAAAGTAAATTGGATAATTTAAAATTACCCCAGGCATAGGATTCTTTGGTGTCCAACACTTTTTTTTTTCTTTTTTAAATTCTTCCAAAATTAACCTTATTACTTAATTAAAAGTGATTCAATAGAAATTCAAAATAATGAGGATATAAAAGTGAATTGATTAATTTTAAAATTACCCCAAAACCATAATTCCAACCACTAGACTTCCTCCAATTTTGTTTCTCCTCATTTTTGGCCTTTAATTAAATAAGGAATAAACCATATGAGATTGAGAGAGAGCTATGTGCATGCAAGGAGGCTCATTAATTAGGACTTACGAGGGATAAGAAAGTGGAGGGAAACAAAGAGACTAGTATTGAATTTCTATTGAATCCTTAAATTGAATTGTTTTTGAAAATCCAGAAAAATAAGATTGTTAATTTAGCTATGTAAGACATTTTCTTTCCTATTTTCCTCCCATTTTGGAAAGATTAAAAACGGTGGGCTTTTATAGAGAATAATCATCTCTCATTTTTTTCTTCCACTTTTCTACCCTACCTAACAAGATAAAATATCAGTTTATCTTTTATGTTCTTGCCATCCTTTTCTATCCTCTTGCTTTTCCACCCTACCAAATTTCCTCCAAGTTTCATGCTCTTACATAGTTGCATATATCCATTTGAGGCTCTGAGAAGAAAACATAGTTCCACTACCTTTTGAATGAGCCTACCATATGTACCCAATGATATTTTGTTATTTATCAAAATAAAGAAGAAGTAGATAAATAGTTTAATCCTCTTAATCGTTACGATTCTTAATGGGAAATTTGCATCTATTTCAATTTCCATTGTCATTAAGATTGATGCATAATCTGTTGGGGGTTTGCTTGTAGCAGTGTGTGCATGATAAATATTTGAATGGCATATTGGAAATGTGAATATTCATATGGACTGTATGAAAATGGCAGGTCCACCTGGATCTGGAAAGGGTACACAGTCACCAATTATTAAGGATGATTATTGCTTGTGCCATTTGGCTACTGGTGATATGCTAAGAGCTGCAGTTGCTGCAGAGACTCCTCTTGGAATTAAGGCTAAAGAAGCAATGGTGAAGGTCATATACCTTTGATATCTTATTTAGACATGTGCTTTGTACATGAAGATTCCTTCTCTTTTGGGCTTACTTTTGCGGTGACTTGTTTGTGAGTGGAACCGTCATTGAATTTGATTTGTTTTGTAGGGAGAACTTGTATCTGATGATTTGGTTGTTGGGATTATTGATGAAGCTATGAAGAAGCCATCATGCGAGAAGGGTTTCATTTTGGATGGTTTCCCAAGGACCTTGGTTCAAGCACAAAAGGTTGCATTCTTTTTTGCTTCTTTCTTTTTCCTTTTTTTTTTTTCTTTTTTTAATATGATATCTGTTGTTCTTTTTTGTTACCTTTTGCACTTTTTTTCCCCTTTAGTATTCTTGTTGTTGACTTCTAATATATTTCACTACATCATATACAGCTTGATGAGATGCTTGAGAAGCAGGGGGTTAAAATTGATAAGGTGCTCAACTTTGCAATTGATGATTCCATATTGGAGGAGAGGATCACTGGTCGATGGATACACCCTTCCAGTGGTAGATCTTACCATACAAAATTTGCACCTCCCAAGGTTCCTGGTGTTGATGATGTAAGTTGATGCCATTTTCCCCCCATTAAATTGTATATTGATGATTGAAATGGAAAGCTCATGTTGTAAATTTTGCAAACCATGTCTATTCAAGTGCATTTGCATATTGTATTGAAAGTATAAATTGAATGAAATATCATATTTGATCACCTTAACAATTTCATTGAACTTAATGAGGTATAGCCAAGCTTCTGAATTTGGGGTCCATTTTATTTTTATGAATCATTATTTCTTCATCTTTTTCTTCTTGCACTGAAGGTCTCAGGAGAACCTTTGATTCAACGAAAAGATGATACTGCAGAAGTTCTCAAGTCAAGGTTGGCAGCCTTTCATAAACAAACTGAACCGGTACACTTCTCTGATTTAACTTGGAGTTTACTTCTTTCTCCTGTTAATTTTATAACATTTTTGGGAGTGATTTAAGGAACATTGTATTTCATATGCCTTAGAATGGAAATAGCTACTAGAGTGTGTTGAAATCCAACTTAGTTGTCATTTAAAGCTGTTACTTCCTTGTTGAAGTCCGAATTCTTTTCTTTGTGTTTTCATGTTGCACTCTTTAAGATTAAATGTAAATTGCATTTGGGTTTTTTTTTTTGGTGTACCCTGAAGCTGTTGCATTGTGGAAGTTTTTATTAGTTTTATTCATTTGGCATCAAATTATAATTTGTATGTTGCGGAGTTAATGTTGACAAATAGTGCTCTTATTTTAATTATGATGTTAATATGGTTTGGAAGAACTATTTATATTTTGAAGAGCAAGTTATTTTATTATATGCCATAAATATGGGACTAAATGCATCTTATTTCAGTCTAATGCTAAATACATTTATGATTCATTCATTATCTTTTAAATTTGTGCTTTGGGTATGAACTTATTTTGTTTGTAAGTTACACATGCACCTGGTGGAACTTTAACTCACAACCTTGTATTCCACCTTGGCCTTACCAATGGAGGAGGTTTTGTTTGAGCTAGATCTCATCAGCCTTTTTTTTTTTTTTAAACAGTTATTTTCTGAGGATAGCAATACCCCTTTCTGCCAAATGGAAACGTGGGAGGAATAGTGACTAGGGAATGCATCTAGGGTGTCTCAAAATTTTGTATTTAAGTACTTGTATTTTTTGATCTATTTCAGCAAGTCTGTCCTCATTGTTATTCCATAGAAGAATGGACCAGTAAGAATTCTGATATATGCAATGCGGCTATGAGATGATATCAGAGTATCATATTGCGTTCACCACGAAGAAATGCAGGCCCTTTTTAGTCTGAATTCTATAGGGGCGACTGTTTGAATTTTATAGATTAAAGACTTGATGATGAAAACTGTTTATCATTGTTTTTGGAGAGTCATTATTGGTCTTTCCATACCCAATTTACGTTGTTGATAAGCCTCTTAAGGAATGCAATGCTTCTTTCTATGTTTTGTTTGCAAGCATTATTAATTGAACTCGCTAAACCTAAACTAATCCATAGTGATTTTCCAAAAGCAAACACTAAAACTTAAGTGAAACCTTAGCAATATTATTCAAGAAGTTTCTCTTGATTTAAGCCAGAGAAGTTTGTGGACCAAGATTTTCATACTCCTTCTAAAGTTCACCATTGTTCACTCTTTCGTCTTGATTTATTACATGCTGTTGTTTTCTTAACTTGCCTGTATTTTGATTAAATTTGGCATCTATTTTATCTGTAGGTTATTGATTATTATGGAAAGAAGGGTGTTCTTGCACACCTTCATGCGGAGAAAACCCCAAATGAGGTCACTGCCGAGGTTCAGAAGGTTCTCTCTTCATAATTTTCACCCCTTTTTGTGTTATTAAATCATATCTCAAAAAAACTAATTTGTAATCCGATATATTGTCGGATCGGCTGGTTTCCCCTTCCAATCAAGTTTTTTATGCCAGGCTTCTAGCTGTTTTAAGAGTTTCATAGGTGCTTTTGACTTGGTTGAATAATAAGTTCACAGTGAAATTTGAGAATTTTGTGACAATTTTTTGGAAATGATCACTCTTCTAAATACTTTTCTTTCAATCATTATGATTCACTATTTTCTTCCATCAAGCTTTTGATCATACTGCTGGACAGCATGCCGTTAAATTTGAATTCTAGGTTGAGTGTAACACTCGGTCAACAAGCATATGGCATCACTTGTCAATGAAATCTTAGCAAATCCTCGCTGAGGTTGATTACTACCCGCAAGCATGGCTTCTTTCTTCTTTATATATATATATATATATATATATAGAGAGAGAGAGAGAGAGAGAGAGAGAGAGAATGTTGGCAGGTTGGAATAAGCTATATCTATCCAAAGGAGGTAGATTAACTTTGGTAAAGAGAAAACTATTCAACTTACCTGCCTATTTCCTCTCTTTATTTCCCATACCATTAAGTGTTGCTCATCGTTTTGAGAAATTGTAACGGGACTCTCTGTGGGGAGGGTTAAGGGATTAAGTCAAATTTTATTTGGTAAATTGGAAGACAGTCTGTGAACTGATCCAATTTGGTAGTGCAAGTATTAGAAGCTTTGTACATTCTAACTATGCGTTGTTGGGGAAATGGCTTTGGCTGGTGTGCCACGGAATTAATACTTTATGGAAACATCAGATGTGTAGTAGTTAAAAAGTATAGGAGTGACTTGGGCAATTGGGCTTCTGGAGTGCTTAAGGAAACTTATGGTGTGTCCTTTTAGGAAACGTATTTATAATTACGTATTTATAATTATAATGGGTGGGGCAGGTTCTCACAGTTTATCAAGTTTGTGGTGGGTAATGGACTTTTGAGTTTGTTTTTGGCTTGATTTTTGGTGTGGGGAATTAATCTTAAGGATGCTTTTCCAGCACTATATTGTATAGCTCAAAATAAAGAGGCTTTTTGTGGCGAATTATATGAGTTGGAATGATGGAGTTCTTTATTGGGATATTTTGTTTACCAGATTTTTTAATGATTGGGAGTTAAAGATTTTCTAATCGTTTTCTGGTCTTCTCTACTCTACTAAAGTTAATAGGGCTGAGGAAGACCAGCTGTGTTGGATCCCTGTTAGGGGTGGTATATTTAAAGTTTAGTCCTATTATCAGGCTCTCACCACTAGGATTTGCTACTTCATTGCGACTATGCACACGAGAATTATGGTCTTTGGAATTCTGTTTTTTTCGAATCCATTGGGTTTTGGCAAAGAGGATAGTAGATTTGTTGAATGTTGGAATGGGGGGGGTTTTGGTACACATCATTTAGCTGACATATGGGGTGGCCATTCCATACTGTGTTATATGGACCATTTGGAGTTCCCAAAAAGATTGAGAAACCTTTTGTCCATTTCCCGTTTCCCCAGCTATCTCAGGATTGCCTTTTGCACAGTCGTCTGTATTCAATTTTACGAATGGTGGATATAGAAGATATCGGGAAATCCAGATTTGATTTTTGTGCAAGGTTGGATTGTACTGTGTGCTTGCAGGGTATAGAAATTCTCTGGCATGAACAAGTTGAGAGATTGGTATATACGTATGCCTAAAGCCGAGTTCATTTCATATTTTCATGTCAGTCATATATTCCATATTCAAAAACCAAAGATCATGGGTGTTAGTAAGACCACAACCAAACATTGGAAAATAAGTTATTATCCCTGAAAATATTTTCAACTAAAAACATTTTTCGATAGCTGAAATAAATGGAGCCTAACTTGACCTGATGCTCTACTAGGGGTGGTTTTTTTTTTTTTTTGAGAAGATACTAGGGGTAGTTTAGTGTGTGACATGTGGAATAGCATGTGACAAATCTATTATGTGTCTAATTTTTTTCCTTTACTTAGTTCTCATTACCATGGCACTCATGTGGAGGCTGATCTAGTGAATGTCAAGTTTGAAACTTTATATTGTTTGGAGAGTGAACCCTTCTCGTAAGAGTATTCACAATGAACTCAACAAATTTCTATTAAAATTTTTGCAAGAAAGTTATTTTTCTATTTTAGCTATCTACTTTTTTAATACACATTCCAACAGACTATATATTTTCCCTCTATTTCATTTAATTTTTCTTTTATTATTCCCTTTTGGTATGGTACAAAGACAGACATGTTGGTGGGAGAAATAAAAAATTGAAGAGGAATTATTTAGCAAAACTAGCTTTACAATATTTGGTTGAGGGAATGGTGAGCTTGTTGGAGACACACACAGACAAAAAAAAAAGGGATTTGGCTAACCAAAATTTGGAAAAATGACATTTTTTTTTAGTTCAGCTCTAATAGACATATTAACCAAAACCTTGGAAGAATAGTTTTGAAGGGAGGCCTTAAATATGATTATAAGTTTTACAAATTAAATTGTTCAATATTTTAAAACAAAATAAAAAGATAATTAAGAAATTTATTTTTATATTATTAATATGAAATCAATAATATTTATTATCATATCAATTTGTTAGTATTTTATAATAAAATTGATAATACTTTTTTTCATTTTCCTTAAAATGTTGGAATGTGCCGCGGTGTAAAGAACCAGACAATATTGGTTTTTAATAATTTTTGGAATTGAAGTCCCTATAGTTAAAGCATAGCCAAGAGACAGTGGGCAATGTCTATTCGCTTTCAAATGACACTTCAAATCCTCATAATTGTACTTCCAATAGCTTGTAAACACGGGATGGTGGGTAAAATAATGAGTTTAAAATCGCAAGTATTAAATCTCCGATACTTGAGAATTCAAACTCATTATTTTAAGTGATAGTCTAGTGGTAATGATATTTTTTATGGTGTTTTATATTTATGATTTGAATCCTATTCCTTCTCCTCATTATCTACTTATCTAAAAAATGATATTATTGTTAGAGCTCCATCCAAAATCATGTAACAATTTTTTAATCCAAACTTTAAGAGGTCAATATGTTATAATTGAAAAGTTTTGACTAAATTGCAATACGGACACACCAAAAAGGGGTAAGTAGTAATCGGAATTTTGTCCAAAAATACAAATTTTTTTTAATTTGGATAGAATCCCAACATTTTCATTTTAATTAAAGTTTTAGAGTGTCAAATATATTAATTAGAAATTTGTGAACTAAATGATGATAAGCCAAACTATATGGAAATAAAATGTTCGTGATTTCGTGCTGCCGCCATAATTTCAATAAGTTACCAAAATCCATGACTATTTTGGTACCCGGGTTTTGCAACTAGTATTGTTCATGCTACTTCGAAGTTGAAAGTAGTGGTAGAGCCATGATTTTGATCTCCATACATTGGTTAATATTACTTAATATACGTTGTTGTTGTTGTTTTTTTTTTTTTTTTTTTTTTTTTTGAGAAACCGCTCTTAAACATATGTATATACACATATTGTAAACACCCAATATATATATATATATATATAATACTTAATGACAATCTAGACAATAAATGTCACTCATATTAATACTAAGCAATATCTTAATGTTAGAAAATTCATAAAATGATAACATAGCCATTATATTGTGTTTATTTGTCAATGTCTTTTTATATATGAATAAGTCGTATTGCACATATAATTCTCATGTAATAATTTTTAATAACCACGTAAACCTCAATTACAACTAATGCCGTTTTTTGTTTCACTCATAAAATGATTAACTAATAACATTTTAAAATCATATAAGAATCAATTGTGCATCAAAAACTTCAAAGTATAACTTGAAAATACTATCAAATTACAGAGTTTATTACAATACATAAACAATTTGAAAAATACACCCATTTTTATGAAAAATATTAAATAATTACGTTAAAACATTTTTAAAAAGTAATATTAAAAAAAAATTCCTCTTCAATTAAAAATGTATCCTTCTTTATGTTTTTTTTTTTTTACTCATTGTTTTTCTTTTGTAACTTTTAAACCTTAAAAAATACTTTATTCTTTTATTTTATAATGATTTGACATGTAAAATAGATTTATTAACAAAAAAAGAAATAAGCTTTTTTAAATGAGGGGTGCCAATGCCATTGTATCAAAGTTGTGATGTCATGAATTTTACAAACTTAGGGTCTGTTTGGATATTGTTGATTTTGCTGAAAATTGAAAACTAAAAACATTGTAGCAAATAATTGAAAAATGCCAGCTGATTATTTTTGGGTCCAACTACTGTAGCTCAGTTAAAAGCATTTAAGGGTCGCATTTTTTTTTTCCACTCCTCTCCCACCCTAACGCTTGTGTCTTCGAGAAGAGAAGTCCACGCCCACCAGAGAAATCAATGAGGAAGACAATTTGGTCCAACGCCAGTGAAGAGCTCAGAAGAGAAATCCACGAGGAAAATAACCTAGTCCGACGCCTGGTGTATGTCCACTTCGTCCAAAGGACCATTGTCCCCTGGTGTTCGACTCTTGGATCTTGGCTTAAAATATGCATGAGGGGTGGGTGCCCTAATCCAATAAACTCCAGTGTCTCTGTTATTTTCACTCCTCTTTGCAACATGCATGATTGGTTAATCCAAAGATTCTGGGGCTGTTAAATAAAATTATTACCTTAGTTTGCATAAATAAATAAAGAACTGGGTAAAGAGAGAGCGGTTCAGTTGAACTTTAGCAAGATATTCGGATCTCACTTGCAAGCCAATTATAGTTTAATTACATACATGGATTCATGCTTGTATCTTCTACCTTTTGTTTCTTCTGTTGTTCTTTTCCATAATGCTTAACGTGGGTGCATATATTATAATACTGCACTTGGCGTGACATCCATCCTAAGGACCACAACACCAAGTCTTCCTTGGTTTTGATGAGTAAAGCAATTTAACATTATGTGGGTCAGAATTTTTAGCATTATTAATTAGTGGAGTTAAAAACATAAGAAATGTAAGGGAAAACGTAAAGAAATAACAGAGAAAGAACACAACTGTGCCAACTGCTAAGGTTTATAGTGAAAAGGTCCGCTACAATTTAGCTAATAAATGGTACATATTACAATTTTTTACTCTTGGAACGAGAGAGGTAATTAGTAAGTAATTTTATCTTCAAATTTATTATAATAAAAAAATGATTCATGGACTTGAACTCGCAACATTTATCTTTGGGTTGAAGACACATGCTATTCCCAGCAGACTTGAGAATGTGTCTAATATGATAACTTTAAAATCATAGTGGGAGTACAAAATTACTGTAGGCCATTGTGTTACATAAAACCATGGTATAAATATTTAAGATATTTTATACAACATGAGTTTGGAACAAATGTGTGACTTGGAAGAGCATGGCTTGGATGGTGGCTGAACAAGCAACAACATCGGTGGTCAGAAGATATTAGTAGAGGAAGTGTTGTTGGTGGTGATGGATGGCATCGTTGGTGGTTGCAGGACATTGACAAATTAAAGTAAATGTTGTTGGAGGGCTAAGTATCAGCACGTGGGCATGTTAGGCTCTTAGGGTACTAAATCATATACTATATAATAAAAATTGAATTTTAAAAGTTGTGATTACATTAAATTACTATCCTAGTAACTACCAGTATTAAAGATTTGGAAAAGTATACATAATTACTTAATAGTTAGTTTGGGGTAGTTTCAAATTTAACTCTATGGTGTAAGAGTAGTATTTTTTAGAAGTTTAAAATTTTGGCAATAAATTTTCACATTATTTTTAATATATAATTATAAAGGGTGAGAGTGTTTACCCGATGCAATCATAGCATGTTATGCACAACTTTACTTATAGAATATGATATGGAATGATTTAAGCATGACATGAACTTATATAATATCAATTTTATTGTGAATACTTTGGTGATAATAATTAAATGACTACTAGTGTATCAAAGGTCTTATAGTTTATATAGAATTTTTTTTGCGGTGTGTGTTTGATAAGTTTTAGTCACAATTTATGTGAATTTATGTTACTTTTAATTAATAGTAACTCAATGAAGCTGCAAATTGAAAAGTATTAAGAGTTTATGTTATTTATTAAAACTATTTAAAATATAAGAGTTACTTTGAAATCATCACAATTTTAGAAGAATTATGTAATTTACCAAAGTCTTTAATGAATTTGAGCCACTTGGTGCAAAGAGACCACATTATTTTATAATGTAGAATAACGTATAATTTGTTCCCTAAAATTTGTAGAAGATAATATATTAGGATTGACCATATAATCAAGAAATAGACTTACTTAAGAAAAGAGGAATTCTAATAATCAATAATTTTTTTTTTCTTCCGTAATTGTATATAAGCACTGTAGGGTCACAATTTGTAGCCCATGATCTAAAGGTATGGGATATAGGCCCAATAAGCTTAGAACAATAAATTTGTAGAGAGTGGATGAAAAAACTAGGCCTTTTGTAAATTTGACAACGGCTAATATGGATTTAAAAGATGAACAAGCAAGTAAGAACAAGCAAATAAGACATGTAAAACTGAATGAAATTGTTGTCCGAGGAGATAGATTATAAAATAAACCAATAGAACTGAGTGTTATTACAGTTTTTAGTGCTACAGTAGTTCTTTTCTCTATTTTTTCTTCGATCCCCTTTTAATGAGATATTCTTTACAATATATAGTCCCCCTCCCATCATCTTGATCCTACCCCTGTTAATCATCTAAACTTTCACTCGAGTGTCATGTCCCATCAAACACCTTCTCTGGCTTTCTGGGAAGTGTGGTAGCTGAGAATGCACTGTTCAGAGGTCATGTCCACATAAATGCGGCCAGAAAGGTAGCTCCAGCGCATTTACCATTCATATATTTGGTTGTTACATATGGAGATCTTGTAAATGATGATGCATAAGGAAATTTTGTATTTTTGGAAATATATTATTTCTAAAATTTACCACATATTCACATGCACTAAGGAATTGCTATTATAACCATTTTAGATAGAAATTGTTATTTCTCAATGTAAGGGGGGGAGGGGGAGGAGGGTGGGGGGGTGGGATTGTTATTCCTATCTAATAACTATAGTGTTACAAGAGTTGCAAATGGAGTGTGAGTTTTCGGCACTAGAGAAGATAAGGGAAGAAACGGCGGAACTGCAGAGAAGCACTGAGAAGGTTAAAAGGGACCACTCTCATGGTTTTCCAATGGCTATAGCAGGTGGCCAAGTGAGTGAAACTCTCTCCTACAAGGCAAAGCTCGTGGGAGAACTCCCTGGGGCTTATGCGCATTTGGGAATTTAGGAGCTTTTATGAATAAGGTGGGCAGCGGAGAATATCAGAATTTGGCACACGTGGACAGTCAATCTTTACCTATTATACCCGACACAATTGAACTCAGGAAGTGGAAGAAGTTAGCTCGTAATATTCCTAAGACAGACTCAGACACACAATTCCCAGTAGCAGTAAAAAGGGGAAGGGAGGAGGGTGATGGAATCCAACTCGAGTTACCTTGCAAAAAATATCAGGTTTCAAGAGTGGAGGGACAGGACATCTCAATGGCGGAGGTTGCTCAACAGCCCCGCCAAGCACCATGAGTCTCATTGTATGGAACTGCCGTGGGCTTGGGAACCTGCGGACAGTGAAGGAGCTTGAAGTGATGATTCGAGCTAAAGATCCCTCCGTCGTGTTTTTAGCCGAAACATGGGCGGATGAAGCTAGGCTACAAGAGATCAAGAGCAAGATAGAATTTGACAACTTATTCTTTGTGGAAAGAAATAATCGAGGGGGCGGTCTGGCACTCTATTGGAAGAATTCTATTGATGTACATGTAGATACTTTCTCCAAGAACCATATTGATTCCATTATTAACAAGGGTAGGGAGGATGAATGGCGCTTCACAGGCTTCTATGGAGAACCAATTTCCCACAAAAGATTTGAATCATGGAATAAGCTCCAACAACTCCAGAAAAAGTTTAATCTCCCTTGGCTATGTGCAAGTGACTTTAATGAAATTCTTGGAAGCTCGGAGAAAATGGGGGGAAGTAATAGAAGTCAATCGCAAATGCAGCTCTTCCGTGATGTGGTGGATGAATGTGGTTTTATTGATCTTGGATTCTCAGGCCATCGGTTTACATGGCAGAAGCACTTCTCTTCAGGTCATTCTTTATGGGAGCGACTTGATAGGGCTTTAGCAACTAACGATTGGCTGTTGAGATTTGCAGGTACAAAAGTCCAACATTTGTTCGCAGACTCATCGGATCATTGTCCACTATGGATCAATACTGTGGGACTTGACTTTCACAATGCACCAAAACTCTTTAGATTTGAAGAGATGTGGCTGGCTGACCGGGGTTGCACTGAAATAGTTGAGGCAGTCTGGGATGCTAGAGACATGGATGATCCAACTTTGAGAACAATGCACAAGATCGAGAAATGTGGAAAGGAGCTGATGAAATGGAATAGGGACCACTTCGGCAACGTACAAACATTGCTGAAGCAGAAAAGAAAAGAATTGATTTATGAAGAAAAGGAGGCCATGAGGACTGGTCAAAATTTTCGGCTACTAAAGTTAAAAAATGAGATTGCAAGTCTGGTGGACAAAGAACAAAGAATGTGGCTTCAAAGGTCCAAAGTGTTATGGGCCTCACAAGGTGACCGAAATTCTAAGTTTTTTCACTGTAGGGCCACTCAGAGAAAAAGAAAAAATACAATTCAAAAACTACGGGATTCAACTGGACAATGGAGTACATGCAAGGAGGAAGTGACCGACATACTTGTGTCCTATTTTCAAGGACTGTTCACTTCGGCAGGAGGTACACAGTGTGAGGAAGCAACAAATTCAATCCAAAAGGTAATCAGTGTTGACATGAATCACCAACTTTCAGCAGACTTCACAGCTTGGGAGGTGCAAAAGGCTATCAATGAAATGGCCCCACTAAAAGCTCCTGGACCCGATGGTATGCCACCGTTGTTCTACCAACACTTTTGGTGTACTCTTGGTAATGATGTATCTCAATCTGTTTTGCATTTTCTCAATTCTGCAACTCTCCCTGAATATCTTAATCACACTTTTATTTCCCTCATTCCAAAAAATAAATCCCCTGAGCATGCTTCAGATTTTAGACCCATAAGTCTCTGTAATGTGCTTTATAAGATCTTCTCTAAAGTCTTAGCCAGTAGACTCAAAAAAATTTTACCAAATATTATTACTGAGAATCAGAGTGCTTTTACTAAAAGTAGGCTTATATCGGATAATATTTTGGTTGCTTTTGAGTCTCTTCATAGTATGCAGAGACATGGTGGAAAGGAGAATTACATGGCTATTAAGTTAGACATGAGCAAAGCCTATGATAGGGTGGAGTGGCCTTACCTTGAATCTGTAATGAGAAGGCTGGGTTTCACTGAAAAATGGATTAAGCTGATGATGCTGTGTGTCAGAACGGTCTCTTATTCCATTCTTGTAAATGGAGAACCTAAAGGGTTGATCAACCCTTCCAGAGGGATACGCCAAGGGGATCCACTATCACCATTCCTATTTCTGCTCTGCACTGAGGGTTTACATGGACTCATTACAAAGGCAGCTACACAGGGTGATATCAAGGGTTATTCTCTTTGTAGAAATAGCCCCAGACTAACTCATCTCCTTTTTGCAGATGATAGCTTGTGTTTTGCAGGGCCACAATTCAGGAGTGTCAGTAGATTATGAACATCCTGGAAATATATGGCAAGTGCTCAGGTCAACAAATCAACAGAAATAAAACCACCATCTTCTTCAGTAAGTCCACTTCTGAGGAAATCAAGAACCAAATCAAATTGGCACTGGATGTACCTGAGATTGTGCAATATGAGAAGTATTTGGGGCTGCCATCATTAATAGGGAGACAAAAGAAAGCCAGCTTTAATTACATAAAAGAAAGGGTGTGGAAAAAACTTCAGGGGTGGAAAGAGAAACTGTTGTCTCAGGCAGGCAAGGAAATTCTTATCAAGGCAGTGGTTCAGGCAATACCAACTTACACTATGAGTTGCTTCAAACTCCCTTTGGAACTTTGCGCAGATATTGAGAGCCTCACTAGAAAATTTTGGTGGGGGCAAAAAGGAGATAGAAGAAAAGTACATTGGGTGAAGTGGGACACTCTTTGTAAACCCAAATCAGAAGGGGATATGGGTTTCAAAGACCTAGCTAATTTTAATGATGCACTTTTGGCAAAGCAGGCATGGAGATTACTACACCAAAAAAACTCATTATTTTATAGAGTTTTTAAGGCGAGGTTCTTTCCAAACTGTTCCATCCTAGAAGCACCATATTCAAACACCGGTTCCTATGCATGGAGGAGTATTCTAAAAGGAAGGGATTTACTGTTGAAAGGGGTCAGATGGAGGGTTGGGTGTGGAGAGGCCATAAATGTGTGGAACGATGCATGGCTGCCCTCAACAACACAGCCTCGGGTCAGCTCACCTGTTGTACAAGGGTTTGAAGGCATGATGGTCTCAGATCTTATCGACCCAGCCACCAAAAAGTGGGACCAAAACCTTTTACATGGACTTTTCATACCCCACGAAGCAGAGCTTATTGCAAGCATTCCTCTGTGTTTGAACAAGGTGGAGGACGTGGTGGTATGGCCTTTCACTCCTTCAGGTTGCTACACAGTGAAGTCCTGATCCAAGTTCCTAGCTTCTGAGCATCTTGGAAGTCAACAACCAAGCACTATCCTTAATGATAAAGGTTTGTGGAGGATGATATGGAGTCTTTCTGTTCCACCAAAGGTCCGCAATTTCTTGTGGAGGGTTTGTCAGAATGCCCTTCCTGTCAAGTTTAACTTGCGACGGCGACACATATTGAATGAAGATATTTGTGAAACATGTAAGGTGGCGGCGGAAGACATATTTCACGCACTATGGGGATGTAATCAGCTCTCACAGGTTTGAGATTCCATTCCTTCATTCTCTTTCAGACAATCGAAAACCTTTTCATCAATCCGAGATGTGCTTATGTTCACTTATGAAGAACAAAAGAATGTTGAGCTTATGGCATCGATTATGTGGACCATTTGGCACCGTCGAAATCAGGTTCGAACCTCATCTAAAGAGTACCCACTGTCGCAAGTAATACATGCAGCTTCTCAGGCTTTAGCAACATTCTACGACTCTGTTTCTGGCACTTCAAAACAGAGCAGATGCACTGTACCATCTCGGATTAGGTGGTCTCCTCCCCCGGTGGGAACAGTCAAGGTCAATTTCGACGGGGCTTTATTCAAAGATATACAGAAAGCAGGTATCAGAGTGATTGTTCGGGACAGTAACGGGCAAGCTATAGCCTCTCTGTCCGAACAAACTAGCTTACCTTTTTCCCCGGAGATCGCTGAAGCTATGGCTGCAGCAAGGGCAGTTTCCTTTGTACAAGATCTTGGTTTCACTTCTTTCATCTTGGAAGGAGATTCAGCTAATGTAATTAACACTCTAAACTCGAATGAGATGTCCCTATCTAACTTTGGTCATGTTCTCAGCTCAACAAAATCCATGTTAGTGGCAAGCAGATGTGTTTCATTCTCCCATGTTCGTCGTTCGGGTAACAGTGTAGCGCACAACCTAGCTAAACATGCTAGACATGTTAGAGGTTTTACAGTGTGGACTGAAAATGTTCCTTCACACTTGAATTCTGTATTTCTCGCCGATCATGGCTAATTCTATCAATAAAGTTTGCAATGTTTCTTTCTCCAAAAAAAAAAAAAAAAAAAAAAAAAAACATGGCCTTACCCTCTTTTTTTTTTCTTTTTATTTTTTTTTTCATATTTGAGGTGTGTTTTGTTAATTTTAAATTTTTTTCTTTTTTTTTTTTACCAATCAATTTTTTTTTTTTAATTCTTTTTTGAAATGTGTCATAATCTTCTAAAGTGTGTCATATTGGGTTATGTTTTCCTAAAGTTTCGTATGTACCATTGAACTTTCTAAGCTTCAATTTATTATATTGGGGCATTTTAAATTTCTCCCCCTCTTAAGGAAATTTTTAGGATAATCAAAATTTATCATAAAATTATAATATTATCTTAATTAAAAGTAAAATTAAATCCAATGTAAAAGAGATAGACTTTTTGATAATGTAATAATCAATTACTCAAACAGTTAGTAGGCACACTCAAATATATAGCCAAGTAATTTTCTTTAATGTAAACTTAAATTACCACTTCCAACACAACTTAAAATTAAAGACCTAAGAAGAAGATAGATAGGGGTGGCAATTCATGTTCACGTGTTGGGTTCGTGTCGTGTAAACTCATATGTATCCGACTATATGGGTCAACACTAACCTAACATATTTATTAAACGAGTCAAGATTCCTCAACCCTAACATGACCCATTTATTAAACGGGTTAGTCTTGTTGACCTGTTTATCTGATTTTATCAAAATGAAGAAAAACATTTATGAAAAAACAAGCAAATAAATATTTTTAATATAAATTCAGAACTAATGAGTAATTGCATCACAAATAATCATTCAAAACTAAAGCATATCTCAATATCATAAATAATGAATCACAATATGTCAACGAAAATAAACTACAACAACTAATAAGTTTATATACCTAGGGTTTGAATGGTATATTGGTAAAATTTCATTTAATTAAACGGGTCAGACGGGTGAAACGAGTTCCATAGGTTGAACCCTAACCCAACTTGTTTATCAAACGGGTCCATTGTGTCAACTCAAATATGACACGAATCTATTAAGCCTCAACCCATAACATGCTAATTTCATGTCGTGTCGTGTCGGGTTTGCGAGTCGTATCCAATTTTGCCACCCCTAAAGATAGATGACATTTGATGGGGAATTAAGAGACACAACAACAAAACACATCAACCTGAAGTAAAGCTCTCAAAAACACAAAAACTCATCAACCTAAAGCAAGATTGGAAGAAAGAGTTTTTTTTTTTTTTTTTTAATTCTAAAATCTAGGGTAAAATACTATTTTAGTTTCTAAACTTTACCAAAAGTTTACTATCGTCCCTAAACTTAAAAAGGTTCACTTTTGGTTCCTAAACTATTGAAAAATAGTTCTTTTTTCATCCCTATTTTTGTCTCTAAACTATTGGAAGAAAAAAATTTTAAAAAAAATTTAAGGATGAAAAAAGAACCTTATAAAGTTTAGAAATGAAAAAAAAACTTTTAATAAAGTTTATGGATCAGAATAATATTTTACCCAAAAAATCTACCTAACGAAAGAAAAAAATTGTTAAGAAGAAGAGGGAATAATTATTTTTTGTGTCAATAGATAGTGAATTGAATGAGAGAGGAACGTAGATGGAGTAATAACAAATCTATACACACACACACATATTAATCACCAAAACTTATAAAAAATCTAATTAGATTTTGATTTGATTCTCAATTTTGAGCCACGTGTTTCATTTAATTTTTAATTTTGTGCCAAATGAATTATTAAGTGTAAAAATCAAAGAGTCCAAATTCAATTAGATTCTAAATTGGATTTCAATTGGAGTACAATTTTCTACCATGTGTCCATCTAAATTTTTTATTTTTGTAACAAGTGAATTATTGGGTGCAAAAATTGAAAAGTTTAAAACCAATTAAATTCTAAATCATATATATATATATATATATATAAATGTATGATTTAAAAAAAAAAAGTGTAAGTTAATACTATGTATAATTTGAAAATATTCTTAAAAAAATTTGTATAATTTAAACCATATAATTATGATTGTTTTAAATTGTATTTGTGCATATGTATGAAGTTATAAATTATTCTATAGAAAAGAAGAACATAGAGAGATGAATAGTCAAAATTGGGAGAGGAATGGTTGGAGCCGTGAGATGGGAGAAGTGTTGGTAAGAAAGTGAATAATAAAGAAAAGTAGAGCAAAAACAAAAAGGTGAAAGATCGGAGAAAGTATACTAATAAGGTCAGAAATAAGAAGGAGATGAAGTCAAAAAATGAAAGAAGTGTTGGAGGAATAGTAAAAGGGCAGTAAATGGTTGGTGACGGGGCACAATGGGTTATATAAAAATAAATGAGTAATACCAATACTACATTATTTTTATGATAAATTCTTAGTTGGAAGTTATTATTGATTTTAATTTTAATTTAATATTAAAATTACTTTTCTGTTCGTTTATAATAATAATAGCTTGACAAGTTTTGTTACGAAAATGTGGTCGACCTACAATAGCATGACATGAATTATTTGTTTGTTTGGCTCTTGTATGAGAAAATATACTCTATCACGGTGTATGTTTCTCTCCTTTCACAGCTACTAGGACTCACTAGTTTGTAAGAGCATTAGTATCAGAAAATGCTACTCTATTCTATTTTGCCATCCCAAAAAGTTACTTTATCAATTATACTATCTCATTATACAATACTTCCAGCATCCCAAACTTTTATTTTCCTATTCTACTAATTAAAATAATATATCTACACAATAAAATAATATTTTCCCCAATCACCATCATTTATTCTTTCTTTCTCCCAATCACCATCACAATAAAATATTAGTTTTTTTTTTTAGAATTGTGCTACAGTGCAATTCTATCTTTAGAATTGCACTGTAGCACTATTGCAAAATTTTTTGCAATAGTTGGTGTTTACAATTCCGGATGTGGGAGGTTTTTGAAGAAAAAATGCTAAATAAAGCTTAGATATGGTATTTGCAATTTCGGATGTTGATACTCTAAGAAGGAGAAAGCATACACCAGGTTATACTTCCTCCTGTTGTATTGTCCACGCGTTATCTACTCACATGGCCTTTATTTGGGATTTTATTAAAAAATAACCAAATTCCTCAAACTATATTATTAGTTAAGTCTCGGTTTCTAACACTCGATTTTCTAGTGGATTTTCAAATGGCGAAATCGACTCCAGAAAAGTCGAATTGCTATAAACCAAATATGTTTCAAACCTTACTTAACTAATAATATAGTTTGAAATTTATAGTTATTTTTTAAAAAAACCCCTTTATTTGTTGTGAACACATTCACGTCCAAGAAAAACAGGAATGACGTAAAACAGCTGTAAAATGAGGTGCAGATCATATATCTTCATATGTATTTAATCTGTTCTTTTGGCATAGACTTTTAACAAACCATAGACATCCTCGTCAGTTTACAGCCGAATCGTAACAAAAAATTAGCATTTCTTAAATTTAAAACATTGTGTTTTAACATTTTCTGTATCACACTTTGCACAACTTTTCAACACACCCATAAATAAAACAAAGAAAAAAAAAATACCACTTGATTTAGCAGAAAGTTTCATGTTAACGAATGCTCTTAGGACATTAGTTAACAATCTATTCTAGAACAATTTTAACATCACTTTCATAGAAAATAAAAAAAAAACTGTAAAAATCTTAATTGCTTTTCTTTTTTTTCCCATAAATTTTTTTTTTAAATAGATTATTAAACAATAGTCTGAGACACTCGTTAGCATTTTTCTAGCAAGGAAAAATAGCTCAAACTTCAAACTTGTACCTTCCTTTAAGCACTCACTTCTCTGTTTTCTTTCTCTAGCAACGATCGCGCTAGCTCAGATCACTTTTTTTTTTCCCCTAATAGTGTAAGAACTAAGAATACAATTTTCATCTCTTCAATAATTTTCATTACAAAAATCTTGTTACAGTCTCAATCTCAAAAAAAAAAAAAAAAAAACTGTCTCCTGCTGAACTTATCTCTGTATTTTCAATTTCAGGAAATCATTTTTTTAATCACTAAATGATTTTTCTGTACTGGGTTTTCGATCTAAGATCATGTAATTAATGAATTAGTTGCTTAATCAATAATCAGTAATATAGTTTGGTCTCTCCTGTTTCTGAATGTTTAGGCTCTGATTAGAACTGCGACAGTCGCGTTGACTTAAGAGAGAGTTGAGAGTGAGAAGTGGGAAAATGAAACTGGCACCGAGAGAGGTTGAGAAACTGAGCCTACACAATGCTGGGTTCTTGGCACAGAAGCGTCTTGCTCGTGGTTTACGCCTCAATTACTCTGAAGCTGTGGCACTCATAGCCACTCAGGTTCCTTCTATTCTCTGTTTTTTCTTTTTTTCTTTTTTCTTTTTTGGTATTTTATTATTATAAGCTGTAAAATAATGATAAGTAGGCAATAGAGGGTTTGATTTTGGATAGGATAGAACAGTAAAGAAGAAAACATGTGGCCATGATTAGTCTGTTGAGGAATTTTAGTTAACAACACATTTTTGGGACTAATGTTTTGTTGTTGATGCGTGTATATACTTATGTATGTATGAAGCTTTTATAAGCAGAAAAATTGGGTGTGTTATGAAAAATGAAGATCAAGAATTTGTTGCTCTTCACTGATGTTTTTATTTTTTTTAATTGTTTAAGATTTTGGAGTTTGTACGCGATGGTGAGAAAACGGTTGCAGAATTGATGGATATTGGGAAACAACTTCTAGGAAGGTATAATTGTGAATTTTATGTATCATTTGTTTTTATTTTATTTTGTTGTTTTCCTAATGTTATTTGTGCAAGGCATAGATTCAATTCCTTGTAGCTTGTTTAAGTATTGATGCAATGGTAAATTAGAAGTGATAACTTCCAATTTATATCATCTAAATGTTGGCTTTGTGTGTTAACAGGAGACAAGTTCTTCCAGCTGTTCCACATCTTTTGCATATGGTACAGGTAATCAAGCAAAATTAAGGTTCTTTGTTGATATTGATGAACCTTCGCTTTGGACCTATCTAAGCAATGCATTATTTGTACCTTTTTTAAATAAAAATAATATATAAAAAAAATTAATTCATGCTAGTAATTTTGTTATATTGAGTATTGCATACTATTTAGTATGAAAATTTGTTGGATTTTTTTTTTTCTTTTTCTTTTTGAACTTTCTAATTATTGATTTTATGGTTTAAAAAGCTTGAAACATAATGCTTGATGATGAACTTGTGTCAAACTGACGTGCACCCCCCTCCCCTTCTTCCCCTAATAAAAGAAAAAAGAAATTTACTTCCAACTATATATTATTAAGTTAATTTGAATGTAGGTTGAAGGGACCTTTCCTGATGGGACTAAATTAATCACTGTTCATGATGCAATTGCTAGTGAAAGTGGAGATCTGGAGTTAGCTTTACATGGTTCATTTCTTCCAGGTATGGGCTTACCTTGGGTTGTACAGTTTATAATTACTTTCTTTTGGGACCTACATGTCCCATATTGTGTAGTTTCAAGATTTTTGGTCAGCAGAAGCATTCTATGGAGATTTTATATGTTACTCTGCACCCATTGCTTCTGGACAAGACATTTTATGTCCTATCCTTTGAACTTAAAATGAAATTGAAGTCTTCATATAGCCAGAACAAAACTAAATTTTTTCATTGATGAATATCAGTTAAATTTTGTAGTAAACAGTTACTTTTTCATAATGATTGATGAAGACTTTCTATCTTCTGGTGTCTTTATTTCCTCGTTAGAAAGAAAATTTCCATATATTTCTTTTAAAGTGATTGTGAGAAACTTGTAAAGAGTAGGAAATCTATTATCTAAATTGAAGCAAGTTTTCCTCAAAAACACCTACGGAAATTTGAGCTCAGATTTGACAACTTTCCGGACATGAATAGATTTTGATATCTCATGAGCTTAGACTCTGCTCATTTGATTAAAAAAATCTATCAACTTTGTATCACATAGAACAATATAATCGATCCTTTTACATTTCTGCGTATCTTTCATTAATGGGCATGGTTAAGCTCAGTATAATCACTTCAAAACTATTCAGTCTTCTGTAATATATTCAAAAAATGTTCAGTAGGTTATGTACCAGCTCTCTACAAATATAAATGGAGTTGAAGTTAAAATATTTCTTTTAATATGCATCATGTTTAATATTGAATGCACATTGATGAAGAACTTTTGTGCAGTTCCTTCATTAGACAAGTTTCCTGATGTAGAAGACAAGAAATTTCCCGGCGAAATAATATATGGAGATGGAAATATTACACTTAATCATGGAAGGAAAGCAGTAATCCTCAAAGTTGTCAACACTGGAGACAGGCCAGTTCAGGTGTTTTGCTTTAACCTATCATTTCTTATATTTGTTGGATGCTTTTCTTTTTTCTTTCTCATTTATATTTATCAGTAGTTAGTTAGCAATTTGTACCGAACTGCTATCAACTTCCTATTATGTTCATTTGCAACATCAGGATTTGATAATGAAACTTGTACATTTTTCCTGAGTTATAGTACCGAACTCTGATATTTTAATAATGAAAAAAATGCTTGCAATATTTTTTCAATTGACTGGCAGGGCAGATTTCTTTCCCTTTCTACGATGGGAGAGTTGAGATTCTTTCTGTAGTTTGAATTGTTTTGTATGAATTACAAGGGAAATAGTCAATAGTAGCTCACTCATAGTTGGAGGATGAAGAAATTTTTTAAGCTGTAGCTCATATGACACCTCCTCCTCTTGTAAAAAGCAAGGTGGAGGGTTAGATCGTGGGTTCAAGACACAGTGGGTGTGTGTATAGTACTTATATATATATATATATAAAAGGTTTTCATATATATATATATATATAATATATATAAAAGGTTTTCAAGCACAGACAAAGTCACATGTTTCTAACAGATTGAATTGGTCAACATCTTGTTTGCATTCTCGTTCTGTGGTTAACTTGATTAACTAGATGATACCGTTATTTTAATAATTCCTCACTGTTTCAGGTTGGTAGCCACTATCACTTTATTGAAGTGAATCCCTACTTGGTTTTTGATCGATGGAGAGCATATGGCATGCGCCTGAATATACCCGCAGGGACAGCTACACGGTTTGAGGTTGTACTTGCAATCTTTATGGATTACTTTTATTTTCATTTTATAAGTTTTTACTATTAATCAATGAAATTAAACTAAAATTAGTTTAGTTGTTTATCTGCTGTAAATACATATTTGCCTATATCTTTGGCTTTTTATTACTTCATGTCCAAGGAATATATTACCTAGCAAAAAAAGTAGTTTTTAATCATATTGTAAACAAAAATTATTTCCCCCTTTAATATCAGTTTGCACAGACATGTTCAGCTCTTTGACTATTTAACTCTATGCATTTTAAGTATCAATGATTTTTTGCTTGGCCAGCCTGGGGAAGCTAAATGTGTAATACTTGTAAGCATTGGAGGTAATAAAGTGATCAGAGGGGGAAATGGCATTGTTGATGGACCGGTTGATCATGCTAATTTCAAAGTCATCATGGAAGCTGTAAACTCAAGAGGTTTTGGAAATCTTGAAGAAACAAATGCTAGGTTAGATCTTCTCCTAGGGCAAATCCATGCTGCTTGTTTCAATTCTGTTTTGTGATATCAATGAGATTGTTGTTTGAATGAGTAAACATATTCCACTTAAATGATAAAGGATAAATGGAAATGCTTTACCTCAGAATTGATTTTTCAGTGAAGGTGTTACCGGAGAAGATTCTGCTTTCACAACTGTTATCTCTCATGAGGCGTATGCCAATATGTATGGCCCTACCACTGGTGACAAAATTCGGCTTGGTGATACCAATTTGTATGCTGAAATTGAAAAAGATTTTGCTATTTATGGTGATGAATGCGTCTTTGGAGGTGGGAAAGTTATAAGAGATGGAATGGGCCAGTCATGTGGGCATCCACCAGCTGACTCTTTGGATACTGTTATAACAAATGCTGTGATCATTGATTATAGTGGAATCTTCAAGGCAGATATTGGTATCAAAGATGGTCTTATTGTTTCCCTTGGGAAAGCAGGCAATCCAGATACCATGGATGGTGTATTTATGAATATGATAATTGGGGTAAATTTCATCTCACTGTGCAGAAGCAGCATGAAAGGTTTAATTGTATGCCACGTTAATTGCACATGCTTATACTTTTTCAATAATTAGGTTAACACAGAGGTTATTGCGGGAGAAGGAATGGTTGTTACTGCAGGAGCCATAGACTGTCATGTCCACTTCATATGCCCTCAATTGATATATGAAGCCATATCAAGTGGTGAGCTACCTAACTGGAATTTTTTTGGTTGAAAGTGCTGCTGAAATTTACAAAGGCATTATTGTTTAAATTGTTGTATTTTTATAAATTTTTGACATGTTAAATATAGATGAAAACATTCAGAAAAGCTTAATCAAACTCAACTGCATATGTTGGCAATCGAATTCATACATTTTTTAGTTGATTGCACATGATTTAAAACTGCTCGATAAGTTTGTCTGAACCATTCTTTTGGTACCTAGAGTTCATGTGTCTGCTCCTTAGAAATCTGAGTAACCTCTGGATGTAAAAGGAAATTAATTGAAGCAAATATTTCTCCAAATGTTCAATGACTCCATTTTTCCAAAACTATATGTAGGAATCACAACACTAGTGGGAGGTGGAACAGGACCTGCTGATGGAACACGTGCTACAACTTGTACTCCAGCACGATCACAAATGAAGTTAATGCTGCAATCAACCGATGACATGCCCCTAAATTTTGGTTTTACGGGAAAAGTACGCTTAATTATTTATAGGCTTAATAAATTCCTCTCTCTCGCTCTCTCTGTCTCTACTTACACCCGTTTAAGGATGGACCTTGCAGTAATTGTTGTAACATATTAATGGATGACTAAAATTCTGAATTCTAAAATTTTTTCCCACTTGGTCCTCCCTTCTACTCCTCTCTTCATCTTTATTTATTCTTCTACCTTGTTCTGTAATTCCCTTTGTCTACTTCAGGGGAACAGTGCCAAACCTGAGGAGCTACATGAAATAATTAGAGCCGGGGCAATGGGACTGAAGCTGCATGAGGACTGGGGAACTACTCCTGCTGCAATAGACAATTGTTTGACTGTTGGAGACCATTATGACATCCAGGCACTACTTTTTTTTACTTTTTGAGTAATATTTCTTTTCCAATTATTTGAAACATTTTGAGTTTTATATGACTTACAAACTTTCTTCATATCTATTGATTTTGACAGGTTAATATCCACACTGACACCTTGAATGAATCAGGATTTGTAGAACATACTATTGCTTCATTTAAAGGAAGAACTATTCATGCCTATCACAGGTACAAGTTTCCTTCTGCCCACACCACCAACCAAAAATAAAAAGGAAAGAAAATGTTTTTCAATCTTCTATGACTTAATTAAGTATCATGGTCATTAGGTATTATGTTAAATAATAATAATAATAATAATATAATATAATAAAATAAAACTTAAAGTGTAATCAAGAACTACACTTTATTTATTTATTTTAGCAAATTTCTTTCTTGATGTAGCACAGAGGGAAGTTTACTTATAGAGGAGTAAAAAGCTATTGATAGCTAAGGCCTTAGTTGTTTTGTCAAAGTGGCTAAAATTTGACATCTTGGCCCTGTTGGTCATATCGGGAGTATTTCCCATCCCTATCATCCTTTTCAAGCTGTCATGACTTGATATTATGATTGATTGCAGCATATTAATGTGATTACAAGATCTTTCTCTTGTGAACAGGACATAATAAGTTCATCTACTCTATTACTTTTGGCCTTGCTTCAACTTTTCCATCTTTTAATACAATTTTTTTAACTTTCTCTGTATATTTTGGACAGTGAAGGTGCTGGTGGTGGTCATGCTCCAGATATCATCAAAGTGTGTGGTGTGAAACATGTCCTGCCATCATCTACAAACCCCACGCGGCCTTATACTTCCAACACTATAGACGAGCATCTTGACATGCTGGTATGAGAAGATAATAGAAGAATTGATTCAGTATGCATTATGGATGTTCAATTCTCATTTTGGTATGCATTCATACAGATGGTCTGCCATCACCTTGATAAGGACATTCCAGAAGATGTAGCATTTGCTGAATCAAGGATTAGAGCTGAAACAATTGCTGCAGAAGATATTTTGCATGATATGGGGGCAATTAGCATCATATCTTCTGATTCCCAAGCTATGGGTCGCATTGGAGAGGTTAATAATTCCCTCTTTTTAAGAGAATTTTTTCCCCGAGTTTTTGTTTAAATAACTTTGTTTGTACTTCCAATTGATACTAGAAATTTCTATCTGATAAATCTGGGAGCCAAACCTTAAAAACCATGAGATCTGGTACTTTTTTTTTTGATAATTGGAATAGGAAGGATTTGAACCCTGGATGTTTCCTTTGGAAAAACTAGGAAGTGCTAGTTGAGCACCTACAAGGCTCTTGGCCAGACCTGTTTACTTACTTGATAGAAGTCATTCTATGATAAGATATGATAGGGCTGCTTTTAAGCTGCTAAGATCTATGAATCTAGGAGACAGACATGGGTGCCAAATAGAGATACTTTCAACATGACAGTGTCCCTTAAAATGAGACAAATCCTAGTAGGGATGAATGAAGATGGCCAATGGGGACACGTGAAGAGAAAATGATGGCTTGTTGCCCAGAATCTATTTTTTACAATTATGATCTTACGATGCAAGTCAATAATGCATATTAACATTCTCTGAGTGTACATCCAACCCATGAATTCTTCATAATGTTTGTTCTTTTAGTCTTCACTTCGTTGGGACATATTTTCTTATTCGTTATGATGCTAAGCTCAGGTTTTTCCAACTCTTTTCTTGCCAGGTGATAATCAGAACTTGGCAAACCGCCCACAAAATGAAGTTACAAAGAGGGCCGATTGATGCTAGTGAACCAGACAATGACAACCTTCGTATCAAACGATATGTTGCAAAATACACTATAAATCCAGCAATAGCTAATGGGCTTTCTCAATATGTTGGTTCCGTTGAGGTATGCTGGGTATAATATCTCTGAGCTCAATTACAATGTAAGCTACACAAAAGTATAAACAAGCAATTGCTTTTATGTGTTATGTATTTCATGGATTACAGTAGCAAATGGGCAGAAAAGCATACTTCACTTGCATTATTTGGTCCCACCATATGTCTCCAATATAGAAATCCATCTACTTCACAACTAATTGACGTTTATACTTTTATCAGATCATGCAAATATAGTTGTCTGCCCCCACTAATTCTGTTAAATCTTGACATTTTACTAACTAGTAGATGTGATCCATGAGATTCTGGATAGTCCGGAAAAATAGTAACATTGTAATTGATATTAAAGATTAAGTGACATTTGTTTTTGCAGGTTGGGAAATTAGCCGATCTTGTATTATGGAAGCCGTCTTTCTTTGGGGCAAAACCAGAAATGATAATAAAAGGTGGTGCAGTTGCATGGGCTGATATGGGTGATCCAAATGCAAGCATTCCCACACCTGAACCGGTAGAGTTTGCTACTACTTCTATACTCTGGATCATTCCTCATATTATGATGATGACTGCATAAATGGAAATCTATGGTGCAAATTAGAATCTTCTCATTGTTGGGTTAGAATCTTAACATGCCCCTTGATGATAATTCTCATCTGAAGTGCTGGTTGTGCTTACCTTTATGAGTTCAAACTAATTTTAAGCAAAAATCAAACATTTTTAAAGAATTGTAACCATTAAAATGTCTCATATACTTATCGACAGTTGCATTTAACAAGCTAAAATATTTATAATTTATATTGTGAAGAAAAATCTTGCTGTAAAGAACCCCAGATAAATGGCCTCAAGTTCCTTTGATTAGTTTAAGACAATCATTTTTTCAGGTAATGATGAGGCCTATGTTTGGAGCATTTGGCAAGGCTGGGAGTGCTCACTCCATTGCTTTTGTCAGCAAGGCATGGATCTCTGTCTCTCCCTTTCTTTCCTTTTTCCCTCTTTCTTCTTTTGTAAGTAACATTTTTTCTCTTTTATCCATACAACAGGCAGCTTTAGATGATGGAGTTAAGGCCAAGTATGGACTCAGCAAAAGAGTAGAAGCTGTTAGCAATGTCAGAAAACTAACCAAATCTGACATGAAGCTCAACGATGCCCTTCCAAACATTACAGTGGATCCAGAGACATACACAGTGACAGCAGACGGAGAAGTTCTTACCTGCACTGCAGCCACCACGGTTCCTCTTTCTCGAAACTACTTCCTCTTTTAAGGCATTGATAATATGTCTAAGTTTCTATCATTTTATGTATTTTAAAGTAAATTTAGCAAACTGAAACAAATAATAATCCTTCCAAATATGAATGAAATGGCACTCTCATAATTGTGGTCTTTGAGTAGTGACGACTCTAGGAATTTTTTTTAGGGTAGTCACTTAGAAATTTAGATTACCACAATATTTTTCTTGGTACAATTTTTTAAGAAAAAATGAAATTAAAAATTATTTTTATTGAATAAGTTGAACGAGTTATAAATTTTATCTTTTTGTTTTATAGTAGCCTTTTTGTTGAATAATTTGTTCACTTGTTGTTGTTTGGTCTTGTCTTGTTTTTGTTTGGTTTATGTTTGTTGTTATTTGGGCTAATATTTATTGTTGTTATTTAAGCTTTTAAAAAAAGATTAAGGATTATGTTTGGGCCATAATTAATCTGGAGTAATGCTACGTTTACAATATTTTTACAATAAATCTTATGCAAAAAGTTGTTATTGGTGGGTAAAAAAATAATATCAGTATTTGGCCCAAATTAGAATCAGTAGCAGCTTACCACATTGGATTTGTTGTGAAATTATTGTGAAAATGTTGTGAATGTAGTAGCACTATTATATTTATTAGACCCAAATTTTTGTAATTCTCAAGTCAAGGTACTCAACATTTTTATTAGGATGGTCCCAATAGGTTAATTTAGCATATAATATTTTTTTGACAAGTGTATATATACACTTTTTTTTTTTTTTTTGCCAATTAAGGTGGTCCTGTGACTATCCTGGCACTCTCCCTGGATGCATATTTTGACACTGAAAAAGCTATGAGTCGGCAAAGCACTAACCGGAGTACTCCGTACGTGCACCACATTTGTTTTTGGAACTTGATTTGCAAGTATGTAGACACCCAACTATAAAAATGGTGGACATTATAGATATAGAATGGTAGCTTGTAATTCATGCTGTGCATGGAGTTTTTGTTTACATCAATGCTAGTACATAAAAATAAGCACATGAGAAAATATTAATATCTAAAAAATATTAAGAAAGTAACCTTCTTTTTTTTTTTTTTTTTTGAGGAAGAAGACATTAATTCTATTAATCAAAGTTGGTGAAATCTGCCTGAGCTATATTGTAAATTTGTGGTGGAGCATCCTCTATTCACACGACAAAATTTGAGACATTCCTAACATACCCAGCTAGATTGTGAGTAATCAGATTACCTTCCTTTCTAATGTAAGAGTAATGTAATTGAGTAAAAGATGAGGAAATAAATTCTGCATCCTGAAAAATCAAGGCGTGACTTGAGAGTAAATAATTTGTTTTGATTGATCTAATTATGCATATACAATCAAAACATTCCAAACTCAAGATTATGAGAATATATCTAATAAGTTCATCAAAAAAGAGAATATATCTAATAAAGTACTAATTAATTAGAGCGACATTAATAACACTAATTAAATGATGGATTTTAATATATATATTAATTAAGATTTTTATATTTAAAAATTGATATGTGATGAACTTTAATATATTATGTCAGTATAACATGAATGTTCTGTCTTTTTGTTGGAAGAAAACATAAGCAGAAAGGTTCCTCAAAAAAAAAAAAAAAAAAAAAAAGCAGAAAGTTTTCCGCGGTGGTGTTTTTTCAAATCATTGGTTTAAGGAATAGAGTATAATTATCAGTGAGCTCAAGTGACATGCACCATCTGCCACTGCCAGTTGTGGTTCACAGTTCATGTTTCACTTTTAGGATGAGGGTAAAAATGTTTTTATTTTTATTATTTTTATTTATTTTAAGGCAATTAAAATGATTGTTTGTTATTTTTCTAACAATTCCACAATCGAGCATCCGTATCAGATGTTCTAAAAATTATGCCATTTTACCACATTAAAAGCCTACTTTATTATTTTGCCACATCATTTTACAATACCTCATTTATCAGATGTTCTATATTTTTACCACTTCATTTAAAATAATATATACAATACTTTAAAATAATATAAAAAATCCTCCACACAATCCAACAGCAGCAACAGTCATAGCAACCTCCGCCACAGCACTACCAGCATCAACCTCCACTGTGGCAACCAAAATCCACCACACGAAAAAAAAAAAAAAAAAAAAAAAGAGAACACAGCCACAACCCACAAACCCAGATCGGTGAAAACTGAGAAGAAAGAAGAAAGACGGAGAGGCAAACCCATCACGTCGGCGAGCAAAACACCAAGCAAAACACACACACAAACCCACCACAACCCAGAGACCCACGCCGATCAGAATCCGAAGTCGCAAAATCAGCCACAACCCATAACCCATGCCGATTACAAAGCGATGATGACGATGATGACGATGGCCCTTCTCGTCTTGGACGTCGACGATGACGATGGCTTGTGCGCTGTGAACGACGAACTCGCGAGCCGTGGCCACCGTGAGCGGCGAACTCGCGATTCTCGCCCATGCCGCTTGCGCCTCCGGTGAAGAGAAAAGGGGCAATCGGTGAGAGGGAACCCATGCCGCTTGCGCCTCCAGTGATAATAGCCACCGTCAAACTGATCTGAAATTAAAGAACAAAAAAAAATCTCACCAAATGTGAAGAGAAAAGAGGGAATCGGTGAGACTTGAGAGAGAACAGAGGTGGTGAGAGAGAACAGAAAAGAATAAAGTGAAGTGAGAGGAGAGAGAGAAGGGAATAAAAAATTATTATCCCATATACCATATGTGAACAGTACCGTTGCAAATTTGCAACGGTACTGTTCACATATTGCAAAAATTATGAGATTTGGCACATCTCATATTTGGTGTTTTTTGTGTTTGGTGTGGTAAATGTGCCAAATATTTGGCATTTGGCACATTTACCACACCTGATGTGGATGCTCTAAGATGGTCTATATACTAATGGAATTCATAAACCACTCAATAACTCCAAATCAAACCTAAATACCTAATAATCCTTGTACAGTGCACTAAAGTTTCTTTAATTAGATGATACAGTGATGATGAAGTTTAGACTACTGCCAAAAATTAGATGATCAATCGAATCGTGTAAATGTGATAAATCCAGCCCAATGTTAAAAAAAAAAAAAAAAAGGGACATTTGACGTTAAGAATCTTAAGATGCATCCTAACAAGCATTAAGCTATCCTAAATCATCAATTTTATTTATTTTATTTTACAATAGTATCCTACATACATTTACCATTTGGTACTGAGCTGTAGGTATCCCGGTTAATCAACACTAATATAAACAATGCAAATGCGTATTTTGTTTTGGACAAAATATCAAACACACACACACACACACACACATATATATGTGTGTGTGTTACAGTATGTTGTATGCCACATTATGTGTAGTGTACACATATATATATGTGTGTGTGTTACAGTATGTTGTATGCCACATTATGTGTAGTGTAGGTTGTTATAGGGTCAAAATCAAAGTTTTTGAATAGTCAATACGTCCAAAATATATGTTTTTTATCCATCGTAACTATCAAATTATCAAAAAATAATAGAATACGCTAACAAATTCAACAAAAAGAGTGGCCAAGACATATTTGATTAAAAAAAGGAATTATCACCAAAAAGGTGAAAAATTGAAAACATTAAACCGAGGTGATCCACAAAGTTGTTGAACAGTCAAGAGACGTCCAAAATACAAGTCTCCCATCTCTATTATAACTATGAACTATCAAATTATCAAAAAGTTTTAGAATTTGCTAAGAAGTTCAACAAAAAGAGTAGCAGTTATAGAATTTGCTGAAATTTGGTCATTTTTTACTTCAAGGAGCATGTTTGTCTTGGTCTCCTTGCAGTGTTGGCCTATTAAGTATTATCAACTATTAAGGTATGATTGCAGTTTCTCCTTTTTTCTTGCTGAAGGTATGCTAGCAGTTGACATACTTCCACTCTACATTTACAAATTCCATTCAAATGAAACACAATCTCTCTCTCCAAAGAATAGAAAAAGAACCTCTGCAATGTACCTACTGTAACACTGTACATTTCGCTTTCATAGTGTTTCTATTATCTTGGCAGCAGGTGTGCAGGTGTAGGAATCCCGGTTAATGCTTTCTAAGTGGGAATATACAGCTTTATGATTCGTTTGGATTGAGGGGGAAGGAGGGAGAGTAGAATAAATTTGACCCAAAATTAACTTATTTTCAGTAAACTCTACTCTATTCCCCTCCACTCTTCCTCCTTATTTTCACTCAATCCAAACGAACCCTTAAGCTGGATCTCTGTGTATCTAAATTGAATGCCGTCTTCCATTTTTGTACATGTTAGAAATATGAATGTGATTGTATTGTATTTCATAATTGAGAAATATACATGTGATGCCTTTATATAGGAGGCATATGTGTGTGGTACAACTAAGCATATGTGTGCGGTACAAGTAAAGTGTAGTACAAGTACAAGTGTGCTATACAAGTAAATTAGCTAGGCCTAAAGCCCATAACATAAAATACATTAACAGCCCCCCTCAAACTCAAGGTGGATGTGAGACCAGCTTGAGGTTGTCAACCAAATCACAAGTGCGTCCCTTAGGAAGTGCCTTGGTGAAGATATCTGCAAGTTGATCTTTGGAGGAGACGAAGAAAAGCTTGAGAGCACCATAGACAAGATGAGAACGGATAAAATGACAATCAATCACGATGTGTTTAGTCCGTTTATGGAAGACATCATTATGAGCAATATGAATGGCACTCTGGTTGTCACAATAAAGGGGAGTAACAGAGGATGTGGACACACCCAAATCCTTAAGAAGCCATCGTAGCCAAAGGAGCTCAAATATGGTGTCAGCAAGAGCACGATATTCTGCTTCAGTACTAGAGCGGGCCACGAAAGTTTATTTCTTACTTCGCCAAGAAATCAAAGAAGAACCAAGGAGAAAGCAATAACCTGTAATGGACCTGCGATAAGTGGGATCTCCTGCCCAATCAGCATCAGAGAATGCACGGAGTATAAGGGGAGACTGAGCTGAGTAGAAAAGACCATGGAAGAGAGTGCCTTTCAAGTATCGTAGAATGCGCAGAACAGCAGCATAGTGAGTTAATCGTGGAGCATACAGATACTGGCTCACCTGATGAACAGCATAAGAAATGTCTGGACGAGTAACTGTGAAATAAACTAGGCTGCCAACCAATCGTCTGTAAGGAGAGGGATTAGACAATGGTTTCCCCCCTGAGGGTGTCAGATGCGCATTAAGTTCAACTGAAGTTTCAACAGTCTTGCTATCATTGAGTCCAGCTCGAGATAAAAGGTCAGATGCATACTTGGCTTGAGTAATATAAAGACCATCTGTGGAACGAGTGATCTCAAGACCTAAGAAATAGCTGAGATGGCTAAGGTCTTTCATCTCAATCTGCTGACTAAGAAAATCCTTGAGTTCTTGAATGCCACTGAGGTCATCACCAGTTATGATCATATCATCTACATATAGGAGAAGCAAAATGGTGCCTTTATCATTGCGACGAAGAAATAAGGCAGAATCATAAGGACTGGCAGTATAACCCAAGCGAAAGATGGTGGAGCTGAACTTGGCAAACCAAGCTCGTGGAGCTTGTTTAAGGCCATAAAGTGCACGTTGAAGGCGACAAACCTTGTTTGTTTCAACAGAAAGACCAGGAAGAGGTTGCATATAGACTTCTTCATGTAGATCCCCATTAAGGAAGGCATTTTTAACGTCTATCTGAAAAAGGTCCCATTTACTAGCAGCTGCAACAGCTAAGAGGGCACAAACAGAGGAGATACGGGCAACTGGAGCAAAAGTCTCTTCATAATCAATCCCATACTCCTGTGTAAAACCTTTTGCAACAAGACGAGTCTTGTAGCGCTCGATGGACCCATCAGAGCGAGTCTTGATCTTATAGATCCACTTACAACCAACCACAGACTGACTAGGAGGGAGAGTAACCAGATCCCAAGTATGATTTTTGGTTAACGTATCAATTTCCTCTTTCATTGCAATCTGCCATAAAGGGTTAGTAGAGGCCTCACGATAGGTTTGAGGCTCATAGAGTGTAGCAAGGGCAGTGTAACAATGATAGTCAAGTAAATGTGTAGGAATGGATCTTACCCGGGTTGAGTGGCGAGGTGGAATGTCTTGTGGAGGATCTTCAGGCGGAGCAGGAGCAAGCGACCTAGGCTCAAGGTGGGGAAGCTTGTCATCAACCTGTTCATCTACAACCTGTCTAGGAGAATCATCAAAAATATCTGGAGATGGAATAGAGAAGTCCAAAGGAGGATCAAGAGTATCTGTAGAAGGAACAGGAGACTCATCTGGAAAGATTTCTAAAACAGAAGAGTTAGTTAGGGAAGAACGAAAGTGAGAGAGTTCAACAAACAAGCGGTGTTCCCAAAAGACAACATTACGGGAAACACGAAGACGATGAGAGACAAGATCATAGCACTGATACCCTTTTTGAGTTTCACCATAACCAAGGAAACAACAAAGTCTAGATCGAGGCTCAAGTTTGTTGTGCTCATGAGGCTAAAGAAGAACGAAACAAGCAGATCCGAAGGAGCGAAGGTAATGATAGTCAGGGGGTGACCCAAAAAGGCGCTTATATGGAGTTTGATTATGGATAACAGTGCTTGGAATGCGATTAATGGCATGAACAGCATGAAGAGTGGCTTCACCCCAAAATGGGGCAGGAATTTTGGCAGAAAGAAGAAGAGCACGGACAGTGTCAAGAATATGACAAAGTTTTCTTTCGGCTCGACCATTTTGTTGAGAGGTCCTGGACAGGTTAGATGATGTACAGTGCCATAGGAATGTAACAGAGCTTGAAAAGCATATTGAGTATATTCAAAAGTATTATCAGAACGAAAAGTTTTGATATGTTTGGAGAATTGTGTTTCAACCATTTTTGCAAAGTTACTGTATATTGGTAAGATTTCAGAACGAGATTTCATAGGAAAGATCCAACTATAACGAGAATAATCATCAATGAAAACAACAAAATAACGAGATCCACCAATACTAGTAACAGGAGAAGGTCCCCAAACATTAGAATGAATTAACTCAAAAATACTATTAGAGATAGATTCACTATTATTGAAAGGTAAAGCTGGCTGTTTTCCTAACTGGCATGAAGTACAATCAAAATTGTCTTTGGACACAGAACCCAACAGACCCTTAGAAGCTAACTGTTGTACCCTAATAGATAAGGCATGACCAAGACGAGAATGCCAAAGTGCGAGAGAAGGTAAGGAAGAAGCTGCAGCAGCAACAGAGACAAGAGCAACAGGTGGAAGATGAAGATTGTCCACGGGAAATATACGCCCAACCCTAGGATCGGTCCCAAGCTCTTGCCCCGCCCTCGGATCCTGCACAATACACCCAGAATAGTAAAAAAAAGGCGATATCCTAGTTTAGCTAATTATCCCACAGAGCACAAATTATAGGATAGGTCAGGTACATGGAAGACCCCAGGAACAGAGAGGTTAGAGGTCGAAACAAAACCTAGACTATTCCCATGCATGGTGGAACCATCAGCTATATGAATATTAAGAGGATGTGGTGCAGGGTCAAGTTTGGAGAATAAGGATGAGTGAGGTGTCATGTGATTGCAACAGGCAGAATCAAAAAGCCAAGTTTGAGACTTACCGGGTAGAACTGAGAGAGCAGTGGAAAGAGATGCATTACCAGCCATATGAACAGCCTGAGCTATGATCTCCTGTAGTTCAGTAGGGGAGAGATTGATAATGGATCCAGAAGACTGGGACTCAGCTGAAATGGAAGGCATCGGCGGAGTAGGCTCAGTATTAGCAACAGCAGCAGTAGATTTGTTGCGACGGTAACAAGTCTCAATGGTGTGGCCAGGACGCTTGCAATAATTGCAGAACTTCTTGTTGGTCTGCTTGCGACGATTGCTGGAGCCAGAGAAATCACCTGATTGTTGAGGTTGCTCAATGGCAGGAGCAGAAGGAGTAATAGCCAAAACATTGAACTTATTCTGGGCTTGAAGGGTTGCAAGCCGAGCTTCTTCTCTAACCAACTCGTTTACAGCAGTATCAAGAGAGGGAGGAGGACTGCAATTAAGAAACTGACCTCGGATTGGCTCAAAGTCCTTGTGAAGTGACATCAGGAATTCATAGAGACGAAATTCATCTCTACCTGTAGCATATTGCTAAGCATCCTTTGAGCATGCCCAAATTGGATCAGAAAGGTCAATTTGGTCCCAAATGAAGCGAAGCTGATCATAGTAGTCATTGATGGATTGCCCTGGTTCTTGTCGAAGTTGATGCAATTCAACCACTAACTGATATTTTATGGATTCGTGAGTAGTGGAGTACCTTTTGGCCAACATATCCCATGCTGATTTTGCATCATCAAAGCTGCCCAGCAGGTAGGAGATGGAGGGAATGGAAGTGTTCCGAATCCATGTGAGGATCATGTGGTTGTGACTATCCCATTCAATCATGCGACTGAGGAAGGCAGCATCTTCTTCACTTGCTCCCTTGACAGGAATAGTAATTGCACCAGTATAATAATGCCAGAGCATGCGACCCTTAAGAAAACTGCGCATAGCTTGAGACCAAGATAAGTAATTCTTATTCCCCTCCAATACAATATTGATGGGGCGAGGAAGAAAATTATCCTTTTTATCCATTTAGAGACACAATATGCTAAAACAAACTACAAAAATGAAATCTACACGAAAAACTAGGTAAGGAGAACCTGGACTGAAAAAAGTCAACCCTGCTGAAAAGTCAACGGTCAAAGTCAACCCTCGGTCAAAGTCAACGTTGGTCAACGGTCAAAGTCAACGGTTAGGTCAACGATGACGTCAGCTGTGGTGGGTGATGTCAGCAGATGAGTGGATGATGATGTCAGCCCTAGGTGATGTGGCAGTATGACGTCACGGATGACGTCAGCAGAACCTGATGGAGGCGCATGAGGCGCGTGACTGAGGCGTGGCTTCTTCAGGCGGCGCGTGAGAGCGCGTGCAGTCTCCGATGCTTGCAAGACTTCCACGGTTGAGTAGATCGAGGCGAGACGATCACGGTGGTATCTGCAATAACGTTATCGGAGCAAGATGCACGGCAGAGACGGTGATTGCAGTGGTCTGTGTGGTGCGGGACTCCTCAACGACGGCGGCTGCAGTTCCGGAACCCGAGGACAACGGCTGAGAGACGTCAAAGGTTCAACGGTGAGTGGCTGCAGCGGCTGTTGTGACGGCGAAAGCGATAAGGGTGGAGTAACACCAAGAGAGACAAGACTGCTAAAAGAAAGGTCAGAGCAGTAGCTCTGATACCATGTTAGAAATACTGAATGTGATTGTATTGTATTTCATAATTGAGGAATATACATGTGATGCCTTTATATAGGAGGCATATGTGTGCGGTACAAGTAAGCATATGTGTGCGGTACAAGTAAAGTGTAATACAAGTACAAATGTGCTATATAAGTAAACTAGCTGTGCCTAAAGCTCATAACATAAAACACATTAACAGTACACAACCTTGATCTATGTAAAGCAGCGTGTCGTTTTTTATTTTTAAATTCTTCGTCAATTTTCTTCTTGGTCACAATAAATTGTTTTCTATTTGGTCTTGTAATATGCTTCTGCATGCCTTTTCGGTTATGGGTCAATGTGACCTGCATGTTCTTTTTTTTTTTTTTTTTTTGTGTTTGAAGTGCATGTCAGCTCCTTTTTAAAAAAGAAATTAGGGGTCACTGCTTTCAAACCCCACAAAAGTAGGAGCTTTGTGCATTAGACATTTTTTTTTAAATAAATAAATGAACTGCCGCTGTTTTCTTGGTTGTAATCTGCACACTCTTTGGGTTAAAAGTTTAAACTGCATGCCCTTTAACAATTCTGGTTCCACATGCTGTGAATCACACCCTTTCTCTAAACTAGATTTTAATTTTGGTAATTACATGCTGTTGTCGTTTCTGAAAATAAGATGAAGTTCTTGTAACATGTAAGGTGCATACCACTTTAAACTATATGTCGATTTATCCAAGAGAAATAATCACTTGCATCTATTCATGCAAAGAAGAGAGAAAAAACTCTTTGCTTGAATCCACGTAAAAACAAAAATCATAGATGAGTTGGAATTATCAAAACAAAAATCAGATACTTTTCTGAAGCCCTAGAATTGGAAGTGCAATTTATTCCTCAAATCCAAAGTATGTAGGGGAAAAGAACTATTTTAAGAAATGACTCTTAGGCTTTGTTTGGATGGAGGAGTGGAAAATTGGGAGGATGGAAAAGTGGGAGGATGGAAAATATTTAGTTTTCCTTCTTATGTGTTTGGTTGGAGGGGTGGAAAAGTAGAAGGGTGGAAAACTCTTTTGTTTGGTTGGAGAGAAAATGGGAAGGATGGAAAATGTAATTAAAGCATAAATTGACTATTATACCCTTGGTCCATAATATGTAAAAAAATAGATTTATTTGTACTCTTTAAATAATATAAAATTTACCACATCATATATATAAATTTATATTATTATTTTTATTATTATAATGTAAATATTACAATATATGAATTTTCTCCATTATTAAAAAATATAGCAAAGAAATTCCTTGGAAATTTTAAAGGGCATTCTACACTTCTTATGCAATAGCCGTTAGAGAAAGGGCTATGCAATGGATATAGTGTTTTAAAGGTGCTCAACACAGGACAATCAGTATCAATGCGTTGTGGAAGACAACAAGGACAGCTAATTATGAAAAGGGATCAAAATTTCACCAAGAAAGCCTTTGCTAAAATTTGTTAATGTTTTTGGCCACCAAAAAAAAAAAAAAAAAAAAAAAAAAAAACTAATTTTTTAACATGTTTGAATGATGTGAGACGACCAGAGAATAAACTTCCAACTCCTAGTGAAGCAAAAGATTTTTTTTTTTTTTTTTTTCTTTTCTCAATTTTGTTTATGTTTATAATTATTTTTAATTTTTGGTGGTCAAAATTTATCATTACATAATAAATATTATCTTCACTTTTCATCAATGTCTTTTACCATTATGTAATACTAGTTTTGCCACATTCAAATTCATATATTTCAAGTATGTGTTCTTTATCTTCTCACCGAAAAAAAAAAAAAAAATCGGACTCAACGTATCCCTCCATTGTAGTGATTAGATAAAGTTTTTCTTGATAAACATTATAAATAGATAAGCTAAATTAGGCAAAAATGGATTAGAAATAAACACTGAAACAAGAACTCACATGCATGCACGAGCAAGTGAATATATTCAAAATCAAACATGTAAGTCATTGAAATATAGTGTAGCAGGGTACATTACTTACCTGCTGACAACTAAAACAATTCAGCAACTAATTCTCCTGCACTTCACATTTTCCTTACACTTTCTCACTAACCAATTCAGCAACTAAAACAAAAAATGAAACTGACCCATTAAAGAAAATCAAACAAAATGCAGATCTGACCTAAGAAGAAGTTCAAAACTTTGGAGCAAAATGATATTAATTTCATTCATCCATAGCACAGTACAAGTTAAAATATTACATTATCTTCTAGTGTCTTAATTGAAATACAAATTCATCAAATATTGCTAATTCCACAAAAGTTAGCAAATCAAAATACAGCAACTACCAAAAGTCAGTTGCCACTGCATACATTCCACAAAAGTCAGCTACTACCAAAAGTTAGCAAATCAAATTTACACCCCTTTGAACCCACAAAAGTTAGCTACTTCCAAAAGTCACTAAGGTTCTTTAGCATACATCATCTTTAATAATATTTGTCGACGTAACTCACTAGTTGGAACACCAAAAAATGCCCTCATTTTGGCTGGATCCTTAATTAGGAAGAGCATAGCATCAAGTTGGAGTTCCGTCGGTACTTCTATTTTCACCAATTCAGAAAAAACTTCATCCTCAGAGTAACAACGTGGACGCCCTCTCTCCATGATAGCAAGTCCCTCCTTAGCAATCTCATGTCCTTGCATCATAATAGCAAGTCTCTCCTTAGCAATTTCATTTCCTTGCCTTATACTTGCTGCCACATTATCAATTCCGGATTGAAAAATTTCCATCTGCTTTTCAAGCATTTCAACCATTTGAGGTGTTTTCTTCGCCTTCTTGGATGATGTCTCACATGAGTACGAAGGAGAGACCATTGGAGAATATGATTCTACATTTGGCATGCTAAACTCATCAAAGTAATCAATATTTTCCTCCAAATTTACGTTATCCTCTCTATCCTTTTCCCATTGACGGACTTTCTCCTTTGCACTCATAGAACCTTCACCATTTGCTCTATCCTTGGAAAACAAATCAAACAGCTTCTCATAATGGTGAATTGGAGTTCTTTTCCATTTTTGAGCATTTGGGTTTGCCTATAAAAATACAATACACACTTATTAGTATTATTATTATTATTACAACAAAGTACCAACAAAATGTATCAACTTGATCTAAAAAACATTTCACAATATCAAAATAAATATAACTAACCTCTATTAAAGGTTTCCACACTTCATCTTCAGCCTCAAAAAGAGTAGTAATAGGGTTCCATGCAAATCCACTCATGTTTTTGAAAAGGTCATGACATGAATTGAAAGTACCTTTCAATGTTTTGATGCGATTCTTGATGTTACTTTTCTCAACTGCATAACCGAACGATTCTGAACACTTTTTACACATATTTGAGAAAGCTTGAGAACTCCATGTTCCATTGGGCCTATTTCCATTATTTTGTTCCTCCAACATGACGTTAAGCAAAAAGCCGTCCATGTCATCAGTCCATCTCATGTTAGTCGCTTTAGACTCACTTTCAGTTGTCTTTTTCAATTTCTTAGACATTTTTAAAGACTGCATGTTAAACATATTAGTATTTACAAGATTACATACAACTACTACAAAGAAATTAATCAGATTTACATACAAATACTACAAAGAAACCAACAAAACAACAAACGACATAGCATAATGTTGCTATAAATAAACTAGTAATTGAACATTCTTCTAAAACATTAATAAGGTACACATAATAATTGTACAAAAGCAACTACTGGTAAATGTTCAACAATAGTCATTCCATTCGAAACTATTCCATAAAGAGAGATACACATAAGCAAATCAATTCTCATAACATAATGACTAAAATTATTGATCATGTGATACATAGTCATTCCACATTCTAGTTGCTATACTAGTTCGTAATATTGCTCCTCTTCTAGCGTCTGCATCACTATCATTTGTACTGTTTCTAGCTTCATTATGTATATCATCATTCGAAATCTCTTGATCAACTTCTGCAATCATACTTTCATCCGGATCAACCCCCATAAGATAGTTGTGCAATATACAACAAGCCAAGATAATCTCAGTAACTGTATCAACTGGGAAAAAAGGTTCTGTCATTCCAGATATAATAGGAAATCGTTTCTTCAACACACCAAATGTCCTTTCAATGACATTACGCAAAGAGGAATGCCGATGATTAAATAGTTCCTCAGCATTTTCTGGGGCACGTGCTGAATACTCTTTTAAATGATAACGTACACCCCTATATGGCGCCATAAGTCCACTTCTCAGCATAAAACCCGCATCTACTAGATAATATTTTCCTATTAAGAAAATAATTTACATAAGTAATTCACTATATATATATATATATATATATATATAAGTAATTCTCTATATTTTTTATAAGTATACTTTGTATTTATAATTTAACATTACCTCTAGGGATTATAAGTTTGTCTTCCCTAATTAAAGCGTTTTTAATTATCCTCGAGTCAGAGGCAGTCCCTTCCCATCCAGGTAAAACGTATGTAAACCTCATGTCAAAATTACATGCTGCCAATACATTTTGAGTTGTGTACTCTTTCCTCCCTCGATATCTAGGCGCATCTTTTGCGGACACTTTTACACGAATATGTGTCCCATCAATAGCCCCTACACAACCCTGAAATTAAAGCAATCTATTAAATCAATAAATTTTTATTCATATTAAAGCAATCCATATAATTGCTTAAAAATATGTTTACCTTAAAGTATGGGTAAAATCTATGACTATTTCGTATCTGTTGGGGAACCTCTGCCCCATTAGGTTGTAGAAGGAATTGATCTTCTAAGTAGATGACTGCTCTCAACACATTGTGAAAATGACGGCTTATGGTCTCATTAGAACGACGGAAGAAAAAGGAAACCGTACGAATTCTCTCATTATGTGCTAAAATGTAAAGAAACTTGGCTACTTGCTCTTCAACAGAAGCATTCCTAGTGTCTTTAAGACGTCCAGTTCCTCGAAGAATTTCACACAACTTAGCAAAGGCATAAGGCCCCATTCGAATTATGTCTCTACATTTACTACTGCATCTAAGTTCACTTAGTAGTTCTTGCCGAATATTTTCTCTTTCCGCACTACTTTCGGTAAGTACTCTATCCACATAACGTGGACTACAATATACGCCCATCATCCATATTCCATGCACCACATGTACAAGAAGTTGCAAAATTGCTACATCTCGTCTTCTTTGCCAATCAGTCAAAAGTTGCAAACCAAATTTGTTCAATTCATGAATATTTCTTAGTTGATCTTGACAATTTTCCTCCCAACTCTTACTCAAATCTTCCGGTGGACTATTATCCCAAATAGTTGAATTATCCATCTACCAAATATCCATCACAAGTAAAAAATAATCAACACATTGGTCATGGAAGAAGAAGGTGATTGGTAGTGACAACACAAATTAAGTAATAAGATACAATAAACGAAACAAACTAAGCCTATATCTATGATTTGTTGGCTTAATGGGGTAGAATAGTAAACTGGCAGATAAACAAGATTCCTTTTTCCCCTAATGGCCAAGGTTAGCCACATGGTCATATGGGTGATCATGTAAGACCATCAAGTACAGAAAAAAAAAATAACAATTCTTTTTATTAATTAAGAAGCATATGTGCACATTATGGAATCTTTTCATCAAACACTATAAGCCTGTGGCTTTTATTTTAAGACTGATCATTACAGTGTCCTAGTGTCCTGCAAACACTACCATATTTTTTTTCCTTGGACAGTTGATAGACTCTAGGTGGGGCTTGAGTGCAACAGTGGTCCCAGGTTAGTAAATATTGTACGGTGATACATATTAGTTCTTCTTTAATAAGGAAGTAGAAAGATGCTATAGGATCCAAATGAAGCATCAAGCATCACTACATCAATATTCAACAGCTTTGCCAGTGGATCACAGGCTTAGGACATGACTTTGTAACTTGTACAAGTTTGGAGACATTCTTCTAATGTGTTATTGCTATCTGCAAGGGGTGGACATGCTTGGAATAAGCCAAGCTGAATGATAGTGAATGTAGTGAAGATTACATCACAAACTGATTGCTTTGGGAATTTGGAGGGACTCAAAAAAAGAAAAAAAAAAAACTATTCTTATTGTTAAATTTCTCTAAGCTCTAGATGGGCCCTCACCCATTGAGCCTAACTGAACTTACAGAAAAGACAGATCATTTGAACAAGTGGCGTTCTTCTCCCTAGTAGACTCAAGCTTTCCTTTAGCCATTCGATACAGCTCAGACAAAGGCATGTTGTGAGAGGTGGAAACACAGTTTGTTCCTCAGAAATGCTTCAGATTCAAGCACTTGGCCATTGTTGGTGGTAACATCCACATCCACACCCTACTATTTTTAACTCTCAATGCATGGTTCAAAGAACCCAAAAAAATATAGAAACCAAACGAGGTTTTAAGACACAAGCCTGTCCAAAACCCACTATAAGACAATCCCAGTTGAACTTATAAGGGAACCCCCAAACAACAACAACAACAACAACAACAACAACAACAACAACAACAACAACAAAAAAAAAAAAAAAGTAGGAAATGGCACTTGTTTTACAGTTAAAATTTACAGAATAAAATCTTTCTTTTAATACTAAAGTCCTTGTCAGTGAAGTATATAATATATGTATATAAAAGTTACAAAATTTAATTAAGGATAAAGTACCAGTCAAACCAATTCTTTAATGGCTACCAATGATACAAAAACCCTCCAAATTAAAGCTCTTTAAGTTTAAAAATACTCTGTTTTCCACTTTCTAAATCACTAAACAGCAACCCCAGAAAAAACCCAGATCATTAAAACCAAAAACCTCAAACAAACACCACTTAAAATCATGGGAAAGTCATGTTAAGCTGGAAAGCAGCTCAAAATACTCAATACCCAATTCCCAACTTGGAAAAAACTCTCACATGGTTCATTGAAAAAGAAGTCTTTGGAAAATCTGGGTTCCTCGAACCAGCCAAAGTTTGCTAATCCACATGCATTAAAAATGTGGAATTTGGTTGTAAATCAGGGTAAGTGTTCCCAAAAGTTTGAGCTTTTAAGAGTTTGTAGCTCAGCTCAATGTATATATAAATTAACATGGATTCTAACAATCATATATATAAATTAACATGGATTCTAACAATCACAACTAATACCAACAGGATTCAGCAAACTTGGATGAAAATTAACATGGATTCAGCAAAACACAACCACTAATAAATGAAAACCTTACACCTACAGATTCTAACAATCACAACTAATACCAAACAATAAAATCCACCAACTATGAACACACACAGGCAGGCACACATGTAAACTAAAATGCGATGCTCTGTAAAGTGTAAACTATAATGCCCAATAATTCATTAAATACTAATAATTGAAAGCATAATTGATAATAGAAGTTACCAGTGAAGTAGTAGACTGAACTGACTGAAAATTTGAAGGCAAAGAACAAGCACGGATACAGAGCTTCGGCCACTGACCACCGGCGTCCGAAGCAGAGGCATAGAGAAGGCAAGAAGCAGAGGAGGCAGTGAGTGAGAGTGAGAAACACCGAAGTCCAAAGTAGAAGAAGACAAACAAATAATACACAGATTCTTACATGCATATATTCAATAATCCCAAATGGGTTTGCAAAAAATAAGAAATAGGAGAAAGATTCTAGGAAGAACCCAAAAAAAAAAAAAAAAATTCAAATAGCAAAAAAAATGGAGAAGATCATACCTGTCTCGGCTGGAGAGGAAATCAAAAGATCCCTTGGCTGGAGAAAAAAAACAATCGGAAATAAGTACATGAACGAATGAAAAAAAAAAAAAAAATTGAATGTCATATGAAACCCAAAAATCAACAAGAAAATGAGGAATATAATGAGGACAAGAAACAATACATCACGTTGAAAAAAGAAGAAGAAGAAGAAAAAAAAAAGAAAAAAAAAAGAACAAGAGACGAACCTGGAACAACGGACGGTGAAGCTGAGAAGATGAGAAAAGTGAAGGAGTTTATGGGGCCAAAAGTCATCAGGGGTGTTGGTGAAGGGTATCAATGTAGGTTGGTGGGGGTATTACGGTAAAACAACAATCATGCAATTTTCTCCCCCTTGATTTTCCTCCCAAATCGGGAGGAAAAGTTTTGTGGGCCCGGGAGAGAAAGTTTTCTCCCGGGTATTCCACTCCCCCAATTTTCCCCCCACTCCCAAACAGTGGAAAACCCACTTTTCTACCCTATTTTCCTTCTCATATTTTCCACCCCTCCTAAAATCTATCCAACCAAACACAGTGTTAAATAGAAATACTAATTTCAAACCTATAGCAACGGTTTTAAAATGCCGTAATAGCTTTGCCTATTGTAGCAGTTTCTTAAAACGTCACAGTAGGATGTTAATAGCAGTGGTTTAAGGAGCGCTGACGTTAAACTACCGTAATAAGTTAACTTATAATGGCGGTTTTCAAAATCGAAAAAAAGGCGGCTGTAAAACCAGTGTTTTTTAGTGCTTGAGAATATAGCCTAATGTTAGAGCTTTTTGGTTGCTTGAACGGTCTTCTATGGAAAACGTATTGCAAATTTGCAATTAACCTTCTTTTTTTTTTTTTTTTTTTTTTTTTTGCAATTAACCTTTGAACGATGAAAATGATCTAAGGTGCATCATGCCATTAAATGCTCACGGTTTTACAGACAAATTTTGACTTCGGAACCATTTCTCAACCATGTAACAGTTTACCCAGTAGTTTTCTGAAGATTGCACCCCAAAATCGAGGTAGGCCACATGATCCATAAACCACTTTTAGTTAGCATCGAAGTATTTTCTTTTGGGACATTTTTTTTTCAAATGATGGCAAACAGAAAAAGGAAATTGCTGAGCAATATGGTTTTTTTTTTTTTTTTTTAATGGGTTGAGAAGCAATATGTTAATATATATATATATATATATATATATTGAGGAAGAATATGTTAATATATAAAGAAACCGATAAATAGTATTTTTTTTAAAGTCCTCATTGAACATACCTTTTGACAGTATGCAATTGCTGAGCTTTATTAGAGCATTCATAATTGGTATGTTATATGCCAAATGTAAGGAAAATTTAGCATGTGAGGCCCAAAGTAGCTCAACAACCAGAATGCTAAACATGTAAAAATGTAAAAAATTTTGCCATAGTGCTATAGTACTATCGTCAATATATGATGGTATTGTAACTTAATGGTATAAAAAAATATAATTTTTTACTACTCTCTCTCATGCTTTTTAATTCCCTGAAATTTTTCTCTCCTCTCTCTCATTATTTCTCTTCTCTTCTCTCTCTTCCTTCTCTCTTTCTCATCTGCTCTCTCCTCTTTTTAGACCCAAACACCATCCTCCTCCCAAATCCAACATCACACATCAATGATCAAACTTAAACAAAACCACATCAGAGACAAAACACTAGATAGCAACCCAACCTAGTTTTGAAATAGCAAAACCTGATTCAAAGGCAAAAACATTGGAGCTTGATTAGGTGGCAGAAATGGCAGAAGTGGCATGAACAGCAAAAACGATGCGTGTCTTTTTCAGTGGCGACTCCAGATTTTGTTTCTAGGGGGTTCAACAATGATACAATAAGAAATTTGTCATGGGAGTAAATAAAAAATAAAATGATTTTTTTTCTTGTACATACAACTTCCATATTATATACAATAATCTAAAATAGTATTCTAAATACAATTCAGTATATAATACAACTATATTGTACAATAATATAAAAAAATTATTAATAGTTTAAAGATCAGTAATACAACAAATATAATTAAATAATTAATCATTCATTTTTGTCAAATTAATAATAACTTATTATATTTATATGTATTATCAATTAAATAAAAATATATGATAAAGAAGAATATTAACACACCTAAGAGTAGAACTAGGAGTAATGTGAAACAAAGAAAAAAAAATATTAACTAATATAAGTTTTTACTTTTGAAGTGTATGGTTTTTTTTGTTTTTTAATCATGTATGGCTTTTTAATCATACATGTGATCACTTTCTTAGAATTTGAGCAAGCACTAAAAAAATTCTTGGACTTGAAAATCTATAGAGTATTTATCAAACAATTTGATCAAATAAAGAGAAAAACTAAAAAAAATACATAAGAAAGAAAGAGAGATAAAGAGAATGGGAAAGAATCACCAATGTAGATAGAGATATATTTGTTGTAACAGTAGTGTAATTTGTTTTTGGAGAAAAAAAGTGTGAAAAAATAGCTTCATTTTGCTATTAACAGTAAAGTAAGCCAGAGTCCTACAGAGAATATACATATATATTTTTAACAAATGAGCAAAAATGAAACTTTTTTTTAATAATATTCAATACACAATATGTTCACAAAAATTTTATAACAAAAATCTAGGTGGCAAGTTGTTAAGAATAGGTAAAAAGTGATGTTAATTATGGGTTCAAATAAAAACCAATTAAAACTTGTCATATAACATTTATTGTGAAAATATTGTGAAAGTAGCATTAAAATAATCATATTCAAATTTATTTTATTTGGCTTTAAATAAAATTTAAGGTCAGGTGTTCAAATTTTTTTATTTTAAGGGGTCAAAACAAAAGTAAAAAAAAAATTATATATATATATATATATATAAATGACAAGTCAGGGGGTTCATTTGAACCCCCTGGCTCTAACATAACACCGCCCCTGGTCTTTTTGGGTAAAATTTTGAGATTGATTTGATGCAAGCTCAAGCTTCAGAGCCCTTCTATTTCCTGATGGTGGTGGGTTTGTGACTGATGTGGGCGTTGGTCAAGTGGTGCATCGGCGGGAGAACATTATGACATCCGGGCACTACTTTTTTTCTTTTTTCTTTTTAAGTAATATTTCTTTTCCAGTTATTTGAAACATTTTGAGTTTTATATGACTTACAAACTTTCTTCATATCTATTGATTTTGACAGGTTAATATCCACACTGACACCTTGAATGAATCAAGATTTGTAGAACATACTATTGCTTCATTTAAAGGAAGAACTATTCATGCCTAACACAGGTACAAGTTTACTTCTGCCCACACCACCGACCAAAAATAAAAAGGAAAGAAAATGTTTTTCGAATCTCCTATGATTAAGTATCATGGTCATTAGGTATTATGTTAAATAATAATAATAAAAAATAAATAAATAAATAAAACCTAGAGTGTAATCAAGAAGTACACTATTTATTTATTTTAGCAAGTTTTTTTCTTGATGTAGCACGGAGGGAAGTTTAATTATAGAGGAGTAAAAAGTTATTGATAGTTAAGGCCTTAGTTGTTTTGTCAAAGTGGCTAATATTTGACATCTTGGCCCTGTTGGTCATATCGGGAGTATTTCCCATCCCTATCATCCTTTTCAAGTTGTCATGACTTAATATTATGATTGATTGCAGCATTCTCATGTGATTACAAGATCTTTCTCTTGTGAACAGGACATAATAAGTTCATCTACTCTATTACCTTTGGCCTTGCCTCAACTTTTCCATCTTTTAATACAATTTTATTAACTTTCTCAGTATATTTTGGACAGTGAAGGTGCTGGTGGTGGTCATGCTCCATAGATCGTCAAAGTGTGGTGTGAACATGTCCTGCCATCATCTACAAACCCCACACGGCCTTATACTTCCAACACTATAGACGAGCATCTTGACATGCTGGTATGAGAAGATAATAGAAGAATTGATTCAGCATGCATTATGGATGTTTAATTCTCATTTTGGTATGCATTCATAGAGATGATCTGCCATCACCTTGATAAGGACATTCCAGAAGATGTAGCATTTGCTGAATCAAGGATAAGAGCTGAAACAATTGCTGCAGAAGATATTTTGCATGATATGGGGGCAATTAGCATCATATCTTCTGATTCACAAGCTATGGGTCGCATTGGAGAGGTTAATAATTCCCAGGGGCGGAGCCACGTATTGGCTTGGGGGGGCAAAAAAAAAATTTCCCCATTAGCCTATGAAGAAAAAATAAATTGGCCCCCCCAACGTTAAACAGCAGGCCCCCCCTATCCATTTCTTCCAGCCCACTCCCAGCTCAGGAAAACCCTCAATCAAAAATTAGGAAAAAAAAATTTATCTGTTCTACTTTCAAGCAAAATTTAAAAAAAAAAAAAAAAAAAAAAAAAAAAAAAAAAAAAAAAGCCCAAAAAAAATTTGAACTAAAATCTGAAAAAAAAAAAAAAATGTAACAGAGGGAAGCCCACGGCAAGCCAAGCCCACGGCGAGCCCATTACAGAGGTAGCTCGCTCACGGCAAGCCCACGGATTCTCAACCAAAAAAAAAAAAAAAAAAAAACCACCGATACAGAAAATCAGAAATCAAACCCATCAGTCAAGTAATCACGTCGCTGGCAGAGAAATCCAATCCCCAATACAGCAATATATAGAGCAAAACCAAAACAAAATCCAGCAAACAAAGACAGAGGTGTTTATCAAACAAAAAAAAAAAAAAAAAAACCCAGAGCAAACCAAAACTGCCCCTGCCACTCTGCCAGCAAACCAAACCCACGGACCACAGTCACGTCGCCGTCGTCGCCGCAGCAACTTGCTCGTCGTCATCGCCGTCGTCGTCTCCCCTCATCACAGATCGGAGCTCTGCCTCTGCTCCGATGGTCAGTGCTCGGTGCTCTGCTCCCTCCGGCCCTCCCTCAAGGTAATTTCTCTCTTTTTCTCTCTAACTCTCTCTCAGTCTCTCTCTCTTTATCTCACTCTCACTGAAATGAAATTTTCGCAGATCGCCGTCGCCCGTCTGATCTGCTCGCTCCGGTGCTCCTTCCGGTCCGGCCCTCCCTCAAGGTTTTTTTTCTCTCTAACTCTCTCTCAGTCTCTCTCTCTTTAGTCTTTATCTCACTCTCAAATGAAAAATGAGATGAAATAGATTGAACGGCTCTCTAACTCTCCCTATTTATCTCACTACAAATTAAGTCAGCAAGCCAATCAGAGATGAGAGACCCACAGTGGGTCTCTCATCTCTGATTGGCTCGCTATTTTTTTTTATCTTTTTGAATTTGGCTTTATGCCTTTATTTTATCCGTTTGGGTTGGTCAGTGTGTTGGTGTTGGCTTTATCTTTTCTGTTTGGGTTGGTCAATGTGTTGGTGTTGGTAGGAATGGGATATTGATTGTCATTTAGTGTAATATGTGTTGTGATTTGTGATTGGTATTGTGAAATTTTCTGATTGCAGCTGGCTATTGTGATTGGGGCACATGTTGTGCTTGTCTGTTGTCTGTTGAGTGGGGACCGTGGGGTGGGGAGAGAGTAGATGGGCTCATGGGGGCGAGTAAACAATAATTAAAGCAATGTAATGTGCAACACATTACACTGCTTTAATTATTGTGTTGCACATAGAATGTATAATGTTCGGCTCTTTTAGTGTAATATGTACAAGGGGCTAAACAATATAACAAATTAAAACAGTATAATTAATGACAAATAAATTAAAGCAATATAGTTTATTGTTACGCTAAACAACAATAATTAAAACTATATAATTAAATTAACCAATACATTATAAAAGACAAATTAATTAAATTATTTTTGTTTTCATTTGAGGAGTTATTATTAATTAAAGTTGTATTAAAAATAGGTTGACTGTTTAAATTATAGTGGAATTTTTTTTTCTTGAGTATGAATAACATTCATATAACTAAGTAAAAATTTCTAATTAAAATTTTATTTTTTTTAAATTCTTTTCAGGTTAATTTTTGAGTCATATTCTTAAAGCTAAAAGAATTATGAGCAAACGAAAAACAATTAATGCATTCTTTAAGAAAAAAGATGTTAGCAATTCAGAAATTAAGGCACCTGTGACTGTAGAAACAAATGTTAATACTTCAATGCCTGATGAATACCCCTCCAAACGTCCAAAACTTCAATTTGAAGAGATAAATCGTGATCCAGAATCACGTAAACAAATATGTGAATTTCCTATCAATAAACAAGATGAAATCCGATGAGCTTATCTCAAAGAAGTTTCATATCAACCTAAAACCCCTGCAACTCCGTGGACGTAGGCAAATTGCCGAACCACATAAATACTGTCTTGTGCGTGTGATTTTTTTTTTTTTTTTTTTTTGGCGTTTTTGATAATAGTATATTTATGTTACAACCCGGCCCCCCCATGTATTTATTCCTGGCTATGCCCCTGATAATTCCCTTTTTTAAGAGAATTTTTTCCCTTAGGGTTATTGTTTAATAACTCTGTTTGTACTTCCAATCGATACTAGAAACTTCAATTTGATAAATCTGGGAGCCAAACATTAAAAACCATGAGATCTGGTACTTTTTTTTTTTTTGGATAATTTGATAATCGGAGGAGGAAAGATTTAAACCCTGGATGTTTTCTTTGAAAACACCAAGAAGTGTTAGTTGAGCCTACAAGGCTCTTGGCGAGACCCATTACTTACTTGATAGTGAGCATTTGGAGTCATTCTAATTGATAAGATATGATAGGGCTGCTTTTAAGCTGCTAAGATCTAAGAATCTTGGAGACAGACATGGGTGCCAAATGGAGATACTTTTAACATGACACTGTCCCTTAAAACGAGACAAATCCTAGTAGAGATGCATGAAGACGGCCGACAGGGACACCTGAAGATAAAATGATATCTTGTTGCCCAGACTCTATTTTTTACAATTATGATCTTACGTTGCAAGTTAATAATGCATATTAACATCCATTGAGTGCGCATCCAACCCATGAATTCTCCATAGTGTTTGTTCTTTTAGTCTTCACTTGGTTGGAACATATTTTCTTATTTTTTATTATGATGATAAGCTCAGGTTTTGCTTCCTCTTTTCTTGCCAGTTGATAAGCAGAACTTGGCAAACTGCCCATAAAATGAAGTTACAAAGAGGACCGATTGATACTAGTGAATCAGACAATGACAACCTTCGTATCAAACGACATGTCGCAAAATACACTATAAATCCGGCAATAGCTAATGGGTTTTCTCAAGATGTTGGTTCCGTCGAGGTATGCTAGGTCTAATATCTCTGAGCTCAATTACAATGTGAGCTACACAAAAGTATAAACAAGCAATTGCTTTTATGGGTTATGTATTTCATGGATTACAGTAGCAAATGGGCAGAAAAGGCATACATCGCTTACATTATTTACTCACACCATATGTCTCCAATATAGAAATCCATCCACTTCACGACTAATTGATGTTTATACTTTCATCAGATCATGCAAATATAGTCAACTGCCACCACTAATTCTGTTAAATCTTGAAATTGTATTAATTAGTAGATGTGATCCATGAGATTCTGGATAATCTGGAAAAATTGTAACATTGTAATTAATATTAAGATTAATTGAAACAAAAGATTTCTCCTTTTATAAGTGACATTTGTTTTCGTAGGTTGGGAAGTTGGCCGATCTTGTTTTATGGAAGCCCTCTTTCTTTGGGGCAAAACCAGAAATCTATATATTACTAAAAGTTAAAGCGTAGTATTTAATGTTACTACACTCATGTTAAGCCACATCAGCAGTCACGTCATCATTTTTTGTTTTCAATTTTTCTTATATATATTTTTAAAACGTTTTCTCATTTAAGGTGACTTAAAAACTCTATTATTTAAAAATTAAAATATCTTTTAACCATTATTTTTATTATTAATTTTCCAAAACTCTCCCTCCCTCCCTTTTACCTCTTCATCTCCCCACTACTTTCTACCTTATTATCATTCTTTCTCTACCTTTTTATCTTCCTTTATTTTGACTCTTCTTATTCTCAACATCTTATTATAAATTTGACATCTTCTTCTTCATTCTATGTATAGTTTTCTCACCAAAAAAAAAAAAATGTTACTTCTCTCTCTCTCTCTCTCTTCTCAATTTGTTTTTCATTTTTTGTTTAATTTTTTTATTGCATCAATTCTTTAGGTTGATGAATTTTTGTGTTAATTAGAATTCTACTTTGGGTTGATGCAATTTAGTTTTGTGTTTTAAGTTGTTATCTTTTATATTCTCTTTGATTAAATATTATCCTACTGCATTATACATATAGTATATAATAATATAATGTTATTATATTACATAGAATGACTTGGATAACTTGATGTTTATTATTATATATTTTATTTTTAATATTTTTTCTTCTCATCTTATTTTATTCAACATTTAAATCCAGTCACATCCTCCGTACTATTAAATTATGTAGTACAAATCAAGAAAATGGCTAAACACAAACCTGCATTCTTTTACCATACATTGGGGGAATCAAAATATTTGTGTGATAAAAGGTCATATCATTTATAATTTAGATAGCACTCTTTGAATGTGTCTAGGCCTATAGATTGAGTAATTTGTAGACTTAAAAGGCTATTGAGAATGAACTTTTTGAATCAAGACTAAAAAAATATGAACTACTATATATCATTTAGATAAAAACTTTTATCATAGATACATTAATTTTTTTTGCCACAAATTTAAATCATGCAAACTTAATAATTTTATATTATGTGTTAGCATCGTCTACGCTTCTTCTTCTTCTTCTCAAAAATATTATGTATCATCTTTAAAGGATGCCAACAATATTGATCTTAAGGGAAAAGTAACATAAAATATTGAGAAAAAAATGTTTTATATTACAATCTACTAAAAATGTTTTTTAAATATTTAAACCTTTCTATTTTTCATATCATTGACGTGTTCTACAACTACCATATGTGTTAACTTAAGTATTAATATTCTTAAATTGTTTCGGCAAAAAGAAAGAAAAAAAAGTTGTCACAAAAGAGGAATTCATGTAAAGTTTTTTGCAAAAAGAAATATTTGTTTTGTAAGGTCACCAAACTTGATAATTTGCAAATGATGGAACCACTCGCAACAATATTTGCATAGTTATATAGTTCCAGCTAAAGCAATTGAGTATACTTTTAGTCTTCAAAAAACACATATCTATCAGTTGTTAAACGTTTATCTTGAGTAGTTTTAACTTTTCATATAATTTTGTCTTTACATATTCATCTATTTTAATTTATATTTTTTTCAGGAAAAAAAAAACTTTAGTTTAAATATTTATAAGTAAACAATGAAATAATGATTCATGAATAATCAAAAAAAAAATATATATATATATATATATATTATCTATGCATATTTATCTTGTGAAGTTGTAACTTTACATATAATTTTGCATTTAGATATTCATCTACTTTAATTTAGATGTTTATAGTTAATAATGAAATCTATAAACAAGGTAATTAAAACAATCATATTTCTACAATTCAAAAGGTCACAATTTTTTTTTAAGGCCTTTTACATTTCCTTGGAATTATTTTTAAAATTTTTTTTATAAAAACTTTGACATACCACTAACCTAACCACTTCATAGATTAAAAAAAATTTAAGACCCATTATTACTTCCGTTAATATATTATGAATATCTTAATTGATTGAGACCAAACTAGAAAAATACCTTTCATATTTCCTTGAAAATTCATCAGGAAAAAAAAAAAAAAAAAACCTTTGACATACCACTAATATAACTACATCTATACCTATTTAAGCCATCCATGATATCTATTTTTTATTGATAACCATAAAATCTACAACTAGCAAGGAAACATACAAAGTAATAAAGAATTAATGAAGGAAGAAAAAAAATAAATTAAATCAAATGTCAATTAATAACCGTTATTTGGAAAATAAAAAGGTAGACAAGAAGAGTAAGAAATAAAATAGAGATGGCTATACAGTGGACATTGAAAACTTTATAGTGCAATAAAATCAACCATTACATTCACTTAATTAAATCAATAATCAACAATTAAATATAATAGTACAAAATTTAAATTTAAAACTAATCAAACTCTAACTAGAGAAATTATATTTCCGATCATAACTAAAAATGAGACATTCTTCAATAATTTAGAAATTATATTAGAAATAAAGTTAAAAAAATTTATAATCTCATTTTTTGACATTTCATTTAACCTTATATATATATATATGTGTGTGTGTGTGTGTGTGTGTAGGGTCAAGATTTTTAGCCCAAGCCCAAAAGGTAAGAGATTGGAGCCCAATAAGCCCACTATAATGAATTTGTAGAGAGTGAGTGAAAGAACTGGGCTGTCTGTGAATTAAACAACAGTTAATCAAGATTTCAAGGGATGAACCAACGCGAAATCACGCTTAAAAACTGAATAAATTGACGTTTGAGGAGATATATTATTGCTTGAAAGGTTAATACAGTTCTTAGAGTTACAGTAAAATCTTTTTCCTCTTCTTCTTCTCTTTTTTTCGATCCCCCTTCATGAGAGGTCTCTTCCATTTATATAGTCTCCTTTTAAACCATCTTCATCGTACACTTGTTATTCATCTAAGCATTTACTCGAGTACATGTCACATCAGGTATCTTCTTTAGCTCTCCATGAGTGGTGGCAACTGAGATTGCACTGTTCAGGAGTCTTCTCCACATAAATGCGGGCAAAAAAGTTGTTGCAGTGCATTAAACGTGGTGGTAACAGTTTTTTCTCTAGATATTTCTCTATTTCTATCATCTTTATACGTGCAAGAAGTTCATCATTATCGCTAAAACCTCCTGGAAGTTCACCTAAGCTGCCCAGGTATTTACTTGACCGATATTCTTCAAGTCCGAGGAGGGTATACTCCTTGGACTATACTCCCTCACCCTTTCCTTACGTGATTCTCCATTTTGGGGCCTTTCTCAATCATTTACCCCTCCTCGGAAATACTTATATCTTTAAATGGGGTCTGAGGCCTAACATACTCGTTTGGGCTTTCAGCCCCACAATATATATATATATATATATATATAATCATAATTTTCATACACCATGACTTAAAAAAAATCTACTGAATAGTTCTTCCTCTTATTTAATGTCTGTGTTATGCAAATTATCAACCGATAAATATATGATAATGGTAAAAAAAACGTTATAAACTATGAAAAATATGATAAAACTTTTTTTTTTTTTTTTAACTCTTTATAAAGTCTAAAGACTAAAATAATATTTTACCTAAAAAATTATCACACGCAACGTGCGAGTTTACAACCAGTGATAATTATGGGTGTCCAGACCCAACCCACACCCGCCGAACCGGCCAAACCGCCCGATCTCCACCCGATTTTAGCCCGAACCGACGCTCCTGTCAGTCGGTTACGAGGTTTCCGCGCCCAAGACTTGACGCCGGCAGGTCGAGTGGTGGTTTTCTTCTCCAAAACCCGAGCCACCCAACCCAACCGATGTTCTATACAAATCCGGCCAACTCCGGCAAGATCAAGCTTAGATTCGAGGAGAACTGGCGAGATCTCGACCGTATTTGGTAAGATTGAGCTTAGATTCGAGGAGATCCGGCAATATCGAGCTTAGATTCAAGGAGATCCGGCGATATCGAGCTTAGATTCGAGTAGATCTGGCGAGGTCAAACTTAGATTCAAGGAGATCCGGCCAAGTCCTAACAATTTTTAGCCAAAAAATGCAGAATTCAGCGAATATTTCCAGAATCTGGCGAGTTTTTCCAGGTTCCGACGACTTTTTTTTCTTCTTCAAATTTTGATGCTTTCTTTATTCCAGCGACCCGCCCGACCCGACCGACATTCACCCTCACCCCGAAACCAACTCGACCGATTTTTTCGGCGAGTCGAGTCCGGGTTCCTCCACCCTCCACCCGACGCCGGCTGGTCGAGTCTAGATTGGGTCCAAAACCAACTCAACCCTACCCGTGGACAGCCCTAGTGATAATAAAAGGTGGTGCAGGTGCATGGGCTGACATAGGCGATCCAAATGCAAGCATTCCCACTCCTGAACCGGTAAAGTTTGCTGCTACTACTATTTTCTGGAGCATGTTATGTGGCAGAGCATTATTTTGAATTCCTCATATTATGATGTTGACTACATAAATGGAAGCCTATGGTGCAAATTAGAATCTTCTCATTGTTGGGTTAGAACCTTAACATGCCCCGTGATGATAATTCTCATCTGAAGTGCTAGTTGTGCTTACCTTTATGAGGTCAAACTAATTTTAAGCAAAAATCAAACATGTTTAAAGAATTGTAAATGTCACTACTGCACACCCTTGGTACAATAATCACTTTATAAGTATAAGTGTTTGTGAAGTGTGGAGGGGTAAGGACTAGGGTTCAAGTTTTTAGGAAGAAACTTCACACACATATACACTTAGATTAAGCTAAAGTAGAATTTTCATCTTGTAAAAAATATAAATTGTAACTGTTAAAATGTCTCATATACTTATCGATAGTTGCATTTAACAAGCTAAAATATTTATTATTTATGTTGTGAAGAAAAATCTTGCTGTAAAGAATCCCAGATAAATGGCATCAAGTTCCTTTGATTAGTTAAAGACTATCATTTTTTCAGGTAATGATGAGGCCTATGTTTGGAGCATTTGGCAAGGCTGGAAGTGCTCACTCCATTGCTTTTGTCAGCAAGGCATGGATCTCTCTCTCTCTCTCTCCCTTTCTTTCCTTTTTCCCTCTCTTTCTTCTTTTGTAATTAACATTTTTTCTCTTTTATCCATACAAACAGGCAGCTTTAGATGATGGAGTTAAGGCCAAGTATGGACTCAGCAAAAGAGTAGAAGCTGTTGGCAATGTCAGAAAACTAACCAAATCTGACACGAAGCACAACGATGCCCTTCCAAACATTACAGTGGATCCAGAGACATACACAGTGACAGCAGACGGCGAAACCAGAGTACCACTACAGATGGAAAGTAGTAGTCTAAGATTATAAGGATTGAAACTCTATCACACACAATTAATGTGGGATAAACATTCCTATATTTTTTTTGTTTTTGAGGAAACAATAATACTTATAACATACAAACACAAAAATAGTATATAGAGTTTTTTAAACAAGCTTACAATATATTACGTAACCAGAGTACCACCACTATAAAAGGGCCTAACCTTTGTAGTAGTAGCCTAAACATTGATAATATATCTAAACCTCTATCATTTTATGTATTTTAAAGTAAATTTAGCAAACTGAAACAAATAATAATCCTTCCAAATATAGCACCCGTAATTATGGTCTCTCTGACTGGATGCATATTTTGACATTGAAAGAGCTATGATTCGGCAAAGCACTAACCAGAGTGCTCAGTAAGTGCTCCACATTTGTTTTTGGAACCTGATTTGCAAGTATTTAGACACCCAACTATAAAAATGGTAGACATTATATATATAGAATAGTAGCTTGTAATTCATGTTGTGCATGGAGCTTTTATTTACATCAATGGTAGTGCATAAAAATAAGTACATGAGAAAGTATCAATATCTAAAAAATATTAAGAAAGTGACTTGGAGTAAATAATTTGTTTTGATTGATCACATTATACAATCAAAACATTCCAAACTCAAGATTCCACCTTTAGTTTGAGGGTGGTGTTTTGTTCGATATGTAATAGCCTAAGGGTCCGTTTGATTGAGATAATGAAAAAGTGAAAGGATAGAAAATAGGAAGGGGATAGAAAAGTGTGAGAATAAAAGAGATTTTAATTTTTTACATTTGTGTTTGGTTGGAACTTGGAAGAATGGAAAAGTGGGAGAATGAAAAACTTTTTCATTTGGTTGAGAATAGGATGATAGAAAATAGAGTTGGTATAAGTTTATTTATATGTCCTTATTAAAAAATTATAAAAAAAAAAAAAAAAAAAAGCAATCACACAAGTTTATAAAATAGAAAAATCATGTCCAGTAAGAAAGGAAAAAGAAAAGTCCAGTGAAACCCAAAAAGAAGAAAAAAAAAAGTGTAAGAAATGTACAGTTTGTAAGTGTATCACCATAAGGAAGAAGAAGGGAAAAAAAAAAAGATGTCCAGTTAATCCCGAAAAAGGAAAAAAGAAAAAAAGAAGGAAAAAACGGTGAATCACATCTAGGAAAAAACATTGAGAAAGAAATAATTAAAACATGAAAGGAAGGATAGTTCAATCATTTGACTGTAACAACTCTTTTCTTCTTTATTTCCTCCCCAAATTAGAGAAATAGCATTTTGGTGGGCCATGGGAGGAAACATATGGGCCTCACTAGTTTTCTCTCTCTTTTTTTTTTTCTTTTTTTTTCATAATCACAAAAATACACTCAACCAAACAAACATAAAAGATTAAAACCTATTGTAGACCTATATACTGGTAGAACAAGCAAACCAACCCTAAGTTAGTTTAGGATTAGCTTAGGGTTCTCTAGTATATTCAGCATATATTGAGTTTCTTGTAATACACAAGTTAAATTGCAAAAATGTAGTCGTAGAGAGCTTTCTACTGCAGACATAAGTTGTCATGTTGAATCACTTTCAAACTTGTTCTTTGTTTTCTCTTCTCTTTTTCAATCGCTGAACAACTTTAACAGTATTAAACATGAATAATCTATTGAAATCATTTTTTTTTTTTGAGAATAAAATTTATTTTTAAAAAAGAACAATATCTAGGAATTACAAATTAAATAGTTATTTAGTTATTGTAATCAACTTTATAAATTAGTGATTGTTATGGATAATGAGAATATATCTAGTAAATTACTAATTAATTAGTGAGATATTAATAACACTAATCAAATGATGGATTTAAATATATATTAATTAATATTTTTATATTTAAAATTGATATGTGACAAACTTTAATATGTCATGTCAGTATAACATAAATGTTCTGTTTTCGTTGGAAGGAAACATAAGCAGATTGTTTTCAAAGCTAGTTTCAAAAAGTGGTGTCCTGCTTCTCATTTTCTTTATTCTATATTCAAATCCTAAATTTGAATATATATATATATATATATAAATATTTATTTTCATATTTGATAAGTTGTTTTAAATACATAATTATTGTATAAAATACATCATACACAAGTTTGGTCATTATTTTTTATTATAAATAAATAAATTTTTTCACTCACACATATCACATCACATCACCAAAAAAAAGTAACTTTGTGTTTTCATAATATTTACAAATATGTCATTGTATTGGTATTCCTAGAAAACAAAAACGCTAAAAAGCTGTATTCATTTTTTGTATTCAAATTCAACTTTTAAGATACTAAAAATGAAAACTAAATACAAATGCTAAAATCAAACCAATTTTTTAATGATAGGATTTACTAAAAACTGAAAATGAAAACAGAAATCGATGCTTTTTCAGTTAACCAAACAGGCCTTTTGAGATGGGATTTTTGTAGTTTGAAATGAGATTTTTGTAGTTTTTTGAAATATGTGTGAATGAAAATATGTGTAAAAATGTGTATAATGTTATTTAAAAACTTAAAATTATTGTTTGAACTAAGAGACCAAACAGGCCTTAGGCTTTGAAAAAGCGTGTGGAATTCCCAGCCCCTAGCCCCGAGTGTTGTTTTCCAAAGTGCTGTTGTTGCCAAATCATTGGTTTAAGTAATAAAGTATAATTATCGGTGCCGGTGGGCTCAACTAACACGCACCATCTGCCACTGCCAGTTGTGGTTCACAGTTTATGCCTTACTTTGAGGAAGAGGATAATAATTTTTGTTTTAAGTGGTATGCTAACAATATTTTCATAACAAATTATAAATAGTTAGTTATTATTAATTTTAATTTGAACTTATTACTAAAATTATTTTTTTTCTTTACAAATAATAACTTATAACAATTTGTCACTTATAATTTGTTGTGAAAATATTATAAAAACGTTACAGACATAACATTTTGCTGTTTTTAAAAGGCATTTAAAATGATTGTTTGTTATTTTTATAACAATCCCACGATCATTACAATGATCTACATACTAATGGAATCCATAAACCACTCTCAATAACTCCAGATCAAACCTAAATACCTAATAATCCTTGTATAGTGCATTAAAGTTTCTTTAATTAGATGATACAGTGAGGAGAAAGTTTAGACTATTACAAAAAATCAGAAGGTCAATAGAATCCTGTAAATGTGATAAATCCAGCCCAATGTAAAAATTTATAAATAAAAAAAAAAAGAGACATTTGACGTTAAGAATCTTAAGATGCATCCTAACAAGTATTAAGCTATCCTTAATCATCAATTTTATATATTTTATTTTACAACAGTATCCTGCATACATTTACCATTTGGTACTGAGCTGTAGGCATCCCAGTTAATCAACACTAATTAATATAAACAATGCGAATGTCTGTATGTTGTTAGGGTCAAAAAAATCAAACACATCCAATAATATATATATATATATATATATATGCATGACAATATGCCTCATTATGGTAATGCAGGTTTTTAGAGGGTCAAAATCAAAGTTGTTAGAACAGTCAATACGTTCAAAATACATGTCTTCTCCTCATTGTACCTGTCAAATTATCAAAAAATAATAAAATACATTAACAAGTTCAGCAAAAGGAGTGGCCAAGACATATTTGATTAAAAAAAAAAAGAAATTATCACTGAAAAGGCGAAAAGTTGGGGGAATCCGGGTAACTAGACATAAATATCAAACTTTATAGTTAGTTGGCCCAGTTCGGAAAGTATATAACATAGTAGCATCTCGAGCCTAAGAGGGTCGATTTTGGGCCTATAAATCAAATTTTTGAGACTCGATTTTCATGGGTTGATGTGGCATTTTTTTCACGTGGCAACCACGTGGAAATCGAGTCTTTGAGACTTGATTTCTAAACCAAAAAAATTTCAAAAAATTTTAAGTCTCAGACACGCCTCACCTCACCAGATTAGAGAAGAGAGAGAGAGAGAGAAAGACCAGATCTGAGGGAGAGAAAGATCAGTTCAGAGAGAAAGAGGCCGCGCGAGCTCACCAGATCAGAGAAGAGAGAGAGAGAGAGAAAGACCAGATCTGAGAGAGAGAAAGATCAGTTCAGAGAGAAAGAGGCCGCGCAGCCTGGCCCTGGGTCGCCGCTGCCTGGGGCTTTCTTTTCTTCTTCAGCTTTTTTTTTTTTTTTGGGCTTTAATTTCTGATTTCTGATTTCTGATTTCTTTCTTTGTTGCGTTGTGTATATATGAGCTTGTAAATCGAGTCTTAGAGACTCGATTTCCATGTAGAAGCCACGTGGAAAAAGTGCCAACTCAGACTCGATCTAAACATAAAAATCGACCCTCAAAAACTCAATTTATAGCTCCTAAATCGAGTCTCTTAGACTCGAGATGCTAGTAAAAAATATAGTTTGAAACTAATGACTATTAACTACATAGTTGGGATTTTATGGTTAAATTCCAATTTCGTTCTGAAAAGTTGTAAACATTGAACTGAGATGATCCACAAAGTTGTTGAACAGTCAAGAGACGTCCAAAATACAAGTCTCTCGTCTCTATTATAACTATCAAATTATCTAAAAGTTACAGAATTTGCTAAGAAGTTCAACAAAAAGAGTAGCTAAGACAAAATTGATTAAAAAACAAAGGAGTTATCACCAAAAATGCAAAAAGTTGAAAACATTGAACAGAGAAGATCCAAAAAGATGCTCGAAAATCATACAAGTCAACTTCTGATGCACATGATTACACTACAAATCCGCACAAAAGTTGGCTTTAGTGTGTATTTGACAAAAATTAAAAAGTCAATTTATTTTATTATTCATATTATTTTTGCTATTATTCATGGGTCTTATTGCACTTTTTAGTATTATTCATGAGTTTTACAGAATTATTTCAGTTAATTTTTACTTTTATCTACAGTACTTTCAACAAAAAATTTTCAGTTTCAACAAAATAAGCAGATCTCAAATAGACCATAAATGAATCGTTTCCACCACTCATGATTATCTTCATCAATACTTTTGGCGGATAGTTGAAATTTTCTCAGGCTGTGTCATCTAATTTTTAAGAAACTTTGATGCAGTGCATGTATGTTTAAGGAATAATTAGAATAACCGACTAAATAATTTTCATCTAGAATCATGATCACCATCCGATACTGTATCTGCCAAACATTGTTGATGGAGAGAGAGAGAGAGATTGCATGAGGTTAGAAAGTGATTTTTCTAATTAATATTCTTTAAGCCCACGTGAATCAAACAAGAGTGGAAATTATTGTTTAGTCATGTAAGTCCAAAGTTGGCATGGCTGGCTTTCCTACCAGTTCAAACGTTGAGCAGATCGAGTTCTTGTAATTGAATAATGGCATGCTGTTCATGAGGTAGAGAATCTATTGAGATACCGATGTGAGAGAATGATCTTGGGGACAGATTTTCAACGTGCCTTAACACGATCCTGTCTGGCCATCGCAAAGTTCAGCATTGGATTGGTGTTAAGGACAGTTTATATTTAGGTATCAACTTGTGGTTGAATTACAGCACTTACCCGTGAGACCAGCACCACTATTTGCTGATAAAGTGATTTTAGGTGTACCAATCACAATGTGACACTTAAACATATTATTTATTTATTTTTATTTTTTTGAGAGAGAACATATTGTAATTTAGATGTGTATGTATAACATTTTAATGCAGCATTTCATACAACTTTCGATATAACATGTTATAATTAATTGGAGCAATATTATTTTTATTTAGTTTATATATATATATATATATACACACACTATGTCGAAATCATTACAAGTTTGTTATTATGAAGAATATTATCTCCAAACTTTTTTAATTTTCTAGTACCATGTCGCTTTAGTTTTTATTGTTTAAATATTACCTTTGACTATGAACTTTGAAGTAGGTGTTAATTTTGTTTTTACTAGTTGGATTCTAACCGTTAATCCATAAATATTAAAAAAATGCAATTTTAGAGTTTAAAGAATGCTAAATTGCAAACTATACCCCTAAAGTTTAGAAGTATTTGAATTTTACATTCTAAAGTTTCAAAATTTAGATTTTACTCCCTTAAATTTGAGGGTGTTTGAATTATATACCTTGACGTTTCAGAATATGGATTTTACCACCTAAAGTATATACTTCCAAATTTTGAAATTTTAGGATGTAAAATCCAACTATCCCTAAATTTTAAGGAATAAAATTCAAACACTACCAAACTTTAGGGAGTAAAATCCAAATTTTAAAACTTTAAGATGTAAAATCCAAATACGCCCAAATTTTAGGAATCTAGTTTGCAATTTAGCCTTTAAAGAAATTTATACAACCATATGATAATTTAAAAGTTCTTGTTAATGAGTAAACTTTTTCTTTTAGAATATATTAACGAGTTATATAAAGGCACATGTGTAATAATAATACTCAATTATGAGTTATAACTTATAATACACTTATCAATAATTCACTCGCAAATTTAATGTGCTTGTATGTGATATTTTTTTATATTTGTGCATATTGCATAATTGAACTTTACTTCTTTTTAAATATAATAATATCATTTAATAAAGTATTAAATACACTTTAACATGTACTCTTAGGATACTCATTCACAGAAGATTATTTTAAAATTAGTAATGATGTGACATATTATATGTGCATCTTGTGATTAAAGTTATCAAAGTACTGTTTAAATAAGATGCTAATAAAAGGATTAATTTTTCATATATTAAATATTGTAGATTAATTGTTGAAGTAAAAAAAAAAAAGTTCAAGGATTAATTTAAGATTTATAGTCCAAGATGATATTTATAAATAAAATAAATAAATAAATAAAAATTGGGACAAATTGATGTGACAAAATTTTGATTTGCACAACTTATTAAACACAATAATAAATAGATTGATAGATATTCGAACTATTTTTTTTTTTTTTATAATTAGTGATATGTTACTTTATTTTGTAAATGGGATTTACTCTCTTAGGGCATACATTATGAAACCGTATTTAAGAAAAATATTTATGGGAAAAAGAAAAAGTGATTAATTTTTTTGATAGTATTTTCAAATTCCCATAACTTCAGTCTCCAAAAATAGATGGTTAGAGCATACATTAACCAGACCCTTTTATAAATTTTAGGATAAATTGCAAATTACACCCTTAAAGTTTGGGGATGATTGGATTTTACACTCTGAAGTTTCAAAATTTAGATTTTACCCCTTGAAGTTTGGTGATGTTTGGATTTTACACCCTGACATTGCAGAATTTGGATTTTACCCCCTATATTTTAGAAGTTTTTGGATTTTACTCCATAAAATTTTTGGGTATTTGGATTTTACACCCTAAAGTTTCAAAATTTGGGAATATAAAATCCAAACAACCCTAAACTTTAGGGGCGTAAAATTCAAGTTCTAAAAGCATCTCCAGTGGATTATCCAAATTTTTGTACTGTTTGGAGAATGAACAGTGACTTTTACCTTTTAGCTACCCACTTTTTCAAATACATTTTCCAACAGATTCTCTATCTCATTCTCTATCTCATTTAAATATTATTTCTTCATTCATTCTTTATTCTTTTTTTTATCATAATTTATTCTTTCTATATTCATTCCCAACAATTATATTTTTCAATGAAAAGTGTTATATTCACAACATTTTTTGCAATACTTTCACAAAAATCACATTAAAATCTTATGTGGAAAGTTGTTACTAGTTCTAATTTGAACCGACTGCTGAAATTATTTTTTTACTCGCCAATATTAGCTAATTACTTAAAATTTATTGTGAAAATATTGTAAAAATATTGTGGTAGTATTTCTAAATGGTCATTTCTTATTCTTTTCCTTTCTTTCATCCATACGTTTTTTTTTTCTCTCTCTTATTTTTTCTCCACCACACACGTATACCTATATATCTCCATCCTCTCCTTTTTTATCTCTACTTTCTACTTGATTCTAGAACCTCCCTCTCTCTTTCACCTCTTCTTCTGTGCTTCCTTTTTATTTTTATTCTCTTTCCTCTTCGGCTCACTTCACACATATAACCGACCATGATCTTTTGACTTCTCCTCTATGTTTGCATTTTTGTTTTTTATTTTCTTTCTTCTTCATCTCACTTCACTCACACACACAGCCGACAGAGAGATTGGCCTTCGTCTATCTTTTTTTTTTTTTTTTTCTTCCTTCTTTTCTTGTTCTGATTCACTTTGTTGCTACAATGGAGCTTAGATAGGCTTTCATGTTCTTGATCTGTTGTTTTTGTTTTGATTTTAGATTTGTTGTCCTAATTAAATTTGTATTTTTCCCTATTCTTGATATGTTGTTTCTATTCTGATTTTAGATTGTGTTTGTGTTTTGATTGTGTTACTGTTTGAGAGAGAGACAAATGAACAAAGAAGAGAGAAGGAAAGAGAAAAAATATTTTTTTTATTCAGCTGGGTATTTTTTTTAAGATAAAATAATGGTTTGAAGTTGCTACAGTACAGTGTTCTCTAAATTAAGAGAACTACTGTGGCAACTTCAAAAAAAAAATTGGAAAAGTTTTGTGTTTAGAGAACCGGTTGGAGTGTGAACAGTAGCATTTTATCTCCAAAAAATAGAGATAGAGCATCTATTGAAATTTCAAGGTGTAAAATTCAATCACTCCCAAACTTTAGGAGTGTAATTTACAATTTACCCTAAATTTTATAATATCCTAGAATTGTTATCCGATTGAACTTATGATGGAATAAATGGCAGAGTTATTAGAGGACTGTAACTAGTATTTACCCAATGAGTTTTTTTTTTTTTTTTTTTTTATTTTATAGAAAGACAAAAACTTTCATTCAGCATGGGAATGAGATACAATATCTTGAACACATGTGTGCTCAATAATACTGGGACACTCCTCTAGCCATGCAACGTAGCTTTCTACACTTCTTGCATGTTGAGCCAATAGGTGTGCAGGGATATTTCCCTGCTTTTTGGTATGGGAAAAAAGCATAGGTTCTAAAAGCTTGTACAAGATAGGACACCCCAGCTATAATATTTTACACTAACATAGACACTTCACCCACTTCTCTAAGTGCATTGTATATGTTCATAGCGTCACCCTCAAGATTTACATCATGGACCCCCATGTCCAAGGCAAACTGGACCCCGACCTCCAATGCTTTGGCTTCAATCTCCAACGCACCTAAGGGCCAAGCAAGCTTCTGGCTTAAAAAAGCTACCACTTCTCCTGCTGAGTCACGTATAACCACCCTGATGCCAACTTGCTTTTGTTTGGAAAAAACTGCGTCGTCTATATTGACTTTGTAGTTGCCTGGTTGAGGAGGACACCATTTAATCTCCTTTGTGGTTGATGTTCTCGTGGTCTGTGGTGGCTCATTTGCTACTTGAAACTCATCCAACATCCTTAGAGAGCTTCTCACAATGGCTAATCTAGTTCGGCGTACACCACCATGTTGAACCTCATTTCGGTGTTTCCATATACCCTAGCATACCATAATAGTACGCTCCACCAAGCTAGGGCACATAGTTGACCACTTATGTAATTTCCACATCGAATCTATGAATTTCCATGATGGGTTGATCTCAAAGGGAAAAATCAATTTATTGGACACCCACACCCCCTTTGCGCTATCACAAAACCAAAAAATATGACAAGTAGACTCTGGAGCATTCCCACATGACTTGCAAAGATTATCCTTTGTGATGTTTCTCTTCCATAAATTCTCATTTGTGGCTAGAATTTCTCTGCATGCTTTCCATGCAAAGTGCTTGATCTTATTCAGCACATGCATACTCCAGAGGTCCCTCCAAACTTTTTTTTAGGGTAGCAGGCTCTGAGATCTCAGGTGAATTCCCCCCAGTGGACATTTCTTAGGCCAGCCTATATGCACTTCGCATTAAAAACTTCCCGTTTTTACTTGCCGCCCATATTAAACGATCACTAGCCCCATGTGCACTTAAGGGGATGCTTAAGATAACATCCACATCCTGGGGGAGGAAACATCGACGTATCAGATGCTCTTTCCACTCAATTCGGTCACCATCAATTAGGTCACAAACCCGCATCACGTGCAGACCAGCCCTCTCGGGTGTGACAACCCTATATGTGCTCGGATTATGAAGCCATTTGTCCCTTCGTACCTAAATCTGTTCACTATCAGCTACTTGCCATCGTACGCCTCATTTGACCACTGCTTGAGCTAACAATATACTTCTCCAAGCAAAAGATGGCTGGCTGCCCAACATGGCCTCTAGAAAATCACACCTCAAGAAGTACTTGGCTTTGTAAACTTTATAGAATAGTGAGGATGAGTTTGTCTGCAAGCGCCACCCCTATTTCACCAATAGAGCCATGTTGAAAAGCTTCAGGTCCCTAAAACCCATTCCACCTTTTTCTTTTGGCAGACACATCTTCTCCCAGCTTATCCATGCTAGCTTCTTCTCCTCTTTCACTTGTCCCCACCAAAATTGTCTTACCATCCTGGTCAACTCGTCACATAGGGTGTTAAGGAGCTTAAAGCAGCTCACTGTATATGATGGTACTGCTTGGGCGACATCCTTTATCAAAATCTCCTTTCCTACATTCAAAAGTAATTTTTCCTTCTACCCCGCTAATTTATTTGATACCCGCTACTTCAACTGGGCAAATGTATTCCTCTTAGACCTGCCTACCAAGAAAGGAAGCCCCAAGTAGGATTCATGTGGTTTTATGACTTGTGCACCAAATATCGTCTTGATTGTATCTCTTATTCCAATGGTTGTATTGTGGCTAAAGAACAAAGAGGTCTTATTCCTGTTCAATTGTTGGCCCGAGGATGCTTCTTTCACCTGCAATATCCGCTGGATCTCCTCACATTCCTTTACTATGGCCCTCCCAAATATCAGACTGTCATTTGCAAAAAATAGGTGTGAGATTCTAGGCCCCCTTGCCGATGCCACTAGACCCCTTAACTCCTTTCTCTAGACAGCCTTGTGTAGTAGTGCAGATAAATGTTCAGCATAGATAAGGAATAGGTGAGGCGACAATGGGTCCCCCTGACGCAAACCTCTTGTTAGGATAATCTGACCACAAGGCTTTCCATTGATGCGAACCGCATAAGTAATAGATGAAACACACCTCATGACTAGACTTGTCCAATTCTCATGGAATCCCAACTTGGCCATTATTTGTTGTACAACTCCATTCCACCTGATCATAGGCCTTACTCGTATCTAGCTTCATACCCATCTCCTCACATTTACCTTTCTTCTTCCTGTTGATGTGGTGCATTATCTCATAGGCCACTAACACGTTATCAGTGATGAGCCTTTTCGATACAAAAGCACTTTGATTCTCACACACTATATCCTGTAGAACTAACTTCAACCTGTTCGCCACTACTTTAGATGTAAACTTGTAGGCCACATTGCACAAACTAATTGGTCGATAGTCAGTCACTCTCTCAAGATTCTTAATTTTGGGAATAAGAACAAATTGGGTTTCATAAAACATAAGGGGAGCTACACAATGGTTAAGAAAGTTTAAAACAGTCTGTATAACAATAGAGTTTACAGTAGGCCAAAAATGCTGGTAAAATAAAGGGGGTATACCATCAGGTCCCTGTGCCTTCATGATGTGCATTTGCTTCAAAGCTTGCTCTACCTTAGAAGCTTGGAATTCTTGTAAAAGTCTAGAGTTCATCTTGTCAGTTACTTTGGAATGAATGGCATCAATAAGTCCTGCACTGGCCGTCGGTTGAAAGGATGTAAAGAGTTGCTCAAAATACTCCACAAAATTCCTTCCTATCTCCTATTCATCCTCTAGCCAAGTGTCTTCAAAATCCCTAATTCGATGAATGGAATTTCATTGGTGCCTGTTGGAAGCCTTGGCATGAAAGAAGGAAGTATTACGATCACCCGACCTCAACCAACAATTCCTCGATCTCTGATGCCACATATCTTCTTCAACTACCATCAATCTGTTTAGCTCCATCTTCGTTGCATGAATCTCCTCCATCCAAGCAAGACCATTCTGTCTCCCTTCCAGCCTGTAGTGTTGCGATCTTCTTGCCCACATGACCAAATGTGTTTTTGTTCCAGGCTGAGAGTGGCCTCCTGCATTCATCCAAGCACTGTGTGAACTGGTGTTGAGTACCCATACTCCTTCCTCTCTCCCATGCTTCATTTACCACATCCTTGCATTGTTCGTCTCGTAGCCACATAGATTCAAACCTGAATAATTTTTGTCTTCGAGGCGCTCTCTGTCCAGTCCGGGGAGTTTTGAGGACCAACATACTACGATCTAACATTGAGGTAGCCACGTGATATAACCTAACCTTTGGGAACAACATCAACCAATTTGAAGATACCAAAGCCCTGTCTAGACATTCCCTGACCCAACCACGTTCCCCCAGTTTCGTACTCCAAGTATAATCTGTTTCAATGTAACCCAGGTCTCGAAGCTTACAGCGGTTTATCGTTACCCTGAAGTTGTTCATTTTCCATTCTGGCTGTATCTTACCACCCACCTTCTCCCTTAGGTGTAGTATTTCGTTAAAGTCCCCCATGCAAATCCACGGGATAGAGTGTCTTTTTTCTAGTTCCTCCAACAGTTGCCATGATTCCTCCTTTCTACTCATTTCTGGGTGACCATAGAAGTTGGTAAACCTCCACTTCCTGTTACCATGATCGTCAGTAACTATAGCGTCAATATGGTGAGGAGAAAATGTTTGAACATCCACCTTCATTAAATTTCTCCATAGAAGTGCCAGATCCCCTCCCTGCCTCACACTAGGCACTACTAGACCCTGTTTCCGATCCAGTTTGCTCTTTATTCCTTCCATTTCTGATACTATTAGCTTAGTCTCAATCAGAAAGACCAAAATGGGATCTTCCTCTAATTCCACTTTATGGATGGTTTTAACTATGCAAGGGTTCCCAAGCCCCTGACAGTTCTAGCATACAACACTCAATGAGTATTATTTGTGTCTTCATTTTGAACCAAAGTTTTACAAATTTATTTTCCCTCATGTTTTCAAAAATTCTGGTTTGAAATTCTAAAAAATGATGCTCATAATGGAGATTGGAAAAAATATCCCATCACTGTACATCCAAGATTTGGTCACAAGATTACTACAGGATTTTTAATTGCTAAGCTCAATTCCAAAAATGATATCCGAGCAGAATGAATCTTTCACACATCAAAAATGTATTGGGTCACTAACCCAAATGACACACTTCATTCACACATGGACACTTCTTGGGTATCTTGTTACCAAGCTCTTACAAAGGTAGAATCCCTTAATAAGGGAATCTTATCTGAAATAGTACCAACTGATCCAGAAGTTTGTATACAACAGTGGCCACATGAAGATCATTGGGAAATGCCCAATCCTTTTATTGATCACGATGACCCCTATTATGAAAACCATGACCCAGATGTTAATGCTAACGTTGACGAAGAATGGTTCCTAGGAAGAGATGGATGGGACTAAACAGCTCCAACACTTAAAAAAATTTAAAAAAAAAAAAAATCCCAGAAACATCCTAAAGCAGCTCAGCCTTATCTACGTTTGCCAAAAAAACTTATTACTTCTGCATAAGCTTATCCAGAAGCAAGTACCAAGCCCCTACTTCCATCAACATTTGTCAAATTGCAGCTCAGCCCCTACCATCTTGAAAAAAGCAGATTGTAAATTGCATCTGAATCTCATTTAAGTTCCGTTGTCTATAAAATAAGCTCTTTGTATGTTTGTATGGGCAAGAAATAGCTCCCTCTGAAGTCCTTATGACCTATGTAAAGTATCTGTTGAATCTAATAATATCAGCCAGTTTATTGTATCTAGTTCTCTGTTCTATTCTATACTTTTAAGTAGTCTTCTATATTTCTTTAGCATTATAATTTCTTAACCAGTTCCCATAATCTTCTTACACCTTCTTCTCGTTTACTTATATATTTTGTATCAAAGCCATATCCACCATACGTTTCCATCTCCTTTGATTAGTATACTTGGATTATTGTCTTAATTAGTATGCTCTGTGATTTATAACTGCCACAATAAGAGCATCCACAATGGGACATGGATATGCCAAATGTCCACAAAATTTAAGCATTGAGCAACAATTGGACTCAGCAGCCGGAATGCCAAAAGTGGGAAAGTGTAAATTTTTTTGGCATAGTGCTACAATGCCATCTTACATGTAAGATGGCACTGTAGCACTATGCCAAAAATAATATTAATATTTTATTCCACTTTTTCCTCTCTCATCTCTCATCTCTCTCTGTCTTTTTCTGTCTCTCACACTTTCCTCTTTTTCTCCCTCTTCTCTATCACACCTTCGGTCCGTCTCCGATGCGAGTTTATAAGTGTTGGGAATGACCTGAAACGTAAGAGCTCCTCTTGCTCTCCCCGAAATTCAAAATCTCACCCGATTCAGGCTTCATTGTCGAAATTGAATTGTTCCTATTCTTCACAATATTGTTATTATCATACCCATAATCCGAAAAGTTCAATTCTCTGGTGAAGAACCCCTCGTTCTACGCTTGCTGCTGGCGGCTCTGTTATACAAACCATAGTTTGGAGGCTGAAAACCTAACCCTGGCGAGCCCGGTCGCACGGCGAACTCGCTAAGCGGTCGGCTTCGGTGACCCAAATTGGGCTGGTATTGAAAAAAGACTGATCGGGGAGACCACCGTCATTAACAAAACTCTGAGTCATGGACACCAAAAAGAACCATTCGGTGTCGGTGACCTCCTTGTCAATAGCATCATCAGTAGTCGGGGTTGCTTTCCCAGAAATCAAAGAATTGAGATCTCCGTAATTTTTTTGATCGGTGCTGATGGATTTGTTGGGTTGATGGGTTTGATCGATGCTGTGGTTGTTGATGGGTTGATGGGTTGATGGGTTTGGGATCAGTGATGGGTTGATGGGTTAATGGTTGTTCATGGTGGTGCCATGGTGGTGGTAGCAGGTGGTGATTTGGGTTTTTGTTTTTATTTGGATTTTGAAATATATTATTTTATTATGTAGATATATTATTTTAATAAGTAGAATAGGAAAATAAAAGTTTGAGATTCTGAACGTATTGTAAAATGATATGCTATAATAATAAAATGACTTTTTAAAATAATAAAATAAAATTGAATTGAAATTTCGAAATGCTGATGCTCTAAGTGAATCTTTTGCCAATTTTTCCTTCATCACCTTTTGTCCATTATGACCAAACACTTGAAGTAAGCATTTCAATGGAATACACACGCGCACGCGCGCGAGACAAGAGACTAGAATTCATTGTTTATCACTTTTACTTAAGCTAACTTTTTTTTTAATTATATTTTGGCAAAAATGCAAAACTGACCCTCTAACTTTCAGTCTTTTTCATTTCAGTCCTCTAACTTTCAGTTTTGTCATTTCAGTCCTCTAACTTTCAATTGTTGTCAATTTAGTATTCTGTTAAATCTTAGTTATGTCTTACCGTTAATTGAGCCAAAACGACGTCGTTTTGGCTTTTTTTTTTTTTTTTTTTTAAAATAAATTTCGGAATTAAAAGAAAATTAAAAAAACATCTGATATTAAAAAAAAAAAAAAAAAATTGATATGAATCGGTTTGAGAGACTGAATTGGTGATGGAGTTCTGATGAAGGTGAGGATGGTCACATTGTGATGTTCCGGAAGCTGTTCCAACTGACCCTGAGGGAAGTACACCACCAACCTTTCTTCGGCAGAGATATCAGTGGGCCTGCACACGCTTACTGTAGCTCCAAACACACCGAAGACGAAGACGAAGCCGAAGCTGATGCTGATGCACCCACCACCAAATTCGAACCCGACCCACCACTGGTATTCAACCCAGCTACAGAGAACGACGATGAAGATTTTGAAGACGAGCCCGACGACGGCGTTTAGTCCTCCTCGGTGGTGTTCAGATCGATTAGATAAGTGTTTTGAAACAGTAAAGAAGATGGTGTTCAGATCGATTAGATAACTATTAAGTTTTTTGAAACAGTAAAGAAGAAGAAGAAATAGTTTTGTTTGGGAAGAAGAAAGTGAGTCCCAGTTTGGGATTTGGGTGTTGAATGATTCTCAGTTCTAACCGAGTAAATTTTTTCTTTTTCTTTTTCTTTTTTTTCTTTTTTTTTTTTAATATCAGTTTTTTTTTAATTTCTTTTAATTCCCTTTTTTTTTTTTTTTAAGAGTTAACGGCAGGACATAACTTGGGTTTAACGGAGTATCAAATTGACAACAATTGAAAGTTAAAGGACTGAAATGACAAAACTGAAAGTTAGAGGATTGAAATGAAAAAGACTGAAAGTTAGAGGGTCAATTTTGCATTTTTGCCTTATATTTTTCATAACTCACACCGGTCACCAATATTCATGAAAATTAAGTGAAATTGACCGTGGTGGTCCCGCAATTTTTCATAATTAGCCAATAAATCTATTATAGTCCTACCGTACTGCTGCATGCTGGTAAAGGTGGCTCACCAATGATCTATATACCTCTACTTTCATAAACACCGAAAGGTCAAAAAGTCGCGTACGTACCTCTCTCTCTCTCTCTCCGGCATCCATCCCATATCCAACGCTATCTATTGGTCCGTTCTTCCACGCGTAAATATCCGATATTCGGTTTCATTTCCCAAAAGCACTTACTGCAAGAAAAACAGCTACTAATTAATTATTACTACATTGTATTGTTTGAATGAGACACACTTTTAAATCAGTTGACGGTTTTTGCAGTGCCACTCTTTCTTTGGTCTAGTCTACTCGTCGGGCAATGCATCCTCATCACCTCACCTAATAATCTCACACTCCTGTCAAAACCCAAATCATCAACAGCAACAATAAATAAATAATAAATACAAAACCTTTTTTCCCACACGACTCAATCAAAGTACAACACCTATTGTGAGGGTGAGAGAGAGAGAAAGAGAGAAAGTTAAAGACTTGTATATATATAGACTTACACTTCCACTTTTCTGAAACGTACACGCAAAAATGTTTACAGTCAAACCAGACTGTTCATCCAAGGCAGGCATCGCCGTCCGGCGATCTCCGGCGGCCTTTTCCGGCCCTGGAAAGAGTAGGAGGTCTAGATTAAGAGTACCCGAGTTGAGGGTCAACGGGAAAGGGTCAGTCCGGGCAGTGATTAGTAGTGGGGACAAGACTTTGGAGGCTGCGAGTCCATTGGAGAGCAAAGGAGAGAGTAATGGGTCTTTGGGTTCTTTGAGAGGAGGTGGGATCGAAGTGAGAGCTGTGGTCACTGTGAGGAAGAAGATGAAGGAGAAGCTTACGGAGAAGATGGAGGACCAGTGGGAGTTCTTTGTCAATGGCTTTGGCCAAGGAATCATCATTCAGCTTATAAGCGAAGAGATTGATCCTGGTTAGTAATTAGTGTTTTTCTTGTGCTTGCTTTCTCTGATGGGTATGGAGGATTTTCATGCAACCATGTGTAAAAAACTTAGGATATTTTGTGAATACAGGAAAACAAGTGGACTTTTGGGTTTGTCTGAACCATATATAGACAACATGTTGGTGTTAAGCAAAGTGAAAAAAAAAAAGGGTTTTTGAAGGCTGCCCAACTTGTCCTATAGTGGGCTTTTGATTTCTTTTTCTGCTTTTAATTTTCTAATCTTTTTTTATGTTAGTTATGTAGTACTTTAAGTTCTTAAATTTCACAGTTTGTACTAGAGTTTATAGGTAGAGGAATAGGGCATTCCATTCCGCATTCTTTGGCACGAGGGTTTGGCTTCCTTGATTCAGGTAGGAAAGAAGGGGCTATGGCATGAAGCTTGGTTCATTCATTTCTTTGGAATCGAACTCTTTCTCTATTCTAGTTCTTAGTCATCATAGCTTTTTATTGGCTTTTATGTAAAGGGAATTTTTTTGCTGATTGCTTCGGTGCATACAGAAAGTTTAGACTTTCTTCTTTTCTTTTCTTTTTTCTTTTTTTTTTCTTTTTTTTTCTTTTTTTTAAGTTAATATAATATGCTGTTCCTCTTCTTGTCTTTTTGGGTTGTCAAAGGCATGCTAGTTCATATTTCTATCCTAAATTAGTTGCTTAATTTCTTTCAGTTTGGTCTTTTCTGATCAAGGCTGTTTTAGCATCACTGAAACTGAATAATCTGCATTTGACAGTTACAAATTCAGGAAAGAGTGTGGAGTCCTCTGTAAGAGGCTGGTTAACGAGGCCATTGACCAATTCACACATTGTTGAATATGCTGCTAATTTCACTGTCCCCTCTGACTTTGGATTTCCTGGGGCTATTCTCATTACAAATCTTCACAGTAAGGAGTTCTACTTATTGGAGATTGTCATTCATGGTTTTGATGAAGGCCCCATCTTCTTCCCAGCAAGTACATGGATCCATTCAAGGAAAGATAATCCTGAAAGTAGAATTATCTTCAAAAATCAAGTAAGAACCATGTGATTTTGTAAATATTTTGTTTTGCTAAATGTTCAGTATATGGTTTTGCTTAATTAAAGCTCAAATAATGACACTGTTGTGAACAGGCATCTTTACCATCACAAACACCACCGGGCATTAAAGATCTTCGACGCGAAGACTTGTTGAGTATTCGGGGTAATGGGAAAGGCGAGAGAAAGCCACATGATAGAATTTATGATTATGATGTTTATAATGATTTGGGTAATCCAGACAAGGATGAAGATCTTGCTAGGCCAGTTCTGGCGGGTGAGGAGAGGCCTTACCCTAGGCGCTGTAGAACTGGCCGACCTCCAACAAAGTCAGGTATGTTGTTCTTTAAAGTGTTATAGCACAAAGCTTTATGTTTCAGTTTATCATTATAGCTAATACTATTTATGTGTCTTTTGACTTGCATGGAAATGAAATAGATCCATTTTCTGAAAGTAGAATTGAAAAGCCCCATCCAGTGTATGTTCCTCGAGATGAAACTTTTGAGGAGATTAAGCAGAATACTTTCTCTGCTGGAAGGATGAAAGCTATGCTCCACAATCTTATACCATCTATTGCTGCTACAATGTCTAGTTCGGACATCCCTTTTAAGTGCTTTTCTGATATTGATAAGCTATATAATGATGGTTTTCTCTTGAAAGATGAAGAACATAATGATATAATTGGGAATCCACTTGTGGGCAAGATTATGAAACAGGTTATGAGCATCAGCCAAACGTTGTTGAAGTATGAAACCCCAGCCATTATAAAAAGTTTGTATGCTTGCTCTGCTCCATCTATCTCCTTTCTAGTTATACTTAGGCTCATATATTACAATTATGTTACAGAAGCTTTGTCAAGTTTCATACCATATTTAATCTTTTATTACTGAAGGGGGAAAAAAAACCAATTTTCAGATCTAAAACTCTAAAACATCATCTCTTTCATGCACCTTACATAATTACACATCCAGGAGATAGATTTGCTTGGTTGCGAGACAATGAGTTTGCACGTCAGACTTTAGCTGGGCTCAATCCAGTGAACATAGAGATTTTGAAGGTAATATTAAAGTAATCCATCATCTCTTATCTTGTATACGTTTTGTTCACCAGTTGTTTATAGGGAGTCCTTGAGTTGGTTGTATTTGCAGGAATTTCCAATTCTCAGCAAGCTAGACCCTGCTGTTTATGGCCCTCCAGAGTCAGCTCTCACAAAGGAACTGATAGAGCAAGAACTAAATGGACTTAGTGTGGAAGAGGTATTGATATGTGCTTCCATTAAGATATATGGATTTATATCGCCCCTTCTTTCTTATATACGATGGTTCATTTTCTAGAAATTCATATGATGCAGGCCCATTAATTTTGACTCAGAAGAAAAAGAATATTTTGATATTCATGCCATCTTCTGTTATCTATTTAGCAAAGTGCATAACTTTATCAACATCCTATTTGTGGTTCTTTTCAAATGTGTTATAAACAAACATGAAACTGTCAACCAGGGGGCATATCTAATTCTAACTTGCAGAATTTTTTTCTTTTTGAAAGACTGAACCAACTACAATTGTGGAAATCTAGAAGTATACAATTTTTGGCTAAATTAAAAATTACACCTAATTTTGTCTTATTTTCATTCGGTCCTTTACATTTCATTTTTTTATTTATTTCAGTCCTTAAACTTCCATTTATTTCTGATGTAGTCCGTATGTCCATTTACAAGATTGGACAAAAGTTGACAAAAGGACTAAACTGAAAATAGATTAAAGTTAAATGATTGAAAAAAAAAAAACCCTTAAATGAATGAATTGAAAACATGCCAAAGTTAGTGGTTGTAATTTGCAACTTGACCAAAAAATTTCTATGGAAGCATTTATTTTCTTTCCATATATAAATCTGTGCCTATACATTTGATAAACTTTTTTACGAGTCTCTGACATTGATAATACAGGCTATTGAGGACAAGAGACTGTTTATACTCGATTACCATGACATGCTTTTGCCGTTCATTAAGAAGATTAATGCCCTGCATGGGAGGAAATCTTATGCTTCTAGGACAATCTTTTTCTATACCAAGACTGGTTTTCTAAGGCCTATAGCTATCGAGCTTTCACTTCCTCCAACACCTTCATCGCTTCGAAATAAACTTGTTTACACTCATGGGCATTATGCTACTACACATTGGACTTGGAAGCTAGCCAAAGCTCATGTTTGCTCAAATGATGCTGGCGTCCATCAACTAGTGAATCACTGGTAATTAAATATCTGCTAAGTTTCAAGTTATATCCTATCAAATTAATTTCACCAAATTCAGATTATGTGGGAACTTAGAGAGGAACTGATTTGGGACCACAGTATCAGAACTAGAAACCTGGGTTGGCCTAAGGAAAATTGGGAATGGACACAGATTTTGGTTGCATGCTTCATAAAGGTAGTAAAGACATGTAGATTGCTGATCTGTTGATTATTTTTGAACAGGTTGAAGACTCATGCTTGCATGGAGCCTTATATAATCGCAACTCATAGGCAGCTCAGCTCAATGCACCCCATTTACAAGCTGCTTCACCCTCATATGCGCTACACATTAGAAATTAACGCACTCGCACGGCAAAGTTTAATAAATGGAGGGGGAATAATTGAGGCTAGTTTCAGTCCAGGAAAGTATGCCATGGAGCTTAGCTCTGCAGCCTACAAGAGTCTGTGGCGGTTTGACATGGAGGCATTGCCAGCAGATCTTATTCGGAGGTATGGTTCTAAATCTAATGCACACATTAAAACACTAAATTCTTTGATGCCTTTAAATCCCCACTACCTCTGGCAGCTTAGTCTGAACGTATTATCATGGTTCCAAACTTTTCTTCCTTAGGCTCACAGCTCACTATTGGCCTTCTGGTAGAGTAAACAATATAATTAATGAATGCTTGTCTTTGTTTCAGGGGCGTGGCAGTAGAGGATTCTTCAATGCCCTGTGGTGTGAAACTTGTAATTGAAGACTACCCTTACGCTGCAGATGGCCTTCTAATATGGTCTGCAATTCAAGAATGGGTAGAATCGTATGTTGAACACTTCTACTCTGAGCCAAATTCTGTAACATCTGATCTTGAACTCCAAGCCTGGTGGAACGAAATCAAGAACAAAGGTCACTATGACAAAAGGAATGAGCCCTGGTGGCCTAAACTCAATACCAAGGAGGACTTATCTGGTATTCTTTCCACAATGATTTGGATTGCTTCTGGTCAGCATGCAGCTATAAACTTTGGGCAGTACCCATTCGGAGGATATATGCCTAACCGTCCTACCCTTATGAGAAGACTCATTCCACAAGAAAATGACCCTGATTACGAGAAGTTTATTATGAACCCGCAGCATACTTTCCTGTCTTCATTGCCAACTCAACTACAAGCCACCAAGATAATGGCAGTTCAAGATACCCTGTCAACTCACTCCCCAGATGAAGAGTACCTGGGTCAGGTGAATCCTCTACACAACCATTGGATCAATGATCATGAAGTTTTGAAACTGTTCAATAGATTCTCTGCTAGATTAGAGGAGATAGAGGAGATAATACACCAAAGAAATAAAGACAATCATCTTAAAAATAGAAGTGGTGCAGGCATTCCTCCGTACGAACTGCTCCTTCCCACATCAGGGCCGGGAGTAACTGGTCGTGGAATCCCCAATAGCATTTCTATCTGATGGCTTTAGCTAGTGTGAAGGTTTCGTACATTCTCATGTCATTAGTCAATTTCAGCTCAAAAACAATGTATCTATTGACACTGGTTAATCAATAAGTAATTTCAGCCAGTGGTATGCATGGTTCGGGATGAGGAGATTTTTTGACCCAACCTACTATAGTGGGTCAAAAAATATTTAACCCAACCTAACCAATCACATAAGTCCAACTTAACCCAACCCAACCCACATGGATCGGATTGGGTCGGGTTGAACCCATGATTTTGACAAATTTATTATTATTATTATTATTAAATTGAGTAAAAAACAAAATTAATATATTAAAAAAACCCAGTATCAATGTAATTCCTTAAAAGCAATTAATACTAATGACTAAACAATAGTAATTTTCTAGGGTTTGTGTGAACTAATTAGTTTTTATATAGGAAAAGAAGAGTTGATTATTTTAAAAATTTTATTAATTATATAATATATTATATATATTAAATACATGGGTGGATTAGGTTGGGTTCGGGCCGTTTGGCGAGTTTGAAATTTTATGACTCAATCCCAACTTGACCCGTTATCAAAAAAATTTTTGTAACCCAACCCAACCCTCCAAGGTCTAAAAACCGACCCAACCCGGCGGGTTAGGTTGGGTCGGGTCGGGTCGGTTTTGGCGGGTTGGTGAGTCAGTTGCACACCCCTAATTTCAGAACAAAAATAATGCATTCATCAATAAGTAAAGAAAAATGAGAGTTTATTGATCTTTAGTTCAATTGGTACCTCCTTCCCCAATAGGAAGCAGTAATTATCTTATAAACCTATTCCATGGGGCGATCCTCTTACAAGCCTGTGGGTTGGAGGGGGGATGTGATTGTAGTTTAGCCCATATCAAACTGTGATAAGTAGGAGAAACATAAGATTTTATAGACAATAAGAAGCACTGCTGCGTTCAAGTGTCAAAGTTTGATGTTGATAAATGCGTCTGACCCAAGCTCATCTGGATTAAGCCTAGTTGAAAAATGTGAGCATTACTACAGGTCTAGCTGAGGTTGAGCCAATACTCTATTATGTGTTGAGTTTATTTGGGGACCTTTTCATTTGGATTGAGTTCGAGCCTATCTCAATGCAGCTCAATTGACAGGCATGACTAATGGTAATGATGATAATAATGATCGTGGTCCTTAACTCCATACAATCAAATAATGTAAAACTATGTAATTGTCTCAACTGGCAATAAGTAAAACAATATTCTTATCTTTACAGGAAACAAAGACCAATTTTGGTTGTAGAGTATACAAATTATATGAATATCTATAAAAATCATAAAAACACCTTTGAAATTTATAATTTCGAGGTAGCTTTTGATAATGCAAGTTTGATTAGTTCCTTCCTCAACACCTTACCCGGGGCATTTTTTGGTATCATATCAACGAACATCACTCGCCGTATTCTCTTGTAGGGAGCAACCTGCAGCCACGTTTTCCAAAGGAAAAAGAGGAGACAAATTGATTTGAAGATGAAATCAGTCAAAAAGAATCCTTTTTTTTTTTTTTCTAATCAAACAACGATATTTGATAATAGATTTGTACCTGTTTGGCAACAAAATCCATGATTTGTGGTTCATCAATGGTGCTACCATTATGTCTCACAATAAAAGCCATTGGTAATTGACCTACTTCCTCATCAGGATACCTGTCAATTACTTTTTTGTAATTGCTCACGTATGTTTATTTGCTAAACATAAACTCTAGCAATAGATAAGTGCATTCAGACAACAACATAAACTAATTCATAGAGTAATAGAGACAAAGTCACATACGGAGCAACAGCTACATCAGCAACTTCTGGATGAGAATGAAGCAGATACTCCAGTTCTGCTGGGGCAACCTACATGCATAGCATGATTGTTCAAGCAAAACATATCGACCAAAAAAATTGTAAAGTAAACAGCGATGGAGAAAAAATGGTGGATTTATAAATATCAATTCCGTATACTATCTAGTATTCACTATTCATAGTCGACCAACTCAGCAATTATGAAATTTGTTTGTACAAAAAAAAGTTGTGTCGTTGTAGCATTACTGAAGTAAATGCAAACTTACCTGGTAGCCTTTGTATTTGATTAATTCCTTTATGCGTTCCACGAAAAACAGGAAACCTTCATTGTCAAAATAACATAAATCTCCAGTTCTTAACCATCCATCTGAACCAAGAATTTCAGTAGTCGCCGCTGCATCTCCAACGTAACCTACACTTTTAATTACAAGAATTAATGGAATTGTAAGCAACAAGCTTCAGAGTTTTGAGAGGTTATATCAGGGCCCAACTAGGCCTAGTCATATAAAAATGCTTCGTAGAATTCAATACAATACCCTTCATAACGGATGGTCCTCTAAGCCAAAGCTCCCCAGGCATCATAGGAGGCAAACCAATGCCAGTGTCAGGGTCCACAATCTTGGCTTCCGAATTTGACAAAAGCTTCCCTGTCGCACCCACTACTCCGCATTCTTTCAGGCCCACTGTCCCGAACACTCGGCCCGTTACCTCAGTCAAACCGTAGGCCTATCATTACCATACGTCGGTCATAGATTATAAAATCACATTTTTTTGGGAAATTCCTCTCTTTTTTTAAAAAAAAATACTTACAAGTTACAATGATGGTAATGGAGAATATGGTTCTCCTAATATTGGAAACAATTTATGTTATTGAGATAATAAGCTCTTTGAACAAAAACTTCTACTTAAATAAAAAGAACAAAAAAAAACTTCTACGTAAATAAAAAGAACAAACTACAATGGTATGAGATGATGTAAACACCAAAGTCTTATGTTTAATCTACCACACCACACTATTTTAGGTTTAATTGAACACACCATGATATTTATTTATGGGGGAGGTTTACAATAATGTTAGGACCACAAACTTTACCACAATGTTAACACTTATACTTATAGAATGAACACCATACTAAAAGTGAGCAGTGGTAAGACGAATCAATTAAACCAAGAGTCCACGGTTTTACCATTCCGGACCATCATTATATGCTTTTATACAAATAGTTCTTCTTGTTTTTTTTCTGAAGCTATCTTTTCTGTTTTTGGTAGAATATTTCTAAAGCTATATTCTTCTTGTTTTGTCCTTTCGTTATCGTCTTTTTGGCTTTTGCTGTAGAACTATATAACATAGTAAACACTCTTTTGATTGAAATCCTTGAAAATTTTAAATTATTTCTCATTAAATAAATAATTTAAATTTGACCAATCAACAATGACCTAAATAAAGTAAAATATAAATACAAATTTGCCACTCAAAATAAAGCATCCGAGTCACCCAAAATCCCAAATGGGTACCATACTATATTTGTCAGCTAACCTGCGCCAATTGCAAATTGGGAAACCGTTCCTTGAACTTAACAACAACGCTGCGCTGTAGAGGAGCGCCGCCACAAGCCACGACTTCAAGAGATCTCAAATCATAGCCGTCCATCAAATTCCCCTTAGTCATAGCCACAGCAATAGGTGGGGCCAACGCCACGTGCGTAACTCTAAACTCCTCGATCGCTCTCATCACAGCCGTCAGATCAAACCTGGGCCCCGTACATACCGCCACACTGTGACCCATCGCCAATTCTCTCATGAACAAGCCCATTCCGTACACGTGGAAGAACGGAACCGTACACAGAGCCACCGCCGGCGAAGATCGAAGCTCACGCGCCGCGAAAACTCCGGCCACCACTGATATCCAGTTCCGGTGAGTCAATTCGACGCCCTTGACTCGCCCGGTCGTGCCGGAGGAGTACAGAATCGTCGCCGTGTCGGACTGGTTCACGGTAACTCGTTGTTTATTATTATTATTATTATTATCTCCGGTCGTCGGACGCGTCATCAAGGACTCGAACTCCGGCGAGTCGAGCAAGACGGTGCCGTGCCGGAGGGAGGGGATTTTGGCGACGGTTTCTGAGGTGGCGAACGCGATGACGGGTTTGCTGAGGTGGATTTGGCGGGAAATCTCGGGTTTGGTGCTGGCCGGGTTGGAAGGCGAAACGACGACGCCTAAGGAGAGGAGAGAGAAGTGGAGGATTGGAACGTGGAGAGAGTTGGGGGAGAGAATGAAGGCCGTGTCGCCCTTGGAGAGGTGGAGGCGGTTTTGGAGGGAGGAAGTTAGGGTTCGGATTCGGCGAGCGAAGTCCGAGAAGGAAATGCGGCGGCGAGCAGTGGCGTCGATGAGAGCTGCGGCGGCGGTGGTTGGAGGCGGAGAGGAGTTGAGGTTAGGGAAGAGGTAGTCGGTGATGGAGAGTGGTGTGGCGAGTGGAGGAAGAGGAGTGGTTGGTCTGAGACTCTGGTAGATTTTGGTTTGTGAGCAGAAGCCGCTGTTCGGGTCGATTGTGGAGTTGTGGTGGTTCGCCATTTTTGGGATGGCTTGGATGCAGAGAATGGGCAAAATCTATATGAATGAAAAGTGAGAGAACGGAAGGGAAGGAGGCGTAAGGGAAGTGAGGACTGAGAGGTCACATGTCATGCGAAGTCTTTTTCATGTACTGAACAACTACTACTAATGACTCATTAACAGGGGCAGCGCCATCTTAGGTCCAGGGCAGTCCTGGTCCAGGGTAGTTCCGGTCACATTAGGTCCAGGGATTCCTGGTCACAGGAACATCTTGACCTGAAATTTTTTTTTATATATAATAATTTAAAATTTTTTATTTGTCTATTCTTCAAAAAAATTTTGGGAACACTTTCAGGATTTTTTATTTTTTTTATTTTTTTTTTTTATCAATAATTTCATGTACTGAACAACTACTAATGACTTACTAACAGGGGTGGCGCAACCTTAGGTCCAGGGTGGTCCTGGTCATAGGACCATCCTGACCTGAATTTTTTTTTTTTATATATATTATAACTTAAAAAATTTTATTTGTCTATCCTTCAAAAAAAAATTTGGGAACACTCTCAATTTTTTTTTATTAATAAAATTAAATTTTGCTCCATAATTTGTTCTAAATGATTGTTTGGTTCTGTACATTGAAAAAGATGTAACTTGTAACATTGATAATGAGACTATTATGCACCGATTTCAAAATATGAAAACTCGTAGAAAACAATTGTAAATTTTATGTATTTATGTGTTTTTTTTATTATTGTTGTTGTGAATACGTGAATTTCTCTTTTTATTAAATTGTATAATTTATGTTTCTTAAACAACACCCTAAAAAAAATTTCTGAAGCCGCCACTTTGCATATTACACACAAATTTACAAACATTACATTTTGAAACTAAAGTCTTGATATTCGGTTTCAAAATGTGACTTGAAATAGTGAGAAGAACCCTTTTTTTTTCTTTTTTTCTACTGAATGTGTTTTAAATTATAAAATAATAAATAAAAGGGTGACATTTTAAAAATATATACATAAAAACTAAAAAGAAAAAAACGAGATTATAAACCAGATGACATTCCTTATTTAAGGTGTTGTTTAAATTAGGCTTGTTTTATTGGATATTAATTTTAACAAATCTATAGTTAGATTATAGTTTTTTTCTTGCATAGCAAACTTTTAAAGATTATTTGAAATGAATAATCAGGGGTCACACCAAGTGTAGTTCAGAGTGGTCATGTGACAACTTGATTTGAATTTTTTTTTTTAATATACCTTTAAAAAATTGGATTTTTAAATTAATAAGGGTCATTAACCACATTAGAGGGGAAAAAAAAAACACTTGACCACCCTAAAAAAACTTGAACACCTTAAATAACAATTTGAGCCCATTAAAAATTAAATTCAACATCTCCAAAGTAGTTTTTTTTTTTTTTTTTTTTTGGAGAAAACAGTAATACTTATTAGAACACATGAACAAAAAATTAGCATATAGAGGCTTATAATATAGTACATTGTTACTGATAGACAAAAAAATAATTTCAGTGGTATATTCAAATTAGAATTAGTAAAAACCCCCATATCCCTGACCGAGGCCACTGGCTCTCTGCCCGAGGGTGTAATATGACCATAAAGACCCCCTTTTTAGATTCTCAAAAAAAAAAAAAAAAACTAGTAAAAACTTACCACCTAAGCTTTGTTGTGTAAGTATCACACAAAAGTTGTGAACGCAACACTTTTAAAAAATTGTCCAAACAAAAAAATTAGCCTAAGCATATTTTAAAATCGCTATTTTTTTTATTAAAAACTGCACACTTTTCAAATAACTAGTATGTTAGTGCTTGGTTTAGTTTTTAGCCGAATTTTTTGGATTTATGTGATATATTTTTTTCAAAAAGATAATGCATTTCATTTATATTATTACTTATTTAGGCAATATGTTGGTAATTGAATGAGAGATCAGTAATTTAATGATTTCTAAATTGTATACATTGAAAAAGATGTAACTAATAATATTGATATTGAAGCTATCATGTCATATAATGATTTCAAAATATGAAAACTCGTAAAAGACAATTGTAAATTTTATGTATTTATGTGTTTTTTTTATTGTTGTTGTTGTTGTGAATACGTGAATTTCTCTTTTTATTAAATTGTATAATTTATGTTTCTTAAGAAACACCCTAAAAAAAATTTATGATGCCGTCACTCTGCATATTACACACAAATTTACAAACATTACATTTTGAAACTAAAGTCTTGATATTCGGTTTCAAAATGAGACTTGAAATAGTGAGAAGAAACCTTTTTTTTTTTTTTCTTTTTTTCTACTGAATGTGGGTTAAATTATAAAATAATAAATGAAAGGGTGACATTTTAAAAATATATACATAAACACTAAAAAGAAAAAAACGAGATTATAAACCAGATGACATTCCTTATTTAAGGTGGTGTTTAAATTAGGGTTGTTTTATTGGATATTAATTTTAACAAATCTATAGTTAGATTATAGTTTTTTTCTTGCATAGCAAACTTTTAAAGATTATTTAAAATGAATAATCAGGGGTCGCACCAAGTGTAGTTCAGAGTGGTCATGTGACAACTTGATTTGAATTTTTTTTTTAATATACCTTTAAAAAATTGGTTTTTTAAATTAATAAAGGTCATTAACCACCTTAGAGGAAGAAAAAAAAAAAAAAATTGACCATCCTAAAAAAACTTGAACACCTTAAATAACAATTTGAGCCCATTAAAAATTAAATTCAACATCTCCAAAGTAGTTTTTTTTTTTTTTTTTTTTTGAGAAAACTGTAATCTATATATATATTAATAGGTGAATCTAAGAGAAAATCCAATTAGATTTCAATTGGATTCTCAATTTTGCGCCACTTGTCCTAATCAAAACTCAAAAAAAAAATCTAATTGGATTATAAATTTGACTCCAATTTTGTGTCATGTATCTTATCTAAATTTTCTAATTTTTGTGCCCAAATAAATGATGTATTAAAATTTAACACGGAAGCCAAGAAAGCCACAATGATAATGCTCATTGGCCTAAGCAAGAACATCTTACCTGCCCACTTTTATGGAGATTATAAATTGGACTCCAATTTTGTGTCATGTATCTTATCTAAATTTTCTAATTTTTGTGCCCAAATAAATAATGCATTAACATTTAACACGGAAGTCAAGAAAACCACAATGATAATATTCATTGATCTAAGCAAGAACATCTCACCTACACACTTTTATGGGTGATCTCAATAGAGTCTGGAGCTCTTCTAATCCCACAACCAGAACCAAGGAGTCCAACGAGAAAGACTATAAAAGTAAAACATTATCTCCTCCTAATTCCATGTTGTCATCCCATGTCTCCTCCTCTCTCAACCTCTATCAACTAGATCCACACATTGCCCTCTCCTCCTCCTTACGGATTTCTCAGAGCAAGAACGGGTTCAAACACAATGTTCAATCCCACTCTTCCTTACTTCACACTCTCATACATTAGCGCTTCATTGACGCCTCCAAGAAGATTCCAAGCTCAATGATCAGTTCTTATTTTTTAATAGTTTTTGGTGTGTCTGGATTAAGATTTTGTTAATTTGTTAAAAGTGGACAAAAATATAATCATATATATTATATTAAGTTGAAGTTCAATTTTAGAATTCAAATCAAATCAAATTAATTTCTAATTGTAGTTTAATTTTGTGCTATGTGTCCAATTTGATTTTTAAATGTTGGTGTTAAGTCACCTCCATTTATAATGCTCAATGTGGAAACTGAATCTACCAAGATAAATATCTTATCATCACAATTGTTAATATTTCTGTGCGTAAGCACGGACTACATGCTAGTACATATTAGAACACATGAACAAAAAATTAGCATATAGAGGCTTATAATATAGTACATTGTTACTGATGGACAAAAAAATAATTTCAGTGGTATATTCAAATTAGAACTAGTAAAAACTCCCATATCCCTGACCGAGGCCACTGGCTCCCTGCCCGATAGTGTAATATGACCATAAAGACCCCCATTTTAGATTCTCAAAAAAAAAAAAAAAAAAAGAACTAGTAAAAACTTACCACCTAAGCTTTGTTGTGTAAGTGTCACACAAAAGTTGTGAAAGCAACACTTTTAAAAAATTGTCCAAACAAAAAAATTAGCCTAAGCATATTTTAAAATCGCTATTTTTTTTTATTAAAAACTGCACACTTTTCAAATAACTAGTATGTTAGTGCTTGGTTTAGTCTTTAGCCGAATTTTTTGGATTTATGTGATATATTTTTTCAAAAAGATAATGCATTTCATTTATATTATTACTTATTTAGGCAATATGTTGGTAATTGAATGAGAGATCAGTAATTTAATGATTTCTAAATTGTATACATTGAAAAAGATGTAACTAATAATATTGATATTGAAGCTATCATATCATATAATGATTTCAAAATATGAAAACTTGAAAATGAAATTTTAAAACTTTATGTATTTGAGCCTTTTTTTTTTTTTTTTTGTGTGTGTGATGTTAATATATTCAAGTTTTATTTTTATTAATTTAAGTTTTTTAATGACCATCCTTAAAAAAATTCCTAGAGCCACCATTGTCAACAATAACTACCTAATTTCATCAAAATAATAATAATAATAACTACCTAATTTAATAAAATATTTAAATTTTAAATTTTTATAATTTAAAATTATGTATATAATAATAGGTGAAGCAGAGAGAATGTAAAATTGAATTCCAATTAGAACTTTAATTGTGTGCCACGTCTACAAACCCAATTAGATTTCTAATTGCGTTACACGTGTCCACGCCAATTTCAGTCAATTAACATTCTGCTCTTTACACCCGCTTATTTTCAGGTTCACCTCCCATTCTCAAAACCCAAAATCCTTCATCTCCTTCAATATACAGCTCCCCTCTTCTTCAATGAATGCTATGGAATTTCAGAAGAATATCTCGGTATCAATGATGCATGCCTTTGGGTATTTCTCTATCTTATATAGGAAGAGGTTCTGCATCTATTCCGATTGTACTTTTCTTCACAATTTTAATGGTCCTGGTTTATGCTCTGCAAAATGAATTCTTCCTAAGGTATGATTACTCCTTTCTTTCATCTGCCTATGCTTTCCTTCCTTTCATTAGATAAGTTTTTTGTTTTCCTATGATTGATGTTGCATGTTTATTTTCTGTTTCATCAGTTCCTCCTTTTGTCGCACTATTTTCTGTTTCATTAGTTGTCGCACAAAAAAACTTCCACCTTCATCATTGCCGCTCTCTCTCAAAGCCCAAAACCAAAGCTAGCAACGCACACACAGATCATTCCAAACAAACCCCTTTTTCCCAGTGAATTTTACTTTGATTCCCTTCTTCTTATTCACCCAAATCCGCTGGTACTCCTGGTGTTTTAAAAATGGTATATTGGGAATGGATAATTTTTTTGTGGGTTTTTTGTTAAAAAAAAAAAAATTAAATTTTTTTAATACCCACCTCATAAATGTTTGAACTTTATGGTTGGATTGTGATATTATTAGTTTATTGTGCAATTTCCCTATGTGGGTCTTGGTTGATTTTAGTGAAGAAACTATGAGCAAGTGTTAATTTTTATTTTAGCGATTCTTGGTTTTATGGTAGTTTTTTGATATGATGGGTGAACACATAATGCTCAAATACATTCTTTCTGCAATTTGCTAATTGGGTTTTGGTTGATTTTGCGTATTTGATTAATGTTCTTGAAAAAACTATGAGCTATGTGGCCAATTCATAATGTTCGTATACTATGGTTAGTTTGTAAATTGATGGTGAACACATAATGCTGTATTAGTTTATCGTGCAATTTGCCAATGGGTCTCAGTTGATTTTACGCATTTGATTAATGCTTTTGGGGAGAAAACTATGAGCAAATGTTGAAGAAGCTATGAGCAAGTGTTAATTTTTATTTTAGCCATTCTTGGTTTTATGGTAGGTTTTTTGATATGATGGGTGAACACACTCAGTTGATTTTACGCATTTGATTAATGCTTTTGGGGAGAAAACTATGAGCAAATGTTGAAGAAGCTATGAACAAGTGTTAATTTTTATTTTAGCCATTCTTGGTTTTATGGTAGGTTTTTGATATGATGGGTGAACACATAATGCTAAATACCTTCTTTCTGCAATTTGCTAATTGGGCTTTGGTTAATTTTGCGTATTTGATTAATGTTCTTGAAAAAACTATGAGGTATGTGGCCAATTCATAATGTTTGTATACTATGGTTTCTGATTTACTAAAAAAATTTGTTCGTAACTTATATGATAAAGGGTCTTTAAACAACTTATTGTCATCTATGTTTTTACAATTTATGCCCTTATTTTGGTGTGCTTTTTCCCTCCACAAGAGATTCTTATAAAATTGGGAAACTCTGTTGCCAACGAACTGAGAATTTTTAACTACTTATTTTCTTACCAAAGGTCAGCTCTTTTTTATTGGCTCTTTTTTATTGTTTATGTTATTATTATTGGTCAATTATTTGATAGGCTGTTCATATTCTATTTATTAGAGGTTAGCTGTGATTTTCCATAGTCCCTGCTTATTTTGTTAACAAAGGTCAGGTTTTTTCCCCTATTTATGTTGTGATTACAAAAATATGGTTAGTATTTAGCCCTCATAATGTATTAATAATTGCTTATTCTGTTGAAAAAGGTCAGCTACTTTTTTACTGATAGTGTTGTTGTTATTACTGGTAAATTATATGACTTATTGTTAATATGCTTTTCGTTAGAGCTTTTAACATTTTTGTTTTTATGGTATTCACAAATTACCAAAACTTTGTATTTTCCCAGCTAATAAATTTTCAAGTAATTAACAAATATGCTGAGTACTTAAAGGTAATATTGTATTAGTGGTCCGATAATACAAGTATATTATTTGAGATAGTTATGGATGAAGCGCGAGCTAGAAGGTTAAAAAGGCGTTTGATTTTAAATAAAAAAGGAGCTATCGAACTCAAGTAGAGATGTGTTGTAGAAGTGAAGTGGATCATGGCAACCTATTTGATGTTCCTATTTCGTATGGTCCTAGTACCTCTACCCTTCAACGTAAAACCAGCAATGGAAATCTATTTGAGGTACCTATTTCGTATGGTTCTGGTAATGTGGAAAATACACTGGTGCTCTCTCAATTGAATGACGAAATCCTCCAAAGATGTGACAAAGAAGTTATAGATGACAACTTATTAGATGTTCCTGTGGATGTGATGGTAGAAGAGGTAGCAACTGCTTTTATTCCAAATAATGCGAATACTATGTTTGGGAGCACTTCACATGAATCCAATACTATATCAGGTTAGACTTTTGTTGTACTAATAATGTGCAATGGTTGTTTGGAATTTATCTTTGCACTACTAATAATGCTAAATTTAGCAGATGATGTTCGTAATGAGCACTTCATCCACGTGATTGATGTCACGGAAGCCTAAAGAAAAGCACACACGATGCTCTCTTGATGGAACAGAAACTAAACTGTTAGTTCCTGGTAGTAAACCTCGAATCCACAAGGGGTTTCCCTGAATCCACAAGGAGAATAAAACTGGAATCCACCAGAAGAAAATTTGACAAAAGTCTGTTTTTTATTGATAGTAGTCTGATTTGCCTCTGACGGCTACAAAACATATAAATACTGAGAAAAAATGTTTAAAACCCTAATTCGCACTAATTAAGCGATTAGGTGACAAAATTACCGAATTTTACCAAAAATGGCAAAATTGAGTTAAATGCAGAATCATAAACTACTAACCTTAAGAGTCGTCCCAAAACAGACGGGACCTTATTCTGACTTTTAAACTAAAAGTTATTAAGGAAAAACAAAGTTTACTATATATAGCAAAAACACTGTTATCGGGGCCTTAATGAAGGAATTCGCCTAAATTTTGGCGACGTTCATCATGAATCTGGATCAGAACGTCGTTTCCCTTCAACCTGCCAAATTTCATGCAATTCCGACACTGTTACCTCGATGGCCCCTACTGGTACCCCCCTGTGATCTTGCGTTGTGACTTCCTGCGCCCCTGCTGCTCAAGGAAGGCATGTGCTATCTGTTCTACATCAGTGATAAGCCCTGCCGATGTTGCTCCCCCTACAGGTAATGAATGGAATAGAACTTAATTTTTCCCTTTAAAGTTTTTATTGTGCACATGCCTTTTAAAACTATATGTATGGACATCCAAATAAAAATACATGCATATGAATCTTTGAAAAACCAGTTGATATCCAGTTTGTTTCCATTACTCCATCAGTAAACCCAACTACCTAACTAGCTGAAATAAATAAATAGCTGGCTGTTTTTTTTCTCTTGCCCGCTAGCATTAAAATCAACAATAAGACTCTCTCAATTAACCCCGCTAGCAATTGTTCAGATTTATTTATTTAATTGTAAAGCTAAACAATTTGGTTCCAATAGCAACCAATTATATATTTGACATTCTAACTAAAACTTGATTTTGTTCTAGATTCTTTAAATTTAAAGAAAGCCAGCTAAAGAAATTATTTAGTTGGTAATTAGTTTAGTTGTGCTCACTGTTGGTTTTGTACCCTTTTCTTTTAACTGGCCTCCTTCTCATCCCACATCTCTTGATTGATAGATTTATTGACTCAGCAAGATACACAAACTGAAGTTACTACTTCGAATGTCCCCTTGAAGCGTAAGTTCCCTTTTATTGATTATTTCCAATTCCTTTGAAATTTATATTTGACATTGTTGTTCATGCTATCTAACGCCCATTCGATATTGCTGATTGTAATAGGTAAATTCACTGAACCATGGAATTTTGGCAAGCCAACACAAACTTGTGAGAGTTGTGGGGCTATTGTATGGTATGAAGAGAGGAATGTGAAATCAAGAAGACCATCACAACCAAAGTTTTCGTTGTGCTATTCAAAAGGACTAATTTATTTGCCTTTGTTAAAACACGCACCTCCAGTTCTTGAAGAATTGTTGAATTACGATAGCCCTTCATTTGTGCATCTCCATGACAACCGTCGGCGATATAATTCAATGTTTGCAATAACATCAATGGGTGGAAAAGTTGACAGAACTGTAAATGATGGAAATGGTCCCTATGTGTTCAGGCTAAATGGACAGAATCATCATCTGATTGGCTCTTTGTTACCAGTTGAAGGATCGGAACCAAAGTTTGCTCAACTTTACATATCTGATACAGAGAATGAAGTGCAGCATAGGATAAGGTCGATTTCATCTGATAAAGAAAATGATGGCATTAATCCCGAAATTGTTAACTCTCTAATACATTTGCTTGATGAAAACAATGCTTTGGTTAAGGTTTTCAGAATGGCAAGAGATCGCTACACTGAATGTAATACTGCAGATATCAGATTGTGTCTCATTAATTGTCGTACCAATCGTTCCTCACAGTATAATCTGCCTACTGCCTCAGAAGTTGCTGGTCTTATTGTGAATGATTTTGACCCTAATAATGGGTATCGTGATATTATTGTTGAGGATCATGATCGTGGGCTCCGGCGTATAAGTGAAATCCATCCAGCTTTTATGGCTATGCAATATCCTCTGCTTTTCCCTTATGGTGAGGATGGCTTCTCTCTTGGTATACCAAAAAGATTAAGAGGCTCAATGGAAGAAAGCGAAAATTCCACTGTCACGATGAGAGAATATTACACATTCCGTATTCAACAACGACTTAGTGAAGGCAATACTTTAATTTCTGGTGGTAGACATTTCCTGCAATTCATTGTTGATGCTTACTGTTGTATTTAAGGAATTCGTTTGAGGTGGATACAAAAAAAAACAAGACTACCTAAGAGCTGAGATATACAGTGGCCTTAAAGATACAGTACTACGAGGAGACACAACTCGAGCATCTATTGGTAAACGGATAGTTTTACCATCTTCTTTCACTGGTGGCCCAAGATACATGATTCAGAACTATCAAGATGCCATGGCAATATGTCAGTGGGCAGGCTATCCAGACCTCTTCCTTACTTTTACATGCAATCCTAAATGGCCAGAGATCATTTCTTTCCTAGAATTGATTCCTGGTCAAAAGCCGGAAGACAGACCAGACATTGTTGCAAGAGCTTTTAAAATAAAATTGGATGCACTTTTGCAAGACATAAAGAAAGGACAACACTTTGGTAAAGTACTTGCAGGTAATACAAACTAAAGATACATTTTTCCCCTCAATAATTATCATCATTTTCTGAAACATCCAAGCTTGCGCATTATTTATTTTAATTTCTTTCCTCATTTATATTTTATGCAGTTGTACACACAATTGAGTTCCAAAAAAGAGGTCTTCCACATGCACATATATTGGTATTTTTGCATCCTGATGATAAATATCCAGTTCCTAAAGATATTGATAGCATAATCAGTGCTGAAATTCCAGATTCTTTGGAAGATTCGATTGGACATGAAGCTGTAAAGCAATTCATGATGCATGGGCCATGTGGTGCAGCTAGGCCAAATTCTCCTTGCATGGTTGATAACAATTGTACCAAGCATTTCCCTAAACATTTTGTCCGTGAAACCATCATTGATGACCAAGGTTTTCTGACTTATAGAAGATGAGAAGATGGCCGTTTTGTGGTGAAAAATAGTGTTGAATTAGATAATCGATATGTAGTCCGATACAATATTGATTTGCTGGTGAAGTATCAATCGTACTTAAATGTTGAATGGTGTAATCGGTCAAAGGCCATCAAGTATCTTTTTAAATACATTAATAAAGGCACAGATCGTGTTACTGCTGTTTTGGAAGAAAATGTAGTCTACAATTCAGATAATGGAATAGAATCTATATTAGAAAAAGATGAAATAAAAACATATCTTGACTGTAGATATGTATCAGCATCAGAAGCATCATGGAGAATTTTCCAGTTTGAGATTCATCACCATGAACCAGCTGTTCAAAGATTGAACTTTCATATGAAAAATGAAAATCAAGTCACTTTTTATGATTATGAATATTTGGATAATGTGGTAAATAGACCAGGAATTGACAAAACTGTATTTACAGAGTGGATGACAGCAAATCGACTGTATGAAGATGCTAGACAGCTAACCTTCCAAGACTTTCCAACAAAATGGGTTTGGGACAAGAAAAACAAAGAATGGAGGAGAAGAAAGTCAGGTCGGTCCATTGGTAGAATCTATTATGCACACCCTTCAAGTGGAGAACGGTTCTATCTTAGAATGCTATTAAATGTTGTAAAAGGTGCTACAAGTTTTGATGAAATCAAAACTGTTAATGGCCAATTGTGTCCTTCTTTTAAAGCTGCATGTTTTGCTCTTGGGCTACTGGATGGAGATAGAGAGTGGAATGATGCTATAAAAGAAGCATCAAATTGGGCTACTGGACAACAAGTTCGAGAATTGTTTGTGACTATTCTTCTTTTTTGTGAGGTTTCACAACCAGAACAGATATGGGAATTGAATTGGAAAGATTTTTCAGAAGATATTTTATTTAGGCAGCGGCAAATCTTACGGTTTGATCAACTTCAGCTTTCTAAAAATCAATTGAGAAATTATGCCTTATATGAAATTGAAAAGCTTTTGATTAAAGCTGGAAAGTCATTGAAAGACTACCCACCTATGCCTTTACCTGATATGTCTCTTATTAGGGAAAGGAATAATAGACTCCTTGAAGAAGAACTGAGTTATGACAAGGAAGCATTGGCTGCTGAGTATGCCTCATCATATACAAAATTGAACATTCTACAAAAACATGTATTTGATTGGGTTGTCCAAGCTGTTTTGAAAGGTGAAGGAAAGATGTTCTTTTTGTATGGCCATGGTGGAACTGGCAAAACTTTTGTGTATAAAACAATAATGTCTTTCCTCCGATCCCGTGGTGAAATTGTTCTAGCAATGGCATCTTCAGGAATTGCATCACTCCTTCTGCCAGGTGGACGTACAGCTCACTCAAGATTTCGTATCCCATTATGTGTGAACGAAGATTCAGTGTGTGACATTAAACAAAAAACACAGTTGGCTGAATTGCTTTGTGCTACAAAATTGATAATTTGGGATGAAGCTCCTATGGCACATCGTCATTGTTTTGAGGCTCCTGATAGAACATTGAGAGACATATTGCGCTTCTCCAGTAACTTTGATCCTAATAAAGTTTTTGGTGGTATCACAGTTATTCTTAGGGGAGATTTCAGACAGATCTTGCCAGTAATACCAAAGGGTAGAAGACAAGATATTGTTGCATCGACCATAAACAAATCTGTCATTTGGAATCATTGTGAAATATTTATGCTTACAGAAAATATGAGGCTCAATCAAAATTTCAATAATTTGGAAGATGGTCGATCTGTTGTAGACTTAGGGAATTGGATTTTAAGGATTGGAAATGGTGAATTTGAGAATGTAGATGGAGAAAGCTAGATTGAGATTCCAGAGGATTTATTATTAAAACCAACCAGAGATCCAATAGCTGATATCATTAATGTCACATATCCTGATATGCATAATAAGATGAAAGACTCACAATACCTGCAAGAGAGAGCAATTTTAGCACCAACAAATGAAATTGTTAACAGAATAAATGATCAGATTCTTTCATTAGTTGATGAAGAAGAACGTGTCTATCTTAGCTCAGATACAGTATGCAAAAGTTCTAATAGCATTACTGATTTAGACATGTTGTATCCAGTAGAGTTTCTAAATTCACTTTAGTTTCCTGGAATTCCCAAACACGAACTGAAGCTGAAAGTTGGAATCCCTATAATGTTATTGAGAAACCTTAATCAAACTGCAAGTTTATGCAATGGAACACGGTTGATTGTCACCCAGCTTGCTGATTGGGTTATTGAGGCAAAGATTATAACTGGGACAAATATTGGCTCTAAAGTCTTTATTCCAAGAATTATTTTGTCCCCTACAGAATCAAAGTGGCCATTCATTCTGAAGCGAAGACAATTCCCAATTTCTGTTTCATTTGCAATGACAATAAACAAAAGCCAAGGCCAATCTTTAAATAGAGTAGGGCTGTTTTTACCACAGCCTGTTTTCACTCATGGCCAGCTATATGTTGCAATATCTAGAGTCACTAATAGAAATGGTCTTAAAATCTTGATAGTAAAGGACAAGAACCGAACACAGTTCTTAGCTAAAAACATAGTGTACAAAGAAATATTTTCTAATTTACCAAAAGGTATATGATATCCTATTTCTAAACTTTAATTGATCTACAAAGACATGGTGGTTTTACTTTACAGTGTTTTTAAAGTAAAACTTCCATTATCATTTTTAATAGTATCTCTAATACATTTATATTTTATTGCAGCTGTCCGGTATAACAATGTCCAAAGGATACAGCTTTCTTGATCAAATATCTGATGCTAAGGAGACATGGAGAATTAGAGTGAGAATATGCAGAATGTTGAAAGCAGTGAATAAGAGAAGTGGAAATAACTTCATCAGTCTTGACATGATCTTTATCGATGAAAAGGTTATCATACTTGACAACAATAAAATGCTTCAATCTTTCAACTATTCATTGTATTTGTTATATAATATATAAACTAACTTTTGAATTCTATTTTCCTTTTTACAGAAAAACTTAATGCATGCAATTGTAAGAAAGAATGTGTTTCAAAAATTTAGTGCTATCCTACGTGAAGGAGGAACCTTTATCATTTCAAACTTTAAAGTAATCGTGACAAATAAAGGTTATAGACCGGTTTCAAATGACCTGAACATCATTTTCCTCTTAACAACTTCGGTTAAGGAGTGCAATGAAGAAAGTGAACTCATACCTATGCATGCCTTTGAATTTGCAACATATAATTGTATCAACAATCGTTTGAATGACAATTCTTATCTAACAGGTAAATTGTGTTTTACTTCACTTCTTCCCCATTTTAATTAATCAAAATTCATCCTTCAAACATTATTTTTTACGTGTACATACTTGCAGATATGATTGGCAAACTTATTGCTGTTGGACCCATTGAACAAGTTCACTTTGACAGCGGCTCTACAAATATAAGAAATCTTCAAATTCTACTACCTGAGTAAGGAACATTTCATTTTGCTCCCATTTGTGGTTGAGTTTGATAAAATCAATAAGAAGTAATTGTCATCTCAACCTATTATATCAATGTCTCTGAACCCATGAGTATTTAATAGAGATGGTTTAAGTAATATTGGACTCAATGCTACAATAGGTATTGGTTATGGCATGTGATTTTGGCAGACCTGCCATGAAACCATGCTATTAAGTATTAAAAATGTGAAAATTATTTAACAATGTCCCCAGTTGCTTTATGTGATCACTTATTTACATGGTTGTGTAAATATAGAGGTGAATTGCTTATTCGTTTTTTTTCAAGTTTTCCACCCTTTGAATTATTAACACTAGGATTGTTGAGGCCTATTGGTAGTTGATCTAGTTGATGACTTCTCTGAACTCTGGGCATAAGTCAGATTGGCTGTAGCGTTTTTCTGTTTTAACTACTGTATTTAATTATGAATGGTAGCAAATCTCAGTTTTTAATGTCTTTTGAATGCTGTAATGTACCATTAGGGACAAAGAGCTAAAAATATCATTGTGGGATGAAAGTGCTAAAACAATTACTGAAAATGACTTCAAAGAAGATGAAGGTCCTTATATAATTATTGTTACTTCAACAACTGTAAAAGCATTCCAAGGTACTGAAAGATAGGTAGTATATGTATATATAATACTTTTTATATAATAATAAAAAAAATTGTGTATTACAAATTCTTCAATGTGTTTTATGGTTTTTTTTTAAAGGCAAACTGAATCTTAACACCACAAGTGCAAGTAAAGTTTACGTCAATTTGGACATTATAGAGGTTTCTGAGGTCATTGACAGGTTCATAAATATTTACTTTACTAATTCTCTATGATGGATTATGAATGCATTTTAAAAAAAAAAAAAAAAATTGATCTCTTGCTTTCTTCAAATATAAAGTTGTTGAGGATGAATACGATAATGTTGTTCGATCTATTCCAGCACGTGACAAAAAACCCAAATCTGAATTAGAATTGATATTGCAAACTACGATGTCATTGGCAGAAATTAAAGCATTGGAATGGGTGGAAGGAGTCAAGGTTTTCTTTATCTTGAACTATTTCAAATCTAAATCTCTATTATTCAATTAAAACTAACTAGAATAACTGATTTTGCAAGAAAGATTTTTTACCTGTTATGCTGATATTGTAAACATAGAAACAGAATTTGGGTGGAATTATATCTCATGTCAACTTTGCAAGCGAAAAGTAAAACAACAAAATAATTTATTTTGGTGTAACAGTTGCAATTCTGAATCTCAGTTCCCTATGCCTAGGTGACCAATTTCTTCATTGTTTATACCATATAACTGTTCAAATGACTGCATAGGAAAACAAAATGATAATTGCTTTAATTATAAATGTACAAATGACCTTATTACACTTTCTAACTTCTCTCATTATTATATACAGTTACAAACTACAAATCCAAGTGAAGGATCATACTGGGACAGCTTCTTTTGTTCTTTTTGATAAAGATGCAGAAAAAATAATTCAAAAAACTGCTATGGAACTTTCTTTAAAAGTATCTTATCTAAATTCTTAACCACTTTCAATTTTATGCTTAAACCTAATGTTTTTATTATGCTAACAATTTATGGGCTTTACATCATATTGTGCAGAATCAAGAGCCAAATAAAGTGCCTCAAGAAATTCAAAACTTGCTTGGAAAATCTTATACATTCCAAATAAAAGTTGATGATTACAATGTCAAAGAGGGATGGGAAGTTTACACTGTCACAAGTGTCTTTAAATTTGAGTCTAACAAATGCTCAGAAAATATTGTTGCTGACAACATTCAGATTAAACCATCAGAAACACTGTTCAGCCATCACCAAACTATTGCAAACAATCCTATTGCTGCTTCAGATATTAAATTACTTACAAGCTTGAAGGATGTAACTGATGACAACCTAATAGATGACGTCTTTGAAAATACACAATTGGTAAGAAGACAAACTCATTATTAATTGCTTGATCATAACCTTTCTTACTAATAATGTTTTTTTGTTATCCTTATTAGAAATTTAAACATTTATGCACAATGAACAATGAATCTGAAAAATCTATTCTCCCCTTACTGTGCAGAAAGATCTTACAAAAAAAAGAACCTCCAAGCAAACTTCTAACAACAACACAGGCAGCTCCCAGAATAAGAAGAAGAAGTGATTGCATACCATATGTCCTAATAATTTTACTTCTATTATGTAATACATATGGAAAAATTAAACTTGTGCATTAAGTTGTGCATTTGTATAAACTAAGTTACTATAACTTAACAATGGTGGTGGATTTTGTTTTGATTATGATTTGGAGAGACTTGGAATGGTGCACTGGTAGACTTGGAATGGTGCACTGGTTGTTTAGCACTAAATGTGTTTGTGTTTCCTATGTATTGGACAGCTTCTTATAAGTTGCTTGAACTTCACAGAATTTCAGCTGTACCATTTCATGATGCATTATGATTGTTTAAATTTCAGTTGATTTTATATCACATATAGAAGAAACTTTTTACTATAATTAATTTCTACTTTTTTTTAATTGGAATTCTTACAATACAAATATGTAAGTACATATATGTAATTGCAGGTACATCATTCAATGTCTTCTTGTATTTCTTCAGGTATTCAGCTTTTATGTACTACATATCAATCTCAGTCCTTGTCACAATTACCCTTATAAGGCTGGTGTCATCAGTCCCCAAACCCTTCATAGCCTTATGCAACACCTGCAAAATTTCGGAGGTGTTACGATGCATTCATATCATTTTTATGACAATAATAAAAATGGTATATAGGTCCTTCAGTACCATAATCCCACACCAGTAAAAGAATATATGAACTTGTTGTTCAAAAAAAAAAAAAACCCATTTTGCATGGTGCAACGGTTTACACTTGATGTAGAACAGACAGCACATGCCCTCCTTGAGCAGCAGGGGCGCAGGAAGTCACAACGCAAGATCAAAGTGGGGTACCAGTAAGGGCCATCGGGGTAACAGTGTCGGAATTGCATGAAATTTGGCAGGTTGAAGGGAAACGACGTTTTGATCCAGATTCATGCCATGAATGTCGCCAAAATTTAGGCGAATTCCTTCATTAAGGCCCCGATAACAGTGTTTTTGCTATTTATAGTAATATTTGTTTTTCCTTAATAACTTTTAGTCTAAAAGTCAAAATAAGGTCCCGTCTGTTTTGGGACGACCCTTAAGGTCAGTAGTTTATGATTCTACATTTAACTCAATTTTGCCATTTTTGGTAAAATTCGGTAATTTTGTCACCTAATCGCTTAATTAGTGCGAATTAGGGTTTTAAACGTTTTTTTTCTAAGTATTTATATGTTTTGTAGTCGTCAGAGGCAAATTAGACTATTATCAATAAAAACAGACTTTTGTCAAATTTTCTTCTGGTGGATTCCAGTTTTATCTCCTTGTGGATTCAAGGAAAACCCCTCGTGGATTCGAGGTTTACTACCAGGAACTAACAGTTTAGTTTCTGTTCCATCAAGAGAGTATCGTGTGTGCTTTTCTTTAGGCTTCCGCGACATCAGTTGGTATCAGAGCCTTGACTTACCCTGGTCTGATGGCTAACCGGCGAGACGGTAACCACTACAACAATGACGGCGGTGACGACGTCAACAACCCAGTCCTCACTAGGGCTGAGTTCCTTGATTTTCGTGATGAAAATCAACAATTTCATGATGAACATCAACAATTTCGTGATTCAACCCAGCAGACTCTAGACCAGATTCAAGAAGCACTTGCCACCTTGCTTAACCGAAACCCTAATCGCGATGACAGAGAGCGACATGATAACCGAGCGCGTGGCCCTCCCTATCGTGGTCCAAACCGGAATAGGCAGCAGGACTACAACGAAGAAGACAGTGAAGACGAGGAGTATGTAGAGAGAGTCCTTGGAAATCATCGTGGTCCCGCAAGGGATAATGGCCGAGATTACCAGAGCAGAGGGACTATCGGATGAAAGTAGAATTACCATCCTTTAATGGTAATGTCTCCATTGAAGAGTATCTGGATTTGGTCAGTGAAGTGGAAAAGTTTTTCGATTATATGGGTACAGCAGATGACAAACAGGTGTGTTTGGTGGCCTACAAATTGAAGGGAGGAGCATTTACCTAGTGGGATCATGTTCAATTAAACCATACCCGTGAACGAAAGCTTCCAATACGATCATGGAGGAGAATGAAAAGATTAATGGCAGATCGGTTCTTACCACCAGATTACCAACAGGAGTTGTTCAGACAGTACCAAGATTGTAGGCAGGGTACGCGGACAGTTAATGAGTACATGGAGGAGTTTGACAGGTTGGCGAATCGCAATGATTTGGAGGAAACTGAAGATCAACGGATATCCAGATTTGTACACGGGTTACGAGTTTCCATCCGAGATCAGGTATCCTTACAAACCCTATATACTTTGAATGAGGCTGTAACCTTATCCAAGAAAATAGAATATCAGCATCTCAGGACAGGTTCAAAGTTTTCCAACCGCAATTTGGAGTCCTCTAGTTCCACTGCCAACAAAGGTAAACAGCCCATGTTTACACCACGATCACAACCCGTGGTTAGGGAGAACAGTGGTGTCAACCAATCCACAGTGGCAGTAGCAGGTTCCGCCACCCAGCCGATAGCGAATGCCAACCCTTATGCTAGGCCAACTGGGAATAAGTGCTACAGGTGCGAAGAACCAGGACATCGATCTAGTACTTGCCCTAAGCGAGCCGCAGTAAATTTGGTGGTGGTAGAAGAAGGCGAGGTAGAAGGTGAACAGGAGGATGAAGAGGTGTCTAATGATGCGGATCCGTATGCCTATGATCTCAATGAGATCCAAGAGGATGAGGAAGGCGTGCCATTAGGGCGATCTTTGGTGATCCAAAGGTTGTTGCTCACACCAAGGGTGGAATACGGTGATCAGCGGAATGAGATCTTTCGAGCATGATGCACCATCAGTAAGAGGGTTTGTGATTTGATCATTGACAGTGGCAGTGTAGAGAACATTGCATCGAAGAGTTTGGTTACCAAGCTAGGACTGAAAACAGAAAAGCATCCCTCTCCGTACAAGATAGGTTGGATCAAGAAAGGTACGGAAACTCTTGTTACTCAACAATGTCGTGTTACTTTTTCTATGGGTAAATGTTATGTAGATGAAGTAGTTTGTGATGTTGTTGAAATGGATGCATGTCATTTAATTCTGGGTAGACCTTGGCAGTATGATGTAGATGCTACTCATAGGTGTAAGGATAATATGTATGTGTTTTTTAAGAATGGCAGAAAAATTGTCCTTGGTCCTATTAAGGAAGGCAGTATGCCCAAAGCTTCTAAAGTGGAGGGGAAGCCAGCACTCCTCATAGTGAACTATGAAGATGAGTTTGACAGGATAATGTGTATGTTTCTTTCACCTCTCTCTTCATGTGTTGTTTCTTTTCTATCTTTATACACATGTTCTTTATACTTGTATGCAATCTATTTATTTCTGTTTCACACAAGATGCCTTGATGAGTTTTGTTTAAAGTGTTTCAGAAATACAGGTTGTCAAAGTCTACTTATCACAAGCTCTCTTCTTGCAAAGTTTTTCAAGAGTTTGTGTTAGGATAGATTTTATTGTAATCAACAAGTGAATATGAGTTGAGTGATTTATGACTTCTCTCATATGCTCATTTGTTTGTTGTGGTTTTGTCACGGATTGCCAAAGGGGAGATTGTTAGGACATATATGTTTTAACTTGTTTAAGAACATATGTCACTTAGTTATGTAAATTGGCTAATCCTTTGACAAAACGCACTCTGCTTGTAATTGGGTAGTTCTAGGTGTTTTTAATACTTCAAGAAACAATGTTTCAAGGTCAAGTGTTGAAGTCATCAAGTCTGTCCAAGAAAAAGCAAGCTGAAGTGCAAAGTTTTTAAAGCTCGACACCTCTCGATAGCTACCTCAACACCTGCTATCTGTCGAGATTTAAAAAGTCAGAATTCCAATCTGATTTTCTTGGGATCCGTGAATATGTTTTTGGGCTTTCTTTTCTTCTAACCCTAAACATATAAAAGGATTATTTTAAGAGCCGTTTTGGGTGACACAAGTTGCATTATCATTGAGCAATCTCTGTTTAAGCAAATTGTGATCAACAGACGAAGTTCTTGACCTAGTTCATCTTCCATCAAGAAGTTGCTGTGTATTTGCACCATAGGGTTTTGTAACCAAGCATCTTCCTGCTATTCATCAAGTGGATGAACTGAAGAACTTTGCAGCCAACCATTCTTCCTCAGTTGGTGTTCTGAAGTCGCGTACTTGGATCCGCGCATTGGTTAGTCACGTACTTGGGAGCCGTGCATCAAAGGTGGAGACTGTCACTACAGATCAAGTCCAATTGGGTATTGGGGTAAGGGTTCAATTGTAGGTTGGTAAGGTACTTGGGATTCCTTTACTTGTAACCGCTTGATTTGATAATAGTGGAGTTTCGGGAGTGGTGACCTGAAAATCACCCGGTGGGGTTTTTGCCATTCGGGTTTTCCCCATTCGTAAACAAATCACCGTGTTATTTATTTTTCGCTGCATATTTAGTTGATTGGTGATTTGTTTGTGCTTCCATAAAATTGCATGATTAATTGATTAATTAATTACTTGGCTAAATTAATTAATTAGGGTTAATCACAATGGGTCATTCAGATTGTGACCTAACAATGAGTTTCAATTAAGATTCAACGTTTTACATTTATTTTCGTTTTGGTTGATTCATTGAACTGCTTTGTCTTACATTCATTAACGGATAGAAACAATTAAATTCATTAAGAGCCAATGACAATACAAAATTCTATATGAATTTAACCACTTCACTATCAAATTCATGTATAATCATTTCAAAATTCTAAAACACATTATTATTATGTATTGTTATTAAATATGATACTATGAACCTTAAAAAAATCATTTTCTTATAAATAGTAAATCAAATGTTATAACACTATTTCAAAAAAAATATATATATAAATACTTCAAAAAAACTTCCTAATGACATATTGGTTGAAATCTTTTCAAAAGTGGGCAAAGATTCGGCAACACACCTGGGAAACATTAAGTTAAGGTATCAAAAACTACTTTTTTAATTTTTATCTACTTATTTATTTCACTCTATTTAATTATGCAGTCTATTAATTTAATTTTTCTTTTTTTCTTAATTAGTTGCAAACGCTTCAACAAATTAACGGAAAACAAATTAGTCCTCCAACGAATTCAACTGACTCCATATTTCACCCATCCAACTCTACTACATGACAAAGAAAAAATCCTAATTTTTTCATGTTATGAAGCCGAAAATCCCGATGCGCTACTGATAGTGGGAAGCTATAAATACTTTTTGAATGAAGAAGTTGTTGAAGGAAAAAAATTAATTGAAAAAACTCTTCCATGTGAAAATTTTATTCCAACTTATATTCATGGAATCATGCTACTTTGTGAGTCAAATCTTGAAGGCGTTGATAACCTTTTGGAAATTTTAAATGATGAACATGGGAAGCATTGGATTCTAAAATGCCGAAAGATGCTTCAACTACTTGCTGCGGGAACCACCCTATATAAAATTCCAAACTTTCAAGCATGCCACAAAATTGGAATGGGACATTGGAAACCACAATGATATTGCTCATTAGCCTAAGTAAGAACATCTTACCTGCACATTTTTATGGAGATTATAAATTGGACTCCAATTTTGTGTCATGTATCTTATCTAAATTTTCTAATTTTTGTGCCCAAATAAATGATGCATTAACATTTAACACGGAAGCCAAGAAAACCACAATAATAATACTCATTGGCCTAAGTAAGAACATCTCACCTACACACTTTTATGGGTGATCTCAATAGAGTCTGGAGATTTTCTAATCCCACAACCAGAATCAAGGAGTCCAACGAGAAAGACTATAAAAGTAAAACATCATCTCCTCCTAATTCCATATCGTCATCCCATGTCTCCTCCTCTCTCAACCTCTACCAACTAGATCCACACACTACCCTCTCCTCCTCCTTACGAATTTCTCAAAACAAGGCCGAGTTCAAACACAATGTTCAATCCCACTCTTGCTTGCTTCACACTCTCATACATTAGCGCTTCATTGACGCATCCAAGAAGATTCCAAGCTCAATGATCAGTTTTTATTTTTTAATGTCCCTCTATATATTTTAAATAATAAAATGCAATATTCTCTTTTTTTTATTCATTGTTTTATCTAATGCTATCCTATGTATAATAAACCAAAAAAAAAAAAAAAAAGACCAATAGCATTACTTAAATAATAAAATGCAATATATATTTTTCATTGTTTGATTTAATTCTATCATCCGTGTGATAAACCAAAAAAAAAAAAAAAAAAAAAAAAACAAAAACAAAAAAATTGGCCAATAGTATCATTACAATTAACCAGTACCGTGCGGTAGCACGGAGTTACATATTAGTTTTACTTAAAATATAACTCACGTCAAACTATGTATAATTGTGTAAATTTATAAGTTTGTTACAGTATTTTATGCGTATACGTGGCACATGGGATGAAGTAGGTTCTGTATTTAGATGGAATTTCATTCCGTTGGAATTTGGAACTCTGTTCTGACATTAGCATAGCATTCAAATCTCTACAAACACCAACCAAACATGAAGATAATGGTGGCCGTAAAGCGAGTCATCAACTACGCCGTCAAAATCCGAGTCAAACCCGACAAAGTAAGCAAACACACAAACAAAAACACACTGTTTTTTTTTTTTTTTTTTTTTCTTTCTTTGGGAGGGGGTTAAATGTTTGATTTTGAAATTTATTGGTCTCTCAGACGGGCGTGGAGACCCAGAACGTGAAGATGTCGATGAACCCATTCTGCGAGATAGCGCAGGAGGAGGCTCTAAGAATCAAAGAGGCTGGCATGGCCTCTGAGGTTGTGGCTGTCAGTATGGGTCCAGCTCAGTGCGTTGATACGCTCAGAACTGGACTGGCTATGGGCGCTGATCGAGCTATTCATGTGGACACCACTGGACCTCTCTATCCACTCTTTGTTGCCAAGCTTTTCAAGGCCCTTGTGGAACTTGAGAAACCTGGTCTTCTTATTCTCGGCAAACAGGTTCCTCTTTTTCACTTTCAATTAGGCTATATATTTTGAAATTTTCACTGTTGTTTGTATTCATGTCAAATTTCGTTCAAATCGGATATTAATTACTATTTGATCTTTAAAATTATTTCTTAAGCATGATTTAAGACTACACAAACTTAAAATTTAAACATTTAATTGATGACATAGCTATTGATCTTTGAAATTTTGCAAACATGAAAAAGAAAACCCCAAAACATATCAAATTCCACATCTTCATCTATATTTTATTTTATTTTTTTTATATATGCAATCTTCATGCCCTTATGCATGTAAGGCTTTAAGTGGAATAAAATTTTAAAAAAAATAAAAATAAAAAGAAAAGAAAAATCAGTAAGAGTCCATGACTCCATGGCTTGGAACACTTAGAGTTTATGGCTTTGAAACCCCTTAAATAATAGTATAGTATATAGAAAAATAAAAATGTGCTTGTTTTTTACCAAAAAAAGAAAGAAAGGAAAAAACAGCTTGAAAGCCCCTTAAATAGAATAGATATAAATGATTACATTAGATAAACCAATTATAATTTTTTTTCCAATTACTAAAGAATTTTCTACTTATCTATACTACTTTTTAAGGAGCTTCTCGTATTTGGACTGAACATTTTGATAGTTCAAAAATACCCCTAATACTCATAAGTTTAAGAAGAGATAAAACTAAAGGATTGTCAAATCAAAATACATGTCTAACTTGCACTAAAATATTGCCTACAAAATATGAACGCTCTCTATCTATACTACTATTTAAGGGGCTTCTCCTGTTTGGATTGGACATTTTGTTTGTTCAAAAATACCCCAACACTCTTAAGTTTAAACAGAGCCAAAACTAAAAGACAGTTTAGTAAAAATACTTGTCTAACTTACACTAAAACATTGCCTACAAAATAGGAATACTCTCTATTCAAGTATTTGAAATACTCAAACTACTTAAACTCACGTTTTCAAAAAAAATATATTCAAATTTTTTTTTTTTTTACCCTTATAAGTCTTAACCGTTACACATCAACAAAAAAAAGTCTTAACAATAATTTTTTTTTTTTTTTTTAACTTGCGGTTTTCTTTCTTCTAATCTCACGCTATTTTTAAATTTTTTATGAAAGAAAAAACTTGCTCTCAAGTTAATTTTTTATGGGTAAAATAATTTGTTTGTATATAGCCTTAGTTTGGATAGCACTTCTTTATACTGAACTAGTATGTAACCCGTGCTACCGCACGGGATTGGATATATTATTAATCATAAGTTTATTCATGTTTAAAAGACTTAGTTAAGTATAAATTGATATTATTAAGCATAAAATCTGATTAACAAAACTTAGCAGTATGTTTTTATGATACTCCCAGAGTATTCAATAATTTTTCTTGTCTTATGGCACCAAAAAGAAAAGAATCATTAAAATTTTCTCATTAAATTAGAGCAATGTTAAATGATTCAAATTTTTTGGGATGAAAATGAGAGGGTAGATGAAATCATAAAAAGCTTTTTTTTTTCTTTTTTTTTTATTATATATTTAATGAGACGTAATGACAATTTTTTGATAATCACAAGGATAAGGTTTATCACACTTTGAATTTTCCACAATCGATAAGCATTCGTTTTTGCAAACCATGAAGGGAATCATAATTGTAAAACTTTTGCCAAGCTTAACAAACAATTAATTAGAAAACAGAAGATTGCATCTTATTATTTAAGTGATGCTACAATTAGGGAAAAAAATAAAATAAAAGAGAATTAAAGTAGCCTATGCACCAACTTAAACATTTCAAGGTCGATTGAGCATCTTTTGCACGTAACAACAAATTCTTCATAACGGTAAGGATAAGGTTCATCGCGATTCCAATGTCCCATTCCAATTTTGTGGCATGCTTGAAAGTTTGGAATTTTATACAGGGTGGTTCCCGCAGCAAGTAGTCGAAGCATCTTTCGGCATTTTAGAATCCAATGCTTCCCATGTTCATCATTTAAAATTTCCAAAAGGCTATCAACGCCTTCAGGATTTGACTCACAAAGTAGCATGATTCCATGAATATAAGTTGGAATAAAATTTTCACATGGAAGAGTTTTTTCAATTAATTTTTTTCCTTCAACAACTTCTTCATTCAAAAAGTATTTGTAGCTTCCCACTATCAGTAGCGCATCGTGATTTTCTGCTTCATAACATGAAAAAATTAGGATTTTTTCTTTGTCATGTAGTAGAGTTGGATGGGTGAAATATGGAGTCAGTTGAATTCGTTGGAGGACTAATTTGTTTTCCATTAATTTGTTGAAGCGTTTGCAACTAATTAAGAAAAAAGGAAAATTTAAATTAATAGACTGCATAATTAAATAGAGTGAAATAAATAAGTAGATAAAAATTAAAAAAAATAGTTTTTGATACCTTAACTTAATGTTTCCCAGGTGTGTTGCCAAATCTTTGCCCACTTTTGAAAAGATTTCAACCAATATGTCATTAGGAAGTTTTTTTAAAGTATTCATTTTTTTTTTTTTTTGAAATAGTGTTATAACATTTGATTTACTATTTATAAGAAAATGATTTTTTTAAGTTTCATAGTATCATATTTAATAACAATACATAATAATAATGTGTTTTAGAATTTTGAAATGATTATACATGAATTTGATAGTGAAGTGGTTAAATTCATATAGAATTTTGTATTGTCATTGGTTCTTAATGAATTTAATTGTTTCTATCCGTTAATGAATGTAAGACAAAGCAGTTCAATGAATCAACCAAAACGAAAATAAATGTAAAACATTGAATCTTAATTGAAACTCATGTTGAAAAGCTATATGAGACATCATGGTTCGATTCATTTGGTCGAAGAGTGGGAGGTACTAAATTCATCCACGTACTCCCAAAACTTTTAGGATTACTTAATTTTGTTCCCACGGAAAATTAAAAAAAGAAACATGGAAAAGACTCAAGAGGTTTCCTTCTGGTATATGGATTAGTGTGGTTCTTAGAAGAGCATGTCCTTCTAGTTAACGGAGAACAAAAGAGTCAAGGTTTTAACGTGTTGGTCGGGCTTTTCCTTAGAGGAACAAAGATTGGTACATGGTTACTTTCCTTCACTCATAGTATTTATCAAATTAAAAAAAGAAAAAAAGAAAAAAAAAAAGAGAATATAAAATTTACTAAAATTCAAACTAAGGTTAGTCACCTATATAAGTGCAAGTTGTCACCATAAGTTAGGTTTGAAGCATTTGTGGGTTCAAATTATAAAAGTTTTAATGGTGTGCTTAAGGCACAAATGCTTATTGTTAGCGGCTGGGTTATTTTTTATGCAAGAAGTGACATTCAATCTACCAATGCCACAATGTTGTCGTTTTGTTGTAACTTCTTTTGTAGGAGGTTTCCTATTATCAATCATCTTTGTGCGTTGGGAAGTTTTGGATTTTGTTTTTCATTGTAGGTTTAGTTGTATAAAGTCAGCAAAAACATAATTGTACTTAATAATTGTCACAAGTCCAAACCTAAGATATCGGACGTAGTTGTGATAAGAAAGTACCATATAATAAGACTATGATCATGTGCTCCACAGCTACCATTTACCACTATAGCTTCTTTAAAATGCCATCTAAATTATTTAATAATAGTAGTGGTAATAACAAATAGAAGCAAAGTCAACCAATTGCTATGGTAGAACTTAGAAGAAGCTGTAGAGAAAAAGTTCTTGCAGGTTATTGAGGCATAGTACGTAAGAGGAACATTCTTTTTATTATTAGCTCGTCTGTCACAAGGTCAAACCTAAGATATCAGACGTAGTTGTGATAAGAAAGTACCATATAATTAGACTATGATCATGTGCTCCACAGCTACCATTTACCACTATAGCTTCTTTAAAATGCCATCTAAATTTTTTAATAATAGCAGTGGTAATAACTAATAGAAGCAAAGTCAACCAGTTGGTATGGTAGAACTTAGAAGAAGCTGTAGAGAAAAAGTTCTTGCAGGTTATTGAGGCATAGTACGTAAGAGGAACATTTTTTTTATTGTAATTAGCTCGTCTAATGGTAAGAGGATATTCGCTGTTTGTTTTTAATGGCCGGTTAGATTACCCTCTGTGAAGTGTGAGCTAATTGCATGTACCCTTTCCTATGAATAATTAGCATTTTGTGTTCATATCAATTAGCTAAGTGTGTTCCACAAAACCAAAAAAGAAGAAAAAGATTGCTGTGACAATTAATGACCAATGATTTGAATTATAAATTAGTTAAATGCCAATTAATCCAAAATCTACGAAAGAGACATAAATGGAGGAGTCTAAAGTGTAAACCGTTGCACCTTGCAAAATTGGCTTTTTTTTTTTGAACAACAGGTTCATATATTCTTTTACTGGTGTGTGATTATGGTACTGAAGGACCTATATACCATTTTTATTATTGTCATAAAAATGATATGGATGCATCATAACACCTCCGAAATTTTGCAGGTGTTGCATAAGGCTATGAAGGGTTTGGGGACTGATGACACCACCCTTATAAGGGTAATTGTGACAAGGACTAAGATTGATATGTAGTACATAAAGGCTGAATACCTGAAGAAATACAAGAAGACATTGAATGATGTACCTGCAATTACATATATGTACTTACATATTTGTATTGTAAGAATTCCAATTAAAACAAAGTAGAAATTAATTATAGTAAAAAGTTTCTTCTATATGTGATATAAAATCAACTGAAATGTAAACAATCATAATGCATCATGAAATGGTACAGCTGAAATTCTGTGAAGTTCAAGCAACTTATAAGAAGCTGTCCAATACATAGGAAACGCAAACACATTTAGTGCTAAACAACCAGTGCACCATTCCAAGTCTCTCCAAATCATAATCAAAACAAAATCCACCACCATTGTTAAGTTATAGTAACTTAGTTTATACAAATGCACAACTTAATGCACAAGTTTAATTTTTCCATATGTATTACATAATAGAAGTAAAATTATTAGGACATATGATATGCAATCACTTCTTCTTCTTATTCTGGGAGCTGCCTGTGTTGTTAGAAGTTTGCTTGGAGGTTCTTTTTTTTGTAAGATCTTTCTGCACAGTAAGGGGAGAATATGTTGGGTTACACGTGTGAGTGAAGTCCCACATTGAATAAAGATGAGAAGAATGAGTAGTTAATATAACATAATTGAGCACATACCCATTGGGCTTAGGCCTTTTGGGTTAAAGTGTGTCTCTATATGTTATATTAATTACTCAAGGAAACTCCCTAAGGTGTTTATCTCCCCATCAAGTGGTATCAGAGCCAGGTTAGGTTTGAGTGGGAGCAATGGCAGAGGAAGCAGGAAAGGCGTCTGGAATAGAAAAGTTTGATGGCACAGACTTCGCGTATTGGAGGATGCAGATTGAAGATTATCTCTATGGGAGGAAATTGCATCTGCCTCTTTTGGGGACAAAACCTGAGGCGATGAAGGCTGATGAATGGGCTCTTCTTGACAGACAGGTACTTGGAGTTATCAGGTTAACTCTGTCTAGGTCTGTTGCACATAATGTTGTAAAGGAGAAGACCACAGCAGATCTGATGAAGGCTTTGTCTGGTATGTATGAAAAGCCGTCAGCAAACAACAAGGTGCATCTGATGAAGAAACTGTTCAATTTGAAGATGGCAGAGAATGCATCAGTAGCACAACATCTGAACGAATTTAATACTATCACAAATCAATTGTCGTCTGTAGAAATTGATTTTGATGATGAGATTCGTGCTCTGATCGTCTTGGCTTCTTTGCCAAACAGTTGGGAGGCAATGAGGATGGCAGTAAGTAATTCTACAGGAAAGGAAAAGCTCAAGTAAAATGATATTCGAGATTTAATTCTGGCTGAGGAGATTCGCAGAAGAGATGCAGGTGAAACCTCAGGATCTGGTTCTGCCCTAAACCTTGAGACAAGAGGCAAAGGTAATAACAGAAATTCAAATCGAGGCAGATCAAAATCCAGAAATACTAATCAGAACAGAAGTAAATCTAGATCAGGCCAACAAGTACAATGCTGGAATTGTGGGAAAACAGGTTACTTTAGGAACCAATGCAAAAGTCCTAAGAAGAAGAATGAAGATGATTCTGCTAATGCTGTAACAGAAGAGGTACATGATGCATTACTTCTTGCAGTAGACAGTCCACTTGATGATTGGGTTTTGGATTCAGGAGCCTCGTTTCATACCACTCCACACCGAGAAATCATACAGAACTATGCTGCAAGTGATTTTGGTAAGGTGTATTTGGCTGATGGTTCAGCCCTGGATGTTGTGGGTATGGGAGATGTCCGGATATTGTTACCCAATGGGTTTGTTTGGTTACTGGAGAAGGTTCGACATATTCCTGACCTAAGGAGGAATCTGATTTCTGTTGGACAACTTGATAATAAAGGGCATGCAATACTATTTGTTGGTGGTACTTGGAAGGTTACAAAGGGAGCTAGAGTATTGGCTCGTGGAAAGAAGACTGGCACTCTCTATATGACCTCAAGTCCAAGAGACACAATTGTAGTTGCTGATGCAAGTACTGATACAAGCCTATAGCACCGCAGGCTTGGTCACATGAGTGAGAAAGAGATGAAGATGCTGCTGTCAAAAGAAAAACCCAACAATAAATCTGAGGTTCACACTGATTTGTGGGGGCCTTCTCCGGTTACATCCCTTGGAGGTTCAAGGTACTACATCACTTTCATTGATGATTCAAGCAGAAAGGTATGGGTTTATTTTCTGAAAAATAAATCTGATGTATTTGAAACTTTTAAGAAGTGGAAGGCCATGGTTGAGATAGAAATAGGTTTAAAACTAAAATGTTTGAGGTCTGATAATGGAGGAGAGTACATAGATGGAGGGTTCAGTGAATATTGTGCTGCACAGGGAATTAGGATGGAAAAGACCATTCCTGGGACACCACAGCAGAATGGTGTGGTTAAGCGCATGAACAGAACTCTTAATGAGCGTGCTAGGAGTATGAGGTTGCATGCTGGACTACCAAAAACTTTCTGGGTTGATGCTATTAGCACTGCAGCTTACCTGATAAATCGAGGGCCATCAGTTCCCATGGAGTTCAAACTTCCTGAGGAGGTTTGGAACGGTAAAGAGGTAAAATTTTTCCATTTAAAAGTTTTTGGTTGTGTTTCTTATGTTCACATTGATTCTGATGCTCGTAGTAAACTTGATGCTAAGTCTAAAATATGTTTTTTCATTGGCTATGATGATGAGAAATTTGGCTATAGGTTTTGGGATGAACAAAACAGGAAAATCATCAGAAGTAGAAATGTGATATTTAATGAACAGGTTATGTACAAGGACAGGTCAACTGTAGTATCAAATATTGCAGAGATAGATCAAAAGAAATCTAAGTTTGTCAACTTAGATGGATTGACTGAAAGTACTGTCCAGAAAAGGGGTGAAGAAAATAAGGAGAATGCAGATTCACAGGTAGATCAGAGTACACCTGTAGCTAAAGTCCGCAGATCTTCCAGGAACATTAAACCTCCACAGCGTTATTCACCCGCTTTAAATTATCTACTATTGACTAATGGTGGTGAGCCAGAGTGTTATGATGAAGCCTTGCAAGATGAAAATTCAAGCAAGTGGGAGTTAGCCATGAAGGATAAGATGAATTCCTTATTGGGGAATCAGACATGGGAACTGACTAAATTGCCAGTAGGAAAGAAGGCTTTGCACAACAAGTGGGTATACAGAATAAAGAATGAGCATGATGGTAGCAAACGTTACAAGACTAGATTAGTTGTTAAAGGGTTCCAGCAAAAGGAAGGCATTGACTACACAGAGATATTTTCTCCAGTTGTGAAGATGTCAACAATTAGACTGGTGCTGGGAATGGTGGCTGCAGAAAACTTACATCTTGAACAGTTAGATGTGAAGACAGCATTCCTTCATGGTGATTTGGAGGAAGACCTTTACATGATTCAGCCAGAAGAGTTTATTGTTCAGGGACAAGAGAATCTAGTCTGCAAACTGAGAAAGAGCTTGTATGGCTTAAAACAAGCTCCTAGACAGTGGTACAAGAAATTTGACAATTTTATGCATAAAATTGGGTTCAAGAGATGTGAAGCTCATCATTGTTGCTATGTTAAATTCTTTGACAATTCTTATATCATTTTACTGTTGTATGTGGATGATATGCTCATTGTAGGGTCTAGCATTGAGGAGATTAATAATCTGAAGAAGCAATTGTCAAAACAGTTTGCAATGAAGGATTTGGGAGCTGCAAAGCAAATCCTTGGTATGAGAATCATTAGAGACAAGACTAATGGTACATTGAAGCTTTCACAGTCAGAGTATGTGAAGAAAGTTCTCAGCAGGTTCAACATGAATGAATCTAAACCAGTGAGCACACCCTTGGGTAGTCATTTCAAACTGAGCAAAGAACAGTCACCGAAGACAGAAAAAGAAAGAGACCATATGAGCAAGGTGCCTTATGCCTCAGCTATTGGCAGCTTGATGTATGCTATGGTGTGTACAAGGCCAGACATTGCACATGCAGTGGGAGTTGTGAGCAGATTCATGAGTAGGCCTGGAAAGCAGCATTGGGAGGCAGTCAAGTGGATTCTGAGATATCTGAAGGGTTCATCAGATACATGTCTTTGTTTCACAGGTGCAAGTTTGAAGTTGCAAGGTTATGTAGATGCTGATTTTGCTGGCGATATTGATAGTAGAAAGAGTACTACTGGGTTTGTATTTACTCTGGGTGGTACAGCTATATCATGGACTTCAAATCTACAAAAGATTGTTACTTTGTCTACTACAGAAGCTGAGTATGTTGCAGCAACTGAAGCTGGAAAAGAGATGATTTGGCTACATGATTTCTTAGATGAATTGGGTAAGAAGCAGGAGATGGGCATTCTATATAGTGACAGTCAGAGTGCAATCTTTCTTGCCAAAAATTCAGCTTTTCATTCAAAGTAGAAGCATATACAAACAAAATACCACTTTATCCGTTACCTTATTGAAGATAAGTTGGTAACACTTGAGAAGATATGTGGATCTAAGAACCCAACAGATATGTTGACTAAGGGTGTCACTATTGAGAAGTTGAAGCTGTGTGCAGCTTCAATTGGTCTTCTAGCTTGAGGAAAGGAGGATGAGTTGCATGGATGAGGGATTGCTTTTGGAGGATAGCGGCTGATGTTGATGATTGAACTAGTCTCCAAGTGGGAGATTTGTTGGGCTTTGTGGAACCTAGTTTATTTTTGGCCTAGCCCATTATAACCCTGTAAGTAGGATATAAAAGCCGCTTTTATAATTAGGGTTTGAAATTACAACTGTTGTTGTGTTTTTAAAGAGAGAGAAAAACACTGTAGCCGCAATTTATATTTTTTCCCTGATAATTGAGCACATACTCATTGGGCTTAGGCCTTTTGGGTTAAAGTGTGTCTCTATATGTTATATTAATTACTCAAGGAAACTCCCCAAGGTGTTTATCTCCCCATCAAGTGGTATCAGAGCCCATGGTGGTGTGCGACGAAGGTGGTGAGGTGTTCATGGTCCCTACCCAGCGAGGACAGAGAAAGCCTAGACGGCCCACACACAAAAATCCTGGAGAAGAAAACAGAAAAAAAAAAAAAAAAAAAAAAAAAAAAAAAAAAAAAAGCCCAACAAATGAATATTGCTAATGGTGCTAAATAATGGTGTGATGCGAGGTTCCCATGGACATGGTCGTGAGGGGTTTCCCATGGATGTGCGTGTGGGTTTGACACGTGGTTCCCATGGATGGCGTACGAGAGACCCATGGATGACGCGTCGATAAAGTGAAAAGCCCATTAGTCAAGGGGGAGCAAGTAGGACTTATTCATGGCTTGCAAGTGGTGCTAAACAATTATGAGGTGCGAGGTTCCCATGGACATGAACGTGCGGGGTTCCCATGGATGTGCGTGCGGGGTTGACATGTGGTTCCCATGGATGGCGTACGAGAGACCCATGGATGACGCGCTGATGAAGTGAAAAGCCCATTAGGCAAGGAGGAGCAAGTAGGACTTATTCATGGCCCACAGAGAAGTCTTGAAACCCACAGAGTGGCAGAGACTCACACGTGAGGGGGAGATTGTTGGGTTACACGTGTGAGTGAAGTCCCACATTGAATAAAGATGAGAAGAATGAGTAGTTAATATAACATAATTGAGCACATACCCATTGGGCTTAGGCCTTTTGGGTTAAAGTGTGTCTCTATATGTTATATTAATTACTCAAGGAAACTCCCTAAGGTGTTTATCTCCCCATCAGAATAGATTTTTCAGATTCATTGTTCATTGTGCATAAATGTTTAAATTTCTAATAAGGATAACAAAAAAACATTATTAGTAAGAAAGGTTATGATCAAGCAATTAATAATGAGTTTACCAATTGTGTATTTTCAAAGACGTCATCTATTAGGTTGTCATCAGCTACATCCTTCAAGCTTGTAAGTAATTTAATATCTGAAGTAGCAATAGGATTGTTTGCAATAGTTTGGTGATGGCTGAACAGTGTTTCTGATGGTTTAATCTGAATGTTGTCAGCAACAATATTTTCTGAGTGTTTGTTAGACTCAGATTTAAAGACACTTGTGACAGTGTAAACTTCCCATCCCTCTTTGACATTGTAATCATCAACTTTTATTTGGAATGTATAAGATTTTCCAAGCAAGTTTTGAATTTCTTGAGGCACTTTATTTGGCTCTTGATTCTGCACAATATGATGTAAAGCCCATAAATTATTAGCATAATAAAAACATTAGGTTTAAGCATAAAATTGAAAGTGGTTAAGAATTTAGATTAGATACTTTTAAAGAAAGTTCCATAGCAGTTTTTTGAATTATTTTTTTTGCATCTTTATCAAAAAGAACAAAAGAAGCTGTCCCAGTATGATCCTTCACTTGGATTTGTAGTTTGTAACTGTATATAATAATGAGAGAAGTTAGAAAGTGTAATAAGGTCATTTGTACATTTATAATTAAAGCAATTATCATTTTGTTTTCCTATGCAGTCATTTGAACAGTTATATGGTATAAACAATGAAGAATTTGGTCACCTAGGCATAGGGAACTGAGATTCAGAATTGCAACTGTTACACCAAAATATATTATTTTATTGTTTTACTTTTCGCTTGCAAAGTTGACATGAGATATAATTCCACCCAAATTCTGTTTCTATGTTTACAATATCAGCATAACAGGTAAAAAATCTTTGCTGCAAAATCAGTTATTCTAGTTAGTTTTAATTGAATAATAAAGATTTAGATTTGAAATAGTTCAAGATAAAGAAAACCTTGACTCCTTCCACCCATTCCAATGCTTTAATTTCTGCCAATGACATCGTAGTTTGCAATATCAATTCTGATTCAGATTTGGGTTTTTTGTCACGTGCTGGAATAGATCGAACAACATTATCGTATTCATCCTCAACAACTTTTTATCTGAAGAAAGCAAGAGATCAAATTTTTAAAAAAAAAAAAATGCATTCATAATCCATCATAGAGAATTAGTAAAGTAAATATTTATGAACCTGTCAATGAGCTCAGAAACCTCTGTAATGTCCAAATTGACGTAAACTTTACTTGCACTTGTGGTGTTAAGATTCAGTTTGCCTTTAAAAAAAAACCATAAAACACATTGAAGAATTTGTTATACACAATTTTTTTTTTATTATATAAAAAGTATTATATATACATATACTACCTATCTTTCAGTACCTTGGAATGCTTTTACAGTTGTTGAAGTAACAATAATTATATAAGGACCTTCATCTTCTTTGAAGTCATTTTCGGTAATTGTTTCAGCACTTTCATCCCACAATGATATTTTTAGCTCTTTGTCCCTAATGGTACATTACAGCATTCAAAAGACATTAAAAACTGATATTTGCTACCATTCATAATTAAATACAGTAGTTAAAACAGAAAAATGCTACAGCCAATCTGACTTATGCCCAGAGTTCAGAGAAGTCATCAACCAGATCAACTACCAGTAGGCCTCAACAATCCTAGTGTTAATAATTCAAAGGGTGGAAAACTTGAAAAAAACGAATAAGCAATTCACCTCTATATTTACACAACCATGTAAATAAGTGATCACATAAAGCAATTGGGGACATTGTTAAATAATTTTCACATTTTTAATACTTAATAGCATGGTTTCATGGCAGGCCTGCCAAAATCACATGCCATAACCAATACCTATTGTAGCATTGAGTCCAATATTACTTAAACCATCTCTATTAAATACTCATGGGTTCAGAGACATTGATATAATAGGTTGAGATGACAATTACTTCTTATTGATTTTATCAAACTCAGCCATCAATGGGAGCAAAATGAAATGTTCCTTACTCAGGTAGTAGAATTTGAAGATTTCTTATATTTGTAGAGCTGCTGTCAAAGTGAACTTGTTCAATGGGTCCAACAGCAGTAAGTTTGCCAATCATATCTGCAAGTATGTACACATAAAAAATAATGTTTGAAGGATGAATTTTGATTAATTAAAATGGGGAAGAGGTGAAGTAAAACATAATTTACCTATTAGATAAGAATTGTCATTCAAACGATTGTTGATACAATTATATGTTGCAAATTCAAAGGCATGCATAGGTATGAGTTCACTTTCTTCATTGCACTCTTTAACCGAAGTTGTTAAGAGGAAAATGATGTTCAGGTCATTTGAAACCGGTCTATAACCTTTATTTGTCACGATTACTTTAAAGTTTGAAATGATAAAGGTTCCTCCTTCACGTAGGATGGCACTAAATTTTTGAAACACATTCTTTCTTACAATTGCATGCATTAAGTTTTTCTGTAAAAAGGAAAATAGAATTCAAAAGTTAGTTTATATATTATATAACAAATACAATGAATAGTTGAAAGATTGAAGCATTTTATTGTTGTCAAGTATGATAACCTTTTCATCGATAAAGATCATGTCAAGACTGATGAAGTTATTTCCGCTTCTCTTATTCACTGCTTTCCACATTCTGCATATTCTCACTCTAATTCTCCATGTCTCCTTAGCATTAGATATTTGATCAAGAAAGCTGTATCCTTTGGACATTGTTATACCGGACAGCTGCAATAAAATATAAATGTATTAGAGAGACTATTAAAAATGATAATGAAAGTTTTACTTTAAAAACACTGTAAAATAAAACCACCATGTCTTTGTAGATCAATTAAAGTTTAGAAATAGGATATCATATACCTTTTGGTAAATTAGAAAATATTTCTTTGTACACTATGTTTTTAGCTAAGAACTGTGTTCGGTTCTTGTCATTTACTATCCAGATTTTAAGACCATTTCTATTAGTGACTCTAGATATTGCAACATATAGCTGGCCATGAGTGAAAACAGGCGGTGGTAAAAACAGTCCTACTCTATTTAAAGATTGGCCTTGGCTTTTGTTTATTGTCATTGCAAATGAAACAGAAATTGGGAATTGTCTTCGCTTCAGAATGAATGGCCACTTCGATTCTGTAGGGGACAAAATAATTCTTGGAATAAAGAATTTAGAGCCAATATTTGTCCCAGTTATAATCTTTGCCTCAATAACCCAATCAGCAAGCTTGGTGACAATCAACCGTGTTCCATTACGTAAACCTGCAGTTTGATTAAGGTTTCTCAATAACATTATAGGGATTCCAACTTTCAGCTTCAATTCGTGTTTGGGAATTCCAGGAAACTCAAGTGAATTCAGAAACTCTACTGGATACAACATGTCTAAATCAGTAATGCTATTAGAACTTTTGCATACTGTATCTGAGCTAAGATAGACACGTTCTTCTTCATCAACTAAAGAAAGAATCTGATCATTTATTCTATTAACAATTTCATTTGTTGGTGCTAAAATTGCTCTCTCTTGCAGGTATTGTGAGTCTTTCATCTTATTATGCATATCAAGATATGTGACATTAATGATATCAGCTATTGGATCTCTGGTTGGTTTTATTAATAAATCCTCTGGAATCTCAATCCAGCTTTCTCCATCTACATTCTCAAATTCACCATTTCCAATCCTTAAAATCCAATTCCCTAAGTCTACAACAGATCGACCATCTTCCAAATTATTGAAATTTTGATTGAGCCTCATATTTTCTGTAAGCATAAATATTTCACAATGATTCCAAATGACAGATTTGTTTATGGTTGATGCAACAATATCTTGTCTTCTACCCTTTGGTATTACTGGCAAGATCTGTCTAAAATCTCCCCCAAGAATAACTGTGATACCACCAAAAACTTTATTAGGATCAAAGTTACTGGAGAAGCGCAATATGTCTCTCAATGTTCTATCAAGAGCCTCAAAACAATGACGATGTGCCATAGGAGCTTCATCCCAAATTATCAATTTTGTAGCACAAAGCAATTCAGCCAACTGTGTTTTTTGTTTAATGTCACACACTGAATCTTCGTTCACACATAATGGGATACGAAATCTTGAGTGAGCTGTACGTCCACCTGGCAGAAGGAGTGATGCAATTCCTGAAGATGCCACTGCTAGAACAATTTCACCATGGGATCGGAGGAAAGACATTATTGTTTTATACACAAAAGTTTTGCCAGTTCCACCATGGCCATACAAAAAGAACATCTTTCCTTCACCTTTCAGAACAGCTTGGACAACCCGATCAAATACATGTTTTTGTAGAATGTTCAATTTTGTATATGATGAGGCATACTCAGCAGCCAATGCTTCCTTGTCATAACTCAGTTCTTCTTCAAGGAGTCTATTATTCCTTTCCCTAATAAGAGACATATCAAGTAAAGGCATAGGTGGGTAGTCTTTCAATGACTTTCCAGCTTTAATCAAAAGCTTTTCAATTTCATATAAGGCATAATTTCTCAATTGATTTTCAGAAAGCTGAAGTTGATCAAACCGTAAGATTCGCCGCTGCCTAAATAAAATATCTTCTGAAAAATCTTTCCAATTCAATTCCCATATCTATTCTGGCTGTGAAACCTCACAAAAAAGAAGAATAATCACAAACAATTCTCGAACTTGTTGTCCAGTAGCCCAATTTGATGCTTCTTTTATAGCATCATTCCACTCTCTATCTCCATCCAGTAGCCCAAGAGCAAAACATGCAGCTTTAAAAGAAGGACACAATTGGCCATTAACAGTTTTGATTTCATCAAAACTTGTAGCACCTTTTACAACATTTAATAGCATTCTAAGATAGAACCGTTCTCCACTTGAAGGGTTTGCATAATAGATTCTACCAATGGACCGACTTGACTTTCTTCTCCTCCATTCTTTGTTTTTCTTGTCCCAAACCCATTTTGTTGGAAAGTCTTGGAAGGTTAGCTGTCTAGCATCTTCATACAGTCGATTTGCTGTCATCCACTCTGTAAATACAGTTTTGTCAATTCCTGGTCTATTTACCACATTATCCAAATATTCATAATCAGAAAAAGTGACCTGATTTTCATTTTTCATATGAAAGTTCAATCTTTGAACAGCTGGTTCATGGTAATGAATCTCAAACTGGAAAATTCTCCATGATGCTTCTGATGCTAATACATATCTACAGTCAAGATATGTTTTTATTTCATCTTTTTCTAATATAGATTCTATTCCATTATCTGAATTGTAGACTACATTTTCTTCCAAAACAGCAGTAACACGATCTGTGCCTTTATTAATGTATTTAAAAAGATACTTGATGGCCTTTGACCGATTACACCATTCAACATTTAAGTGCGACTGATACTTCACCAGCAAATCAATATTGTATGGGACTACATATCGATTATCTAATTCAACACTATTTTTCACCACAAAACGGCCATCTTCTCGTCTTCTATAAGTCGGAAAACCTTGGTCATCAATGATGGTTTCACGGACAAAATGTTTAGGGAAATGCTTGGTACAATTGTTATCAACCATGCAAGGAGAATTTGGCCTAGCTGCACCACATGGCCTATGCATCATGAATTGCTTTACAGCTTCATGTCCAATCGAATCTTCCAAAGAATCTGGAATTTCAGCACTGATTATGCTATCAATATCTTTAGGAACTGGATATTTATCATCAGGATGCAAAAATACCAATATATGTGCATGTGGAAGACCTCTTTTTTGGAACTCAATCGTGTATACAACTGCATAAAATATAAATGAGGAAAGAAATTAAAATAAATAATGCGCAAGCTTGGATGTTTCAGAAAATGATGATAATTATTGAGGGGAAAAATGTATCTTTAATTTGTATTACCTGCAAGTACTTTACCAAAGTGCTGTCCTTTCTTTATGTCTTGCAAAAGTGCATCCAATTTTATTTTAAAAGCTCTTGCAACAATGTCTGGTCGGTCTTCCGGCTTTTGACCAGGAATCAATTCTAGGAAAGAAATGATCTCTGGCCATTTAGGATTGCATGTAAAAGTAAGGAGGAGGTCTGGATAGCCTGCCCACCAACATATTGCCATGGCATCTTGATAGTTCTGAATCATGTATCTTGGGCCACCAGTGAAAGAAGATGGTAAAACTATATGTTTACCAATAGATGCTCGAGTTGTGTCTCCTCGTAGTACTGTATCTTTAAGGCCACTGTATATCTCAGCTCTTAGGTAGTCTTGTTTTTTTTGTATCCACCTCAAACGAATTCCTTCAATACAACAGTAAGCATCAACAATGAATTGCAGGAAAAGTCTACCACCAGAAATTAAAGTATTGCCTTCACTAAGTCGTTGTTGAATACGGAATGCGTAATATTCTCTCATTGTGACAGTGGAATTTTTGCTTTCTTCCATTGAGCCTCTTAATCTTTTTGGTATACCAAGAGAGAAGCCATCCTCATCATAAGGGAAAAGTAGAGGATATTGCATAGCCATAAAAGCTGGATGGATTTCACTTATACGTCGGAGCCCACGATCACGATCCTCAACAATAATATCACGATACCCATTATTAGGGTCAAAATCATTCACAATAAGACCAGCAACTTCTGAGGCAGTAAGCAGATTATACTGTGAGGAACGATTGGTACGACAATTAATGAGACGCAATCTGATATCTGCAGTATTACATTCAGTGTAGCGATCTCTTGCCATTCTGAAAACCTTAACCAAAGCATTGTTTTCATCAAGCATATGTATTAGAGAGTTAACAATTTCGGGATCAATGCCATCATTTTCTTTATCAGATGAAATCGGCCTTATCCTATGCTGCACTTCATTCTCTGTATCAAATATGTAAAGTTGAGCAAACTTTGGTTCCGATCCTTCAACTGGTAACAAAGAGCCAATCAGATGATGATTCTGTCCATTTAGCCTGAACACATAGGGACCATTTCCATCATTTACAGTTCTGTCAACTTTTCCACCCATTGATGTTATTGCAAACATTGAATTATATCGCCGACGGTTGTCATGGAAATGCACAAATGAAGGGCCATCGTAATTCAGCAATTCTTCAAGAACTGGAGGTGCGTGTTTTAACAAAGGCAAATAAATTAGTCCTTTTGAACAGCACAACGAGAACTTTGGTTGTGATGGTCTTCTTGATTTCACATTCCTCTCTTCATACCATACAATAGCCCCACAGCTCTCACAAGTTTGTGTTGGCTTGCCAAAATTCCATGGTTCAGTGAATTTACCTATTACAATCAGCAATATCGAATGGGAGTTAGATAGCATGAACAACAATGTCAAATATAAATTTCAAAGGAATTGGAAATAATCAATAAAAGGGAACTTACGCTTCAAGGGGACATTCGAAGTAGTAACTTCAGTTTGTGTATCTTGCTGAGTCAATAAATCTATCAATCAAGAGATGTGGCATGAGAAGGAGGCCAGTTAAAAGAAAAGGGTACAAAACCAACAATGAGCACAACTAAACTAATTACCAACTAATTAGAGAAAGTAATTTTTAAAAAGAGCATAAATAATTTCTTTAGCTGGCTTTCTTTAAATTTAAAGAATCTAGAACAAAATCAAGTTTTAGTTAGAATGTCAAATATATAATTGGTAGCTATTGGAACCAAATTGTTTAGCTTTACAATTAAATAGATAAATCTGAACAATTGCTAGCGGGGTTAATTGAGAGAGTCTTATTGTTGATTTTAATGCTAACGGGCAAGACGAAAAAAACAGCCAGCTATTTATTTATTTCAGCTAGTTAGGTAGTTGGGTTACTATGGAGTAATGGAAACAAATTGGATATCAACTGGTTTTTCAAAGATTCATATGCATGTATTTTTATTTGGATGTCCATACATATAGTTTTAAAAGGCATGTGCACAATAAAAACTTTAAAGGGAAAAATTAAGTTCTATTCCATTCATTACCTGTAGGGGGAGCAACATCGGCAGGGCTTATCACGTGGATGAAGTGCTCATTACGAACATCATCTGCTAAATTTAGCATTGTTAGTAGTGCAAAGATAAATTCCAAACAACCATTGCACATTATTAGTACAACAAAAGTCTAACCTGATATAGTATTGGATTCATGTGAAGTGCTCCCAAACATAATATTCCAATTATTTGGAATAAAAGCAGTTGCTACCTCTTCTACCATCACATCCACAGGAACATCTAATAAGTTGTCATCTATAACTTCTTTGTCACATCTTTGGAGGATTTCGTCATTCAATTGAGAGAGCACCAGTGTATTTTCCACATTACCAGAACCATACGAAATAGGTACCTCAAATAGGTTTCCATTGCTGGTTTTACGTTGAAGGGTAGAGGTACCAGGACCATACGAAATAGGAACATCAAATAGGTTGCCATGATCCACTTCACTTCTACAACACATCTCTACTTGAGTTCGGATAGCTCCTTTTTTATTTAAAATCAAAAGCCTTTTTAACCTTCTAGCTCGTGCTTCATCCATAACTATCTCAAATAATATACTTGTATTATCGGACCACTAATACAATATTACCTTTAAGTACTCACCATATTTGTTAATTACTTGAAAATTTATTAGCTGGGAAAATACAAAGTTTTGGTAATTTGTGAATACCATAAAAACAAAAATGTTAAAAGCTCTAACGAAAAGCATATTAACAATAAGTCATATAATTTACCAGTAATAACAACAACACTATCAGTAAAAAAGTAGCTGACCTTTTTCAACAAAATAAGCAATTATTAATACATTATGAGGGCTAAATACTAACCATATTTTTGTAATCACAACATAAACAGGGGAAAAAACCTGACCTTTGTTAACAAAATAAGCAGGTACTATGGAAAATCATAGCTAACCTCTAATAAATAGAATATGAACAGCCTATCAAATAATTGACCAATAATAATAACATAAACAATAAAAAAGAGCTGACCTTTGGTAAGAAAATAAGTAGTTAAAAATTCTCAGTTCGTTGGCAACAGAGTTTCCCAATTTTATAAGAATCTCCTGTGGAGGGAAAAAAGCACACCAAATAAGGGCATAAACTGTAAAAACATAGATGACAATAAGTTGTTTAAAGACCCTTTATCATATAAGTTACGAACATATTTTTATAGTAAATCAGAATATACTATTACGCAATCAGGTATACAAACTAACCATAGTATACAAACATTATGAATTGGCCACATACCTCATAGTTTTTTCAAGAACATTAATCAAATACGCAAAATTAATCAAAGCCCAATTAGCAAATTGCAGAAAGAAGGTATTAATGATGTGTTCACCCATCATATCAAAAACCTACCATAAAACCAAGAATGGCTAAAATAAAAATTAACACTTGCTCATAGCTTCTTCAACATTTGCTCATAGTTTTCTCCCCAAAAGCATTAATCAAATGCGTAAAATCAACTGAGTGTGTTCACCCATCATATCAAAAACCTACCATAAAACCAAGAATGGCTAAAATAAAAATTAACACTTGCTCATAGCTTCTTCAACATTTGCTCATAGTTTTCTCCCCAAAAGCATTAATCAAATGCGTAAAATCAACTGAGTGTGTTCACCCATCATATCAAAAACCTACCATAAAACCAAGAATGGCTAAAATAAAAATTAACACTTGCTCATAGCTTCTTCAACATTTGCTCATAGTTTTCTCCCCAAAAGCATTAATCAAATGCGTAAAATCAACTGAGACCCATTGGCAAATTGCACGATAAACTGATACAGCATTATGTGTTCACCATCAATTTACAAACTAACCATAGTATACAAACATTATGAATTGGCCACATAGCTCATAGTTTTTTCAAGAACATTAATCAAATACGCAAAATCAACCAAAACCTAATTAGCAAATTGCAGAAAGAATGTATTGAGCATTATGTGTTCACCCATCATATCAAAAAACTACCATAAAACCAAGAATCGCTAAAATAAAAATTAACACTTGCTCATAGTTTCTTCACTAAAATCAACCAAGACCCAGATAAGGAAATTGCCCAATAAACTAATAATATCACAATCCAACCATAAAGTTCAAACATTTATGAGGTGGGTATTAAAAAAATTAAAAAAAAAAAAGTTTTAACAAAAAACCCACAAAAGAATTATCCATTCCCAATATACCATTTTTAAAACACCAGGAGTACCAGCGGATTTGGGTGAATAAGAAGAAGGGAATCAAAGTAAAATTCACTGGGAAAAAGGGGTTTGTTTGGAATGATCTGTGTGTGCGTTGCTAGCTTTGGTTTTGGGCTTTGAGAGAGAGCGGCAATGATGAAGGTGGAAGTTTTTTTGTGCGACAACTATTGAAACAGAAAATAGTGCGACAAAAGGAGGAACTGATGAAATAGAAAATAAACATGCAACATCAATCATAGGAAAACAAAAAACTTAACTAATGAATGAAGGAAAGCATAGGCAGATGAAAGAAAGGAGTAATCATACCTTAGGAAGAATTCGTTTTGCAGAGCATAAACCAGGACCATTAAAATTGTGAAGAAAAGTACAATCGGAATAGATGCAAAACATCTTCCTATATAAGATAGAGAAATACCCAAAGGCATGCATCATTGATACCGAGATATTCTTCTGAAATTTCATAGCATTCATTGAAGAAGAGGGGAGCTGTATATTGAAGGAGATGAAGGATTTTGGGTTTTGAGAAGGGGAGGTGAACCTGAAAATAAGTGGGTGTAAAGAGCAGAATGTTAATTGACTGAAATTGGTGTGTCCACGTGTGACGCAATTAGAGATCTAACTGGGTTTGTATATGTGGCACACAATTAGAGTTTTAATTGGAATTCAATTTTATATTCTCTCTGCTTCACCTATTATTATATATATATAGAACAAAAAATTAGCATATAGAGGCTTATAATATAGTACATTGTTACTGATAGACAAAAAAATAATTTCAGTGGTATATTCAAATTAGAACTAGTAAAAACCCCCATATCCCTGACCGAGGCCACTGGCTCCCTGCCCGAGAGTGTAATATGACCATAAAGACCCCCATTTTAGATTCTCAAAAAAAAAAAAAAAAAAAAAAAAAAAAAAAAAGAACTAGTAAAAACTTACCACCTAAGCTTTGTTGTGTAAGTGTCACACAAAAGTTGTGAAAGCAACACTTTTAAAAAATTGTCCAAACAAAAAAATTAGCCTAAGCATATTTTAAAATTGCTATTTTTTTTATTAAAAACTGCACACTTTTCAAATAACTAGTATGTTAGTGCTTGGTTTAGTCTTTAGCCGAATTTTTTGGATTTATGTGATATATTTTTTCAAAAAGATAATGCATTTCATTTATATTATTACTTATTTAAGCAATATGTTGGTAATTGAATGAGAGATTAGTAATTTAATGATTTCTAAATTGTATACATTGAAAAAGATGTAACTAATAATATTGATATTGAAGCTATCATATCATATAATGATTTCAAAATATGAAAACTTGAAAATGAAATTTTAAAACTTTATGTATTTGAGCCTTTTTTTTTTTTTTGTGATGTTAATATATTCAAGTTTTATTTTTATTAATTTAAGTTTTTTAATGATCATCCTTAAAAAAATTCCTAGAGCCACCATTGTCAACAATAACTACCTAATTTCATCAAAATAATAATAATAGTAACTACCTAATTTAATAAAATATTTAAATTTTAAATATTTATAATTTAAAATTATGTATAAAATATGAGTTTAATCATCGAAGAGTAAATAATATCCAAATGACCTGAAATTTTGTATACTTTTTAGGAACATATAAAAGTATAACGTAATTCATTGGCAAGGTTTTCAAAGTATTCATTCGAAAAAATTATTAAATAATGTAATATTACTTGTTAAAATTACACGTGGCATAACATGAGTGGACCTTCTTATATATAGGATCGAACCGTGTCCAATGTTAGAGATTTTGTCACTCGAATGTAATTTTGGAGTGGGGAATCTGTCATTCTAATTTCTAACCGATCTAATGTTCCATTTATCAACCCAAAAAAAAAAAAAAACGATCTAATGTTCCACTTTTGTACAACTTTGTCACATTGGTCCACAAGGCCTATAGAGCAGTTTTGCAATCTCCTTCTGTCGGCCTTGTCCATTCCAATGTCCTGGCCCAGTGGGCCTGTTCTTGTTTCATATGGAGTCATGACAAGAACAATCCCATTCTAGTTTATCACAGACTCACAAATCACATAATCGTGTGGACCCGTTACGTTAGCACACTGCAATAGCCCAATATCATTTCCATGTAAGGATCCCTCTCTTATTTCCATGAAATCCCTATATTAGCGATAAGTACAATGACAATAATTCCGATTGTGAAAAATAACAGCGAAATCATATACTATACAATAAAAATTAGGATTAGAAGTTGTGGTTGCGCCAAGTGGCTTCACCAAATTGCAAAAAAATTTTAAAATTTTTAGATTTAAAAAAATATATACATTTTTTCTTCTCCTATAATTTCTAAGTTAATAAAAATCTTAATTTGATTACAATCCTAATTCTTCATCTAATCATTTTATTAATATAATTTAGAAGTTGATAAAAAGTCTTATTTCATAAAAAAACTAGGTAATTATCAATTTGCCATATGTACTACTTTAATTCGTCTTATCTTTTTTGATAAAAATTCTTCTTATCAATTAATTCACTTCTTTTTCCATCCACCATGGCACCAACACTACGTTTAGTAAGTTTATATATTATTATATACACTGTTTTTCATTTATTTATTATCAATTAGTTTATATATTACTCCTATTATATACACGGCTTTTCATTTATTTATTATCAATAATTTTTTATTTTGTTTTCTAATTAGTACACTATACACACCCATGTTTTTACTCCAATAGTATTTTACTAGCCTTGGGTTCCTCTTCACTTCCAAATTCTTTATTTACATACATTCCCTTTATCTTATTATTTTTAAATTAATTAAAAATCTTAATCGCGTTATAATTTAAAATCCTACATTAGTCAGACTTCTTTTAAGTTGATATGTCATCTATGGAGTATCTGTTTTTGGAGAAAAGAAACTCACGCCAATATATAAATCCCTGAATTCCTAGGACATAGTCAGTATACATTTCTCTTCTCCCAAGCTTCTTGAGGTTTTTGAAAACATGGTTGATTGAAGTTTGATTTTTTTTTTTTTTTTTGGCTTACCATTATGTTTTGATTTGGACGATTTGCACAATTACATCCTATCTTTGTGGTTTGTTTAAAAGCTTTTTGTTGCTTGCTTTTGTAAATATTTTATTATGATCAAAGTTTTTGCTAAATATGCAGTTGCAGGTTAGATGAAATATTGTATTAATGCTACAGGTATGTCTTATCAATAAAAATAGATTAATTTATTAGAGTATATTCCTAAAAATGAATTTCTTGATTATTTCTAAATACTTTGTTAAATGATTGTTGCAACATCACATGATTATTTTGATACTTTGTTAAATGATTGTTGCCGTTGACCTCACATGAATAACTATAGAATTATTTAGTTTAAACTCTTCATGATTTACATATTTATTGCTAATATATCCGTACATCTCACATTTAATTAAAAATTATATGTTCTACACTTTTAGTTCTATTATATGAGAACATTTTACTTTTTAAAATTTTTGGTATGCATCAAGTGATTAGTCTTTTTTTTCGTATATTATTTTTTGCCAATATCATGAAAACATGCAAGTCTATAAGGACTTTCCCATTATATTTTGAATCTTAAATATTAATGTCTTGCAAATTTAGTATAAGTTAGCTATGATTTATGTTGATTCATATTAATGGTGGGTACAGATGCCCTAATATATGGTTTATACTCTATAACCTTTTTCTAGCAGGTTGGAGACTCAACTACTTCTCTCTCTCTCTCTCTCTCTCTATGTATATATATATGTGTATATATATATATATATATATATTTGGGCATGCATAACCATACCAAAAGGTATCACTTCTTAATTTTCATCATATCTAAATGCTAATGAAGTTATTTTCAATTTGGCATTTCCTTTTATATTAGTTATATAATTATCTACCATCTTCCATTCAATTAATTTTGGAATTATATATGATTTTTTTAAACAAAAAAAACTTTACTTTAGTTTTATTATCTATTTTAATTAAATTTTTATTAAATTAATAAAATATTTTCTTTAGTATACGCATGATTTTTTATTAAGCCGTGCTTCGCACAGGCATAATACTAGTTTTAGCATAAAATTGATCTAAAGACTTCGTGATACTTTGCAATGTTGCATGGGGTTTGGTTTGGGTCCAATGCTCTTATGCACTAGAGCTGCATAAGTGAATTGGACCAAACCTTCCCTTCACATAGAGCTTTTTCAAAGACTTTGAGATACTTCACATGGGACTTTATAATTAGGACTATACAAGAATCAACCATTTATAAACAAAGAGGTCAATTCGAGAAAAGTTTATTTATGTTCATTTATTTAGAAAACGGGGAAATTTTAAGCTGGAGTTTAGACAAAATCACATGACTATTAAAGAAATCAAGCTCAAACATAAATAATGTTTTCATGAAAATGTTATAAATATACTTAGATACACTCTTGTACACGAGGAGAGGCCAAATCCAAAGAGAGTAAAAATAAATAAATAAATAAGTTGTGGTTTTCAAAGTTGTAAATGAACCAAGCCGTACATAAATAGCTCAAGCTTGGTTCGATAAAAAACTTGTTCACATTTGATTGTTTATAAAATAAGCCAAGCTTAAGCTTTAATAAGCTTGTTTAATAAATGAGCCAAGCTCAAGAGAGATTAAAATATATAAAAAAAAAATTATTCATGAAAAAACAACTTGATTTTAGGTAGGTTTATGGGCTTCGTAATTTATATATATGATAATAAGTGAAGCTGAAAGAAACTCAAATTAAAATTCCAAATTAGAGTTCAAATTTTGCACCATGTGTCCTAAATTATTTATTCTTAAAGAGTTTTATTTATTAATTTTAGAATCAAATGTGAACCATGTCATAAATATTCATCCAAGTGAGTTATTAAGTACAAAAATCAAAGAGTCTAAAATAAATGAATCGTAAAAAATAAAATAAAAAAGTGCTTCACAATAATAAATAATAAAAAAAACATTAACAATTTACATTTTATATCTAATAATATCCTTACAATTTTTTTTTTAAAGTTAACAAAATATAAAAATGACTATCAATAGTATTTAAATTATATATATACGAATTATATTATACATCTTATTGTATATCTTTAAATATATGCATACATATGCATGAGGTTGCAAGCTAGTAAGATTAATATGAGCTCAAACAATTAACTAATAAGTATTGTACTAAACCTTTAATTAATCGGGTGTTGGAGGAGCACTCATCCAAACCAAATGAACTACAACAAACTTGGCCTATGGTGTCGAAATCTAGTAAGGAAAAACAATTTAGTCGTCAAATAGCAACATTCAATGAGGAAATAAAAAATTTGTCACCAAATATTAAAAAATACATAAAAATGGTGACGAAATCATATTTTCATCACTAAAGATAATACAATTGGTGACAAAACTTCCTTTTGTCACTATAGGCCGTGGAAAAAACTTGTCCCAAAGAAATTTGTTGGCGATGTCTACGATGATGAAATATTTCGTCACACAAAGTGGGATCTAGGGAGACAAAAATATTCGTCATCAAATATTAACAATAGGTGACGAAACACTAATTTTGTTGCCCAATGTAAAAAAAATTATTATCATTGGTGACCAAATGCTTTTTCATCACTTATAAATCCCAAAAAAGTAAGATGCCAATCCAAAATGTTAAGCGCGAGAGGCAAAATTTGTTGATGCTAAACATTTAAAATAAAAACATTTAGTGACAAAATCTAATTTCATCACCATAGAGCTACTGGGAGCACATTGAGTGAAGATAAAGCAATGAGCGATATAGTCACTATAATGCCCCAACCTATTTTCAAAAAAAAAAAAAAAAAAAAAAGTAGGGGGAGGGTCAGATTTTTGGACCCACATGTGATCCCCACCTACCCACTTATTCCCCACCATACAATCACAAATATCTCTCTCCCTCTCTCTTGGCCAGCCACACCCCTCTCTTTCTCCTCTTTTCTTTCCTTTTAATACAAGCACAAAAACACTCATCTCCACACTCTCCCACTGGTGCATCACCCCACCTTCACAATTATTTTTCCGGTGAGTTTTACCTGAAAAACTCCATAAGAACCTCTTAAGCTCTCATATCTCATCTTATTTAGGGATGGCAATTTCTGTCTGACCTGCAGGTACCTGGCCCGATCCGACCCTAATGGGCCAGGTTTTACCTGGTCCAATAAGGAATAGGGTCGAATATGGGTTTTTAAAAAAAAAAACCCAAAGCGGGTCTGGGTCGGGTCCAGGTTTTATAAAAAATCCGACCCAAAACCCGACGCGAACCTGGACCTGACCCGATTACTCTAAAATTACTAAAAACCCTATATATATATATATATATATATATATAGCTATATATATATATAGCTATAAACAAACCCTAATCCTCATTTCAGCTCACGCCTCACCTTTAGTCCCTCACACAATCACACTCAGTTACAGACTCACACTCTCACAATGCCTCACCCTCACAGTCACTGCGCCTCACCCTCTCACAAGCACGCTTCATAGCAGCGTCGCTCACTTTTAGTCTCACACTTCACAAGCAATTATTCACCGGGAGGTATATGAATTTTTTTTTTTTTTTAATGCTCAGCTTCTTACATACTTGTGTTGCTTTAATGGGTTTTCGTTTTTGTGAGGTGTGGAGGTATATAACATTTGTTTGTAGTTGCAGGTGCACTTAAAATTCTATTTTTGGCTTTTGGGTGTCTTTAATTTTATAAGAAATTTGAGAAATTTTGAATTTTGAACATTTTTTTTTTTTGTCTTTACACAGGGTTTCAGTTAAGCTACCTTAGGATAATGGCATTAATTTTTCCAAAATGGCATCGAATTTTTATGTTGATATGAAGTAAGTTGTTTTTATTTAGAGTCAGTTTGATGGGCCTTCTTTGATTGAAAGAAAGCAGAGTGCTTGCTTTGATGGAATATTGTATCTCATTGTGTCTTTGGAAAATGGCTCCTCCTTAACTCATTAAGTTATCTATGTTGAAGAAAGCGAAAAAGACTTAATCAGTGAACTTTTCGAACTTTGTTTTTGTAATATGGATCATTTTTCTTTGTTAAGGATTTTCATCATTTTGAAATCCAGCCACTTCGCTTATATTGTTTTTGTTCCCCTATTCTTTCCCTTCATATTTGCATAGTTTGTATCTGATGAGTATAAATTATCGACAAGGCTAACCCATCCTTGGAGCCTTCGGCTTATGCTGACGGTCATAATTATGAGGAAAGCTGAAGACCCAAAAGGTGACGACCCTTCATAGCTGAAGGGCATGAAGTAGGCTGATGGGCCTGAGGCTGATGGTTCTAACAAAACCATGACTTGGCCACCACGCATAAACTATATAAAGATGACTTGTATTCCACGTTCAATATTAGAGTCCTATAAGGAAAGGATTCTGCAATCTACGCTCACAAGGATTCCTATAAGGAAAAGACTTCTACTCCAAGAAAGAAAGGTCTATCCTCTACTACTATAAAAGCCCCAATACCCTCACAAATCGAGGTACGCATAATTAACCCCTCTCTAACACTCTAGAGTTGAAAGAAGTTCTAACTTGACTTTCGGATGGTATTTGGCCGGCACCACACCGGTGCTCTCTGCAAGGTCTTCTCCTTTTTGTTGTGCAGGTGTTGTTTCAAGTGTGCAAGCATCGTGTGACTCACTGGTGAGATTTTCGACATCATCAATTGGCGCCGTCTGTGGGGAACACGATTTTATCACTTCTCAAACAAAGAGTTACATGGTACTTACTCGCTCGATGGCGACCACCAACAACATTCAAGGAGACGAACCACGCCCAACTGCACTCGAGAGACAGGTACAGACTCTCACTGCAGCCGTGGAACGCCTCACTAAGCAAAACCACGATCTGGAGGAACAGTTACTCCAGAAAAATGCAGGTCTTAGCACTCAAGAGCAGGACCAAGAAGGCACCAGTGCTGATAGAAGAGAACGAGAAAGGTTGGAGGGCAGTAATGCTCCAAGTAGACAGGAGCGTCAAAATCTGAGCATGCCATCCCTCACGAACGCAACTCAACCACACATTGCCACGGAGATACAGGCAATGAAGGAACAAATGGAGATCATGATGAATGCCCTCAAAGGACGGGTATCCAATGACCTTGACGATCTGGTAAATCGTACTGACTCGCCGTTCACTGCAACTGTCAATTCCTTCCCCCTATCACATAAATTTCACATGCCGCATATAGACAGTTACGACGGAGTGAAGGACCCTCTGGATCACCTAGAGACCTTCAAGACCTTGATGCACCTTCAAGGGGTAACGGGCGAAATCATGTGTAAGGCATTCCCTACAACGCTGAAGGGCCCCGCAAGGGTATGGTTCAGCCGACTGACGCCGAACTCCATCAGCACTTTCAAGGAGCTAAGCGCTCAGTTCACTACACACTTTATTAGGGGACACAGGTATAAGAAGTCCACGGCATGCTTGATGAGTATCAAGCAACGAAAGGACAAGACGCTAAGGTCCTACATAACAAGCTTTAATAAGGAAGCGCTATCGATCAACGAAGCCGACGACAAAATACTGGTAGCAGCCTTCACAAATGGGTTGCGAAAGGGTAAGTTTTTGTTTTCACTATACAAAAACGACCCCAAGACAATGTCGGAAGTACTCTACAGGGCCACCAAGTACATGAATGCTGAAGACGCGCTGTAGGCCCGGGAGGAAAAGCCAAGAAAAAGGGAGAGGCAAGAAGAGGCATGACAAGACCAAGGGCGGAAAAGGCCGAGGACAGGAGATCGAAGAGATGAAAGGCGTTCCAAGCCCCCAGGGGTAAGGTTCACAAGCTTCACCTCGCTAACCGCCCCGATTGATCAAATCCTAATGCAAATCAAGGACAAAGGGGCTCTGACCGTTCCTGGAAAGCTGAAGGGAGATCCTAGCAAGCGTTCTAGAGACATATACTGCCGCTTCCACTGAGATCACGGTCATGACATAGCTGATTGTTACGACTTAAAGCAGCAAATTGAGGCCCTCATAAGACAAAGAAAATTACAGAAGTTTATAAGCAAAGAAAGAACGAATCCACCACCTCAAGAACAACCCCCCCGACGGGATAATGACCGTCCTAGACCTCCCATCGGCGACATAAGGATGATTGTAGGAGGAACGGCTACAGGGTCATCCAAAAAGGCTCGGAAGACGTACCTCAGGATGGTCCATAACGTCCAGCTGACGGGCTCAATACCAAAAATAGCACGAAGAGAAAGCTCTATCATCGAGTTCTCAGAAGAAGATGTGCAACGTCTTCACCATCCGCACGACGATGCTCTTGTCGTCAGCCTACAAGTAGGGGACTACAACTTGCACCGGGTGTTGGTCGACAATGGCAGCTCAGTAGACATCCTGTACTACCCGGCATGCCAACAGATGAGAATCGACAGAGAACGATTGATTTCGACGAATGCCCCACTCGTCGGATTTGGAGGAACAAGGGTTTTTCCCTTGGGCGCGATCACATTGTTTGTAACGACAGGTGACTATCCTCAACAGATCACAAAGGACGTGACGTTCCTCGTGGTCGACTGTTTGTCTGCCTACAATGCTATCTTAGGGCGACCCACCCTCAATTCATGGAAGGCGACAACCTCGACTTATCATTTAATGATCAAATTCCCTACCGAATATGGAGTGGGAGAACTACGCGAAAATTAGGTGGCCACACGCGAATGCTACGTGGCTATGATGGAAATGGATGATCACCTCCAGGCCATGAGCATAGAAGAACATCGGAGTGCAACGGAGCCCGTTGAGAGACTTGAAGAAATATCCCTTAACGACTCCAAACCTGACCAAACAACAAAGATTGGAACCCTCGCAAGTCCCGTGATCCGACAAACACTTACAGCCTTCCTCAAAGAGAATCGAGACGTATTTGCCTAGAGTCACGAGGACATGCCAGGAATAGACCCTTCAGTCATGATGCATAAGCTGAATGTGTCACCCTCCTTTCCACCCGTTCGGCAGAAGAAACGGGTGTTTGCCCCAGAACGGGATCAAGCCATAGCTAAAGAAGTACGCAAGTTACAGGAGGCGAATTTTATTAGGGAAGTCTACTACCCCGACTGGCTAGCAAATGTAGTGATGGTTAGGAAAGCTAGCGAAAAGTGGAGGATGTGCGTAGACTTCACTGACCTAAACAAAGCATGCCACAAAGACAGCTATCCCCTCCCGAGGGTGGACATTCTAGTAGACTCTACAGCTCAACACCAGCTGTTAAGCTTAATGGACGCTTTCTCCGGTTACAACCAAATCAAGATGCACGAAACCGATCAAGAAAAAACTTCGTTCGTAACCAGCCAAGGCCTCTTCTGTTACAAAGTAATGTCATTTGGTCTGAAAAATGCGGGCACAACGTATCAAAGGCTTATGAACAAAATGTTCGCACAGCAGATCGGGAGAAACATCCAAGTCTACGTAGATGATATGCTGGTAAAAAGTCAAAATGAGGAAGATCACTTAGAAGACCTCAGGGAAACATTCAACACTATTTGCTCTTACAACATGAAACTTAATCCAGGAAAGTGCGCCTTTGGGGTGACGGCAGGAAAATTCCTAGGATTCATGATTTCCCAGAGGGGCATTGAGGCCATTCCGGACAAGATCCGAGCTATAATGGAAATGGCACCACCAAAAAATGTAAAGGAAGTACAAAGCCTCAATGGCAAGATAGCAGCGCTAAACAGGTTCGTCTCAAGGGCAACGGACAAATGCTTACCCTTCTTTCGCACACTGAAGAGATCTTTCGAGTGGACTGCCGAGTGCCAACAAGCGTTCGAGGAATTGAAAACTTACCTCTCTTCCCCACCACTATTGAGTCCCTCGCAACCAGGTGACGAACTTTTTCTCTATCTTGCCGTCTCCCTAGCCGCCTTGATCAGAGAAGAAGAGAAAGCGCAGAAACCTGTGTACTACACAAGCCAAGCACTACGCGGAGCCGAAGAAAGATATCCACCCATGGAAAAGCTCGTGTTTGCGCTAGTAACGGCAGCATGCAAACTAAAGCTGTACTTTCAAGCCTACACGATGATCGTCCTGACTGACAAGCCTTTGCGACGGGCGATGAGCAATCCTGAAGCTGCTGGACGATTGGCACTATGAGCTATAGAATTAAATGAGTTTGACATCCAGTATTGCCCGCGAACCGCCGTTAAAGGACAGGTCGTTGCAGATTTCATAGCTGAGTTCACAAATGGCTAGGACAGGGGGGCAGAAGAATCTCCCCAATAGAGCATACATGTAGACAGATCCTCCAACAGGTACTACAGTCACCCGAAGGAGACACGGTCGAGTGTATGGTCCGCCTTGGGTTCCCTACCACCAACAACGAGGCGGAGTATGAAGCTCTAATAGCAGGGCTTGACCTCGCTAAAGCCGCAGGAGCCGAAAGAGTGATCATTTACTGCGATCTCAAGTCGTGGTCAACCAGATAAATGGGGATTATGAGTGTAAAGGCGAAAGAATGAAGAAGTATTTAGACTAAGCAAGGAAAAGGGTAAACGAGCTGAAGGCCGAAATTATACAGATCCCCCGGGGAGAAAACGAGCAAGCTGACCGCCTAACCAAAGCCGCTTCAGCCGAACATATGGCCACCTTTGGTAATGTACTCTCCTTCGTTCAGCTCTCTCCACTTATAAATTCTGTCGATGTACAGGAGTTTGGTTCCAAAAGCGATTGGACCGCACCGTTAGTTTCTTACTTGAAGAACGGCATATTGCCAGATGAAAAGGAAGCTGCAAGAAAACTGAAGGTCCAAACAGCGAGATTCGTTCTGATAAGAGATGTCTTGTATAAAAGAGGTTTCTCCTGCCCCTACCTACGATGCTTAGGTCCTAAAGAAGCAGATTACGTTATGAGAGAAGTGCACGAGAGAATCTGTGGAAACCACTCAGGGTCGAGGTCACTAGTGCACAAGCTAGTGTGAACGGGGTACTTTTGGCCAACCATGCAGAAGGATGCCAAGGCTTATGTAAAGACCTGCGACAAATGCCAAAGATTCAGTAATGTCATCAGGCAACCACCCGAAGAATTCACCCCAATGACGGCGCCATAGCCGTTCGCTCAATGGGGATTAGACATCATGGGGCCGTTCCCTACGGCAATACGACAACTGAAGTTTCTAGTAGTGGGCATCGACTACTTTACGAAGTGGGTGGAAGCTGAAGCCTTGGCCATCATTACGGAGAAAAACATACAGAGTTTCGTCTGGCAATGTATCATATGTAGATTTGGCATCCCTAGAGTCTTAGTCTTGAACAACGTGAAGTAATTCGACAACGACTCCTTTCGGGACTTCTACTCGCAATTGGGGATACGGAACCACTACTCCTCCCCCGCCCACCCTTAAGCCAATGGAAAAGTCGAAGTCACGAACCGATCCTTGCTAAAGATTATCAAGACTCGGCTCGAGGGGGCAAAGGGTATATGGGCTGAAGAGTTACCGAGCATACTTTGGGCTTACAGGACTACGGCAAGGACACCAACAGGAGAAACACCATTCCGACTAACATATGGGAGCGAAGCAGTCATCCCAGCCGAAGTCGGCCTCACAAGCTACAGGGTGCATAACCATGATGAGGCTATATGTCTACAGCTCGATCTGCTAGACGAAGTCAGGACAGCGGCAGAACAAAGGCTAGCACGGTACCAGGACCGCATGGCCAAGCAATACAACTCCTGGGTCAGGCACAGAGACTTCCAGGTTGGAGACCTCGTTCTAAGGAAAGTCATGGGCGCAGCAAAAGACCCAACCTAAGGGAAACTCAGGCCAAATTGGGAAAGACCTTACCGAGTCACGGCGTGGCAGAGGAAGGGCACCTACCATCTGGAGACACTAGACAGATGGAAGTTACCACACCCTTGGAATGCTGAGCACTTGTGAAAATACTACTAGTAGAGACGACGACGGGAAGAACAACACCCCTCTTTTTTATTCATAGTTTACCCCTCAGATTTATTATTTACTTTAACTATTTGCTACAATAAGCCCAAAGGGCAGGTTTTTTACTTTGGTTTTTGCTACAATAAGCCCTAAATGGGCAGGTCTTGTTTTTGTACTACTTTCTTTATAGATGCATGGCAAGAAGAGGAGTTTATTTAGAACTACTGAAATTTCTACTTACAAATTCAAATTCACAAAGTGGACGACCTTAAATCCACAAGAAAAATGGCCAAGTCCATAAGATGGACGAAGCTATCAAGCTGACGGTCTAATAAGAGACTGACGAACTGGCCAAGTCCACAAGATGGACGAAGCTATTAAGCTGACGGTCTAAATAAAAGACCGACGAATTGACCAAGTCCGCAAGAGGGATGAAGCCATTAAACTAACGGTCTAAATAAAAGACCGAATTGGCCAAGTCCACAAGAGGGACGAAGCCATTAAACTAACGGTCTAATAAAAGATTGACGAATTGACCAAGTCCACAATAAACTCAGCTACTAAGCTAACGGTCTAAATAAAAGATTGACAAAGTGACTATGTCCACAATAAACTCAGCTATTAAGCTGACGGTCTAAATAAGAGACTGACAATTGGTCGTCCACAAGATGGACAAAGCTATTAAACTGATGGTCTAATAAAAGACGCAAATAAACTGATGAAGCTCAAAACCGACAGTGTAATAAAGCTGACGGCGACACTAAAATAAACAGATCCATAATCGTGATTCCGTTCCTTTAAATTATAACCTACAACTAGACGAACCTAAACCTACGACTGGGAAGTAGCCTTAGCAAAGCAAGAAAAAGGAGCACTCAAGTGAATAGCCATACATACATGTTCAAAAACGACGGGTGTTAAGTATCATAAGCAAAAGTAAATTAATTTCGAAGCCCCAAAAACCAAGGGGGCACGTAAAAACATTGTTTAAAACAGAATACAACAGCTACAAAAAGAAAAACTACGGCTGGGAGGGAGGAGCGTCACTTAAAACCTTTTTACTTCTCAAATACAAGAGGGTCTTTTATGATAAGGATCTCCACTGATGGGTTGACGGCAGGATTCACAGCAGGTTGGGCCAAAACAACTCCACTATCTCCATGTGGGGGGGGATCCTCTAGGTCGTCATCGCCGATAATGACAGCGTCATTAGCAGGCATCATGGGCGGGGCATTATCCAGGGTGATCCCAGATAGGTCCAACTCAAGGAAGGCTGACGCTACTTGTTTAAGACAGTCATTGAATCCCGTACCATAGTATCCACCACAGGAATCAATAAAAGAGTCTGATGCCTTGAATTTCTCGACCGCATCAGCCCCTGCTATCTCCACCTGATCACGAAGAGTCGTCAGCTCTTTCTCTAACTCATCCTTCTGACGACCCGCCTCTTCCAGCTTCTGCTTTACTTCTTTCAGCTCGACATTAAGAACACACATGGCCTCCTTGTACTGAGCCTGCTGATTTCGCATATTAGCATTATGTTTATTGACGCGAGTGACGACACCCTCCTTGGCCACGCACCGGTCCTAAAGCGCCTTTACGCGAACCAAGGCCTAGAAAAGAATACAACCGTCAGTCATTAAACAGGAAAGAGATAAGGGAAAAGCCAGTTAAGAGAGACAGCTTACCCGTGTGAGGTCAAACAAAGCTGACACCCCCAGCTCCTCCGTCCCCAACAAAGCACAAGGATCTACGTCCGTCGGTCTTATAAGCGATTCTTCTGCTTCGACGGCAAAGTCCTTGTGCGTCAATAGGCAACGAGGCCCATCTAGGATGGGACCAGAAGAAGTCATCACGCCCTTCCCTGCCCCGTGACCTAATTTGGGGGTTGACTTCTCGGGGGGCTCATTCCCAGAAGTGACGGCTACCTTTTTAAGGGGATGGTTAACATCCCCGTCGGGTTTCCTCTTTAAGGAACCCTTAGTGACGGTCTGAGGGGCAGACGAGGAGGTCATCTCCCCCTTTGCCTTTTTCTCCTCCTTCTGACGGGCAGCGGCAGCCCTTATCCGTTGCTTAGCTGTGTCCATCTTTACAAAAGAAACACATAAGAGGAACTGATGACAAAAAAAAAAAAAAAAAAAAAAAAAAAAAGAAGCTGAAAATGACGAAACCATAAGATCAAGCCACTCATGATGATGGGAAAATTCTTCTAACTTGCGAGCCTCAGGCGTCGGTTTAGGACCCCCGCAGTACGCGTGAAGAGTGTCAAGAGTAATTAAATCTCGACACGATCGCTCTTCTAAAGGAATTTCTAAAACCCGATGGATGAAATCTTCCTGCTCGTCGGTTATTAGGGGGCAAGTGTGGGCTGAAAAATAAAAAACCATTCAAAAACAAATAAATTATTACATGTAAAATTAACAGGGACAAAAGCTGACGGCTAAAACCTAACTCCCTAACAAATGCCTAAGTATTATCAAAATAACCGTGAGGTATCGTCTCCCATTCTTCTTGACGACACACCTAGTCCGTCCCTTTAACAAAAAAGAACCTACTCTTCCAGGCTCTATTAGAATCTGCCATCTCAGACACCAATCTCAAATCCTTCTCCCTGACGGCAAAGTGATACATCCCCTTGGAAGAAGAAAGGTGCCGAGGCCTATAGCAATAAAAAAATTTGTCTAAGGAAAGCTGATGGTGCCCTCTACTTGGACAACCCCACAAAATCTCAGCACCAATAAAGATCCTCCACAAGTTTGGAGCAATCTGACTAATGGACAAATCAAGGAAATCAGCCAGCTGACGGTGTAAGGCCGTCAGGGGCAGTTTGAATCCCGCAGCAAACATGGCATCGTACATGCCAACGTCTGCAGTTCTTCCCGTATAACATTTTTCACCATCCATAGGTAGACGGATGGGAATATGGTCGGGGATTTGGAAGCGAACGCGTAACTCATTAAAAATTTTGTCAGTCATTTTTGGAAGAAACTTATTTACTGTCCACTCCTTGGGAAGGATGAAAGGACGATTACCTCCAGGACTTCCAAAAGTCCCTTCACAAGACCCCTCGTCGCCTTCATCCCCGTCACTACCTCTCTCTCCTTCTACCTCAACTTCACTCTCCTCACCTACTACCTCCTTCTAACCTTCGTCTCCATGACTTTCTACCTCCTCGTTAGGAGTTTGGGCTGACGTCTCCCTCTCTAATGACCAGGACAAGCTCTCGGACTCACTACCTGAACCGAATACCTCGTCGTAGCCCGCTCCATTGCGAACTGACGACTGATCACTCGACGCGTCACTCGACATCTGACTACCTACAAGTGACGGGTGTAATCTAAGCACCTAGGATGACGACCTCGCTTTAAAGAAATCAATCGAAAATAAAACATGTACAAAGAAAGAAAAGGAACTTACAAGTTTCTCCAAAAAAGGTGACGGTTGAAGAAGTGACGGTAGAAACGTGAGCAACAGTAAGGGAGGATTGACGGAAGAAGGGCGACGGATTTACTCTCCAGGAATCAGTAAAAGTGAAATAGGAAAAATGAGGAGAGACTGACCATATATATAAAAGGGAAAATGCATGGAAGACGAAGCGACGCCCTCGTCCAGAAGAAGAGCCAACCGAAATACGCCACGTGTCCAAACATTGAATACTGGCTGCGTTGCGTGAGTTATTTTCTTTCTCCTGGCCAAAGCACAAGGTAACAACAAAAAATATAAACTCCACCTACCCGTTAATTTAAACTGACGGGAAAATAGAGTAGGGGGCAATTGATGAGTTAAATTATCAACAAGGCTAACCCATCCTTGGAGCCTTCGGCTTATGCTGACGGTCATAATTATGAGGAAAGCTGAAGACCCAAAAGGTGACGACCCTTCATGGCTGAAGGGCATGAAGTAGGTTGACGGGCCTGAGGCTGATGATTCTAACAAAACCATGACTTGGCCACCACGCATAAACTATAAAAAGATGACTTATATTCCACGTTCAATATTAGAGTCTTATAAGGAAAGGATTCCGCAATCTACGCTCATAAGGATTCTTATAAGGAAAAGACTTCTACTCCAAGAAAGAAATGTCCACCCTCTACTACTATAAAAGCCCCAATACCCTTACAAATCGAGGTACGCATAATTAACCCCTCTCTAGCACTCTAGAGTTGAAAGAAGTTCTAACTTGACCTTCGGAGGGTATTTAGCCGGCACCACACCGGTGCTCTCTGCAAGGTCTTCTCCTTTTTGCTGTGCAGGTGTCGTTTCAAGTGTGCAAGCATCGTGTGACTCACTGGTGAGATTTTCGACATCATCAGTATCCTTCATAATTGTGAAATCTTTTTTACTGTGCTTTTTTTTTAATCTTCAATCTGCTTTAGACGGCTTCAACCTTCCTTTTATATGAAATTCAATCATGATATCAGAGCTTGTTTAGTGGAAGATTTTTTTTTTTTTTTTTTAATTTTATATTTGCTAGTTATAATTTGATGAAGTTTATTCCATTTTTTAATTCATTGTTGTTGTAGGTTCTTCAACTATGTCTGGAGATTGTACACTTCAATCAATTCTTGATGATGGGGAGCCTAATGAAGAGGGTGGGAATTGTGTCACAGCTGTGGAGGATTAGACTTTTTGTATTAATTTAGTAGCCTTTTTAATTTCTTAGACTTCTTGGATTAATTTGTTGGTTTGTAATTATTCTAAACTTGTCACTTGTGGGATTTATTTTGTAGCTTTTTAATTTTTTGGACTTGTTGGACTTGTGATACTTATTTCTTGGACTTGTTGGATTTATTTTATTTTCATGTTTAGTAGGTGATTTTAGCTATGATTTATTGATTTATGATTAAATGGTTATCTTAGCTAGGTGATTTATTGATTTATAATATTAGTTATGGTTTATTGATTTATAAATTTATAACTAACAGGTGATTTATTGATTTATGATTAGTAGCCTATGATTTGGACTGATTTGGCATTTGGGCCACGTTATCTAAGCTTGAATATGCACGCTTGAATCTAGGCAAAAATAAATTTGGGCTTCAATTCTTTTCTTTTTTTTTTGGGTTGGGCCACGATTTGGGCCACGGATTGAACGGGGCCCGTGAGGTGGGTCTGGGCCCCAAAAAAAATCCGTTTACTAAACGAACCGGGTCCGGGCCGCTGGTCGGGTCTTCGTATGAAAAAACCCGGCCTAATTGCTCTATGATCCACCTTTTAATATCTTTGGGTTTTTATCTTATTTTCGCCATATTGCTCTTTTATATTGTGGGTTTTGTTTTAGGGGTTGTTTATTGTGTTTTTTGGGACATTTAAGACTTGGTTGGAGGTTTTTAATTTAATGCGGTGAAATGAATGTATTTTTTGGCAACTATGTAAATTGAGTTTCTTGAGAAATCATGTGGGTTTTTGATTAATATGGGAGATTAGGGCTAATTTTTGAAAGAGGGTTTCCTTGTATTTTGAAATGACTTTGGCATATGTGAGTGTGAGCATAGTGTTAACTATAAATTTGTGCAAGTAATGTGAACATGTGCTTTTTGTATACCAGGTATTTGATAAATTGTCTCTATGAGTTATGCGTTATGAGTCTTGGTTTCTTGATTTTTGGTTGTGGTGATTGTTTATATGAGATTATGGGCTTCATCCCTTGTTTTTAATATGCTTTGAAACATGTGGTTTTAATGTAATCAAGTCCCAAAGAATTTTGTCTAGTATTAAAAATATAAAAATTTTGTTTTGGGATCCTAAATTTGTCAAGGACAAGTTTGAGTCAGTTGCAATACATGATTTTTGTTAAATTATAAATAAATAAAAATCGTTTAGGCTTAATTTTTTTTGGTAACTTGTATACATGTAGGGGTATGTTCCCTTAAATGTTTGAATTAATCGAATAACATTTCATGGACCAAACCAATTTTGCAAAATGGCTAGCCTGCAATGCATTGAATCTAAAAGTACGATGAAAACATTAAAGTTTTGTTGAATATACTTCAAACCTTTGTTGAACAAATTGGCTCTTAAATTCATATGTTTTCCTTCACATGTGTTTTACTTAAGTTGATTTTAATTACAGCTTGGTTTAATCATTTAGTACCCAAAAGGGAAACTCATGAGATATGCTATCTCTATTTTGAAGTGATATGTTTTATGTAATGCTTACATAACTTTTGCTTGCTATAGAGAATTAAAATGCTTTAGTTTGTGTTATGGAACTATGAGTTCTTGTATGCTTGTTTGGTTCCCATTTAGGAAGGGGGTCTTGTCTTAGGACGGGCAAACTAGGCTTTAGGAATACGTTGAACATAGAACTTAGTTTACTGTTGGTGATTGAAGTACTATGCTAAATTGGGAGATTTGTGTTATAAATAGTTGGTGACTCCTTTTACTAAATTTATCAAGGCCATAAATAATTCTACTAGAGGTTGGGCTCTCGAGGTTTGTTAACCTTGTGTGTGGTAGGCCTAGATTTTATGGTTGAGATTGCGTATCCTAGGAAGGATAGCGATTTTGTGTTGATTCATTTGGAGTTTTGTAATTTTATGTATATTTAGAGACATGATTTGTAGTTCATATTGTTGTAAATATATTGTAAAGCTTTGACTTATATTGTGGAGAGTTCAATTTGTTTATTTATATTTATCATGAGGAAAGCAGAGGCGAAGCCAGGAATTTTGAGTTGGGGGGAGGGGGGGGTGGGGGGCGAACTATTGTGCCAAAATAAACTCAAATTACAAATAGACACCACCCTAAAAAAATCCACAAAATACATTTGTGTGTATGAAAATATAAATTTTAATTTTCTTATTCTAAAGTAAGTTATATATATACATATACACAAAATTATCAACTTTAATATGTATATATACACACCTAGACACAAGATCTTCTTTATAAGAAAAACTTATAATCTTCTTAAACTCTAGTAAGTGTACAAACATTGTATAATTGGGTATACAACATACAAATATATAGAACAAAAAAAAATTTGAATATAATATCTTCCATCAAATTCATGCTCAACAATAATACTTCACGGAATAAACTTCATCAATTATTATTTTTATAACAAAATTATTCATAATTTTCTTTTTAATATACAAATTTTTTGCAAAATTTCATCCATGTTTTACAAATCAAAATCATAATGTTATAATTGAAGTCTCATATGAGCTTTTTTTTTTATTGATAAATTCTTGAGAATAGAAAATTTCAACCAAATTGCATATATTATCAATGTTGAATGATTTGAACGCATTAATAGGATTTGAAATTGAGCTAAAAATTAGGGGTTTCACTTTTTACTCACAAAACTTACTACCTAATTATTTCATTCTATTGCAATTGTATATCAACTCTAAACTCTCTTTTCTTTTTCTTTTTCTTTTTTTCCGAAGGATTACTAGATTAGTTTACCAATACTTACTCCTATTTTTTTCATATAACCTTTAAATATTTATAAAATATACCTATTTTGTAAAAAAAAATTAAAAATTTTGGAGGGGCCAATGTCCCCCCAAGCATGCATGTGGCTCTGCCCCTCCAGTTTCTCTTAATGGTTCTTTTTCTCAAGCTTTGGACCCATTTGGGTTCAAGACGTGACAGCTACTACCCCTCCTTTCACTCAACAACTATTTTTATACATCTTGATGTTGCTTAAGTTACATTATCCTAGCGCGATAATATTGTTATCATCAAAGTTCAATGAATCTCAAACTGCGGGTATTGAAAATTATTCTAAAGCTAAAATGAATATATTCTAAGTTAGGGATCAAGAAACAAAATGCTCAAAGCATAGTTACATAGTGTTATCATGTGTTATTTGCTAACATGAGTTGTTGAAGTAAATTAAGTTGTTACTAGGAGTGGTCAAAATTGATAACTAAAGTCATATATAACTATCAATATTTGATGGTGAGAATTTCATGGTTGCACCGTATTTTTTTTCATCATTATTATTTGTGGTGTATTAGAAGGAAAAATAATGTACTAGAGCACTAAGAAGAGGGCAAGTGGACTACGGAGAAAGTTAGTACACTCGACTTGAGAACAGTGAGTATTCTATACTTAAATACTTGTAAAATTGTATAATGAAATTGATGAGACTTGAGTTATGATGGATTGTTGAGTTGGAGTAAGTGGGTGGATTGCATGTGTTATAAGGTGATTTAAGTTGATATTAGAAGTGTCAATTGTGCTAAGTCTTGGAAAAAAACCGTTGTATTTTTTGTATTTGTGGTGGTAGTTTGTATTGGTATGGATATATATATATGTGTGTGTGTGTGTGTGTGTGTGTGTGTGTTTTGTTAGTGATGTATGGTTGAGAATTTGGTGTGGAATACTACGGAATTGGGGTTTTGGAAGATTGGTGTTGAGATTTTCTTTCCTGTGTTCAAGTTTTATTCGTTAGAATTAGTTAGGATTGTAATTTGGAAGATTTGGACACCCGTTAGAAAGAATCAAACTTAGGAACAACCTAAACCTACATATATATGTTTCTTTATTTATGAGTCCAACCTTCAGCCCATTTCCATTTCTTTGAGCCTCTTGATTTCTTTATTTGGACTGTTGAGGTACTATATTTCTTTGTCCCTATTTCTGTTTGATTCTAGTTGTTTGGGTCTTGTTTGTGCAGTGCAATTAGTTCTTGTTTCATTTTGTTATGTGATTTGGGTTTCTCTGTTGATATACTAGAATTGCTTGTTTAACCCAAAAAAAAAAAAAGAAAAAAAAAAGAAGAAGCTTCCTCTTTCTTGTTATTAGATTTTTCAGATTCTTTATAAGTTAACTTGTAGTTCTTAAGGGGACCAAAAGTACACTGCTAAAAGTAAATTCCCTTCCTTTTCTTTCCTTACTGTAATTATTGATTCTTGAGCCATTTTGAATCAAAATGAACCTTCTCAACAATGTTTTAATAAGCTTTGCTGCCTTGTAAAGCATTCTCTTTGAATTGCAAATAGAAGTCCAGTTCCACTATCTTGATCATTCCCTTGCCCATGATAATCATGTGGTGATGATATTCAAGTTTATCATGATGTAGTCTTGACATTTTTGGTATGTTATGTTAATGATCTAAGTATCAAAAGACATAAGATGTGCTTCTTTCAAACTTTGTTTTTAAACTAGATCCATGTTAGTAATATTAATGTATCAAATTTAGCTAAACTTTGGGCAATCCTGTGATTAGATGTGCAAGTAGTTGCTTCTTTTAGTAGATATGGTATCAATGTATTTTTCTTTATACTTGAGCAGATATGAGATTGGTGGCAACGCGACATTTTTTGTGGCGCTACTTGAACTCAATTTCATTTTCTAATGTATGGAAGACATCATTTATCTATATATTGTTGTAATTACTTTGTGAACAACTTACTTCAATGGTTTTAATAGTATAATGGTTCTTTATTTCCATTTTAGATTTTATGGATGATTTGTTTATGGATGTGGTTGGAAATTAACAGATTAATGTAATTTAATGTAATGGCAAGTAAATGTAAAGAACATTAATAAAAAATTAATAAAATTGTGACGAAATTTTTTGTCTCCAATAGCTGACTATAAGTAGAAATTAGTGACGAAATAATTCGTCGCCTAATCTATTGAAATTGAAAATTAAAAAAAAATTACAATCAGTGACGAAATATTTCGTCACCTTACATGGTCAGATAAAAAAAACTACAAATTAAAAATCATTGGTGACAAATATATTTTATCTCTGAATATAATGTTTAGTAATGAAAATATTAGGTGATGAAAAAATTTCATCACATATCATATTTTTTATTAAGAAAATTTAAATCTATTGGTGACAAAAATTTTCGTCACCAAGACATTCGATGACGAGGCTTAGGTGATGATTGATGAATGTTGTTTCGTCCCCATAGTCCACTTTTTTTGCAATCATAGGTTGATAAGATCAAGTCCATTGTTGACACTTGCTCATGTATTGGAAGAAGAGCAATGCTACATACACAAAAAATGTGACAACATTTTTTCAATAGATGAGTTGGCAAGCTTGTATTAGTTTTCATCTAGGCCCACTACTAACATCACTTTTTTACTTATCACTAACAATCTGTTATATCAGCATGTGTTAAATTTTTTGCATCTATAAACTTTCTCATTAAAAGAAATATAGCAATGATTCAAGCCCTATTAATTTTGTAAAATATAGTAGACAAAGGATTAGACAGAAGCATAACATGCCCTTTAACACAAACTCAAAACGATGATCACATACATATGTAACTCAAAACCCAACAAGTTTTGACTATTGATGCTCCTCCTTGCAAATTGTAATGCTTTCTACCAAGTTTGTTTATGTATTGTGATTTGAAATGGGATATTTTATAGAAAACAATTGTGAATTTGTTTGTTTTCTTTTGTCGTTTTTTTGGGAATATTTGCTTTTTAAATGATTATGATTTGGTTTAGGGGTGTTGACAAAATTGTGTTTGGTTCCTAAGAAAATGGAAGAATTAATCAAACTAACGACGCCACAACTTTTGTACATCATTCCCACCCCTTTCACAACTGATGTGCAATCAAGCATGAGCTGACAACATCTCGTAGTTGCTAAGTAAACCCCTCTCTCCCAACTCAAAACCGTCTGCACCGCACCTTGTACAACCCTTAACTCACCAAATGCGAGAGTGGTATTTCATAAAACGGTTTCATGAGTTGACTATATAATTTATAATTTAATAAATAAATCAATCAATAAAAGGGAGAGGTAAATTTGAACTAATCAATAATCGCACTATGACTATTAGTTACAAGACTTGGAAATCTTTCGAATGGCTACGAAGCCGAACTTCAATTCAACCTCCAAAGTCCGTAAAGTTCTCCAATCCCATCACATGAGACTTCTTTTGAAAAAAAAAAAAATTATGCAAGCCAACAAACCATTTAATTTACCCTTTATTTTTTTTGAGTTTTTTCATCACCGCTTCCACTTGTCAAGCTACTGGGCACTGTCACAAAGCATCAGCATCTGAATCTCTTTCACATGCCACGTCTTCTTAAATAAATTCAACCCAAGCTTGTCTTTTGCTAAATCACATCTAATTCTTGTCCTCTTCGGTAAGTCAAACCATCCAATGATCCAATCACTCCATTCTCAACCGTCTCCATTATTAAACCCTAATCTTTCTTTTGTCAGTAAATGCCATAACTTTCTAACCAGCGATGCTGAGTTGCAGCAGGGCGACTGTTTAGTATAGTTTTAGATCTAAAATAATAATTATAAATGAGTTTTTTTATATTTAAATATCACTTTAAAATATGATTTTTTTCTATTTTTTTATATTTAAATTTACTTTTCAATTTGCGATAAAAAGCTCAATCTTGAATTCTTGATCAATGTACATACAAATTCATTTGCAACTTGCAAGAATATAAAATTTCATCCTCGTGATACGTCCCTACCAGAAGAGAAGATACTTTATAGTTGAAAGGTAATTGAGCAACTTACAGATGATTATTAGAAAGCTTAACCACACAAATAAACTATTAGGATAATTACAAAATAAAAAAATAAAAAATGTTAGTCTATAATATTTTTACAACAAATTTTAAATGATAGATCATTATTGTTTTTAATCTAAATTTACCGTCAAAGTATTCGAAATAAAGCAGAGGGCTAGTGACAAGTGTCAGTGTTGTATCCAACATGAACAATTTAGCATTTTGTGTAGGTAATATTTGTTTGTTTGTTTCTCAGCTTTTTTTTTTTTTTTTTTTTGATACGGTTTCTCAGTTTTATATTCCCTCAAAAAGCTTCAAACCGAAAAATGTATCCCAAATCCCAGATTCCCACGTCGTAGATTCCGAGGTAAGAGGTCAAAAACAAGTATGATCACCTACTACTACGCGAGAGACATACCCATGTTCTGTACATATCGAACGGCGGACCTTAAAAAACATCTTGTATGTTTTTTTTTTTTTTTGTTCATTTGGAAAAACTTCTGTATTACATTTTGATTGATTGGTATTTATTATTTAAAAACAAGTTAGATAAATATATATATATATATATATATATATCAAAGACAAAATTTATGTTCAATACTTTAAATGCTGCTCCTTAGATTCTTTTTTTAAAATTTTGCCATATAGTAACTTAACTAAAAATTATTTTTTCATACTACAAGAAAAAGCTACATAGCAGAATCTTAAGATGAAAACTTAAATAACAGTACTTAAGTATTCTACCTAAGTTTTACCTATAAAAAAAATAGCCTTACAAAATTATCTATACTATTACTAGTCTCATCACATGGGCTTCGCATGTGCGATAATACTTTTTCTTTTTCTTTTTTGTCTAGTGTCATAATTTTTCATTCATCTCAATTTTTAGATTATGACACAACCCAAAAATCAAATAAAAGAAACTAGTGAGTCTTGATAAAGTAAAAAAAAAAAGTTGGAATGTAGATTTGAAGGAAATATACAAAGTGGATTGAGAAGTTTTTTTTTTTGTTTTTAATTTTAAATAAGCTTGTTTTGAAAACATGGATTTTTTTTTTTGATAACCAAAAACATGGATTTGTAGGAAAGTGTTCTATTTAGTAAGCATTTTAAATGGAATTGGAGATATATTACTAGGTTGTCCCCAAGTTTTATCTCTATCAAATGTTGGGTCTAAGGGTATTTCTAAACCACATAAAAGTTCAGTCCAAATTTAACATGGATTTGTAGGAGAGTGTCCTATTTAGTAAGCATTTTACATGGAGTTGGAGATATATTACTAAGTTGTCCCCAAGTTTTGTCTCTATCAAACGTAGGGTCTAAGGGTATTTCTGAACCACATAAAAGTCCAGTCCAAATAGAAGAATCTTATTATAAATAGTATAGATTTAAGGAGCTTCCAAATCATTTACGCCATGAGCTCTAAGTTGTGGCCTCTATTTAAGCCATGGAGGCATGTACTCATAGATGTGGAGTCTAAATAAAACTCCTAAAGTTTAGTTATTTTAAAATAAATAAAAAAGAGTTTTTTTTTTTCTCACCAGGTTTCTCCGTATCCCATAAAATTAGGCTCCACTTCTCCTTACACTTTCTAACTCTCTTTTTTTTAGATTATATCAACTTGGGTTTATTTTTGATAGAGTTGAACACGTACAAAAAAGAAAAAGGTGAAAGAGAAACAAAAAAGTAGAGATACGTTATTTTTTTTTTTTGCTAGAAAATTGATATGAACATTATTTCAATTTACACAAAAAAAAAAAAAAAAAAAAAAGAGAAGTGTGTTCAAAGGCTAGTATATATAATCAATTGGCGGAATAAAAAGCAAAACATAATATACCTTATGTTGAATGGCCAAGTTAGACTTCTTAATTAAAGAGAGCCAATCAACAAAGTGTGTGTATCTATAGAAAAAATTAAAAGAGAGAAGGGAAATTTTTAAAAGTTAGGGGACTAGGGGTCTCCGCCCACTCCCTCCATTAGTGCTTACATTTCTCTATTAAATTCAACTGTGTACCTCATTGATTAATACAACTACATAGTTGAATCTAAGTATCCTTTAAAAATGTTTCAAAAAAAAAAAGTATCCTTTAAAAAAAAAAAAAATATATATATATATATATATATATATATAGAAAAATGACTGGTGGGAAGATGAAAATTTTAAAGCCAAAGGGTTATGGCCCACCGCCCCCTCGCTTCACTAGTGCTCAAGGTTCTTAATAATTAAATTCAACTATGTACCTACTTGGCCAATTTAACAGCATAGTTGAATCTAGCTATCCTTTAAAACAAATTCGTTACACAAGAATTTGGGACGGGAACTGTTATATTTTGAGAATTCATTTAAATTTGATAGTTCATTGACTAAATTTTTGAGAATTACAATTTCCATGAATATCTTAATTCCCATGAAACGCGAGAATCCTAACTCCCACATTTTAGTTAGGAAATATCAATTACTACAAATCTTGTATATGTGAGAATTATTAATGTGATATATGTATATATATATGTGTGTGTGTGTGTGCGCGTGTGTGTGTGTGCACGTGTACACACACAAACACATATATAAGCGATGTCCCAATTTGTAGCAAGACTATTCCATTTTTTGCTTACCTCATAGATTAATAGTGTGGTATATGGAATTTGAGACCTCTACATTTACTGATTTATAGCATATCGTTCAAGTCCATTGAATAAACCATCTGAGTGTTCTCAAAGTGATTACTAATGAAATATTTAAATTAAATTTTTCACTTTTTCTTTTTTCTTTTTTTTTTAAAAAAAACTAACTTTATAGAGTTTATTCTAATACAAAAATGCTTTTTTTTTCACTCAAATAAGATGTTGAGTAATGTCTAAGGGTATTTTTATCTTCTAAAAATTATCTATAGTTGTCAAATTATTAATTATTTAGTTACTAAAATAATTCGTGTAAGGCTATTTTAAAACCTTTTTTTTTTTTAGAAACAAATGCACACAAGACAAGAGAGGGGAAAAGAGGTTTTAAAATTTAGATTTTTAGATATAGTATTTTCTATAATATGATAGAAATTCAATTTCTATATATACCAAACGACATAAATATTAACTCTCACTAATTTCAATATGTGATTTTTTTTTTTTTTAAGAAACAATTTGTGAGTTCAAATCTTCAAGAATCTACAACTCTCGTGATTTAAAATAGTTAGCAACTTAATAGACCTTTGAGAAAGATAGTAATTATCTTTTTGTGCTTTTGTCATCACCTAAGCAATTATATGAAAAAGAAAAACACTTAAAAAAAATTTATCAAGGTTATGTCCTACTCCATATAAAATTATAAATAGCTTAATTTATCCTACGTTACCACTCATTCAAATGAGTAACTTTTTGAAAGTAAGGTAACCCTCCTAGAAGTAATCTCATGGTAGCACACTAAAGCTTATTGGCTACACAATTCAGGCTGTCAATGATAGAAAAAGAAAAAGATAATAAATTTATAATCATCCATGGTCCAACGGCTATGATTCACCCAAAATGTTAAGTTCAAACTATTCCAATAATTTGCTACACACACATTATCATATTTTGTTTGCTTGATCTGAGAGATTTGCTTTACTTATCAAAGACAGGCTAGAGGGACCAAAAAAGTGACTGACAGATCAGCGTGTTTGATCCTTAAATACTTTTCGAATCCACACACTATACCTCCAAAAATATCAACTGGGTCTCCACCATTTCTCTCCCAAAACGACCAGTTTCAGTTTCATTAGACCAATCTCAAATAAAGCAATAAACTCATGGCTGATCTTCATATAAACACAGAGGAGTCTCCTACTCAGACCCCACTTCTTATTCCAATTCAAAACAATAACCACAATCACCAACTAACACAACAAGAACAAAACGAAGAGACCCAGTTGGACCAAACACTTAAAAAGTTGGAAACTTTTCTCACTTTACTTGGTTTCAACCAGTCTTCTTGGTTGAGCATAGCTCTGTCTTGGATTGCCTTCTTGCTTATCGGTGTGGTACTCCCAGTTGTGGTGTTGGAGCAATCAAAATGCACTGGCTGTGAGTTGTATCAGATTAAGAATTTCGAGCTAGACATCGTTGCCTCACAGGCTTGCCTCGCTGCTGTTTCTTTGCTCTGCCTTTCACACAGTCTCCGCAAGTATGGGATCAGGAGGTTCCTCTTCGTTGACAGGTTTAATGGTAAAATGGCACAGCTTCATGACGATTATGTCAAACAGATTTGGGTGAGCATTTCTTATATTCTTTGGATTATTAGTCTGTGTGCGTTGCTTTTGGTTGTCTGATATGCTTTGCTATGTTGGTATTTTTTGCTTTTACTTTAAGAAACAGTGAAAGTGTGTTAAGTATATGATATGGATGTTAAGTAAAACTTGTGCTTTAAATTTATTAATATGGAATCCAATTTGATTATCTATGTAGTTTTGGTATCCCATGATCAACCATAGTTAAGATTTGGTGAATTTGTATGATTGGATGGATCTTTGTGATCCTAAATTGTGGTTCATACTAATGAGTTGGCATACTAATTCAAGATTTTCTTTTTCTCCGTTCCCAATTTTGATAAGACCATATAAAAGGCGTTGACATTTATGGTAGGAACATAATGTGCTTACCAAAATCACCAGGTCTTCCTTTCCAATCAAATCTTCAATAGAAGAGCATAGCACATGAGCTCATCTCTAGTTATTAATTCTATACTAATGTCATACCTTTTTAAGTACTTTCCTTTCCTTCTCTAATCCTCTAAATTCACTACACTGAATAAGAAATGCTTTTATCTTCTCAGTCTTTACAAGTACTTGCCAGTGCTTCAATTGTAGTTGTCATTGGATTCTAAATTATGTTGTACTAAGATTATTTGTTTGATTAATTTATTTTCATAGGGTTCTTTAAGGTTGCTCATTTTTTGGGCACTACCATGTGTCATCCTGAAGACTGTACGTGAAGTCATCCGCATTTCATATGTACGCCATGAGTCGTGGTGGCTATCAGTAGCTATTTTATTGGCTTCGATTTTATCTTGGACTTATGTGAGTTTGATCTCTCTATCAGCGAGCGTATTGTTTCACTTGGTCTGTAATCTGCAAGTTATCCACTTTAATGAGTATGGGAAGCTTTTGGAAAGAGAATCTGATGTCTTCGTATATATTGAGGAGCACATTCGTCTGCGGTATTATCTCTCTAAGATAAGCCATAGATTCCGAATCTATCTTCTTCTAGAGTTCTTGGTTGTCACAGCAAGCCAATTTCTGACCCTACTGCAGACCACGGGATATAGTGGAACAATTACTTTAATAAATGGTGGTGATTTTGCAGTAAGTTTTTAGCATTTTCCACACATAAAAATTTTATATGTTAACTGGCATCTGTGGTTGCTGAGTTCACATTGGATCCCTAGCATTTTCTCCCATTTTGTTGTATGGTTTCTATTAGAATTTAGCTGCTACATACATTCAAGCTTTAATTTTCAATGCATATTTTCTCTTTCAACTTTTCAGGTGTCCACTATTGTTCAGGTCGTTGGGATTATTCTTTGCTTGCATGCAGCCACAAAAATTTCCCATAGAGCTCAAGCTATTACATCACTTGCAAGTAGATGGCATGCTTTAGTGACATGCGGTTCAGCAGATTCATCCCAACATAGAGTTTCAAATAATGTTGGGAACATGGAGCCTGAAATTTTTTTGAACTACATAGATATAAATTACTCTGAAAGTGATTTGGAGTCATTGGATTATGTTGCAATTCCCACTAATTCTCAATTGGCCGCTCATATGTCCTCATATCACAAGAGAGAAGCCTTTGGTATGAAATTCACATATCTTGTTTCCATATTACATCTGATTCCTGTTTCTGTAGATTTTCTTTTAATCAGTCAAAAGATCAAGAAATCATGCTTAAGTTAGATTAATACATAATGCAATTTGTCATCTCATGCACTCAGTAATAACTATCACGAATTCAGTTCCAATAATAACTGCTAGCAAATGTCCCTTTTTTTGCCGTCGAAAATAGAATAAAAATAGCTGCTGGCAAATGACCAAGCATATAAAAAAACACATTAATGAGTAAATGAATGTGGATGCAGACCACTTTCTAAAATTTTCTGTCAGGTTAAGTGCACATAGGCTCCTGCCCATTGCTTTCATTTTTACATCAATTTTAAATGAATATTGAATGAAATTTTGTGTCAATATTCTGTTTCAGATATGTTGAATCAAGTTGTATTTCTTGTTGATGTGCACAATAATTCAGTATGAAAGCATAGATTTTAGGCAGATTTTTCAGTTTGAATTAAGAGATTATTATGGAGGTTTCAATATTTATCTAGAAAATGAGGTTCCTGAAATGATAACAAAACCATATTTGATTACTTATAATCAATGTATCTCTTCTTAGCTGCATGTAGAAGATTATGGCTTATCCTGACATCCTTTTCAATTGAATCACATGAAGTTTCTTCAGGTGTTTTTTTTCTTTCTTAAGTGACCTTTTGAGAAAATGATCTGCTTCTTGTTATGGCTGTTTTACTCTTTTGATTGGAGGCTGATTATCCAACTAGGATACACCTAAAAGTTATTCATTTGTGAGGTATTACCATTGTTATCACTACCCATGAACTAACTTCTGTAGGTTCAGCTATCCGAACCATTCAACTCTTATCTCTAGTGCAATTATGTTTCTGACTTTCCTTATCTGCACTAAATGCATAAATATGCTTCTTACCCATGCCATGATTCACAGAATTTCCCTTGAAGGTTTTAACTTTCAACTGGTTATGTTTTCGACAGCATGCTTTGTTTCTATAAGGAGTCCTTTCATATATCCGTTGATATTATGCCTTTCAAACGCCTACAAGTGACACTAGGGCAAGTTTGGTTCTTGATCTTTAATTTGTAACACTCTGTGGTGGTGCTTTCTTTTCCTGTGCATCCATTCCAAAAATTAGCTTCTATATATTTGGGTCTTAAACTTAAAAATGAAAATCGTTAATACATTGATGGCTTGTTAGCTGAATTTTTCCTTTCATGCATCTTATAGATCAAAACAAGGTTGCTATTCATGATCTTTAATGTAGTAATCGCTTTTTTCAAATTTTCCTATATTAACTCAACATTGTTACATTTTTTTTCCCAAGTATATACCATGTTATGTGTACTATTTATTTTTTTGATAGGTGTTATGTGTACTACATATGAAACTGATGCTTAGTCCTTTCTCTGCAGTAATGTATTTGCAGACCAATCCAGGAGGGATCACAATATTTGGATGGACAGTTGATAGGGCTCTTCTCAACACAATCTTTTTCATTGAGCTCTCTTTGGTTACCTGGGTGCTTGGAAAAACCATAGTTTTCACTTCTTCAAAGTGACAATTTTCCATTAAGCTATGGTTGCTTCACAGATCTTTTTCTTCATGACATACGCACCAGGAAAACAATGTCATTGCAGTCTTCAGACATTATTCATTCTCACTTTCAGATGATACCTTTACCTGGTCAACCACATACAGAAAGTCGATAAAAAAAAAGTCCCTCTTCCAACTTTTGTCGCTCTCTCTTCCCATTCATCAGGCGCAGCTATTGCAATGTCCATGCCTCTATGGTACTCTATTGCAACATGGTGCCACGCATAGTAAGTTACCACAAGCTATAAATTAATACATGCTTTTGAGTTTTTTTTTTTTTTTTTTTTTTGGGATGTGGGGTGGGGGATGCGTTTTTTGTATGACATATACGGGATCTACGATTTGATTCATGTATTATTTTTTTTATTAAATTTAGTTCGCATATTTTTCCCTTTATTATTATTATTATTATTATTATTATTATTATTATGTTGAAATGTCAACAAAATTTCGCATGAGCCAAATTATTATTATTTAAAATTATTACATCCACAACATTTTCACAACAAAACATAAGCAGTAAATTGTTATTAGTTTTAATTTAAATCTATCACTAAATTACTTCTCCCTTCCCTTCTAATAATAAACCATAATAACCTGTCACTTATAATTTGTAATGAAAATATCGTAAACATAACATTTCTCTATTATATAATAACTCAAAATTCTGTGATAATAATTATTTGACAGTTAAGTGAAGAAAGATCTGAACTTGAATGTCTCCGTTTATTTTGTGTCAACCAATTAACTACAGAGCTCCTTACAAAAGCTTTTTTAATGTCCTTTTTCCACTACTAAAAATCTTAAAAAGTTTAGACCATCAGATACTGTTAAACATTACATTATAATCTATATTTAAAAGGCGCATTTGAATTTATATTCAAAAGAATAGTCATGGAACGGTTCTACAATCTCCTTTCTTGAGGCAATACAATTGCCCAGTAAAAAGAAGAAAGGAGCAACTTGATATCAACCAAGTAACAAGATCTTTCAAACAGTCTTCTGGAATGTTCTTTTTGGAATATCCGAGTGATAGGATTAATGAACTTGAAAAACCTGCCCTAAATTTGAAGGTCCTAAATTCCACCCATCATACCTTTGGTCCATCAGTTTTTCAGAATATCTTGTGAACGAAGAGTGAAATAGTCCGGTTTAAAGCTAAAACACTACTTCAAAAAGTTGAAGAACCTGCCCTAAATTTGGAGGTCCTAAATTCCATCCATCATACCTTCAGTCCATCGATTTTTCAGAATATCTTATTAAATGAAGAGTAAAATAGTCTGATTAAAAGCTGAAACACTACTTCAAAAAGAATAGATATATTAATTCAATCGATGTTCTCATTGAACGTAACCTGGTTAGTGCTGCGTGTATATGTTTTACTGTTTAACAAATGCTTCTGTTAACCAGTCTGGAGCTTTTTCTAAAGAGTCGAGAGTATCTAAGAAAACCAAAGCCCCCATTTTTCAGAGAAGGAAGGAGACTTAACACTCTTGCCACAAAAATTGTGGATAATTCATTGAAAAGATTATTTAGAAAGACCATCCAAATATCAAGGAAGTAGATCAAGCAAATATAGCAATATTGCCTGAACCCACCACAGAATCCAAAGGCTGTATCTATATTTGGTCACATTGTAACGATAACAAAAGAAGTGCAGCAGGTAACTACTTATAAAATCAAATACACAACCATGAATACTACGCATCATTGACTTACATAGGAGATTCCCAAGCTGTCAGGTCCTTTCCGCTGTTAACATCATCTAAGTAATAGATGTGTCAGCAATTCCATTGACAATCTCAATATAACATCAACTCCGAGAGGTCAAGCTTTTTTAACTCGGGGGTACCATGTTAGAAGCATTCTCAGCCCAAGCCCCATCCTGAATTAGTACATTACGACATTTAATTGGCCCAACAGAGAAAGCAAAGGTTAGTAACAATCACCTCAGCTAACCAATAACCATCCAGTCACCAAAACTAGATTCCTGATGTCAACAATTCAGAAGGTCGTTACACAACGGTGGTAGCATCACCGACCAATCTGACAGGCTGATAGGAGCAAAGGAAGCAACCACAACAAGACTCCACTTAATGTGAATACAAAATGAGTTGCAAAACGTGCAAATTTTCCTGGCAAATATATAGCTTTAACCTCATTGGACACAACTATTACAATGCACGTGACAAAAATATTAATTTTTCTATACTGCTTACACCTACTGAATCTCCATTATGGTTTAGCATGGAAAGTGGACACTTTCATAATTTTCCCGTCTCCAGGCAGCCCACTCTTCCAGCAGTGCCTATATTACAATCATACCACATGAGCAACTATATAAAGATATCAACTGGAAACCTATATACAAAGTAACAAACATGATCCAAAATGTCTAATATAAAAATCTGACGAAAATAAGTAACAACCACCCACTGGCAGAACCAAAAAAAAAAAAATCGAGTATCAACAACTATATACAAGATGAGAATTGCATAGGCTTCTAACAAATAATAATATAATTTGGCAATTCCCAGTAAGATGACCAACAGCAATTCTGACAAAGCGGAAATAACTGCGCCTCAGAATTAGTATGAGTAAATCAGGTGAACCCAAACGCCAAACCATAGCTCAAGTAAAGGAATTGATTCTATAATCTCCTGCTTTATGTACCAGCACCACTGGTTACACATTTAAAATTCTAAGATATACCAGGAATTTTAAAAATAAATCTATATCATTCCTAGTATTCATGCCCATGTATCAACTATTACAACACATTAATGAATTTTCAATAATTTGCACATATATGTAAAGATAATATTATACCAGGTAAAAATGTAGCATCTTTTTTTTCCCCCATATTCAAATATATCACTTAACAGGCAAAAGAAGAGAGAGAGCAACTAATTGGTGCCAACAGCTATTCATTGGGAACTTGATGAGACAGTATGCCTACACAGACTGCAGTACTGGTCCCCATCATGTTATGATTCATTTATCAAAAAATAGAATTAAAATTAAAATACAAGTGAAGAAAAAAGACCATGGTATGTTTTGCATTGAATTCTGAACAGAATCCCTCTCCATGTTTTGATTTGATTTCCTTTATTCAAGTACTTGAGTCAAATGAAACTACATGAGTAGGCCATAGTTCACCACATGACCAGAATGTGAACTTCTAACAATGTGCAGTCAAAAGGCACAATTAACACCATAAACAAATTTATGATACTAGTATAAATTAATTGTAACCAAACACATAACAAAGGTTTGTATTGTACCTCCAGCGAGCCAGAAGGGACAACTAATTGAAGTTCTATAAATCCCAGAAAACCTCCTCAACCTGCTTGCTTTGATACTGCAGTGACATTCGCAGACAAATGTCATAAAAAATTCTGGAACTAGTTAAATCTTGAATCTTCTCACATCATTAGTACAAAGAGTAACAATGGATAGGACAAAGCTAATACTCTGTTCATTTCCATGCCTTCTTAAGGAGGTATCAATACTATTGAGCATAAAACTATGCTTAGGAGACATGAGCAGCAAATTACATTATGAAACGTCATAGCAGCAACGGAAAACTGAACATTAAAGAACAAGCAATATTAAAGACACCTAATTACAAAATGATTCCCCTTATCAGAACCTTGAAACTGAACATTTATGATTTCGCTTTAGGCCTTTAAATCTTGCATAATGAAAGTTGAGTTTCACAACATAGACTGAAGGAAAATAGGATTGCAAAGAATAGAGCTAAATAAATGCCCTGAACCTAAATAAATGAAAGAGCATTTAGAATTATAGGCACCTTCAACTATGCTCAGTTTGACACATCAGATGCAGCATTCAGGGAGGAAGAGGGGGGGGGGATTGCAGCTCTAAATTAGAAATTTATTAGTAATTAACATATATAACTAATAAATAAAAGTTTCATATCTCCACACTTAAATAAGTGGCATCATGCCCTCTTATAATCCAAATCCTCCAATAAGCATTCCATGTAAAACAAGATTCAATGCAATCATTTTATACAATGCCATGGTTGGATCACCTAAGAGTAAGTCTGAAACCTCAATCTCAGGAACCGAATCCATTATGTGGAGCCATTAAACATTAAACCTATTCAGTATGAGCCTTTTATGAAAGCAGCAGTGCATTGAGAACCAAGCAACATTACCCCACTCTCCCCCCCCAAACCCAAAAAAAAAAAAAAAAAAAAAGTTTCACAGGTAGGTAATAATCAAATCATGCACAAAACAATATTACTACCCTAGAAAATATTCTGCAGTGGGTTGGTTAATAAAGTCATGGATCTTGAGGACAGAAATATTCCCAGGAGAAGTATTCATCTATTCCACCACACCACCATTTATGCAGGTAGTCAAAAGAACATAAACATCCTCTATGGCATCTGAACATCATGCGTATTATGGTTACTGTCAGTTTCCCTCACACACACTAAATATCAGCATATGCTACTATGCTAGCATCCACATTATAAACATTATCCCTCATGGATGTAAAGCAGAATCCTGATCCCTGGAAACATTCCATAGACATCAAATGAATAAATTACCTCTGAAGTATTATGGTTACTGTCAATTTCTTCGTCAATGGAAAGCAAAGAGCATCCCCTCCACTTCACACCAACCAACCGTCTCTTGCAAACACAATGCGATAATTAAAAAAGGATAGAACAGATAGCTGATAGAAAATCCATATTGTTCTAATTTTCAAATCCAAAGTTAAAGGGAACTGTTTACAATGTGCCAAAGAGAATATGTTACATACACAAGTTTCAGCTGAAACTTTTTTTTTTAACTAGAAAAAAGGCATCCATGCCACACCTGGCAATGCAAGCTACGTTGACCAAAGCTGGAGAACAAAGTTAACCTGCAATGACTCCGGTTGACAGGAAGAGGCAAAAAATAGTTTCCACCCAAATCACTGAATGGTGCCTGCTAAAAAAACAGCACGATTGATCTTCTGACAAATCAGTGTTTGGAACTTCATTTCAATGCAGGTCTCTCACCTCAACCATATCACTAGTTAGTGTTGTACAAAACAAAAGTATGAAGATCATGGCCACTTCAGAGATCCATTGCTCTTAGCCAAGCACACCACCAGTCCCTAAATGCCCTTGCTGCAACTCCTTTCTACGCTGCTCTTCTAAAGGATCGGGACTCTTCATTATTCTACGCGTACGCCTAGTTACAACAAGAAAGAAACAGATTAATTATACATATAGCATGATTTTAAAAAATGCAATCAGACTTCAAACAAATAGGTTATGGGGCCATGTACCTGTCTTGAGCATGTTGAGCGGGAAAAGTCGGCATAAACTCTTTGGACTTGGGTAGAGGAACTTCACGAAACCATTCATGATTAAGAGCAGCTTCAGCTGTAATCCGCTGCAAGTATCACAACAGTACTTAAATGTCAAAACGCTGGTGATAACAAGTTTAGTCAAGAGATTTGAAAGTTAATTGGTAATTTACCTTCTCAGGGTCATAAGTTAAAAGTTTGTTTAACAAGTCAAATCCAGAATCGGAAAGAACTGGCGACCCAGTGAATGATGTAGCTGGGAATTTCTTCCGCAATAGGTTATACCTGAAAGAAACATGTCTATGATTAATACAAACATTCAAAACTGTTGAAAAGGGTCACCAAAGGAGGCCAGATAGCCAGACCAGAACCACCAAAAGCTGGAAGCCTGGGAAAACAGTGACAAAAATAAGAACACCATAATCACAGTAAATGGTAGAAAATAGATTTAGATTATTAATACTTACTGATGCTTAACAAAGTTGACCTTGACCCCAGGCAGCTTGGAAAACCCAGGCCAAATTGTCTCATTTGGTGTGCCAAGAATCCTAAAAATCTGACACCATTTAAAATGCATCAGTGATAGAGTCGTGACAACAGCCTAATAGATAAGGGTAGAAGTAATCAAGCAGAACCAAAGACCACCTAGGCTAATTTACCTTGTCAAGTTGATCAAATTCAGTCTTCCCATTGAACAATGGTTCCTTTGATAGTAATTCAGCCATGATGCAACCCAGTGACCACATGTCAATTGCTGTGGAATATAGTTTTGCTCCCAACAGAAGTTCAGGTGCCCTGCCAAACAAACAGAGGAATATTTACTACAACTTTATGCCAATGATGAAATAACAGATGGATGGATGGGGAGAGAAAGATTAAGAAAAAATAATAACATATAAATGAAACAGAGACATTTAACACCAAAACACAAACCATACAGACATGACCAGTTACGCCTGACATGAATTACATGCACTTGTTTTTTAGGGGTAAAAAACACCAACAGTAGTAACAAAACTTCTGCCTCAGAGCTTTCTCCCCATGAGTACACCAAAATATTAATATATTAAATAATCGACAAATTAACCACAAAAGCAATAATTACACCATTAACAAGCTCCATCGGGAATGAATTCATTTGAGTTGAATTATCATTTTTTGGTAGGATACAATAAACATTTTGATTCCTACAAACAAATACAGAGGACAATGAATACCAAGCACTGAAGGACGTATTACATGAAGGTAAAGAAATTATAATGTAATAATACAAAATATAATAAAATATAACAAGACCAAAATCATTTTCTATGCAAAAGGAAATGCTAGTGCAGCTCACCTGTACCAAAGGGTAACCACCAAATGAGTATATGGTTTCAATGGACTCCCATATTGTCGTGCCAACCCAAAATCACAAATCTTCAAGTCACCCCGATTATTCAAAAGCAGATTTGATGTCTTCAAATCCCGATGAAGCACCCAGTTATCATGAAGATACTTAACACCCTCCAAAAGCTGGAGCATTAGGCATTTCACTTCACTCTGACTAAACGGCTGCTTCATTGTTTCCATGAGCCCTTTGAGATCATGTTCCATGTACTCCATCACCATAAAAATGCTATCGAGGCTACTCCCCACCACCACCTCTTTAACATCTACAATTGATGGGTTATGAAGAGAAAGGAGAATGTTTATTTCTCTCAGAGATGTCATTGGAAAACCTTCTTTTTCCTTCTCCATTTTTACTTTCTTCAATGCCACAATTTCCCCCGTCTTCTTATCTCTAGCTCTATATACAACTCCATAGGTGCCTTCATCTATTCTGTTTAGTCTCTCAAACTCATCAACACTTCTACAACCCTGAAGCATGTTTAAGCTTCTTTGGGGAAGGGCTGAAGGAGAGGGTTCAGGTGTCCCTTGAGAATCATCGTCATCACCAGAATCTGTATCTGACTGGCTAACACTACTATAATTTTTATTACGTTCCTCATCAATCTCCATGTAGTCATCCTTGTCTAAATTATTACCAGTGTAATCATCCCCACTCAAAGACCTAGCACGGGCAACTAGTTCATCAGATTCAGATGATTTAGCTGCAGATCTTTCAGAGCCTTCTCTCCTGAGCTCCCCAAGCTCTGGACTCAACGACTTGTTGTGTACTCCAGCCTCCAGTGACTCCGCCGGAGGCAATTTCCTTCTCCTTCTAGGCATTTGCTCATCATCTACAATTTCACCTTCATCAACCGGAGAGTTATTCCCAGCTGCCCATCTTGAAGATGAAATGTTCCGGGTCGGAACATAATCATCATCTTCTATTTGCTCTGCTTCCAGATCATTACCCCACCGCTGCTTTGGCGACCCAGGAGACAATTCTACTGGAGACTCAGACAAAGCACGCCCCCCTGATCCAGGTGCCAAAGGAGGTTCAAATGACGATGAAGATCGCTCCACACTCTCATCTTTAGTACTCTTAACAGGAGAAATTTGTACACCACCATCTGGAACAACATTAGGTGACTGACGGTATGCCTTAGGCAATGGCGGGGGAGGAGGAAGGGCTGCTGCCACTGTCGTGGACGCCCTAATTCTTGACAAATTATTGACCTCCTTCTCATCTCTATCCCAAATTATAGGTGAAAACTTCCTCTTCCTCTGCGGAGGTGGAGACTGACCCCCATTCTCCATCAGTTTCGAAACATTGGCATCCTTAACCTGCGATTCGGATTCAATAGCATCATCAGACTCACTTGACAACTCACCTGGTTCCCTATCAACAGTCCTAGCCGCAAGCCCACATCGCCTGGGCCCACCAATACCACCACCACCACCACCACCACCACCACTACTGCCCGAGTCACTCTTACTCGAAGCTGATCGATACCCACCATTCACCACTTTCCTCTCCTTAATATCCTTCTGCCTAACCCTACCCTTGTCTCTTATATCCCCCCGACCTCGACCCCTTTCATATTCACGACTACCATTACTATTCCTAACCCGATCATAATCTTCCTTGCCATTAGCAAAATCCCTCCTCGACAAATCAAAGTTGGACTCGCGGTCCCTGAACTCATTCTCGCGATAACCCCCATGCCTCCCAGCCGCCATATAGTTTTTTCTTTTTTTGTATATATATAAATCTCAAAATCTAAATCCAAACAATTTTTTTAATTTTTTTTTCAAAACAATAAACCCTGACCCCAATTCAATTTTCTATAAAAACTGTAACCCAAAATCAGAAAATCAAACACACAAAATTCCCCTGACCCTTTTTTCAAAAAAAAAAAAAAAAGCACAAAAAGAAATTACAAAGGCGAAACCCTAAATCGAAACAAAGCGAGATCCAAAAAACAATAGGAGGAAAACAAAAACGATACAATTAAATCAGTGAAAGAAAAAGGAAATACTTGCAGACCTTGGATGTATTCGTGCTATTCAGCTCGAAATTCACTCGGATTACAGAAGTAGGGTTGAGAATCAAAACCCTAGAAATCGAGGAGCGAAACCCTAAAAAATAAGGGAAAATCGTCAGTCTACCATGCGAGAAGACAAGGAGGGTTTTGTAGCCAGAGATTGAGATTTTCAGCTAAGCGACGAGAGAGAGAGAGAGAGGCGGCGAGTGGTGGTGGGTTGTTAGAGAGAGAAAGCCCTAAATCGAGAAAAAGCAAGTTAAGGGTAAAGGTAAACGGAGAGAGAAAGAGTGTCTGAGTGTGGTTATGGGCTTTGGGTTCTCGATAGGGTGGGTGGCTCTCGATTTTTATTTCTATTTTTTATTTTAATAATAATAATATATATATATATATTCAAATATCTTTGATGGGGACTTGTTGGAGTTGTGGAGCGTGGCAATTGGGTATGGTTTTTGGGGGTTTGCCCCCGAATATGATTGGGCTCTTTGGGTGTTTTCCAACTATCATTGGGCTTCCACTCACCACCGACCTTAACCCCCTCATCAATCATCATGCTACGTGGCTTTACCTAATTTACGTTTACCCCTTCTACTTTTTCTTTTTTGGAGGGAATACCCATTTGGCCCCTTCCCCTAATTCATTCATTGATGTCTCTTCTCTTTTCCTTGTGCATCCATTACAATTTGCTTTTTCTTTATTAAAAATGGAACATTTTAGATTTAAAAAATCATGATTAGGGATCGTGGCGATGATCGACAACTACCGGCCATCAGTGGCGATGGATGTTAATGGAGGGTTGTGGCTGGGTGGGAGATAGTGGAGGGTGAAGGTTCGATTGATAAGTTTTTGGTGAGATATAATAATAGTTTACAAAAAATGAAAAAGTAAACTAGTTTTCACCGTAAGTGACTTTATTTTACGGTTAACCATAAAATAATTTTTAGTTGACCAACATTTTCCATCACCCTAAAAACCCAAAAAAAAAAAAAAAATCTAGAAATCAAATTCTGTCAAACCAAACATAGTTAATTAGAAAAAATTGCATTGGCCAACTCTTGACTAAGATTTTTTTTATTATTACACTCGCCTTGACTTTGATTTAGTATAAGAAACTCACCTCCATGGATGATTGAAAAAGGACACTACAAATTCTGAAAAAATAAAATTAAAAATTAAAAAAAATCGTAATTTCTCATTTGAGGGACGTGGATAATAGTTTAAGTGGAGAGTAAAATACAAGATTCAATATTTTTTAAACCTATTTTCAATTCTCCAGGAGTGATTAGTGTAAATAGTTTACATGGGTTGAGTGTAATACCAAAAAAACTCAGGGGAGCCCAATGCAATTTTGAATTTTCCCTTTTCTAATTACACTAACAAAACAAAAAGCTGCCCCCAAAATTTTGTAAAAATGACAATTCACCTTAAGTTTTATGATAAACACAATACATGCAATAAAATTTTAAATTTGTCCTTGAGTTGGCTAATTTTTCAATGAATCACCTAAAACAGATCATTTAATGGCAAAATAGGGATTTCACTTACATGTCAAAGTAGGGATTTCATTTTGGCCTCCCATACTCGATAAGTCTATTTTAAACATAATTTTCATTTAAATAGAATACAATCCATAAATATATATGTCAAAAATTACAATAATTAAACATTTAATATCTTTGAAATGAACACATATGTATTTTAACAATTACCTCAGCAAATAAAAGAGAAAAAATTCTAATTTTCATCCCAACACATCTAGGGCTTACTTGTACCGCAACAGTAGAAAAATTGAAAGGTCATAAGTTTTTATTGATTTATTGCACCACCAAGTTCCCCACACAGTTGCAGAACATTTTGCTCTCTCTCTCTCTCTCTCTCTCTCTCTCTCTCTCTCTCTCTCTCTCTCTCTCTACATTGGCGTTTGACTTCTTTTTTCTTTTTAGTTTTTTCCTTTTCTCATTCTTGCTGCAGTCTTGTGTTTACAATATAAAAAGTTAAAAGTTCTGTGTGACTAGACTAGACAAGAAAGAGTGAAATACAAGCTTGAAGCTTCCGTAATCCCCTTACTCCTATGCAGTGCTCCTGTCTTACTTTGTTTTTCATTTGCTTTGTTTTGATTTTTTTACTTTACTTTTCATTTACTTTCTTTTTTATTTTCCTTATAATATATTATTTGTTATTATAATAATCAATATATTATATTGTATGGCATTATAATTTATAAATGTACTTTATTAGTTTGATTAAAATATATATTACTATATTAACATGTATTTAGTTGTTGTTTATATCAGATATTGAGTTATGAAGTATTGTACATTACTATTTTAGATTTCATACACACACACAAAAAAAAAAAATTATATATAGCCCCCTCAAAGGTAAATTCCTGGCTCCACCACTGAGTGTTCAACCCTTTCACTTTCTGTTTGCATTTCAATCCAATAGTTGGTGGCAAGAGAAACAAGCCATGTTCCAAAACAACATCAACCTTTATTTGAAGGACATGCCTTGATCCTTTAATTAAATCATTGATATTGACAAGAAAATCGAAAAGAACACTTGTCTACTTTCCTCCTAATGTTATTAAATATCATTAATACCATGTCCATACTCTGCACAAATAATAAGAAATATATACATACTGGGCTTTTTTTTAATAATCTAATTAAAATTAAACAATAAAATAGATTGTAAAAGTAAAAGAGCAAAAATTATTTTCAATTACATGACAAAAACACAATGTGTAAGACTAAGTTTTTATCCAAAAGTCAAAAATTAACAAAATATTAAAATTATTTCAAATAAATAGCAAAATTTCTATTAAATTTGTTGAATTTTATAGTTAGCCTTAATAGTAATGGTTTACTATTTTAAAGTTATCGAGAACTTTAGATTTAAATTAAACTATGTTAATGATTTTAATGTACCTATTGTAATGCCACATGACAAAAGCAAGTTATACGATGTATAATGTATGACATTTACATTGAACCACTTTAACAGAACTACATTATATGGACACACTTTTTATAATTAATCTTCTTTTTAAATTGCTAGGAATGTATGGTAATAAACTTTTAATCAAAATAATAATTTTAAACTTTTTAAAACTTTGACCATAAATTTCCACTTAGTCCATAATATTAATAATTTGAATATAATTATGGCAATTTACATGATAAAAGCATGTGTTGTATGACATACAACACTTATGTTAAACTATTTGGCACAGCCACAACATGTGAAACTCAACTTTTATGATAAACTCTCCAATTTTTTAGAAACATTTGTTGACAGGAACATTTGGCAATTTTTATATATAATTTTGATGTAAATTATAGAAATTTAAATTTCATTAAATGTAAATTATGTTAATAATTCTAATGTGCTTAGTATGCCACATCACACAAGTACGTGATACAACATGTTACACTTAGATTAAATCACTTGGCTCAATAATGATATAACACAACTTTCATTATATAGTATATATGATTTATTACAAATTGTAGATCATGTGTAACATGAAATATATTTATTAAAAACTATAAAATAAAAAATAGTGATTTTATTTATCAAACAATGCACTCCAAATTATAGACAATCATTTATTTATAAACCACTAAAAACTTGTTAATGTTATGGCATTGAAAAAAATCACTCTTACGCACTTTTATCTACTAGGATGTACTCAAGGGCGTTTTCTTACAAATTCTATAATTTATAGACAAATAATTAAGTTTAAAGTAGCTGATTACATCATTTTTTTTATAAGATTAAGTCATCCCATCAAATAATAATTAATTTCATTAAAAGTATTTTCACCTTTATTGCTCTTTCTCTGTATCAGGTATGTATAGATATGAGTTAAAGTTGTGGGTTCCAGTTAGCTCAACTGGTAAAGTCTCTGATGGTTGTATAAGAGATCTGGGGTTCAATCTCCGCCTACACCAAAAACTGATTGGTGTCTTGGTCTGATAATAAAGAGCTATTATCAGGAGCGGACGTCATAAATTGAAACTTTCTAAAAAAAAAAAAGATATGAGTTAAAGTTAAACATTGTATAATTCTTATATTAAATATTACATATTGTATAATTCTTATATTAAATATTACGTCTACTATTTGCTTTTAGTTTAGCCTATCCTAGTAAACATATAGTTAGTTTTCATTTTCTCATCACACTCTTCATGTTTAATTTTCAAAATATTTAATTTTTTTTTTTTTGAAAATATATTATAGAAAAAAAAATTTGTGAATTTTATAGTAAATAACATGAAAATTGATATGTATGTTAACCACAAAAATAAAGTATAATCTAATAGTAGTATTTTATTACATTAGTCAATTAAAAATTTATTAACTTATTTTATGCAATATAACATTACTTATGTAAATTAAAAAGTACAGTAATTTTCAATACCAAATTCATAACATAAAAAACAACATAAAAATAAATATCAAATAATATATACACAAGGCACTAAATTTTTTTACATTAAAATATTTGTAATAAGAAGAAAAAAAAAACAAGGGTTTTATTAATATATGCTCTTAAGTATATATTAATAAAATAAACAAGGATTTGGATCAAGTGATTCCTTGCTCCCAGGTCTTATTGACGATGTCGCGTTGAATTGCCTTGCTCGGGTGAATAGATAGTAGAGAGTGGAGAGTAAAGGTTTGGTTGATAAGTTTTGGATGAGATATAAAAATGGTTTACAAAAACTGATGGCGTAAACTAGTTTTCACCATAAGTGCCTTTATTTTACGGTTAACCATAAAATAATTTTCAATAGACCAACATTTTCCATCGCCCTAAATACCTATAAATGCAAAAAATATTTTCTGGAAATCAATTTCTATTAAACCAAACATAATTAATTAGAAAAAATTGCATTGGCCTAATCTATCTAAGATTTATTATTATTATTATTATTACACTCGTCTTGGCTCTGATTTAGTATAAGAAACTCACCTCCCTAGACGATTTAAAAAAGACACTAAAAATCATGAAAACATTAAAATTAAAATTAAAAAAATTTGTAATTTTTCATTTGAGGGATATGTATAGTAGTTTAAGTGAAGAGTAAAATACAAGATTCAATATTTTTTTAACCTATTTTCAATTATCCAAGAGTGATTAGTGTAAATAGTTTACATGGATTAAGTGTAATAACGAAAAAACTCAGGGGAGCTCAATGCAATTTTGAATTTTCCCTTTTCTAATTACACTAACAAAACAAAAGCTGCCCAAAAATTTTGTTAAAATGGCAATTCACCTTATGTTTTATGATAAACACAATACATGCAATAAAATTTTAAAATTTTCCTTGAGTTAGCTGATTTTAGGGAATCGCCTAAAACAAATCATTCAATGGCAAAATAGGGATTTCACTTACATGTCAACGTCACATTAGAAATAATATCACTTATTGATAAGAATAGAGATCAAGTCAATGAAAATATATAGTATATTTCTTATTTGTCATAAGGGAGCCATTGCCATTCCTGCACAGATTTGGAGGTCATTGTCTTTTTCTTGTAATACATATATAGAGAGAGAGACTCAAATTAAAATTTTAAATTAAAATTTCAATTTTGCGTCATGTGTGCTAAATTATTTATTCTTAAAAAGTTTTATTCTTTAATTTTAGAATCAAATATGAGACTACGGCTGTGTTTGTTTCGTGTAAAATGTTTTCCGGAAAATACATATTTTCCGGAAATGCTATTTTCCGGAAAAGGAAAATATTTTTAAGTGTTTGGTTGAATTATGAAAATTGTTGTGGAAAATTGAGTTCATGTGTTTGGTTCTATTAGGAAAATGTTATTTTCCTACCATTTTTTCATTCCGGCGAAAACAACGCAACAACAACAAGAAGATTCCGGCGACAACAACAACAATCAAACTTTAAACAAACAAAAGTCTGGGTTTGGGTCGAACACTTTGGGTTCGTGGGTCGCCGGCAGAGGCGAGCTCGAGCGGAGGCGAGATCGCGGGCAGAGGCGAGCTCGAGCGGAGGCGAGATCAAGCGAAGGCGACGTGGTGCTTGGTGTGGATCGGAGCTCGGATCAAAGGCGATCGAAGGCGACGAGCTCGAGCGAAGGCGACGCGGTGCTTGGTGTGGATCGGAGCTCGGATCAAAGGCGATTGCCGGAGAGTAGATCGGAGCTTGGAGCTTGGAGCTCGTCGGTGTGTGGATCGCTGATGTCAGCTTGGAGCTTGGAGAGCAGTTGGTCTCTTCGCGTGTGAGAGATGAGAGAGCTGTTTTCCGGAATTTGTTTAAAGTGAAAATGAGAACTGAATTCATTTTCCACCTTCAAGCCCCTATTTTACGGTCAAAGGGGAAATGCATTTCAGTTGACCGAATTTTACAAACCAACCAAACACACTAATTTTCCGGAAATGCTTTTCCGGAAGTGGTTTGAAGCCAAACCAAACGCAGCCTACATCATAAATAATAGGTGAAATTAATAGAAACTCAAATTAAAATTTTAAATTAGAATTTTAATTTTGCGTCATGTGTCCTAAATTATTTATTCTTAAAAAGTTTTATTGCTTAATTTTAGAATTAAATATGAGACAACATCATAAATATTCATCAAAGTGAGTTATTAAATAAAAAAACTAAAGAGTCTAGAATAAATGAATCATTAAAAAAAAAAAAAGTGCTTCACAATAATTTAAAAAAAAAAATATGGACAATTTACATTTTATAATTAATAATATCCTTACAAAAAAAGAGTTAACAAAATATAAAAATGACTATCAATAGTATTTAAATTATATATATATATATATATATAAATTATTATACATCTTACTATATATCTTTAAGTGTATCCATGCATATACATAAGGTTATAAGCTAGTTAGCATGTAACTTATGCAAATGCATGGATGCATTTAAAATTAAACATAATTTTTATTATAAAAATATATATAATTAGTCAAATTATATATATAAAAAAAATAGTATGTAACACGTGCATATATATTGATATATTTAAAATTAAACACAATTTCTATCATAAAAATATAAATAATTAGTCTTTTTTTTTAAGTAAACATAATTAGTCATATATTAAAATTCTTACCCAAATTTAAAACTACTTATGATCTTTTTTTTTTTTTTAATAAGATAGAATGTGTGGTGATCATTTAAAATTAAACATAATTTTATTATAAAAATATATATAATTAGTAAAATTATTTTAAAAAAAATAGCATGTAACATGTGCATATGTATTGATACATTTAAAATTAAACACAATTCCTATCATAAAAATATAAATAATTAGTCAAAAAAATGTTTAAGTAAATGTAATTAATCATATATTAAAATTCTTACCCAAATTTAATACTACTTATGATCATTTTTTTCTAATTTTTAATAAAATAGAATGTGTAGTGATCATTTAAAATTAAACATAATCTTTATTATAAAAAAATATATAATTAGTCATATTATTAAAAAAAATAGCATGTAACACGTGTATATGTATTGATACATTTAAACTTAAACACAATTTCTATCATACAAATATAAATAATTATTCAAAAAAAATTTTAAGTAAATGTAATTAGTCATATATTAAAATTCTTACTCAAATTTAATACTACTTGTGGGGCCTAATAATCTAGCAACCTCGGCCCACCTTATATCCGGCCCAAGGCCCATGCCGAGGATAAAGAAACGTCCGAGGAGGAACGCATATAGCCTAAGCTGCCAGGAAACATTGCCGAGGACGATGTTGTCCTCGGACAGCTGAGACCATCGAAAGGGGAAGTAACGAGCCACCAGGAGCAACCTTCTTGAGCATCCAATGAGAAAGAGCAAGTACAATGTGTCAGCAATGAAGGCATGGTGGAGGAGCAAGTCAAGGATGAACTGTCACCTGCACATTAAATGCTCACAACTAACGTCCTGACCGCATTAATGAGGAGAGGACCGCTGAATAGTGCTGCATTGGTTGCTGTAACCCACAGGAAGAATGGGAAGGCGGCTGATGGGACAAGCACTCAAGTAGCGGCCTGGTTGATCAACAAATGTAGGGTTAGGATCAACTGAAAGGGGGGTATATAATGTAAGGAGTCCCTCTGGAAATGGGGACGGAAAATCTGAACTATAGAATACTGTAGCAACCTGTATTCTCCCAGAAATCCTGGTAACCAATCACTAAAGAAGTAATAAGAACTGCAAGCTCCCGAGAGTAAGGCCAAGGAACACCATTGCGCATTTTAACCCACGTTCATGCTATTCAATCCACATGCAACCATGTCTGGCTGTTGCATCCCTCACTAGGGCCTAGTTCTTGAACCTGCTCTCTACAAATTTATTGTACTGGGCTAGCTGGGCTTGAGTCCACTCTCTCAATAGTAGAAGTGCTCAAACCCAGTCCCTACAATTGGCGCCGTCTGTGGGAAGAACTTGTGCGTTAGTAAGGGCAACGATCAAGCATGGTGGGATCAGGTCCTCATCAAGCAAGTCCCCATCAACCTGAACCGGTCAAGCCCCAGCACCAGGGTAACTTCGCCAACCCTGAGCGCGATCGAAACGAAGAGAATGGAAGGTTCCGAGAGGGAAGTGTACACGCCACCCAAACCAGCAGCAGCTACTCGTGTGGAGACAACCATGTGCCACAGAGACAAAACAACAATCGGGTCATACAGCCAAAGAAGGGTGGAAGCCACATGACCCAAGGGAAGAACGATGGGCAGGCCATGCAGCGGGAGATAGATGACCTGAAGAGGAGGCTACGCTATGCACAACGAAGGCGATCTTGACCTAGCCTTGACCTGCCTTCTGACGATAAGAGCGATGATGACTATAGGCAAAGATCGAGAACTCTTCCGAGCGAGACCTTCTCTCATGAAGAAGAGCACTACCGGAAGCGCAAGCGTAGAAGCCCATCCCCTAGGGGCTTGGGGTACGATGCTATGAGCAGAGCACTAGATCAACTGTCCAAATCGCCCTTCACACATCATATAGAAGGGGCTGCACTTCCTCGGCGGTTCCAGCAGCCAATCTTCTCCATCTATAGCGGCAAAACGGACCCCGTGGAGCATGTGAGACAGTTCAACCAGAGGATGGCTGTTCATTCTAAGAACGAGGCGTTGATGTGCAAGGTTTTCCCCTCCAGCTTGGGCCCAGTGGCGATGAGGTGGTTCAATGGCTTGAGGACGGATTCCATAAGTTTGTTCAGTCAGCTAACCCAGACCTTTGGTTCTCGCTTCGTTACAAACAGCATAGAGCCTCGGCCCTTGAGCGCGTTACTATCTCTGACCATGCATGATAGAGAGACTCTAAAGGCTTACTCGGGTCGATATTGGGGGGTGTACAATGAACTGGAGGGCATCGACGACGTCGCCATCAGCACCTTCAAAAACGGTCTCCCAACTGGACATGGCCTGAGGAAGTCCCTGACAGGTAAGCCTGCCACTAACATGCGCTAGTTGATGGATCGGATTGACAAGTACAAACGGGTGGAGGAAGACCAGCTGCAAGGCAGAGGAAAAGAGAAGGCCATCCCTCAGAAGAGGAGGGATTCTAGGCCAAACCAATACAACAGCACCCACACGAGAAGGGACTTTGCGGGGCAATCTGGAGCAGCCGACACACAGGTTGTCCACGCCACATTCCGAGAACCAGTGCACAGAGTGCTGGAGAGAATCTAGAACGAGCCATACTTCAGATGGCCAGATAAGATGGCGGGAGAATCCACGAAGCGCAACCAGAACCTTTATTGCCATTACCATAGGGACCACAGACATACCACGGAGAACTGCGGGAATCTCCGGAGCTATCTAGACTAGCTGGTCCGAGAGGGAAGGCTGAAGCACCTTTTGCATCACCCTAGCGACCATCAAGGTTGGACCCATCAGGAGCCCTAGAGAGATAACGCCCTAAGGGCACCCGTAGGGATGATCAATGTAATCTTGGCTGCACTAGGAAGAACAGTCACACGCCCTTCACGAGTGTTGTCTGTAGCCCAGCCGCCTGCCAAAGAGTCCCAGTCAAAGCCAAAAAGGGCCAGGAGAAACTCTCACCTGACTTTGAGCTTCTCAGAGGAAGACAAGATTGGGACCACCCAGCCCCATGATGACTCTCTGGTGGTCACACTCAAAATTGAGGACTACGATGTGAGAAAAGTGATGGTGGATGGTAGCAGCGCGGCCAAGGTCATATACCCAAACCTCTACAAGGGGCTGGGGCTAAAGCTGGAGGACTTGACGCCCTATAGCTCTCCTTTGATGAGCTTCGATGGGAAACTCGTCATCCCAAAGGGCATGGTCAGGCTGCCCATCCAGACCGGCCCAAAAGTGGTGGAGGTGAATTTTATAGTGGTGGACACCTACTCCTCCTACATGGCCATTGTAGGAAGGCCCTGGCTCCACACCTTGGGGGGCGTTGCCTCTTCCTTGCACCAGAAGGTGAAATTCCCATCAGGGGATCAGGTTCTAGAGATCCATGGTTGTTAGCCGACAGCAAGGCAATGCATGGTGGCTGCTATATCACATCGGCTCGATGCACAACCCTCGGCTACTGCTGAGGAAGACTTATAGCAATCAAAGACTCCAGTGGCGCCTCCTGATGCAGTTGCCGAGGAAGCAAAATGTGAGGACCTAGATGAAAAACCTGTACCTCGTCCGTGTAATGTAAATAACCTGAGGAGGTATTATTATTAATGAAAGCATCATTTTTCTTGTGATTTGAATTTTAGTTCTATTATGATTATATATCTTATGTTTCGGCGGCCACCTAAGGTACTAGACTGAACCACTTCAAGAAAAACCTGGGTACTAGACTGAACCAAGGTCTTGCATGATCCTCGAACTCAAACCTATAGGAAAACTAACCACTTCAAGACAAACCTGGGTACTAGACTGAACCAAGGTCTTGCATGGTCCACGGACTCAAACCTATAGGGAAACTAGCTACTTACAGGGGGATCTAAGTGTTAGACAGAACCAAGGTCTTGTACGGTCCTCGGACTTAAACCTATGTGAAACTAGTTACTTACAGGAGAATCTAAGTGTTAGACGGAACCAAGGTCTTGCATTGTCCTCGGACTCAAACCTCCGATGAAACTCGCCGCCCTCGGCAAAGGCATAGATAAACACAAGCCCACGAGCATCGCTCAAGGCATTCTAAAGCGCATTGAACCTAACCCCTTAGCATAGTCAGCACCTAATGGCTTTCCTAGGTATTTTTTACTGCTTACAGTACCTAGTTCATGTGACGTAGAACCAATATTATGAAGCTAATAGTTAAAGCCCAGGTTATGTCAGTAGTAAAACTCATCACAATCACAATTGACGCATAAAGTAAAAAGAGATGATTCATACATTCAACTTAGAAGTAGCAGTACAGCGCTTAAAAAAAGGAAAAAAAAAAAAGAAGCAACAACAGCAAAAGCAGAAAACAAAAGGTAAAGGCTAGCTAAGGCAGCCTAGTTCTTCAACTTGAGCTTTACTCCCCCTTGGGAGGCTGTCCAGAGGTGTCCTCGGGGTCCTTAGAGCTTTGACCAAGGGGAACCGCCTGCAGAGGCATCACCATGAGAGCTGTCTCCTTGGCTGGAGGGGCAACTCTAGGAAGGTCTCCCTCAGTAAGAAGAGCCTGAGAGCCAACGGCAGAGACCTGAAGGCCAACAGAGGACTTCACCACATCTGGGGGCGCTTCCAAGCTACTGGTTTCCCCTTCCTCTGGCACCTTCTGATGCTCGGCATCCTCGGCAGACCTATCGGTGGAAGTGGGATCCTTGGCAGCATCGGCCCGGTCCCCGTCTCCCGCTTCGGGCGCGAAGTCGGCTTCAGAAATGGCGAAGTCAGCCTTTTGGATAATAGGAGGGTAGTACACTTTCTCGGCCCTCCTAAGGTCAGACGAGGCCTCGACCCCCGCTTGGTTGAGGGCCTCTTCCCAACTTTGGGAGCAGTACCGCCTGCATACTTCAGGGACTTGAGCCTTAAGGGCAGCCTCAGTCTTAGCCACTCCTTCAACAAAGGCCCCTTCCTCAGCTTGCTCTTTAGAGCCTTCGGCCTCTGTCCGCGCAAACTCAGCCTCGGCTTTAGCTCTTAAAGCCTCGTCCCTGGCTTGCTTGGCAATGCCTCTGACTCCCACCACCTCGGCCAACTGCTACTTTAAGTCAGCAATGTGTTCCTTAGCAATCTGCAGTTGGCCCTCAGTGTCTTAAAGGTGCCTCGTCTGGTCGGCGGCTTGCTTTTGAGCGCCAGGCAAGTCTGACACCGCACTATCTCTGGCCTTTGTTGCCTCCTTTAGAGCCTCCCTCGCCTTTTTGAGGTCGCCCTCAGATTTGCTAAGGATCCGCATGGCATCCAGGCGGTTGTCACGCTCCTGCTCCAGGGCCCTGCTCTGTTTATTGGCCTTCTCTTCCAGCCTATAAGTAGCCTGGACAGCCTACAAATTGAAACAAACGAACGATAAGTATGGGGACCAAGGGGTAAAATCAGCATACTCTCTAGCGGCAGATGGCTTACCATGCCCAAGTACCTCTTCATGCTGAGGATGACCTCCTGCCTCTTCAGGCCCTCCAGTTAAGCCATATCGGTAGGAAGCAGCAGAGATCTCTCCAGCGCATCAGCCACATATGCGCCTTCATCGCCCCTGAAGTCCCTGAGGGAGGCGCTATCCATCAAGGGCTCCCCGTGGAGCATTGGGGCAGGAAGCCATGCTTGGGCCTCGGACTGTACAACCACCTCTCCCCTTTGGCCCTGGTGCCCAGTTTTCTGCTGCTTAAGAGGGCACCGAGCCTCATCCTCCTCGGGGGAAGAACGAGTCCTCTCAGCTCCCATAGGCCCGTTGCCCTTAGGGTCCTTCTTGCGCTTAAGATCAGCAAGCTCGGGCCTCGGTGGCAAGCTCGGCTAAGGTGGAGGAGGAGGAAGCTTAAACTGGGAAAAAGACGACCTAGTCCGAATAGACTGAGACTTTGACGGTGAGGGATAAAGCTTGGGTTGGGACTTCCTCGGCTCCTCCCTCCCTGGCTGACCCTCAAGTAGGTCAAGTAGGCTAGATTGGGGTTGCCTCTTGAAACCCATCTCGGCTTGGGGAGTGGTCCTCGCAGAGAAAAGGTCTGCCTTGGTCAAATTAGGGTCGCCCAAGTCACCCGAGGGATCCTCGGACGGGTGGACTTGATCAAACGCCCCAAATTCGTCCTCGGATGAACCCGAATCAGCGAATCCTTCTTCTCCTCCTAGCTCTTCTCCCTCGACTTCTGCAGCTCGAGTGGAAATAGAGGGTCCTGCCAACGAAGCACCTTCAGGAAACGAAAACCTTTACTCCACTACAGTTATCTCGCGGAGCCGTGGATCACCGGCTTTGATCACGTGCTTCGGAGTCGGAAACGACTTCTAGGTCGGATCGTAACCGAGGATCTTGTGGGCGGCTCTAACTTGGTTATCGGCCTCGTTCAGAAAGATCTCCGCCCTGAGAACAGCTTCCAAGTCCTCCTTGTTGACCAAGTTAAAATGACGCTCGAAGGCGTGTGGATCTGCAAAAAGAAAAACAAACTCCTGTCACCGACCGAACAAAGCAAATCAACAAAAAAAAACTAGACCCTCTCATACTTTGAGTACCCCACCTGATGTTCCCTCCTCCATTGGACAGTGAATGCCATCGTGCCATTCCCCGGAAACGAGGAGAAAGTCTTTATTCAGACCCTTGTTGTACTCGGGAAGACACTGAATAAGCCGGACCTTATCGTCCTGCGTCTTCATGTAGTAAGACTTACCCTTTAGCTGTTAAAGGTTGTAGCACCAATTTACATCATGATGGGTCAACCTCAACCCTATCCTCTCATTTAAGGCGTCCACACAACCTATGATCTTGAACACGTTGATGGCGCACTGAGTCGGGGCCAACCTAAAGTATCTAAGGTAGCCCCTCGTTACCGGCCCCATAGGGATCCTTATACCGCCTTCAAGAAAGGCGATCATGGGAATGACGACCTCCCCCTCCTTCCTCCGAATATGCCATTCCCCTTCTGCACAGTACCTCAAGCCCACGTTACGGGGTATCTTATAATCGGCGATGAATTTCTCCATCGCCTCCTCAGACTCAACTAATTTCTTAAATCTACCCATCCCCAACAACGACTAAAAGACTCGAGAAAGAGCAAGGGAAAGAAAGGAGTCAGAGAAGAAGTTTGAGCTAGAGAGAAGAAGACTTACAGAAATGAAAAAAAGCTCCTCGGAAAGGCTTTTTGTGCTGAAAAAGGCGTGGGTGTAGTTGGAGATTTGACCGAATTCAGTGAACGCGCGCGAGAACTCTTGAATACCAAAGTGAAAAGCCAATCGGTTCGAATGGGCATTTATATCCCCAACTAAAGGTAACCACACGAGTTTCTGTGCCCATAAAGCTAAAGAAAGCCCAACCGTTGGATTAGTATCACACCGTTGAACGTGGGGAGCACAGAGCCGTCAAAACTTAATGAAGGCATGCCTCGCGTGCTGAAGTGCCAGGAACGTACCTTGGACAGATGAAAAGACTCGAGCGCTGATGGAAGACAAGACGTGACAAGCCATAACAAGGGCCCTAAGATATTGAAATCCTCCTCCCCGTCCGAAGAGTCGGACAACAGGATTTCGAGGGGCTATTGTGGGGCCTAATAATTTGGCAACCCCGGCCCACCTTATATCTGACCCAAGGCCCATGCCGAGGAGAAAGAAACGTCCGAGGAGGAACGCATATAGCCCAAGCTGCCAGGAAACATTGTCGAGGACGATGTTGTCCTCGAACAGCCGAGACCATCAAAAGGGGAAGTAACGAGCCACTAGGAGCAGCCTTCTTGAGCATTCAATGAGAAAGAGCAAGTACAACGTGTCAGCAATGGAGGCATGGTGGAGGAGCAAGTCAAGAATGAATTGTCACCTCCACATTAAATGCCCACAACTAACGTCCTGGCCGCATTAATGAGGAGAGGACCCCTGAATAGTGCTGCCTTGGTTGCTGCAACCCACAAGAAGAATGGGAAGGCGGCTGATGGGATAAGCCCTCAAGTAGCAGCCTGGTTGATCAACAAATGTAGGGCTAGGATCAACTGAGAGGGGGGTATATAATGTAAGGAGTCCCTCTGGAAAGGGGGACGGAAAATCTGAACTATAGAATACTGTAGCAACCTGTATTCTTCCAGAAATCCTCGTAACCAATCGCTAAAGAAGTAATAAGAACTGCAAGCTCCCGAGAGTAAGGACGAGCAGCACCATTGTGCATTTTAACCCACGTTCATGCTATTCAATCCACATGCAACCATGCCTAACCGTTGCATCCCTCACTAGGGCCTAGTTCTTAAACCCGCTCTCTACAAATTCATTATACTGGGCTAGCTAAGCTTGAGTCCACTCTCTCAACAGTAGAAGTGCTCAAACCTGATCCCTACACTACTTATGATCATTTTTTTTTCTAATTTTTAATAAGATAGAATGTGTGGTAATCTTTGTTGTGTGATGAGTTGTATTGAGTATATGTGATTAGGTTATATATATATATATATATATATATAATTCATTAATATTAGATTCTTAGTATTTTGCACTCACTAACTCACTTGGCACAAAGATTAAAAAACTTAAGTGGATAATTATGGCGTGATCTCTACATAAATTTAAACACTTGGCTCAAAATTGGATTTTTTTTTTTTTTTTTTTTTTTGAGAAACAAAACATTTGGACCATTTCTAATTAGATACATTGCACAAAATTGGATTCTAATTTCAAATACTAATTGAATTTTCTCTAAACTTTACCTATTAATATAAACTAGTATGTAACTCATGCTTACGCATGAGAATGAAGAATCGTAGTGGTGCTATTGATATTAGTTTAGGTTATTAAACATATTGGATGTAGTTTGACCAATTCATTTGGAGGTACTAAAATAGTTTTTGTTGCAATTTTCATGATATTGGTTACACTAAGTTTCTCATTACGTTGCTATTACATATATAATTTTGAAAATCACTATCAGATCTATATATACAATATCAATTCACAATTATTATCTTAGAAAGTCTACTAAATACAATACAAAATAAAATAATAAATTGGTCAAATAATATCTCTTAAATTGAATGGAGATAAGTGTACGGGATCGTTCAGCTCAATCACAGTTTGTTATGTTCAATATCTTCGTATACAAATATCTGAATAGAAACTGTATAAAAAATATATTCATTAGTTCAGAGCTAGAAAATATAATAATAAAATTTTAAACAATTTAATTTGTATGGAAAGCTAACAAAAGCAAAATCCAATTTTGATTCTAATTGAATTTTCTATAAAATATGGTTTAATATTTATGTATATAACCTAGTTAGTAATAAACCGTACATAGTCATGGTATATTAGATAAATGACTTATAAATTTGAATTGTTTTTAATTATATGATTAAGTATTTTATGGTTTATTTATATTGGACTCCTCTTTTTTTATACTAAATTAACTCATTTGGCACAAAAATTAAAAAAAACTTAAATTAGATGGGACACGTGGCGCAAGATTAAACTCTAATTTTTTTTTTTTTTTTTAGAATGAACTTATGTAATTTTATTAACGTAAATGACCTACATCCAAATATAAAAATGAAACAATATGAGATGGAACATTCTCCATCCATACTTGAAAATCTGGTATGCGTATAGCATGTTTCGTCAGATTATGTGCTACACTATTGCCATTTCTTTTGACGTGAGAATACAATAATATTCTAAACTTAGTTCCATACACTTTCACCTCCTCTACCAGCAGACCCTATAGAGATAGATTCTGCTCTTGTAACTTCAACGCCTAAATCAAGCCCAAAGCATCACCTTCAAGCACAACGCTTTGGAATCCCAGCTTGTGTGCAAATGTCAAAGCCTTCAGTGCAGCCAAGGCTTCTATCTCTTCTGCCTTATATGCTTGACCAATTTTTTATGCACAAGAGGCTAAAACAGCACCATTGGAGTCCCTTATCACAACTCCTACACCTGACAGCCTTAAGTCATCGAAAATTGCTCCATCAAAGTTTACTTTCACAAATCCTGCTTGCAGAGCTCTCCATCTATTTCCCCCACTGCTGTTACTCCCCACCTGCACCTTTGAACCTTGTATATCAGCTCAGTATTGCTCCAACTTTGCCGGTGTCTGTGCAGCAACCTGATGAAGCGGACTGGCTTGCAAGTTCAAACGCACTTTATTCCTTTGATTCCAAACATTCCTGGCCGTGTATGCTAACAACTCCAAGGACTTACCTTCCTCTATCATCCATAGCAACAACTCCTTAACACTTGTGAAGCCAATTTCACACCTAAATCCCCATGTTCCCTAATCAGCCCACACCACATCCAATTTCGGACATGACCATAATGCATGTATTGTTTCCTCTACAGCCCACTTACATCTCTCACACATTGGATCCTCTACGATTTTTCTTCGCATCAATGTTTGTTTAGTAGGCAGATCATTGCGGCAGGCTCTCCAAAGAAAATTTTTAATCTTTGGTGGAACTTGCATCTGCCATAAAGATAAAATTCTAATTGAAATCGAATTTTTACACTGAATTAACTCACTTAACACAAAAATTTAAAACTTAGATTAGATGGGATATGTGACACAAAATTAGACTTTAATTGAATTTCAATTGGATTTTCTCTCAACTTTACCTATTAATATATATAGAAATTATATATCCAACTAATAGAATGAGATATATATATATATATATATATATAGATTGAAGGTTTGTATAACTTCTCACCTCTAACCTTCCTAAATATGGTATGACCAAAAAAATAAGCTACCAGAATCTGAAAGTTAACGGCAACAACATATTTTGCGTGGATTTAAACTTTCATGGTCATGGCGGTGTTCAACACTTTCACTTTCCCTTTGCATTCCAATCCAATAGTTGGCGCCAAGAGAAACAAGCCATGTTCCATAACAACATCAACCTTTATTTGAAGGACATGCCTTGAATCTTTAATTAAATCATTGACATTGACAAGAAAATTGAAAAGAACACTTGTCTACTTTCCTCCTGATGTTATTAAATATCATTAGTATCATGTCCCTAATAAGCGCAAATAATAAGAAATATATACATATTGGAATTTTTTTTAATAATCTAATTAAAATTGAACGATAAAATAGATTGTGAAGTAAAAGAGAAAAAATTATTTTCAATTACATTGACAAAAACACAATGTGTAAGACTAAGTTTTTATCCAAAAGTCAAAATTTAACAAAATATTAAAATAATTTCAAATAAATAGCAAAATTTCTATTAAATTTATTGAATTTTATAATAAGCCTTAATAGTAATGGTTTACTATTTTATTTTATTTTATTTTGAAAGCAAAATCAAACTTCATTCATTCAGAAATAGATAGAGAATCCAAATACAAAACCTCCAAGGCAGGAGGAGGTGACTCTTCTAACCAAACTACATCATCTATGTGCTTAGCATGGCGAGCTAAGGAATGAGCAACATTATTTGCACTTCGTCAAGTATATTTTATTTCCACATGCCTGAGACTCCCTACAATGCATCAAATGTCATCATATATATGGCCCAATCGCGATAAGTTGGCCCATGGTGATGCAATGGACTTCATAACACTGATATTATCTCCTTCAATCACCAGCTCAGAAAAGCTAGCGTCCACCGCGAACTCCAGAGCTTTTCTACACGCCAACACCTCTGCCTCTTCACTATCTGTCACCTCAGCCTTTTGACGATATCGCTACCATAACCTCTCCTTTGTTATTTTGAACCACTACTCCAACTCCAAATGTTGTCCTATCTGCAAATATTGCTACGTCAAAATTGAGTTTATAGGTAGCCCGGTCGGGTTGCTGACACGCCTGTGGTTGTCCAGCTGACACCAATACATCCAATTGTGTTTATGATCCTCGATACTCCTCAATATATTCTTTAACTCATGCATTAAGTCAAATAGGTTCTTGCAGATTGCTTCCATGTACAACCGAGTTGCGTTAGTTCCAAATCAATCAACATTGGACCAAAAAAAGTTCAAACTCTTCTGCATAAAGCTTAAGCATCATAGCTGCGAACAACTGCAGAACATCCTGAGTCACTCCGCATTTCCACGGGGCATGAATTGCTGACTTTGGACACCGTTGATAGATACTGCAAGTGCCATCTTCAATAATTTGACGTCGAGCTAGATTGTCATGTGTTAGTAGTATATTCTAACATGCTCACCACCCAAACACCTTTATTTTGTTTGGCACATGAAGTTTCCAAATCTTTGCCCAGACCTAATTACTTGATACCGGAACAGAACTTTCTCCCCCACAACCCACCTCTTTCATCAACATCCTAGTCGTATGGTAGCCCGATCTAACTGAATATATCCCATTCTTATTATACATCCACACCAACAAATCTGGTACATACCTTCTGCCTATGGGAATCCATAGAATGGCCTCTGCATCAAACCTTTGGAAAGCTGAGCAAATCAAATCCCTATCCCGCTGAAACATTGTCCAGTCAATTAAGTCTAAGACCCGCCACTCCCGCTGAAATAAGTACCTTGTTTGTTGGATGACATGGAATCCACTTGTCTGATAAAACCCAAATTGAAGTGCCATTGCCCACCCTCTAGAAACATCCCTTCCTTAAGATTAGCTGGGCTGCAAGTAAACTTTTCCACACATATGAGCTGTTTGGACTATCAAAAGCTTCCAAGAAGCTACACCAAGGGAAATATTTTGCCTTAAAATGTTTACAAAGAAAAGACTTTTGATCAAGCAATAACCTCCACCCTTATTTTGCCAACATTGCCAGATTGAAACTCCAAATGTCCCTAAATCCCATTCACCCATCTTCTTTGGTTGCACCAATGAATCCCAACTCTTCCAATGAATCTTCTTCTCATCTCCACACTAACCCCACCAAAATCTTGCACACATTGCATTAAGCTCATCACAAAGTTTCACTGGTAACTAAAAACTCCCATCGTGTATGTGGGAATTGATTGGGCCACCGCTTTTATTAACACCTCCTTGCTTGCTCTAGAAAGCAATCTCCCTTTCCATCCCTGTATCTTATTCCAAACCCTTTCTTTTAGAAAAGAAAAAGTTTGGTATTTTGACTTGCCAATCAAAGTAAGCAACCCCAGATATGAGTCAAACTTTTCCACTTCCTTCACCCCCAATGCATTTCCAATATAGTCTCTTTGTGCACACGTAGTATTGCTGCAGAAGAAAACTGATGACTTGTCCAAATTGATGCATTGCCCTGATGTCGTTGCATACAATTGTAGAGCGTCAGTAATCACCTGCACTTCTTCTTGATTAGCTTGACAAAACAAAAGGGAATCATCAGCAAACATTAAATTTGATATTCTAGGTGTTGTCCAACAAATAGAGACTCCATGAAGTCTTCCATCCTCCTCTGCCTTCGCTAGAAGTGATTTGAAACCCTCTGCACTTAAGAGAAACAAGTAAGGAGATAGAGGGTCTCCTTGACGGAGCCCTTTAGATGGCAAAATATTACCATATGCCTTACCATTGATGCGAACCGAGAATGAGGGAGTGGTTACACAACTCATGACATGAGCAATCCACACACCTGGTAAACCCAACTTGATCATCATTCCCTTGATGAAGGGTCACTCAACCCTATCATAGGCCTTACTAATATCAAGCTTCAAGGCTAGAGCTCCTTTTTTTCCTTTTTTCCTACAATGCATGGCATGCAAATTTTCATAAGCCACAAGAACATTATCAGTAATAAGGTGGCTTGGGACAAAGCACTTTGGGTGGGTGAGATCAACTGAGGCAAAATTAGCTTCATTCTATTAGCCAACACTTTTGATATTATTTTATAAATGACATTACACAAGCTAATTGGTCTATAGTCTGACATTTTCTCCAAAAATTTAACTTTAGGGATGAGAACAATATGAGTATAATTAATATCAGGTACCATATTACCAGAGTTCAAAAAATCCAACACAACATTAATCACATCATTATCGACAATATGCCAAAATTTTTTGTAGAAGAGAGCATTCATACCATCAAGTCTAGGAGCTTGGGTTGGTCCCATTTGGAACAACGCTGCCTTAATTTCTTCAACACTAAATTCATTGGTCAAAACTTCCTGCATATCTGAATTCATTTTGTGAGGGACTGCATTGAGACATTCTTCCAACCGGTCACATGTACCTGCCTTGAATATATCCTCAAAATAATTTGTTGCTACATCCGCTACATCTTCTTTTTTATCAACCCACACACCTTGTTGGTTTTTTATGCCCTGAATAAAATTGCTTCGTCGCCGTTGTGAAGCTTTCGAATGAAAGAATTTTGTATTCTTATCTCCATATTTCAACCAAGGCAGTTGAGAGCGTTGAGCCCAATATATCTCTTGTTTAAGAAGAAGATCATCAAGTTGCTTGCTTGCTGCCAGAAACACAACTCTATTTGCCTCCATAGGCTCGTTGGAATTCAATGCCTCTAAGAGTTTTCGCAATCTCTTAATCTCAGCAACCTAAGGATGTGTTTTGCTAGAGCCCCTTGCTTGCAAAATCTGCCCCACAAATCTCAATTCGGTCTCTGGTACTAGCTAAAGGTGAACTTTCGTCCCTGGTTTTGGTCCATGCCTCTCCAATAATTGCTTCACATTCATCCCACAATAACTATGCTTCTTCAAACTTAAAGCCTCGTGCCACTCTCCCTTTAAAATGCCTATTTGGTTCAAACTGCAACAAAAGTGGTAAATGGTCCGATGCATGGGAAAACAAATGATTCATAAAACTTACCGAGAACTTTTCTTTCCATTCCCTGTTAGCTACAATTCAGTCCAATCTCTCTCTGGTGTTTGCCGTCCTTGGTCGCTTGTTATTCCAGATGAACTTGTAGCCATGAAACCCCAAGTCGGCTAGGTTGCAATCACCCAGAGTTGCCCGAAAATTCTCCATCTGTTTAACCTGTGATGGGTGCTTGCTCAGCTTCTCTGATGAGTGTAGAAACGCATTAAAGTCCCTAATACAGCATCACAGTCCATCCACAAAAGAAGACAGATGTTTCAAGAGAGCCCATGATTTATGTTTTTGACATGCTTCTGGCCAACCATAGAAACTCGTTAAGAACCATTCAAACCCATCATCCTCTACCACCTTTGCCAAAATATGATTCTCTGTGTAGTTTATTACCTCTAATTGCACCTCAGCTTTCCAAATTAATGCTAAACCCCCTCCAAAATCAAGCTTTTTAACAATCACCGTGTTTGGAAAAGATTGTTCACTACAATGTTTCTGAAAACCATCTTTATCGAGTGTTGTTTCCATGAGGAAACATACAGTGGGAGCTTGATCCCTCACCAAGTCGTGAAAGCTTTGAACTGTCCAAGGGTTCCCAAGCCCTTGGCAATTCCAACTTAACAACCTCATTGTGCTCTGCTAGGGTGCTTAAACACCCCTGTCGCTTCATCTGAATAGGAATCATCACCATGTTTACCACATTTCCCTGCACAGCCCTCTCTTGCCTAGAATGGACTTATCTCCTTCTTTAATAAAATCCACGGGCCTATAGTCCATGCGAGTAAGCCTAGTCCATGTACGTTTTTTCTCCAAGACTTGAGGCCCGTTATCTCCAGTTTTATTTTGCACGTGATTCAGATCATCTGGTAAACTCATGTCAACCTTATTTGAATTTGAAATCTCATTAACCGACGTGAGCCAGCCCACCCATTCCTTCTCTATTACCTCATCCCTAGAAGATCCAGAATTAACATGCACCTTTTTTGGAGTAATCCCTGAAATTTCATAATTGCCTTCCATAAGTTTCTCACTTCAAACCCTAGGGTTTACATTAGCTTGATCATCATCAACCGCCGTCTCGACTCGACTGCTTGCTTGGTTTGGTTATTCATCTGCTTCTCCTTCCTCGTGTGGACTGTCTTTTCTGGCCGAGTCCTTCTGAGGGGGAAAGCATGCACGACTCCCATTAGCTTTCAGCCAATCACCGTATTAGCAAGCATCATTAATCCATTCTTGGTTACTGGAAAGTATCGAACACAGTATTTGAGATCATGTCCAAGTAACCCACAGGAATGGCAAAACAGCCTTTCGTACTTAAACTTGACCCCATATGCTCTGTCCATCCGATCTAGCCAAGAAAACTCTTGTACGAATAGGCTTAGCAATCGAAATAGCCACCTTAACTCGCATAAAGAATTTCAGACCCTCTTGTTTCTGTCTTCTCTCAACCTCTTCCACCACCCCTAAACAATTATTCACCTCTGCTGCAACTTTTGGGAAGGCCATGTCAAAAGGTGCCCCCCATATTTGTATCCACAAAGAAACTGAATCAAACTTGACATTACTCGTAGACATACCCGACTTCCACTTGATAAACATCAGAACCTGATTATCAAAAGTCCATGGTCCGCCTCTAAGAATCCAATCCATATCAAATTCCTATTGAATCTTGAATTGGAAAAGGTTCAACCCAACTTCCACTATTTGGACTCGGTTCTCCAACCCCCACACTCTCTTTAGTGTATTTTGTGCAGCTCATTTGTTGAAAGCAGGGCCGGCCCAAACATTTCAAAGGCCTAATGTGAAATCTTTAAATGAAACCTTTATGTTATCACTTAAATAATATATAACTAGTATTATATATATATATATATATATATATATATATATATATATTTCTTTTTTTGAAAAATTCATTCTTTTCACTTTTTAATATGATTTTTTTTTTGAGAAATTGCTAAAGTTATAACAAATTTTACTACAAACTGATATTGTAATGGATGTGATTAGTGACATGAGGTTTACAAAAATGTTAGAGATATTATAAAATTTACAACATGAGAATTATAAAGATATATCACCAATCACAAAAATTCATTTAAAAATGCATTCAATAGTTTGTTGAAATCCACATATCATATTCATTGTCACATCAAATTATATAAGTTATGTAGACCACTATGGCGCAATGGTCACTCCACAAGTATAAGTGCTTGTGGGGTGTGGAGGGCAAGCGTCAGGATTCAAGTCTCTAGGAGAGAGACTCACACACATATACACTTAGATTAAGTTAAAGTAGAATTTTTACCTTGTATAAAAAATAAATAAATAAAAGTTATGTAATAAAATTTATAATATTTTTAACATTTTCCTATTTGAATTATTTGTGATTAGTAACACGTCTATTTATAAAACATATTTATTTAAATTTGTCTTATCTCTATCTCTAGCATTACTTCTCTACTCTAACATTACTTAATTCTTGTGCCTTCTTAATAGTGAAAAAAATAATAATAAAAATAAAATAAAATTTTTTAATATCTCCCAAAAATATTTATAAAAAAAAAAAAAAAAAATTTGCCCCCAAATTTGGGACCTTTCTCTAGTAGTGGGGCCCTAGGCAATGACCTACTTGGCCTATGCCTAGGGCCAGCGCTAGTTGAAAGGTTTATACGTAAGAAATTTTCCAATCAAGCTCTGAGAACAACTTTCAATCTCTTCCTTCCTTCCTTCATCTGAAATAGATATGACTTCTTCCTCGTCGGTGGTCAGTTTCATGTTTTCTAGGATGTTGGTCACATCGTTAGCCATAATTCAAGGACACATAACCAAATAAAATAAAAGTCAGACCCCTAGTTGAACTAAGGGAGGGAAAACCTCGTATAGTAACGAGAGAGAGAACCAAAGGAGTCAATACTGTACTGGAGGCTGTATCGGTTTAGTCAACGGTATGATATATTTCGGATATCAGTCAATACCGGTGTACCGTTTCGGATTTACCGCTATTTTTTATATTTATAAATAAATAAATAAATATATATATATATATATATATATGTATATATATATATATGTGTGTGTGTGTGTGTGTGTGTGTGTGTATATTATAATAAATATAAAAGTTTACCATAAAATATTTCCTCAATTCAGAACTAATTATTCATGATTTTAGACTTTAGTATCAATTAAAAGGGGAAAAAAAAAACACACAATATAAAAAATAGAAAGCTTAAAAGTTACCATTGCACACTAAGAAAACAAATAATACTAATAAGTTAATACAAATAAGTTATCATTCTGCTTTAACAAAAATTCAAAAATTACAAAAAAAAAAAAAAAAACTTTTTTCAATACCGACTGGTACGCCCGGTATCGGCCGGTATTGCTCGAAATTGGCCGGTACAGCCGGTATTTTTTCCGGTACGAAACAAGAGGGTTATATATACCGGTTTGCTTGCCGGTACAGTATATACTGGCCGTACGGTACGTAATCCACTCCCTTGGAGAGAACTCCTACTAGCGAGGAGAGAAAAAAGTTTAACGTAATGGTTTACTATTTTAAAGTTATCAAAACTTTAGATGTAAATTAAACTATGTTAATAATTTTATTGCACATATTGTAACGCCACATGACAAAAGCATGTTATACGATGTATATATAGTATAACATTTACATTGAACCACTTAACACAACCACATTGTATGGACACTTTTTATAATGAATCTTCTTTTTAAATTGCTAGGAATGTATGGTAATAAACTTTTAATCAAAATAATAATTTTAAACTTTTCAAACTTTGACCATTAATTTCCACGTCAATAATATTAATATTTTGAATATAATTATGGCACTTTACATGACATGCAACACTTTTGTTAAACCATTTGGCACAGCCACAACATGTGAAACTCAACTTTTATGTTAAACTCTCCTTCAATTTTGTAAGAAACATTTGTTGACAGGAACATTTGGCAATTTTTATTGAATAATGCTAGAGATACAAATTATTTTACAAAAAATTTTACAAACTGTTGACGTGGTGAATGATTATAGGCAAATGAAAAAGTGATATTAATGGTGGGGTTTAGATGAAAACCAATAAGAAATTGGTCACATCAACATTTTGTAAAAATGTTGTAAAATAGTTTGTGGTTGTAATATTACTTATTTTTATTTATTATAATTTTGATGTAAATTATAGAAAATTAAATTTCATTAAATGCAAATTATGTCAATAATTCTAATGTGCTTAGTATGCCATGTCACACAAGTTCGTAATACAACATGCTACTCTTAGATTAAATCACTTGGCTCAATAATGATATCAATAGCGACTCCAGGAATTTTTTTCAGGGTGTTCTTCAACAAGCATAAATTACACAATCTAATAAAAAGAAAATTTTATATATTGACAATAACAACAATTAAAAAATACGCAAATACATAAAATTTACAATTGCCTTCTACGAGTTTTCATATTTTGAAATCGTTGCATAATAGTCTCATTATCAATGCTACAAACTACATCTTTTTTAATATACACAACCAAGCAATCATTCATCCATTGATCTCCCATTCGATTGTGCAGTTCATTCTTTATATATTTCATTGCTGAAAAACTTCTTTCTACTATTGCAGTAGCAACTAGAAGGGTCAAAGCTAACTTCACAAGCAAATAGACTAATGGATAAGTCTCGTGCTTTCTTGTGCTCACTAACTTTTCAGCAAATTCACTAACTCCTTGAAGCTCTAAAAAGAAGTCATTGCTGCACATATCAAAATGTAATTCTGCAGTTGAGAGTCAAGTGCCAAAATATCTGTCCCAAGAAAATCAGAGGGATAGAACTTAGCTAGACGTATCAACTTTTCCTTATCGAAAGCCACAAATGAATTACTTGGATCCAAGCAAGCCATACAAAGTAGCAAATCGGTATTCGCCTTAGAAAAATGGTTGTTAAGCTCTTTGATGTTGCATATCTATAACTGTGTAGAATAGCTCAACATGATAATAATGTAAAATTTTATTTTGTTGGGTGTTGCGTCGCGGCCTCCCACTAACTACAAATATCGCTTCCATGTCCAAGATAGGAATATCATGTAAGATACAAAATAAAGATACTTCAGCCAATAAAGATGTCCATCCATCATCTCTCATCACTTGCAACCGTTGTTTAAAAACTTTAACAAGATCCATAGCATTTACTATATTTTGATTTTTTTTTTTTTACAATGCTATTGACAACTTATTTGTGATCCCTAAAATATTTTTCATCAAGTGTAGAGTAAAGACAAATTCAAAAGATAGAATTGACCTCATAATAAATCGAGCTTCAACTTTTTGGTTGAAGAGACCATCTTCTTCAATAATCTCTAGTACCTCAACAACAGCAGAGAACATCAAAATCAAGTTGAGAATAGTCTCATAATATGATCCACAACATGTATCACCAGAACGTTTAAGATTTGTCTCTTGATTCAAACATTGCCCACTTCTACGTACACCATTCTCTAAATCTTCTTTAATTTTGGCAAATTGTGTATCTCGAAGAGCATCTCGTCTCTTACAAGAGCCTCCAACAACAGTTACTAAATTACTAACCACATAAAAAAATTCAGCAATGTTAATGTGATTTTTAGCAACAGCAACAAGTGTCAATTGAAGTTGATAAGCAAAATAATGGACATAAAATGCTGACTTGTTCTCTTTTAAAATTAAAGTTTTAAGTCCATTGATATCACATTGCATATTACTAGCCCCGTCATAACCTTGCCCACGTAGGTTCGATAAACTCAAATTATGTTCACAAAGTAAACATTCAATAGCATGTTTGAGTGACAAAGCGGTGGTACTTGTTACATGTACAATACCAAGGAACCGCTCTATAATAATTCCTTTTTTGTTCACATAACGAAGAACGAGGGCCATTTGTTATTTCACTGAGATATCACGTGACTCATCAACTAATATTGAAAAGAACCCATTGTCAAGATCCTTGATGATGACTTTGGATGTTTCACGTGCAATTGCATTCACAATGTCTTTTTGAATATCAGAGTGGGTAAGCTTGCAATTTTTCCAAGATTTTTTCAACACTTCATTGATAGATTCATTGTGATCCCCCAAAAATTGTAAAATCTCAAGGAAGTTTCCTCTATCACTTGAACCTTGAAATTCATCGTGACCACGAAAAGCTAATCCTCAGCATAAAAGGAATTTTACGCAATCAACTATTACATTTAATTGAATTCGATATTCAGTTTTATCTTGTTTTTATTACTTAACAAAAACACTTTGAATTTGTTGCTTTTCCTTCAGTAGATCTTCACTCTTCTTGACAGCTTGGTTATGAGCACTATTAACTCCTCCAACATGGGAATCTAACTTCGCAAGTTGATTCCAAAGTTTGAATCCCTTCGTTACAAAAGTCTCACCTCCTCCTTGCTTACCAACATCTTGCCCAAATAGGTAGCAATAAAAACAAAATGTCGCATCTTTGTCTATACTATATTCCAACCACTTTCTATTTACATACCATTCCGATCTAAATCAACGGGGCTTTCCAGAAAAATATGATACAGGGTAATCATGAACAGGTGGTTGACAAGGGCCTTTTGTTAAATAATATCTTCTTGTTTCATCATGATTATTAGGATGATAAGATGATATCTTTTGTTGTAGCCCAGGATCTGAAGGAAGATTTTCTAAGTTAAAGTCAATACAAATTCGCTTAGAAGATGAAGATGAATCTTGCACAGAAGATGAATCTTAGGTACGTGGTTTTCTTATCAAATATTTGTCCATAATTCTAGCAAAAGAATAAATCATAAACTATAAGTTTATTTGAAATATTAATAAAATAATTAATTATTATTATTTAGTTGTTTCATTAATTTGTTTTTCTTTTATAAATTATAATTTGTTATATTGTTGTTTCATTAATTATAAAATTATTAATTGTTATTTAGCCTGACATAATTTAATTTATTTGTCTTTTATAATGTATTAGTTAATTTAATTATACAGCTTTAATTATTATTATTTAGCGTAACAATAAACTATATTGCTTTAATTTATTTGTCATTAATTATACTGCTTTAATTTGTTTGTTATTAATTATACTGCTTTAATTTGTTATATTGTTTAGCCCCTTATGCACATTACACTAAAAGAGCCAAACATTACACATTCTATGTGTAGCACAATAATTAAAGCAGTGTAATGTGTAGCACATTACACTGCTTTAATTATTGTTTATCCGGCCCCAACCCATCAGCCCATCTACACCCCCTTCCACTCAACAGACAAGCACATGCCTGATGCCCAATCACAATAACCTACCAATCAGAAAATTTCACAATCACAATAGACAATACACATTACACTAACACTAAAAGACAATCAATATTTCACCAACACCAACACCAACACACTGACCAACATGGCAACACCAACAGGTAAGGATAAAGCCAAATTCAAAAAGAGTAAAGACAAAAAAAAAAAAAAAGAAAAAAAAGAAAGGCAAAAGCAAAATATAAATAAAGGTAATAGCCAATCAAAGAATTCAAAAGAGAGAGAGTGTTACTGAGTTGGAGTATTAAAGAATAAAGTGAGAGAGAGAAGCGTTCATTACTTTCATTTCATTTTTGCATTTCAGTGAAATAAAGAGAGAGACTGAGAGACTGAGAGAGAGTTAGAGAGAAAAAGATAGAGAAATCCCTTGAGGGAGGGAGCACTGAGGTCCGAGCGGCGAGCATCGGAGCAGAGAAATTTGCGATTTGCGATAAGGGTGAGTGGCGATGAAGACAAGTGAGCGACGGCGATGGCAACAATGAGCGAGCTACGGCGACGACGAGCAATCTGCGAGCGACGGCAACGTGACCATGGGTTTGGTTTGCTGGGGTTTGGTTTTGGTTTGCTTTGTATTGGGGGTTTTTTTTTTTTGAGATAAATACTAAAACACCTCTGTATTGAGTTTGTTTTGCTTTTGCTTTGTGTATGGACTAACTGTATTGGGGTTTGGTTTTCTGATTTCTCTGCCAGCAATGTGACCGTGGCGTGGGTTTGATTTCTGATTCTCTGTATTGGTTTTTTTTTTTGAGAATCCGTGGGCTACCTTTGTAATCTATTGGGTTTGCCGTGTGCTTGGCTCTATTCCAATTTTTTTTTTTTTTTTCAAATTTTAGTTCAAATTTTTTTGGGCTCTTTTTTTTTTTTTTTTTTTTGCTTGGAAGTAGAACAGATATATATATATATATATATATATTTTAATTTGAGGGTGTTCCTAATATAGATTAAATATAAATTTTTTTTTTAAATTTTTTTTAGGTCCAGGAACACAACTTTCATTATATAGTATATATGATTTATTACAAATTGTAGATCATGTGTAACATGAAATATATTTATTAAAAACAATAAAATAAAAAATAGTGATTTTATTTATCAAACAATGCACCCCAAATTATAGACAATCATCTAAGGGTCTATTTGGATACCGCTTATTTACTGAAAACAGAAAACTTATTGCTAAAAACACTGTAGCAAAATATTAATTAAAAAGCAAAACACCATTCACTTGCTACTGTTCATGTGTTTTTGTGATTTGGCTGGTCCATGAACAGTATCATGGGACCAGCCAAAAAACGCAGACACGGCAATAACGCAGACACATTGCTAAACAAATGCACACTTATTTATAAACCACGTAAAACGTACTTGTTTATGTTGTGGCATTAAAAAAAAATCACTCTTATGCACTCTTATGAGTTTTATCTACTAGGATGGTACTCAAGGGTGTTTTCTTACAAATTCTATAATTTATAGACAAATAATTAAATTTAAAGTGGTTGATTACATCATTTTTTATTTATTTATAGGATTAAGTCATCCCATAAAATAATGATTAATTTCATTAAAAGTATTTTCATCTTTACTGCTCTTTCTCTATATTAAATATGTATAGATATGAGTTAAAGTTAAACATTGCATAATTCTTATATTAAATATTACACATTTACACCTCCTAATTTGCTTTTAGTTGAGCCTATCTTAGTAAACATAGAGTTAGATTTCATTGTCTCATCACACTCTTCATGTTTAATTTTCAAAATATTTGATATTTTTTTATTTTGAAATTATATTATAGAAAAAAAAACATAAATTTGTGAATTTTATGGTAAATAACATAAAAATTGATAAGTATGTTAACCACAAAAATAAAGTATAATCCAATAGTAGAATTTTATGACATTAGTGAATTAAAAAGTTATTAACTTATTTTATGTAATATAACATTACTTATGCAAATTAAAAATTACAATAATTTTCAATTCATAACCTAAAAAACAACATAAAAATTAATATCATATAATATATAAGCAAGGCACTAAATTTTGTTATGTTAAAAACCTTGTAATAAGAAGAAAAAAAAAACAAGGGTTTTACTAATGTATGCTCTTAGGGCATATGTTAATAAATTATTTTAAAAAAAAATTTATGAGAAGATGTGACTAACTTTTTTCACAACTTTTTCAATTTTTCATAAAAAAATTCTTAAAATGAATGATTAATATATACCCTAATAGAATCCAAAAAAACCAATGGTATACAGTATAATAAAAACCTTCACAATTAAAATAAATAGGTTTCAACAATTGTCTCGCAGCCAAAACATCAAGAACCAATGTCCTCACCAAGTATATCTTAAAAAACTACGTGCCAATCCAAGGATGCTTTTTAAAAAATCACAATGAGCAAGATGAATACTATGCTATTGTAATCTAGAGATGACAATTTAGTCTGATGGGGTCGGATTAAGTGTGCTTCACCCCGTCTTACTCAAAGCAGGGAAAACCCATGGAAGGTGGGTGCGAGATAGGATAGGGTCGGGGTAGGTTAGAGAGGTATTTTTCCATTCCTTACAAGCTTATTAAGCTACCTTCAACATCAATAAGGCCAAAAGCCTTATAGATCAATTAGTTGACACGTTCGGGTGTTTCGAACAAAGACGTCTATGGTTCAAATTTCTCACCTCTAACTATAGAATTATAAAAGTAAAATAAAGTAAAGTTTCGACAATAATAAGATAGTGATGAAAAACAAAAGGAGGAACAATCATAAAAGTGCTAAAAGAGAAATAAAACAAGTGTTTTAAGAAATGCTAATAGAATAATTTAATATTTTGCTTATAAATAGGATGTCTAAAAAAAAAAAATGAAGAAGAAGAAGATAACTTTTATATACACACACACTCGGGGCCGCTCATCACCTATTCAAGGCGAGAAAAACCAACACAGCGCAAAGTGGGTTATGTGGGGTGGAGAAGAGTTTCTTAGTTTCCTTTTCTTTTTCTTTTTTTTCAATCCCACATACATTTCTGAAGTCACCAAAAACAAAACTGACAATTACCTTTTCTTACATTGAGTATAAAAATAATTTAGTTTAGAATGATAAAATCTTCACAAATTTTTTCATAACCGTTGAGGTTGCATTATTTGAGGTGGTGTCATTACTAGGGTCATGTGTAAGTGATATTGTTACAATCACTTACAATAGTTACAAAAAATTTATGCCACTAATATTACAAAAAAAAAAAAAAAACTAATATTTCAAAGAAGTAATGTGGCATAAGCACATCAGACAATACCACATTTTTATCAGAACAACCAGTTATAGTCTTATAGATGATAAAAATAATTTAAAAATATATTGCAAATTTAAAAAAAAAAATTTAGTGAAACTTTTGATGGTAAAGTTTAGAACAATTACCCACCCCCCCCCCCCCCCCCTCCCCCTGAAAGAACAAAGTTTAAAACATTGGTAATAGAGCTTTTCTTAAAACAAAGACTAGATTACACTTTTAACCCTTAAAGATAAGTTTGGGTTATTTCCATTTTGGTCCCTTAAGTTTGAAAATTTTTACTTGGTCCGCTAAGTTGGATTCTATTTTCATTTTTGTTTGAAACCTCTCTTGTATCCTAGCTTTCAATCTCTCAGCTTTTACCTAGTTATAAAATATTAGTAGCAACTCTAGTAAGAAAAATAACGTCAATATCATAGCAAATGGTGTACTTGAGCAGAGCTGAGTTAGAGGCATTTCTTGATGGTGAGGGTGGGGAAGACTCAGCCTCTAAATTGAAGGTGAAAGGTTGTCCTTTCCAGAAGTCCTTCACTATCTACAGAGGCAATGCCATGTGGCTCAATTACAAATAATTGATAAATGTTGCTGGTATTGCAAACTGAAGCCTCAATGATTCATATTTGTTTTATGTTCTGTGTTTTAAGCTTGACCAGTAACCTTGCTGTCCCATAATGTGTTATTACCAGGCATGCACTGCCAATGAGGTTTAAGTACATGTTAGGTGTCTGATTTGTGTACACAATAGAAGTTTTACTGTTTGGTAATGTAAATAAAGATTTTTAACAACTACATGCATATGATGACTGGACTAAAGCAAAATCTACTTGCTACAAATTTAATAGCTTTGCTCCACAACTTGTTAGTTAGTCTTTGATAAGCAACATGACTTGTGCTTTGTTGTTCTACTCTATGTTCAGAGCTTTTAAACCATGCTTTTCTTTTGTGGCCTTATATATCTTGTTGAACTCTCAACTTCAACGGTTGAACTCTCAACTTCAACGGTTGAACCACATAACTCTTGCTGGGGAAGTTATATGTATATGTTGCAGAATGACATGATTGTCAGTCATGTTCATATCTCAATAGATTCATCAAATTTCTCATACATATTTTTTTTTCCTTTTTCATATTAATCATTGATTATTTGTCTTGTAATTCCTTAATATTCACTACGATGCAGCCCATCATTGCTTCAAATGTGAACTAGGCAGGTATAACAGCAAGTTCAAGAAAGAATTATCTGCAATGGCCAGTTTATGACTCTGGATACTAATTTACCTCCCCAGCCCAGCTCCTATGATCAATCAAACTGTCTCAAAGAAGACTAACCCAAAAATGGGTGTCTAAGATTTATTGAAAGAACCATATGAATACATTTTCCATAAGTAGCATATAAAGCTTCTCAATTAAATCCATATGTTAACATATAATTAAAAAATTACTGGCAAATGTTACATGTAAATGTTCAACAGAGTTGCTACCAGCAAAGAGAAGGCAACTTGAAGGAGAAGTTGGCGGGCAAGTGACCGGTCCTTCTTATATAATCTGCTTTCTCAGAAGTTTTCACAGCTTTCTCATTCAGTTTAGCCTCTGCATTTGAACGCTTTTCTTCAGCTATTCTTCTAGTAGCAGAAAGTTTGTTTGCACACCTTTCTTGTGCCCTAGCTTTCACTCTCTCAGCTTTCACCTAATTTCAGAACACTAGCAGTAAGAAAGCTAAATAGCTAATGTCTATATCATAGTAAATGGGGTATTTGATTAGGTGAATTGTTGCAGCTACTGTAAGTCATAAATGATATTATTTCAGAATTCAGAGGGACCTTGAGCATGAGCAATTACTGCTGCAAGCTTCATCAGATGTATCATGTGGGAGAGATACATTTGCAGTCAACATGTATATTTTCAAGCTTTCAATGCAGCTATCCTGGTCGCATTCATCATAGGTGGATATTTGTCTTTACATGTCTAATTGAACTAATAAATGAACATTCTATGCTTTTCTAGTTCTTTTATCTTATGATGAAAAGCATATTTATATAGTGATTACATGTTGGATTAGATATATATCATTTTTCTAGTTATCAAAAGAGACCTTACTAATGCTGTTTCATGGAAACCACAATTAGAGATTGGATTACAATTACATTGTTAAATTAGACTCATATCCTGTTGATGCTGATTTCAAGAATATGCATACTGTATGAACTATACAAGGTGCATGAATGCCTGAAATTTCCTTAAGTAGAGGCATCTAAAACGCCTAAATTTATATATTAAATGATAACATTGCCCTGGGTTAGAGAGGTGCTTAATTAGGTGTGATTAACATGCTTGTGTTGCGAATCACTAAAAATAAAATAAAAGGCTTGTATTGTAGGCATGAAGATGTAGGGGATTTAGCAATATCTCATATGAGATCTAGTTTGGTTAAATGCCATGGAGATATAAATCATAATTAAAAATATTGCTGCAAGATATCTAAGCCGAGAATTATAGGAGTACCTCCATTTTCTTCAATTCCATCTCAGCTTTCCTCTTCTCATGATTTTCCCATGCTTGTATCTTCACCTCTTCACGCTTGTACCTACAGATTCACAACAAACAAACATATCATATGACCACTTGTTAATCGATTTTGCTGTGGAGAACTTGCCCCCACCAGCCTTGACATTGAGTAGTTCATAATATGTTGCCTAATTGAGTAGCATAAGAAAAAGAGTTTACCTTGCTATGTATTTGGCACGTTCTGCTTCATCCCAAGCCACTGCTCGGCTTTCTAGAGGACTCAATGTTTTAGCTTGATCCAAACTCTTGTTCCTCTCGCAAGCATTTGAGTCTCCTCCACACTGTCTGGTTGTGCAACTCCCCCTGCCAGAGGGGTTAGTATCTCCTCTTCCATCAGTGGATGTTAGACCTGTCTGATAGCCCTCATGACCAGCTTGCTTTCCATGTTGGCACCTAGCTGGAGTGGATGATCCAGAAGCTATTGGGCTCCTTGTTGCAGGAGTTGTGGCTCTAATAGGTGTGGCAGTTCTTGAAGGCTCTAAGCTTCCAATTGGGGTCATCTCAGTCCCCATGTCCCTCACACATATTGATCGGACAGGAACAGTCGGTGTTGAATTCTCTAATGGCTTATTTATACGAAAAACTGACTCATCACAATCTACCTTCTTTGTCTCAGCTTCACATTGAGCTTCCACTCCATTTTGTTCTTCTTCTTCTTCACCACTCGAATAGTCCTGCTCTTTTTGTGGAACAGGAGCTATTAGTCTCAAATCATCAGCATTCGAATTCCGTGGCTTAGTAGTTTTGGATTGGTTTTTCTCTCCCACTGATCTTGACAACCCAACCAGCCATTTTTGTGCATCATCCCACTTTGATGGTGTTGGTTTGCTCAAGGCATTTCGATGATGGGAACTGCGAGTGTATGTAGCTCCATTCCCTTTGTGAAACTCAAAGTTGATGTTATTGCTAGTTGAAATCTCCTGTGTTGAACCATGGTTATAGCACCCCTTATCCTCTAGAGATCTCATTTTTCACTCAAAATAAAAAAAGATCTGCCTCACTCACAGCTAACTGGCTTGGGCACAGACACTCACCCAAGTTTTTTTGTTTTTGAGAGGGAAACACTCACCTAAGTTATAGATGACTATACTACAACAAAAAATACTCCTCTCCACTTTGACTCCTTTGAACTCTGCAATCTACCAAAATAGATCTTATTCCTAGGCAACTCAATATGGTCCAGCTCCTATAGGCTATATATCTTGATAAGTCCTAGTCAAAAAAAGGGGGAATTTTTTCCTATCTTGATCACGTTGGACACATCTAACTTTGTCCAAAATGAGATCTAGGCATTAGACATTAGTCCCAAGCCAATAGTCCTAGAAACACTCACTATTTTATGAGTCAAAGACTTATATGACCTGGTTAGCTAAGCTTTGTGTAGTAGATGTTCAATGGTATATAGCTAACGTGACAGCTAAATAGTGTTACTGTTTCCACCCACCAGATAGAGAAAACGTATGGTTTACCTTTAGAAGCAATTAATACTCTAAATTGCTAGAACTGTAGTATAAAACGAAAGCCAATAATACTCAGCAAGAACCTCCAAATATCTGAAACTTCCTTCACTGCAGCAATGGACCCATCTGAAATTTATCCACAAAGATGACCAAACCAACCCCACAAGTTAAAAAAGGAAATCTTAAACATCTATATTAACCAAAAACGAGAAAAAACCCAACCTCAAAAACTAATGCCAAATGCCCATGATACGGTTTTTAATGTTGAAATTGAAACAGTAAGAATGCATTAGAGCTTCATATTGGCCCACCAAAAAGATTGAATTTGACCAGTTGAACTACACTACACAAATTGCCAGATGGGTTTTGCAGAACACAGCTTACCTGCAGAGAATAATAATACCTTAAAACCATGGAATTTAGAGACCTGCAGGACTAGTGATGAAAAGAGTTGAGATCCATTGTGCATTAAAATAGTAATAACACAAAATTTCATAGTTACTTGAACCAGCCAAAATGTGGCAGAAATGGGTAAAAAAATTTTGTAATAGAATAATTATTTGCATGGGAATTGGTGAACTTTATTACTGTATCGACTACCGAGTAATGCATGGGTGGTGCGCAAGCGCAAACCCACTATTTACCTTTACTACTCACGGAATCTAGGGAAGTGTTTCTGTGATGGAAACAGTTTGGTCCAGTGCTTTTAGTGCAGTAGTCCTGTTGGGATAGTGATATTTGTTTAAAAATGAATACGTATTACCATTTTTACGAGTCTAGACGCTGGTCCTAATCTAGGACCTGTGATAGAAACAAAAATATAGTATTGGGAAATATATTATAGTACTACTCCCTAGGAAAGAGAGACTTGTTTTCAAATACGGATGTCCTTTTTAACGGTTACATTGTAAAAGTAGTATCTAATGGATGATACATGGACGGTGCAAGATGGCAAGAATGGTTTACCCCCAATGGTATACTCTCTCCTCTCATACATGGCTTTAAATCTTATGCCTCACTTTTTTGCTCCACAGTCACTCTATATTCTACCAATAAATATTTATCATGTATTTATCTAATTAATTAAATACTACTATTAATTAATAACTGTAGTATTAATTAATCAATAATGATAATATTTAATTAATTAGGTAAACACGTGACAAATATTTATTGGTAGAGTATAGTGTAAAGCAGGAAAAGTGAGACAGAAGATTTGGACTTCTCATATGAATGGTGGATCTTACTAATTAAATTCATGGTGAGACCCACTATTTATGTGAAAGGGAGAGTACACATTTATGATACTCCAAGAGTACCTAATAATTTTCCAAAAATAAGATGAAGGCATGATACATGAGTGTTAGGAAGGCATGACACATGAGTGATCACTATTCACTTCTCCTCATTCCTGAATCAATAAGTCTACGGGCATAACTAATTAATTTCACAACAATTTTTTATTAATACATAATTCGATAGTTATAATCAATCAAAAAAAAAATCAATAGTTATAACAGTAGAAGGAAAATGATTTAAACTCCAAATATTTTCTTTAAAAATAGGAAAAAGGTGCCAACTAATAGAGCTAAAAAATATTTTTCTCAAAAAAAAAAAAAAAAAGACTCTTAGAAATTTCACAACAAATTTTATAACGGCTTAAGTGGTAGTTTGTGATTAGTAATTAAAGTAATGTTAATGATGGTCTTATATGAAAGTAATATATTATAAATCATAATTTGTCACCTCAACAAAAAGTATGAAAAAAAAAAGTGAAATTTGTTGTACATGTAAAACCGTTGTACATAAATTTATTTAATATATATATTTTTTAAAATACTAAGTATTTTTATCATACATACGAGGAGATGGGAGAAGGTTTTATTTAATATAATCTATTATTATGTGAGAGAAATGAGTAATACGTTGACCAGTCCATTAAATCTTATGTTATATGCAATCTAGGGATTGATAATGGAATTTTCTTTTCTTTCTCTCATAACAAAAAATAAAAACATATAAACATATAATTCTTAATGTGACATATTATAATTGATATATAATAAAAATAATGTTAACTATTAATTCACGTAACAAGTGATTTTTTTTAATCACATCTTAAAAATTGGTAAAAATGTTATTAAAAAATTGGAAAAAATAATCTGTGCTTTTTTAAGTTATAACATGTTTTTGTTTATAAAATATTGTGTGCTGCTACGTGGTTTCTGAGTTCTGACCCTTTTCACGTGGCCACTATATGGACCGCAGTTGTGGGTCTGAACGGTACAAATGGTTTAAATAAATGATTGATTGGATGCATTATATGGCCCATCTTGACCAGGTCTTGGACTCTTTGGTACCACTAGAGTCTAGACAGTGACGAGTGAATGAGCCTGTAATGAACTCAGATGCACACTGCACTTAGTCTTCATCTTTAACCACTAGTATAGTGTGAGATCAGAGGCATTTAAATCACATGCTGCCATGTTTGGCAATGCCTTTTAGAACTTAAAACAGACCCCCTCTTCTGATTAAGCCATTTGGTTATGAACTTTCAATTTTGTGAGAAGTCATTGATGTTGATTATTGAATGCAAAGAAGAGAGACTATCGTGTTGTTATTTATTATCAAATTGATTGTACATGGTTGTTTTTATCTTCTGAGTTATACATATCACATGAAACGGTGCAGGGTTCTGATATATATGGCTTATGGTGACATGACATAATGGAGACATGATAGGAGGGTTGAAATGGCCCGAGTGCCACCCGACATGCATGGAGTTGTCCTAGCAGACAAACGAAGCCTTGAAATTTTCGTGTTCCAAAGAGTCGTTGTGACTGAATTTTGGAGGAAACTTTTGTTTGTTGCCAATAGAGTTGTTCCATGTTTAGAAGCTATGTATTTTATAGAGGGCAATATTTCTCCCTGAAAATTAATTTAGAAAGAAACTCTTTAAACTTCTTTTATATTTTTGAGTATGAATTTTGAAAATCTAATAATTTGATTGTATGTTCTTTAAATTCTTAGTACATATGTCAAATTTCATTCAAATCGGATGTTATTTACTATTCAGTCAATAAATTTATTTTTTATGTATAATTTTATACTACAAAAATTAGAAATTTAAATTTTATTATTAATGACATAGTTATTGATCTTTGATCTTCTTGTAATTTTGCAAGTATGCATAATTTTAGACCATAAATTAAAAACTAAAAATTTTAATTTTATTATTGATGACATAGTTATTGATCTTTGATATTTTTGAAATTTTGCAAGTATGAAGAATATAATAAGAACATGTAATTCAAATGTGAGATTTTGAAAATTCACATCCAATAAAAAAAAAAGGATAAAAGGAGTTTGAAGGTTTTTTTTTCAAATCAAGTTTGAAGATAAACATTTTCCATTTAAAAATTCTTGCATGTGACTATATGTTGTCATTATGTATTTGGCATGTCATAATTATGATTTTGTTATTATAGAGATAATATGTCATCATAGGAGCATCCACGTGTGTCAATCAAATTATTATCAAATCATTTAAATAAGTTGCATGACTATTTAATAGTTCATTCCATTAAAAATACAAGTGAATGTTCATTTGAGTTGCCACATAGTTGATTGGAGAAACTTTCCACAAACTCAATTTGGTGAAAGAAAAAAAATTCTGTAAATGAGATGTGAAATTTATGAGTAGTTTAAGCTTACTTAAAAAAAATAATTAAAAAAAAAAAAAAAAAACCTTGTTTTGTATGTTTATTTAACAAACAAGCTAAATTTTAGCCAAAGTTGAAACTCAATTATTAAATACCAATATGTAAACAAATTCGTAAGTATAAAATTGGTTGTGTGTGTGTGTGGCTAAGAGCCTTGTACTTCCCTCTTAGTGTTCAAATCTCATTTCCTTCGTTGATCAAGTTACACTCTATATTAATACTAGTAAGTTGCCTGTGCGATGCACGAATAATTTTATAATATTTTATTTAAGATGGTTTTGAAAAATGTTACACATATATTATAAAGAAAAGTTAAACTAAATTAGAGTAAAAAAACGTATACATTTTGAGATATTAAAAATAAGTTTAGTAGCCTTCTCAAGGTAAGGTTTTATTATTTTATTATCATGAAAATCAACTAATTTGTGTTGTGTTCACAAATTTTATACCATGAAATGAAAGTATGCCCAACTCTCTCACTATTTTCCATTCATCGATAGTGCGATATTAAGACATAGAGGGCGTTTGGATTCAGCTGAAAGCTGAATCCACGTTTTGCGTTTTTCCTTCTTTTTTTTTTTTTCCCCCTGCTAGTGAACAATAAAATCACATGATTGCACTGTGCATGGGACGAAAAACACTGTTCATGTACTGTTTAGCACTGTTCACGCACTAAAAAATATTAAAAATGGGTCCCACGGTACTATTTACACATTTAAAAATTATTTTGCTACAGTGTTTTCAGTTTTCAGTTTTCAGTTTCAGCAACAATATGTTCAATCCAAACGGACCCATAGTGTGGGAAAGTGCATATGAATGTGTCTTATAGATGATTTAAAACCATGGTAGAATATAATTTTATATTGCACACGAAATATTCTCTCTACTTATATACTCAAGACAAAAACCTAAATTATCCAAACCTAAATCATATATAAGCCCTTAATTTAAAAAGAAAAAAGAAAATAAATTACCCGTAGGGATTTTGGTGGCTTAATGGTGGTGGAAGGCCAGTATGATGGAGGTTTCAGTCTCTCATATTACTCTCTCTCTCTCTCTCTTACAAATGCTTTGTCAATCTCGGGTCTTTTATTTTGGTAATAGTGAAACATTGTGTTTCATTTAACAATCCACAACATTTTTGTATCTCTCTATCTCTCTTCAGGACCTTATCTGGTTAATTATTACTATTAGTCCTTAATCTTTTTTTTTTTTTTTTTTTTGGCTTTTGTTTTTAATACTAAAAGAGTGGGTATGCTAAAAGATATATATATATATATATATATATTTTTATACAAGATAGAATTCTACTCTAGCCTAATCTAAGTGTATATGTGTGTGAAGCTCCCTCTTAGAGACTTGAACCCCGGCCCTTGCCCCTCACACTCTACAAGCACTTATACTTGTAAAGTGACCATCACACCAAGGGTGTGCTAAAAGATATTAAGACAAGAGAAAAATGTGTTGTAAACTTAAGCAATTAATGAGAGATTAATGAGATAATGGTAAAAATAAGCTAACGTGAACTTTTGGGTAATAGTAAAAAAAACTTAATGAAAAGAGGTAAAAAAAAGACTAAATGCAAAATTAGAGCATCACATGATAGGACCTCATGCATTCTCACATAAGGTTTCTACTTTTATATATATATATATATATTGATATTGATTAGAACACTTAATAATTTTTTATTAAATTAATATTTAATAATCTCGCCGTTGGATTATAAATTCTCACCCTTTATTAATGTTAGAACTTTAGAACATTCAATAACTTTTTATTAAATTAATGTTTTAATAATCTCACTTTGGATTATAAATTATCATTTTTGTATCTTAAGGTTATTGTAAATAAAATCAAATTAACATAAATGTGGCATAACAATAATAAACTAAAAAAAAAAAACTTAATGAAAAGAGGTAAAAAAAAAAAAAAGGACTAAATGCAAAATTAGAGCATCACATGACAGGACCTCATGCATTCTCACATGAGGTTTCTGCTTTTATATATATATATATATATATATATGTATGTATATAGATATAGATATTTAATAGAAAACTTAATAACTTTTTATTAAATTAATATTTAATAATCTCACCATTGGATTATAAATTCTCACCCTTTATTAATGTTAGAACTTTGGAACACTTAATAACTTTTTTTTAAATTCATATTTTAATAATCTCAGTTTGGATTATAAATTATCATTTTTTTTCTTAATACAAACATGCCACATTTCATGTTAATTTGATGTTATTTACTATAACCTTAAGATACCCAAAAAAAAACTAAAAAACTAAAAAGCAAAACAAAAAAACATAAATTTTAAACATTTTATGATAATATAATTAATAATCACTCATCATCTTGATATTTCACAAGCATGGAGGGTATAAAGAAATAATGTAATCTAATGGTTGATTTGTCAAACTACTCTTTTAATGAAAATTTTGTTTGATCCCACTTTAATAGTGAAAGAATATTATTTGATCTCACTTTGGAAGTAGAAGAGTGTTATTATCTCTTTAGGAGAGATATTTGAAAGAAACAGTAGAAAAGCAAGTGGAAAGTGTATTAATTTATAGTGTTTTTGATAGACTTTGGGTAGACGTTAGGTTGAATGAAATTGTGTTTTTCAATTGATCAAGAGTCTACCGAGAGTTTTTGTATAATTTCGAAAAGTGATTGTGTAAAAATTGCACTTTCTGCAAAATTTATTGCCAAGAGTTGCACACTTGATTTTTAAATGTTTGTGACCATTGAGAGATCGTTTCTAACTATTTTTTAACAGTCAAAACACTTTATTAGTGACACTTTTCATAGTCTATATATATATATATATATGAGATTGGTTCAAGTTACACCTGGTGTAACTCTTAGAGTTACACCTTTTTTAAACCATTGGATTTAAGTAAATCTAACGGTTAAAAAAAATCCCCTCATTATTAAAAATATTTTTATTAGAATCTCATTAAATACCCTCATTTATTACATTTTAAACCTATCTCTAAACCCAACAAAATTTGACATCTGACTCTCTCTCTCTCTCTCCGTTTGTCTCTTTCTCTCCGTTTGTCTCTGTTTCTCTTTGAAATATTATGTTATGTTTGATTGCAATTTTTGCCTTTTAATGTGATTTCATTTGGGACCGTATGTAATCTATGGATTCATTTGCCGAGATCTGTTTTGGACACTAGAGGAAATCAAAGCAATTAAATGGACCTGTGTCTTTGAGCAAAATTCAGATACCATGGGAAGTACGGCACCAGGCTGGGGTGAGCAATGGAGCGCAGAAGGTCATGGTGGCAAAGATGATGATGACAAGCTCATGAACAAGGTAGGAAACAACAGTGGCAGCAAGATGAGAGATGTGAAAGGAGCAGCATCGGAAGGACTCGGCAAGGCCAAGGCAGCTGCATCAATAAGCGCCCAAAAGGTTAAGAGCGGAACCTCGGTGGGAATCAAATGGGTCAAGAATCAGTACCAGAAAAAGGTCTCTAAATGAACAAAGATTTGCTCCTTTGATTGGATGAATGAAAATTTGTATTTGTTCCAAAAAAATAACCAAGAACATTTTACATGAAACTTTATACATACAAGGTGACAATGTGAACAGCTCTCTTTGTTGGCTTGATAGTCAGTTGCTCACTTTTCTTATCCCAAGCCCGAAGGTGGACAATTTGATTTAGTTTTGCTGTTCCTCACCCTCTATAATATATTAATATTGTTGTGCTTTATGATGTACATTCTGAAGATTTTGTAAAATCCTTTTAGTGACATAATGCCATAGCAGTGCTAGCAAGCTCTACCATAGTAGCAAATAGCTCCCACAGGACAGCGATGGCAGAATTAAGACTATGATCTCAGTTTCGACTTAAAATTTCAATCGCAGATGACTATTTCTGTCTCCCAGCTGAATGGTCTGTATAACAGCCGAGTCTATAAATTTATTGGTACTTTTCGTAATAATCTCACAGGAAAACACTTTTTAGTTTTTAATAGTAAGGGTTACCATTAAACCATAGAAAAATAGAAAACAATACACATTACAACACCTCTAAAACACGAGATAATCACTAAACTAAGAATTGTTGTCAAATCCTCTAGGGAGTCTGGGAAGACAGATTTTGCAATAGTAAAGCAACTACGTTTGGCAAGTACATTTGCTTCTCACGCAAATGTGAAGACAGTTTTTGCAATCCAATTATGCAAAGGATTAGGCCTTCCCACTCAACTTCACAATATTGATACATGTATTAATATCACCTCCAAATAGACATGCAAATCCACATGTTTAAGTGTGAAGTTGTAACTGATGTGCTTAATTTTTTTTATTCTGCAAGTACTCATGGTGGTCCCATGTATAATTGCTTAAAATCCAATCCTAGGATAACACTGAAGCATATTGTGAATGAGTGTGGGTGTGTCAATAGGCAGACTAGTCACTGACCACGGCATGTAAAATTCTATCATTAGATGTGCCATTATTTATTAATGATGCCAATAACAATTTCTGCACCAGGTCCAACTTCTAAAACTATTATCTCAAACTAGATGACTAGATGAAGGCCATCATTTACCAGTGGCGCTCAAGAAACCAGTCCATGTGCCATTATCATCCATGTTTTGCTTTCAACCCTCCACTTCTATCAATTGATTCAATACCTCCTCCCACCTCCCCTTTTTTTTCCACATACCCATTGGTGTTGAGCTTATGCCAACCCCAGATCTCTAAAATACAGAGTCAAGCACGCACAAATCCATAGAGCTGCACAAACAATTCATTTACTTAAAGTAGTCATTCACCCTAATCATAAAAGAGGTAGTCAAACTGGCAAAAGTAGACATTGATCCAGACCATCTGAAATTTAAGAAAAACATAATACTAAACAGTTGACGAATTAAAAAATATAGTCATTGATCCAAACCATAGTGTACTGCCTAGAACATCAATCTAATGAACTACAGAGAATTTACATCTAATCTAATTCCATCATTTTTTTAGTTTTATTTGCAACTCCTATTCACATAGATGCAGCTTAATCACGATTCAACCAATCTCAAAGGTGTTCTCGCCACTGTAGGTCATATACAGGAAACCATCTTCTTCCTTATTTTCCTCATAAATTGCAAACATCATAGCCGCTGCAATAAATTGAAACCATCTTGTTCCTTTTTTTCTGCCGGCAACCTATGGAGGTGGAACAATGGTGGAGGAGCAATGGAGGAGGAGATAGAGAGAGAAACGTAGGTTTAGAATGTAGAGAGAGAGAGAGAGACTAACAGAGAGACAAACGGAGAGGAAGAGAAATGTAGAGAGAGAGTCATACGTCAGATTTTGTTGGGTTTAGAGATAGGTTTAGAATGTAATAAATAAGGGTAATTAATGAGATTCTAATAAAAATATTTTTAATAATGAGAGGACGTTTTTTAACCGTTGAATCTACTTAAATCTAATGGTTTAAAAAATGTGTAACTCTTTAGAGTTACACCAAGTGTAACTTGAACCCATCTATATATATATATATACATATATTTATATAAATTTTAGAAACACTAGAAATTTTGTGGGATCAAAGCGAGATCAAATAATATTCTTTCACTATTAAAGTGGGATCAAACTTGTATTACAATATACTTGGATATACAAAAGATCACGTATAATTAAACCATCTGTGTGTCTATTGGGGGGGGGGGGGGGGGGGCGGTAGGGACAATATTTAGAAGCATGCCAACTCAAAAGATTATCCACATTTTATTTTAGTCACATGAGCTACTTATTAAACATATAATTTTTGTAAGTGTTTAATAAATCATGTGATTTAACAGACATGAATAGTCTTATGAATTGTCAAAAATTGGTTAGAGGAGATTCTTTCAAACTTCGGTAAAGTTTCTTAAGTATTGTATTTTAAGTTCTCCAATTGAATTTAACCATGTGGTTGCATTACCAACAAATCACATGGTTGAATATAATTGTTATTGAAAAAAAATAACATTATCAAATTTAAATAGGAATCTAAGGAAATGGATCTTTTGTATACAGATATAAACAAATTAAACAGACCCATGTGAGACCAAGGGGCCATGGCCCATGGCCATTACACCCCCCTTTCCCTCAAATTTGGTTTTTATTTAATAATAATAAATAAATATTTAAAGTTTGTCTCTTTAAGAATTCAATTGGCCCAAAGAGACTATATAAAAAAAATAAAAAATTGAAATGATCAATCAGCATATAAATTGTGGCTCCCCTCTAAACAAAAATATTTTTAGCCCAACAAATTTCATAAATTTGTTTTCTATGCTTTTAGTGCTTTATGCAACTAAAATCCTGAGTGAACCCCCAAAAAAAAAAATCCTAATCAGCATAAATTTAGGGTAAACTGAGAAATAAGAGGTCAACCTTCTGGAAAGATATAATTATTTTATTTATATTATAAGGTAGTTTATTGCTTTTATAAATGTATGTACACAAGTGAATGCTTCCCTTTTTTCTTTTTCTTTTTTATCAATATATTTCATATCAGTTTTTTTTTTCTTCAAAATTTGGATGGGATGATAATAGATGCACACTTATCATTATTTGTATTCATCATTATTTCTTTATGAATTGTGTCAAATTGTTGCTACGAATCAACGACCTATCAACTTGTTTACAGAGTAATTTGTACTTGTCTATACTATTTATATTGCAACTACAGAATGGGCATTTTTTTGTCGTTAAAATTAATATTAATTTTAACATCACTGTTAACCATGTTAGATTTCATCTATTATGGGAACTATTTTGACATATATAATATCAAAAGGTTAGGGATTGAAGTGATAATATGGATCATTTTGAAATATGAGACAAATGTTAGAGACCATAATAATAATTAAACATTGGAAAAAAAAAAAACCATGGGTCAACTTGATCATCCCATTACCATCGCATGTCCTTGGTGCGATAATCACTTTACAAGTATAAGTGTTTGTGAGGTGTGGAAGGCAAGGGCTGGAGTTCAAGTCTCCAAGAGAGAGCTTCACACATATATACACTTATATTGGGCTAGAGTAGATTCTATTTTGTATCCAAAAAAAAAAAAAAAAAAAACAAACAAACAAACAAACTTGATCATCCCATTGATTTAGGAGTAATTATTAAGTATTCACAGAGTACGACAATGTGATGCTCCTTCCTACTACATTTATGGTAGGTCTAACTGATTAAATTCATTGTGAGATTCATCATGAATGTAAAAAAAAAGGGCATCACATCATCGTACTCCAATAATACATAATAATTTTACTTGATTTATTAGGTCCAACTTAAGTTAATCCATTTTTCTATTTTGAAAATTATCATATTTTTTAGTAAAATTTGTAGCGTGACTTTTGTGTTAGACTTAGAATCTCATTCCTTAACCATGCAATTTAAAATATAAACTCTGATTCCTGAAACAATAATGCTAGTATATCATTTTTTTTATACAAGATATAATTTCTACTCTAACCTAATCTAAGTGTATATGTGTGTGAAGTATCCTCCTGGAGACATGAACCCCGGCTCTTGCCCCCCACACCCCACAAGCACTTATACTTGTGGAGTGACCATCGCACCAAGGGTGTGCGGTGGTAATGCTAGTATATCATACATTTTCACACATTGTCACAATTGTCCTACGTGGCAGATTATAAGTGATGGAAAAAAATAATGAGTTCATGTAATAGTGACAAATAACCAATCATAATTTGTCACATATGATAATTGTAGCAAAATGTGTGAAAGTGCGTGGTAATACCATTATTGTTGCTAGGTATTTACATTTTATCCTCCCGATTTGGATGAATTAACATTCACATTGGCAGTACTAAAAAATTTAGTTTTTATTAACTTAAAAGATTATTTTATCTATTTTAAATACCTCACTTTACAGTACACTCAACATCAAATGTACTATTTTTTTTTATTGCTTCATTTAAATATATATTTTTAATGAATAAACTACTTTTTTAATCATTTTGTAAACAGTATAAATTATAAATTTTACTAGTAGCACTGTAGCAGTGTTCTGAACGCTAAAGTAACATTTTAACATTTTCGCTATTTAATGTGTCTGTCTGTCTCTATCTGATTTGAGTGGCCTTGTCGAAGGGAGGATAAGGCGACGTCGTTTTGCTGCTCCTGCTGCAAAGTTAAAACTTTGTTGTTTTTTCCCAGTTACTGTGTCATGATGAGGGTTTTGGGGTTTATCAACAACAGCTTCAATGGCCTCCAAAAACACAAAGGTATTGCCAAAATCAAATTCAAAGCAAACCCAATTGGGTTCAATCAATTTCGAAGCAGAGGCTTATCAGACTCCAAGTTTTTCAATGGCAGTGATACTGTGCTTCCGGTTCTTATCGTTGGTGCTGGACCAGTCGGTCTCGTTCTCTCTATACTTCTCACCAAACTGGGTATGCCTCTCTGACCCATTATGTTCTTTCTCTTGGTGACTTGTTTGGTGAAAACGAAATCTGGGTTCTTGCTTTTATTCAATGTTCTGTTAGTTTTAAATTTCACTTTTTGTTTTCTGTAAAGATAGAAGATTGTGTTTTTTTTGGTGGGGTAGTCAAAAAATATGAATAATGGGAGTGTAAAGCTTGTTGCCAATATTGGTGCTTTTACCGTGTGCTAGTTCTATGTGTTATTGGAAAGTGAGTACTTGTTTTTTTTGTGTGGAGTGTTGTGCTGGTATTGTATTTGAGTTGGGGCGTGTTAGAGTGTGGAAAAGGTGAAGCATCGTTTTCAAAATTTCAATTTTGGACTTTCTTGTAAGAGATTATTAGTATTATCTTTTTCTTTTCTTTTCTTTTCTTTTTACTGTGAATTGCCATTCATTGAAATATTTTTGGATTTCCCTTGCACTTTGATGTGAGTGATGCAATTTAATTATATGCAAAAATTTTATGGTCTTTTTAGGTGTCAAATGTGCAGTTTTGGAGAAAGGCAAGAGTTTTTCTAAACATCCACAGGCACATTTCATCAACAATCGAACAATGGAGGTTGATTATCATATATGAAAGATAAAATTCATTTGGGCTGGTTAAAAATAAGCTCTAAAAAAATTCTTTTGTTTGCTAAGCAGTCACTTTACGGGTTCCAATTTCATTACAAATGTTTTGATTTACTTATCAGGTGTTTCGAAAGATAGACGGGCTGGCAGAAGAGATCCAGAGGTCTCAACCTCCTGTAGAACTATGGCGAAAGTTTATATATTGTACTTCGCTCTCTGGTTCTATTCTTGGTTCAGTGGACCATATGCAACCTCAAGGTGTGATTGATCTCTTCAGTATTTCAATATTGCCACTCATAAGGCAATTTTCTTATGTTTAATTATTGCATGACAATCAGTCTTCCTTGTAGATCTGTAGAGATTAAATAATGGGACGTGCTTATTTTTATATGTGAACTGTGAAGTCGTGGCCTTCGAAAGATTAAGCATGACCTGATTCTCTTGTTTCTTGGAACCAGATTTTGAGAAAATTGTGAGTCCTATCTCTGTTGCGCACTTCTCGCAGTACAAGTTAACTGCATCACTACTTAAGCAGCTAGAAGATCTTAGTTTCCATGTTCATACATCAGAAGCCTTTGAAGGCCTTAATCGTAGGCGCCTCAAGGGACAGGAAATTTTAATGGGGCATGAGTGTGTATCCATTGATGCCACTGGTCATTGTGTTGATGTCACCGTTGCTTTCCTCAAGGAAGGGAAGCATATGGAGAAGAATATTCAGTGTAATATCCTTGTTGGTGCTGATGGTGCAGGAAGTACCATACGAAAGCTTGTAGGAATAGATTTGAGAGGTGAGAAAGACATGCAAAAGCTTCTCAGTGTTCATTTTCTGAGCAGAGACCTTGGACGATACTTGATAAATGAGAGACCTGGTATGCTATTTTTTATCTTCAATACTGAAGCCATTGGGGTCCTTGTTGCTCATGATCTCAAGCAAGGGGAATTTGTATTACAGGTATTGCAATATTAGATAATGACACTATTTTAATTTGCATCATTTTCAGAAAATTTAAATTACTGGCTGCTCATTATCTTACAGATGCCATTCTATCCACCTCAGCAAAACATTGAAGATTTCAGCCCTGAGGTACTTCTGTTCACTACAAATAAATAAATATATATATATATATATTTGAAAAAAAAATGAAACAAGATAAGTCTATTCTTAACATTGTCAGTGTCCTAACTTGTCTTCTCAAAGATAAAGGACAATTCCTATTTAGTTTGAGAAAGTGAGAAGCTATTAGTTACACTCCTGATACTTTACATGTGATGAACATGCTGGGCATTTGTGAGGCATAGTTATGAAATTTATTGTTAGTTTTTCTGTGAAGGATTCAACTTTTTGTAGATATGCAAGAAGTTGATATTCAAATTGGTCGGTCGAGAGCTTTCAGACATAGATGTGATCGATATAAAGCCATGGGTGATGCATGCGGAAGTTGCTGAGAAGTTTGTATGCAATGACAATCGAATAATACTAGCTGGTGATGCTGCTCATCAGTTCCCTCCAGCTGGTGGTTTTGGTAAGTAGCCCTCTTTTTGTGTCAACAGTGCAATTCCTCTAGTCTATATGATGAATTTTTTTCCCCAGAAGTTTGTAGCAACATTGTGACTTATAATGCACCAAAGTTACACAGAAAAATTCATGAATCCTTAGGTGTGGGATTTTATATATTTATTTCTATGCAATAAAATTGTTGGGAAGAACCTGTTGTAACACTTTGTGACGTGTGCCTCTCTAAGGATGCTCAAGTTGCTAGCTTTAAGCTTTTGTTTTGGTGGACGTGGACTCTAGTAATACATTGTAATGTGATATGTGTTATTTATGGTGTTAATACATGAGGGAAAGGCTGTGTATCATGAAGCTACCATATTGATATGTTTACACTTTACAGCTTATTTGAGGTTGTATGTGAATTTGAGACAAAATATTTTGGGGTTAGGATGTAGGATTTAGACATCAATAGAAAACATACTCTTGTTTTTGAAATGAATGAAGGACCTTTTTGTACAAAAATATTTAAAACGTTCATGCGTGTGGAGGTCAACAACCATTTATAGCACAAAAGTGCTAATAATTCGAAGTTTTCTATATGCTGTGCAACTGATGGTTAACTGAGTCATTACGCTTCCATGCCTTCTCATAATCAGAAGTCATAGAAAGTAACAAGTATCAGAGTTAAATATATATAGACATAGTATTGGATTGGATCTTGCACAGTACTGAAACCAGATGGCCTTCTAGGCAGGACTCAAGAAAAGGGTCCACGTCCTGCTTGATGATACTACTTGTGGCAAGGGGAGGACTATTCCTAGTTATTTTGGTTAATACTGAAGAAAAATAATCAGTTGATCAATTTTACATGACTCATACAGGAATGAATACTGGCATTCAAGATGCTCATAATCTTGCTTGGAAAATAGCTTCTGTTGTAAAGGGTATTGCACCATCTTCAATTCTTGAAACTTATGAAACGGAACGTAAGCCGGTATTACTTTCTTCCACATTTTTATTTTGGTGTATGTTGCAAATTAATTTTTAATTTAAATAAAATTTTAATTTCTATTATTCTTCATCATCAGATTGCCATCTTCAATACGGCACTTAGTGTGCAAAACTTCAGAGCAGCCATGTCAGTTCCAGCTGCACTTGGTCTTGATCCAACTATTGCAAACTCTGGTAATCAATAAATATAGCCACTGATTCAAGCCTTTTGGACCCTGAGCTGTTTTCACTTCCTTGTTCATTACTCATTAGTGACATGTAGTTATAATTGTCCCTTTTGCTGGAATTGCAGTACATCAAGTCATTAATAGTGGAGTTGGTTCTGTTTTACCTTCTGGACTACAGAGGGCAATTCTGGATGGAATTTTTACAATAGGCCGTGCACAGCTCTCTGAACATCTTCTGAATGAAAGCCATCCACTTGGATCTATAAGGCTTGCTAAATTAAGACATATATTTGAAGAAGGAAAGAGCCTTCAACTCCAGTTCCCTGCCGAGGATCTCGGTTTCAGGTGTAACCTCTATTCAATTTCTATCTTTGGTGCAGCTACTTCATTGAAAATTATTAAAGTTGATTTCAACCTTGTGCTGAAATTCCTGATATGATTAAAAAATTTAACTAGTCCTAGACTCCTAGTGTTCTGTAGCTGTAACTAATATTGTGGCTTTGTACAGACATGCCACTTTCAATTGACAAATCTGATGAATGGATCATCAACCGAATGAGCGTTATCTTTATAACTATCTAATTCTAGGCCACTGATTTAGGTACCGGAAGGGAGCGCTAATTTCTGAGAGTGACAGTGTGCTGGGTGACCCAGAACTGCCTACTGGTCGTAGGAGGGACTATGTTCCTTCTGCAGATCCAGGGTCAAGGCTGCCCCATATGAATGTGAAGGTGTTATCCAATTTATCAAATGAGGTATGTAGTCACTTTTGTTTTGTTTCCATCCGATAATGTTTTCAGAGGGAGGAAATAATCTTGCTCAGAATTACCTCTAAGGGTCCTTTTATCATCCCAGATGTTAGATTAATCAGATCACTATTTTAGAAACTGGGAATTCTATGTCCCAGTTGCTCATCCAGCAATTAGACTAAATTTAAAAATATTTTAATGTCACGTGTAAAGCTTGTGGGTGCTCAAGTGCTTATAAATGGTAGCATGTCGTGTTTTCCATATTTGTTAATTTATTTTCAAGTTTTTTTGTAGATCTGTTCTACGCTGGATCTTGTATCCGGAGACAAAGTTGAGTTCCTTTTGATTATCGCACCAGTTGAAGATTCTTATCATCTTGCTCATGCTGCATTCAAGTTGGCTAAGGAATTTGAAGTTTCTGCTAAGGTATGTGTTTTATGGTCTGCTGGTACTAAAGGAATTGAAGAAGGAAGTAATGCTGCATTGACACCTTGGGAGAATTACATAGATGTTGTGGAAGTTAAAAGGTCATCCACTTCACCATCATGGTGGGATATCTGTCAGATGACTGACAAAGGAGCCATCCTAGTTAGGCCTGATGAGCACATTGCTTGGCGTGCAAAGTCGAGAGTTGTCGGGGATCCTATTATGGAGATGAAAAGGGTTTTTTCTGCAATATTGGGTGTAGATTCAACCAAAAGATAGGAAACCATATACTAACACTATGAACTGTATTTGAATTCTGCACATGCTTTGGAAGGAGATGTCTTGCCTGCAAGTAGCCACATTGGCCCACATACCTCTTGCAATCTGGATGTGCAGGCCTGATTGATTTATTCTTTCATGAGATAGATTAAATTTTGAATAAGTATAGTGATAATCTTTTCCACGGTTGTTGAGATGATAAACTGGTGGTGGGTGATAAAAGTAGTGTTAAGTGGTGAGTTTATATTAAAGCAATTGTTCCCCACTCAAAACTTGCTGTCTTATTAAGTTGTGAGAAAAAGTTGTATAGGAGCGGTTTGATTTTTTGGCTGGGAATAACCACAATACATTGTATATGTTTCTGCCATTTTAAGCTTGCTAATGCCAAAAGTAGTGGTATATATCAATATGCGATATATTCAGTACCTATTTAACCTTTTGTTTAGTTTATATTCTGTATGTAATCCTCTCTCACAGCATGTGTAGGTATAATTATACAAATTCCCCGTTGTAAATAAGCTCAAATTTGTTTAATAAGAAAATTAATTAAGCTTAAATGTAATCTAGCTTGTTGATGCATTCAAGCCCAAATTATATTCGGAATAAGACTATAAGAGCATTCACATCCTAAAATTCTATCTCATCTTATTTTACCATTTCAAAAAGTTACTTTATCAATTATAACATATCATTTTACAATACTCTCGGTATCTCAACTTTTATTTTACAATACAACACATTAAAATAATATTTATACACAATAAAATAATATATCCCAAAAGTATTACTGCATTAATATTTAACGAGATTTACGAAAAATCTTAGATAATTTGTTTGCTTTTCTCTTTGTTTTACGTTACTATTTCATATTTTAAAAGGTAAGGAAGATTATTAGATGTATCATGTATGCTTTCTGTTCGTTTTAAATGTAGTTCATGGAAAAGATGAAGCAATTCTAAAGACGGGAAATAAATGGGAGAAGGGGAAAAAAACCTCACATAGGTGAACCCAGTTTCAGTACCAAATAAAATAAATATGAGAAAATGATACAATCAGCTGTGTTGGGAAGATTTCAACAAGCGGGTGTTACTTTATTCATGCTGTTAGAAATTGGAGTCTTTCCTTTGGGTGGGTGTATTTTTTTCCTGAGCTAAAGAGATTTAAGATTGCAGGATCAGAAGTTAAAAAAAGGACCAAAAGCATCCTTATTTCATGCCCTTAGTCACATATAATACACCGTCACAAAACATAACTTCAAGTCATCCAAATAACTTTCTACTGGTAATAACATCATTGGTGGATCTTGAAGTTGCTTTTACAAAGGGATTTTTACAAGGGTCACAGAGACCAAAATATGGCTCAAGGCCTAGTAATATCAAAGCAATAATTGTATTGTCATCAAATTGGCATTGTACAAGCAAGATTCTTCCTATTTTTTGGAAGGTTAAAATGGTTTTGTTACATCAAACACTATTCAATCAATCAGATTACACCTTCTGAATGCTGGGGTTTATACGAAAAGAGAGTAGTTCAGTACAAGAACATGATAATAAGATTATAAAGTTTTGTATTCAAATGTGAAATAGCCACTCTCGGCAATGGATCTGCTGAATTGCAATTCTGTCCAACTGCTTAATCAGAGATGCTGCTTGATGATATCCATGATCTACTAGAGCAGTAAGCTTATCTGGTAAACAGGTTGATCAAATGGCCAATAACTCCCGTGAAAATCCCAAGCAAGCAGCCAGCAATAACCTGTAATCAAACAATGATATAAAAGAATGACAACCACCACCAACATAGAAACGATTCATCTCACAGCTTCTCTTCAAGGTATGTTAGTTATAAATAGGATCCGGATCCTCAAATCACAACTTGCAACTCTGTTCCTTGATAAGCTAAGGAGTTGAACCAAATGATACATTCCTAGAAGGTGAAAATTATAACCATCTAGCAGTACTAATCCTGAAGGGACCAGCAATACAGCAATATGTCATATTAGGCACACCGTGAACTCAATATAAATGAGTTTTAATACCCGTTTAGATAGAGTCTGCGTCCAGCGTTTCTGCGTTTCACACTTTTTTTTTTTCATTAAGAAGCGCGTTTCAATGCTTTCTAGTGGGTCCCATGCACTGTTCATAGGACCTACAAACCTCTTTTTTCAACAAAACTTTCATTAAAAATGGGTCCCATGGCACTATTCACACATTTAAAAATTATTTTGCTACAGTATTTTTAGTTTTTAGCAAAATAAGCAGTATCCAAACAAACTCTTAATCTCGTATATGGGATTATATGGTACATGATGCTAACTGAAGTCAGAATTTCTAAGAAAATAGCATTTAAGTTCTCTGAAGTCTCAGCTTCTGACAATTTAAAGCTAGGAACTGAATAGACGTACTTACATTGAAGAAACAACTTATTTTAACAATACAATCCTCTGCAATCTACAGAGCAACTATTGTTTGCGGGGATATTAAGATTATCAAGTATCTCCATCAAAAGAATATCCATATAATTTTAACAAAACATGGCAGGTTAGGGAAGTTAAAAACATCATAATCTCAATCAATGAAGAACAGCTCAAGCTAAATGGATGTTCTCAAGATACATAGACTAAAATTCCTTGAATTCTAATAAAGTATCATGTGGATCTACCATCTAATCATAGAAGGCAGCATACCTGAGGAGGGGTATGACCAAGAAGTTCACGCAATGGTCTGCTCTCAGCCAGAGGATGCTCGGCAGGAAGTTCGTATACAATTTGATTCAAAACCTAAAGAATGTCCAGTTTGAATACATGAAACAAATTAACTAAAAAGAAAACAAGATGCCCATGTATCTCAATGGTATCAAAATAGCTGTTAATCAAATGCATTCCAAAAACAAAAGCTTCTTTTAGAATTCAATTCTTAGATATGACTTGGGAGTTAAGAGAGTCATGGGAGAAAGCTTGTGCAAGAAACAAAGAGGAGAGGGATTGGGAGGGGGGGGGGGGGGGGGGGCCGGCGAAGAAAACCAAGATTAGCAAAAGCATCAAACCTCTGCTTGGCGTCCAGCATGTAATCTCACTCCAGTGGCATCATACATCACCTGCCATGAAATTCTCTACATCAGAGACCTCCCCACATTACAGATAACAATCCTTATTTCACATTGTTTGAAAATACTTAAAAGGATGCAAATAAATAACAACCAAAGCTGAACTTCAAAATAAATGTTCAGATGCTGTAGTAACACAAGTTTTAAAGAAATATCTGGGGGTTATATTTATATTTCTCATTAGCCAATCACAAGTAGATGCAGAGAGGGGATCATACAACACATGCTAAGACCAATGCAGTTGCAAACACAGATCCTCCAAAGCCTTCTTGGAACCCGACGGCTGCAGCGAGAGCAGTAACAGTTGCAGAATGAGATGATGGCATTCCACCAGACCCAACAAGTTTCTTGAGATCCCATCGTCTTTCCTTATACCTGCAAATCTATAAAGATTAAGACTCTTAGGATAAATTAAAAGTCAAGCAGGACTGCCGCATCAATCTAAGTAGAAGCATAAGAGTCACATATAGCTAGAAACCCCTTTAACTAAGCTCAAAAAAGCATTCAGACAAGCTTGCAACTAGAAAATTGTAATCTAACAATATATCTAGAATTTGCCGAAAATATTAAAGAACTCCTCTCTACCAACATTCATCTTATCATATCATATTTATAAGAACCAAATGATTATTAGTATTAGGTGATTAGAACATCAACCAACCCATGGAATCCTACTTTAGTCTTGTACCTAGCCATCCTTGCCCTCATTCTATCATGCCTGAAATGGCTGTTTCGATCATCAGCATATGAAAATTCAAGTCAATGGCACCAATACAAGAAAGCAATACCCAAACAAAACAACAACAAAAAAAAAATGCCATCATTAGAACATATATGAGCTAATGCATTGACCTCACAAGTCAAGTCATTTGGAGAAGTCATAGCAAGTTAGCAAAAACTTATTATCTTGATGGGGGTTAATGGAATTAAACGTAGCTGAATGTCACCAAAAATTAAATAAAAATAAAAATTGAACCCAATGAAACTTGGGACTTGAAAAAGAATTTTATTAAATCGACTTCATAAGTTTCTAAAACAGTTCATATTCATTTCAAGATCTGGGCAAGCCCAAATCCGCTTAATAAGTGCGGTACAATCACAAAGCAAAATCGCAATATATTTAATCTAAACAAACAGACCCCATCATAAAAATTGAATTGGATTGTTGCAAAAAGAAAACGAAACCCAAGTCAGATCCAATATAAAGAATCGCAAGAAAGAAGAAAAACTCAATAAAAGAAAACAAGAAAGAGAGAGAGAGAGAATAGAAGTAGAGAAAATACCAGGACGTGAAGACCTTGATAAATTGGGCCATAGCGAAAGCTGTGAGAGCAGAAATGAGTGGATAATTCGTAAAGATTGAGGATGACAAGGACGAGGAAGACGATGAAGCCGATGTAGCATCCATCTCTCTCTCTCTCTCTGTGTATTTAGCTCTCTACAAAATACTAATCAAATATACAAAGAAAATATACTCTTTATAATCCTGTGGGTCTTTTGTATTTGTTGGTAGTGAAGAAAACAAAATTAAAAAATTTTGGAGAGAAAAGAAAGTCGGTGGAAGTGAAAGGAGGAGGAAAGGTAGGACTGGTTGTTTTGGTTTTTTTTTTTTTTTTTTTTTGGGGTTTGAGCAATATATGTATGTATGTATGTATATATAGAAGGGTCTGGAATTCTGAAAAAGAAAGCGTTTGTTAAGGCGGCGAGTTCAAGTGGGAGTTTGAAGAGAGATTCTTGTTGTTGTTCTTGTTCTTAAGGCATTGGATTTGTTTGGGGAGCTGACATGTTTTTGGTTTTGGTTTTGGTTTTTGGTTTCTTGTTCTGCGTTCTCATTAACTAACGGTCTTTGCTTTCTCTTTCTCTCTGTCTTTCTTATTAGGTTCCAACTGAATATGCCTCCTTGCTCACTTCTTGTCTAGAATATACCCCAACTTCCCTCTTCTTCTTCTTCTTCTTCTTTTTTCTTTTTTTTGCCAATCATATTTTATTGGCACGTTGAGTAGAGGTGGTAATCATTTTCATTTTCCCATCGGTTATTTTGTGGGTTTTTATTATTATTATTATTATTTTTTTTATAGTTATTACAAGACCCAATGTACGTAGAATCGTGAAGTGGGGTGTAATCAAATCTTATAATAATATTAATAATGACTACGTTTACCCCAAAAAAAAAAGGTAAAATAAGACAGGAAGATGGTTTTCTCAATTCTCATCAATATTAAGGGTAAGTAGATGATAATTTTTACAAATTTTTTAGAGATGTGAACGTGCAGGCAATGTCCAAAAATACATACCAAAATACAAAAGGGTCAAGTCAGAAGAGTAACAAGTAATCGTGAATTAAAAAATTCCAAGGCCACGAGGCATCATTTAACCCAGTGAATGTTATCTAAGATCCAATAAAAGCCTAGATTGCAACAAATACGTGTCATTACTTGTTTGTGCCGCCAGCAGACTTAGTTTTGCCTTAACTTCCTACAACTCAACACCTAAATACCATTGTGTCTTTTTTTTTTTTTTTTTAAAGAATAAAAAAAAAAAAATCAAACCGTGAGACTATTCTATTCAAGTTTTATTATTATTATTATTATTATTTTGTAGGTAATTTTGAAAAGTTCATTAAATAAAACTTAAGTTTTAATTCAACCTGAGCAACTTCTATTGACAATTATGCCATAACAACCTCTTGCGTGTATCTTACAAAACTCGGATAAATGGCTTTTGACTGTTGAGCTGGTTTTTTTTTTTTTTTTTTTAATTTTTTTTTTAATGTATAAACAAAAGTACAATAAAAAATAAATATTGGACATTTCCAAATTTATTGGGACTGTAAAAATGTAAGCACCTTTATGAAAAAGCCGAAGTCATATTCCTTTTAGACCAACAAAACCTGAGTGCCGTTTGTGCAAACATTTACAAACGCATTCGTCTCACTATAAATGAGAGAAGGATACAAATTCTGCTCAGGACAGTGTATTCTAAAATGAACCCTGCTTTAACGGCAAGGCACCCATTAACATTATACCATTTGGCGATAAGCAAGCACTCCAAGAAAGAAAGATCCAATTGTTCCGTCTTTAACTTTTTTTATGATCCTGTAGAATATGTAAACCGATTTGGATCAGTATGACATGGATTTGAAGCAAGAAGCAAGCTATTGTGATCAGATGGCAGAACAGTTGTATGATCTCTTTACTTCTAGCCCTACAATCTTTGTTTTTAAAAATTGTCTACAGCATTTTATGGGCTCCAAACACCATGGGCTAGAAATAAGAATGCTTACAGGCCCACAGCCACATATGTAAGAACTGAAATTTGATGACTGTACGGAAATTATGAAGACTTGAAAGTTAGACTTGGACTCTTCCATGTGTTCATCCAGATCTTGGATTTATTTACCATTTCTGCCACAAAACAATATCAAAGCCAACAGTAACAGTTAATGTCTTAGAAGTTAGAACACTGCCAAGATATGACTTTACATTTTAAGTGTCATAATTAGTGTTGTATGCCATTGTAATTTATAACATAAATAAAAACTAGTGAAGCCATCATTGTCCTATTATCTGTTTTACTTTTAAGTTTTTTATTTTAAAATTAATGAGTTTCTTTATTTTTTCAGATGTGAAACATAAACTCCCTTATTCATATATTATAACACTGACTCTTTGGATTTGGATGTTCCAGACAAGTAAAGGTAGAAAGTACATTAGTCAATCATGCACACATTCTTCTTTTTCTTTTCTTTTCTTTTTTTGTGTTACAAGATCTTGTCTACATATATCACTATTCACATATTCTTCAAAGTTCAGTGTTGTAAATTTTTCATGCCTTGTAATGGATTTGTTCAGTTAGGCAAAGTAGGTGTTGGCAAAGCCTAACTAATACATTAACAGAGATTGGGACAAAGAAAGGGGGAACAGCTTACCTGCCATAAGTTAACATCTTTATACATTGACAAGAAGTCTAGGACTTGCTCTTTGGTGTTGTATATTTGCCTCCAAACAGCAAATGCTTTACAAGGACAAGAAGCCTAGGAACATCTGTTTCATATCCCAAAGAACAATTAGTTGCAGAAAGGTGTAATTAGCTAAATATAATTTTCGCCATTCTATTACCTAAAGAGGCCCCGTAGTTTAGTTGCTTGTTACCTGATCCTGAAAGATTAGAGTGCTTCCTTCCCAACATAATTCATGAGTTCTGCTTTTGCTGCTTCCATTAGCGCCCGGAAGTCTATCTGTGTATACCTTCCCCTGTGAAACAGAATTAGCATAACCAACTCAGTTTCCTCCTCAGTGAAGAGTTTCAAGCCATTACCACACACCACAAATGGTTCACCTGAGCACACTGCAATGCAAATGGCTCAAATGCAATAACACAGAGTAAAGCTTAATTAACCTAAGACTTTGTCCCATGTGGGAGATTCAAATAACTGTAAAGTAAAATCACTAACTTTACAGGTAGAGGTTAATTTCACACTGTTATTCATTGCATCTTCTCTGCAACAAAATAAGATGATTCCATTTAGATTCAACCTCACAAACATTAAAATTTGTCATGGGTCCACAGACCTAACTGTTTCAAGGCTCACGCAGTATCACATTTATTTTGGGCCAGAATGTGATTTCCACGTTATTAAAAGCTTTTAAAGGAAATCATTAAAGGGGTATATACTGATGTTTTCAAATACCACCAGAAAATTGGAACTGATGAAGAGCCATGGACAAGAAGGAAAAATATTATCGTAACTACATTTCCATGAGCTCCTCAAATATGATTAAGTATTAAAAAAGATGAACATCCCTTTCTTGGCAATAATAGACAGATTGCATTAATTTGGTACAGGAGACCTCCTAAGAAAAACCTATCACAAGATTGGTCCACCTTGCACTTGATAGAAGAAGCAAGAAAATTGTACTTTAACAATTGCTTGATTCAAACTGACATCATCCAAGATATAGGAGTCAGTCTTTCTTTATATATTACTACAAGCATATGAACAAAAGAAATATAGATAATATATCTTTGAAGTTATGATTTGTTCCAAGGTGTTTAACTGGCTTTTCCTCATCAATGATGATTGGTATGAACCCCCACCAAAAGGTCCAAAACAATGAATTAATGGCAAGTATTTCAGAGGAAAGTGGAAAAAAGGTTTGTTTTGAGTTACCAAAAATGAGTTTTGGACCAAATCATAGAAGGATAGGATGGGCTTGCAACTCCATGCATTATCCTTGCAACAGCTCTGGGGTTGAATTTAACGTGTGAGTTACTCTGTAGAAAGACCTGTTATTTCAAGAAAAAGAAAAAGAAAATCAAAAATTTTGACACTACCAAACATGATTGCCATTAATACAAAATCTAAGCACCCCAAATAACTACTCACCTTAATGTCTGCTCGCAAAAATCGGCTGCACAAGTAAATGATAGCGTTATCAGTATGATGAAAATGCATCTACAAACAGTGTGATTCACTTTTCTTAAAGTTTACACACCCAAGTATTATATGTTATATAATAAAAGTCAAGGAAGTAAGTATTAATATCAACCTGCTTTGACCCAACTTATTAGGAATGTCAGACTTATCATCTTCATTAAAGTAACCCAAAATCTTCTTCTGCAAGCATGGTGTATGCTGAGAACCAAAGCAACCATGCTTCTTCTCACACACATTTGCTGCAAAGACTGCAGCATTAAACATTGTGTCCAACTTCCGTACCTAATCCATGAAAAGCAGAACACTTATGTAGATTAAAACAGAAAAAAGCAAAGGAAAATACAAAACTACATGAGCCTGCAGTACAGGCCAATCAATTGGCTATCAAAACTCACGAAGAGCAAGCATGCCATGTGTTTGATTATGTGACTAGACCAGCGGTAGCATCATTGCAAACTGCTTAACATTCTGGATGGGCTACAAAAATTATAAGGAACGGCTACACTCCTAAAGGAATTTTGACTTGCACTAAATGGCACTTGAGCTATTCCCCCCACAACACCCCACCACCCCACCCTCCCCCACCCCCCCCCCCCCCCCCCCCGCCCAAAAAAAAAAAGAAGGAAAAAAACATCAATAATTATATTAGGTTCTTTAAACCCAGATGTTCTATTATATGAGCCATACAACAGAATCCATCCATAATCTAATTAGATTGACTCTGCATTAAATTATTCAGCATTTTTTTTTTTAAATAAGTAAGAAGAGAATATTATTAATAACAGAATAGCAAGAGAAACACAAAGAGTTCACGGTAGTGAACAAGGAAAAAAGGAACAAAAAGACAGAAGCAGCCCCTAATCTATTCAGCATTTCTTAAACAACAAAAAATGTCTTACAACAGAAAAGACACTTTTCTTGTATAACAGCCATCAGAGATACGCCATAACACTAGGTCGGTATGTTTTGATTCTTTTGAATCACTTGTAACAATATGATCAAATGTAAATTGGAGCTTATGAAAGGAAATTCCACCAATAGCTACACTACGTTTAATATTTACACGTAATGAAATTGAGAAACAGTTTATAAACTGTTAACATTACAATCAATCACCTTACAAGTTTCGACTTCTGATAACCATTTTGTAAGATGTGCTGACAGAGAAATAAAATCACCAGGTACTTTCATGATTGTATAACAAAATGCCATGTCCTTCACCTCATATGTTATTTCTCCCTTAAACTAAGATAACAAACAAACAACAAGACAATTAGTTTCATAAACATTAACTGTAGAAGAAAATGAAACATGAAATAACTTTGTGTAGCTTAAAATATATAACAGAGAATGAAAAATTGATTTACTTTCGAACAATGTCAACCTTTAGATTCTGCAACTGATTTGATAGGTCAATTGCTGTAATTCCAATGCTATTTGCTACTGTGGGTATGTCAAACAGATATTGCCCTTGCTTAGCTTCAGATCTGAAAACAAAATTTAGCATTACTCAATTTACCTGAGTTTCATGAGCAAGAAATATTTGATTGCTGTAATCAAAACTATAATGTATACTCACTTCTTAAGAATTGCTGCAACAACCCTATTTATTTCAGCTAGCAACACTGGGGAAGTCTGCTTGATGAAAATAGCACTATCTTTAAGCATCGATAAATGAGAATTAACATGGTAACAAAGATAAACATATATTGAAAGCATATTTGCCAAGCACCTTGTGGAAATTTAAAGTACAAGTTACATTTAGTTGTGGAAGTAAACGCAAGTATTGTACTTCACCCAACTCTAAGTTCGTAAGAAGTGTCAACATCACCTGCCAAAGCAAAAACAAGCAACAAGCATTTAGCTCAGAGGGCTATGCTGGAGGGAATTCAACCAGGCACTTTATTGTTATTCACAGATATTAGGCACTAAGAAGACACCATACTGGTCTGTATGTGTGGGTCTGTGCAATGTGAATTTAGAGGATACAGTCATAGGTGATATAGTCCCGGCAAATGTATAAGGGATAAAAGAACCTTAGCTAATAGTCTATGCCCACAACTTCAGCTGCTGCATGGCAAAAGTAACTTCGCTTCATGACTCATATCACTAATATAAACTGTTCCTGGCTCAAAGTGGATTGTTTCATAGTTGGTCAGGTACTGGTTAACACAACAGCCTTCTTTGGATTAGTGATTAGTCGTGCATTTTGCTAAGGTTCCAAGTAAGGTGAATAAAAAAGAGAAGTAGTTGTTAAGAAGACTTACTTGGAGAGAAAGAAAGGACCCTAACTGAATAAATAAATAAATAAATAAGAGTACCATGACAATTCACATATCAATCTCAACAAAACACTATAAGACATCACCAAACAGGTATCCTTAATCAGAACAAGCATCTCCACCTCTAAATAAAAAGATGAAATTGGAAGAACAGATATACATCCATTATTGATTTAGAAAAAAATAAATACATTCACTAATAACCCTCATATGCCTAGAATCATCTAATTTGTTACCAAAGCTAGCATTTTAAGGGACTTAATCCTAAGTTAGTTCTGGCTGTTTGGTGAATACATAACCTTTTTTACTCACCCAGGTCAAAATTTATCCTAAATATTTGGATCAATCAATAATTTGATCATAATAAAAAAATTTCTAATCATCATAATACACTGACTAATTTAAAAGAACAAAAAAATTGTGAAATGACACCAGAGAAAACCCTGCACAAAATTTATTTGTAAACACCAATTACTACTAACTTCAAATTTTAGAATATTGATACAGAAAAATTACAAGGAAAGGACCTCTTCTTTCATATCAAACATGCGGGATGCTGATTCTTTGACTAATGAACATATTTTCCCATGTGAATTCTTGTCATTGAAAACTTGATTGAGAAATTTGTTTACCGCATGTTCATCTACTCCTTCACTGAAAACAAAATACTGTAAATGAATTCTAACTTGACAAAAGGCTTAGATAAATCAAAATTAATTGTCTAGATACAATTATATTTGATTACCTGTGCATCAGACTACGAAGTTTGAAGTACATGTCATCATCAAAAAGTAGATGGCAATAGGACAACCTCCCATCCCTTCCAGCACGCCCAATCTCCTACACAAAGTGTGATATTTATTTCACAAGTAAACAACATTTTTTTTTAAAATCCTGTCAAAAAACCAGTTGTTAAGAATCAAATTTACCTGAACATATTCCTCCAAGCTTTCTGGCAAGCTGTAATGAATTACCTGAAACAGAGGGAATTAGGAAGTTCTTATATTGATTTCTATATGATGGTGCCATGCAGGAGCATGCATATTTCAATGGAAAGATATGTCATAATGGACCGCTAAATGTGTGGTACAAAAAATACTGAGTAAATCAAGGATACCAGAAATTCCATAAGGATAACCAATCCATATTAACAGCTCTAAAGATTCCAACACCAGATTATTGACTCCACTTTAAGAGTCTAACCAAGTAACCATAAAAAACATTTACTTCAGAAAATATCATTTGTTTCAGATGGAGTCAAACTTGTGTGAAGGAGACTTCTAGGAAGCTTGGAGCACAGGACGCAACAAATATAGGAGTAGCTCTGTAGCCATGTATGCACAATGAGTTTCACTATAATATTGACACTCCATCCTAATGGATTACTTTAATAAATGAAACAAAATTTGCCCTGTTTGGCATCAGTTCATTAGAATACAATGCAGAGAAACCACAATGATCATGCTTAAGGTTTTTCTACTTACAGCTCCAACATCCTGCTTGTCAAGCCCCATTCCAAATGCCACAGTTGCAACAATCTTCCATGACAAGTACAAGTCAATGATTCAGACAAGAAAAAGTTGTATGTGCTACAATATAAAAGTGCCAACAAAATTGAAAAAAATTGAAAATTTTGAAAAGACGTAATGCAGATAAATTTCAGACACCGGGCTAGAGAATAATTTTCTTACCACTCTAATTTTGTTCGAACAAAACAATTCCTGTGTACGGCTACGGTTTTTTGCAGGGATTCCACTGTGATAGCTCTAAATAGCAGTTCCAATTAATATTGTCAGGGTTGCCATTAATATTAAAAAGCCTCATAAAAGTCAAATATCATGCAACTGAGAAAGTGAAAGTCCAACCTTTGCTGAGATATTATTATCACACAAGTATCTGCTTATTAGATCAGTTTCAGACTGCAAAACCAAAATGCAAGTATTAATTGTCATCTAATCTATGAAAATTATGAAATGCGTATTAACATGAAGTTTAAAACCATCCATCCCAACAATACTTAAGTGCACTCTGGTGATCTGAAATTGCAAGCTCTGGAAGCTAATGGATAATACAGACATAACCCCTCCTCTCCCCCACCCCCCCCCCCCCCCCCCCCCAAAAGCAATTACAATAGTTGATCTTCTAAACAGTGTTACAGAATCAAGAAACCATGGAGTGAAAAAATAAGATGTCATAGGCCATGATATATTTGAAACATAAAATTTTACAAGCGTACCTGAAATTTGCAGTATATGATGATGCTCTTGACTTCCTTAAAGGGAGAAGACTTCATCAACATCAGCAAATCTTTCATTCTATTATATTCATCACATCCAAGGTAATAATGGGTAAATTTAACAGATCTATTCATTTAAGCCAATTAAAGATGAAAATCAGAGATTAGACAAAAAATAACCATTCACACTTGCCTATTTCCACTTAAAGATACTGACAATTGTAAATTTTCCCTTAGTTGTTCTTTTTGAATCAGATTGGTCTGCGGAATGGCTAGAGCAGACATAACAGCATTTAATGTTGTGACTGTGGCAGTAGCAGTCATTGCAAGAATGCATCCAACGTTTAGTCTGTCACGAAGCATAGATGCCCTGAGCCTCATGAATGAAGGCCGGAAATTGTGCGACCTGTTTTATCCAAGAAATAGACATGCAACTTTGAATCTTAGCTGGAAAACGGAAGAATACTAAACATGATTCTGATTAGTGTAAACAGTGATATAACCAACAAGCCAAAACCCAAAGGAGACAAAAGGCGTTGCAAGCACTCACCATTCAGATACACAGTGAGCTTCATCAACCACAACAAGTGAGATTGATAAATTAGTAGAAACTACTGACAAGAATTCCGCGTTTAAAAATCTCTCCGGTGAGACAAATAGCACCTGCAATAGAAACCACAAAACCTCAGCTTTTGGTAATCCTGCAAGCGGGTGTCGAAATCTACTACATTTTAACAACCCACAATGCAGTGAGTGACACCCCAAATCATATTCTAGCCACAAAATTAGCCATATAATTATCACCCCTCGAAGCTAAAAAGCATACATATTGTGATAAACTCACCTTTATGGCTCCTTCTTGAAGCTTCCTCAGTGTCTCGGAAACCTCTTCAAGTGTCTAAAACATTGAAAAAACAACACACTAATCACATAACCAATCCAAAACCATTTTGGCACAAAAGAGACATCATTAGTTACCTGACTGCTACAAAGAAGACCACCCGGAATCACAGGAGGCAGCTGCCTCAACTGATCAATCATCAGCGCGACCAAAGGACTCACCACCAGCGTTAACCCCGGCAAAACCATTGCCGGCAACTGGTAACACAGAGACTTCCCAGCACCAGTTGGCAAGACCAGCATCGCGGATTCTCCGGCCAGCACCATCTTGATTGCCTCCAACTGCCCATCTCGGAACGAATCATAACCATACACCAAATTCAACAGCTTCAACAAGTTCTCATCCGAGGCCTCATTCCTCGCTGCCAATGCCGCCTCTTCAATCAATTGGGAGTCCAATTTCGCTCTCCCACACTCCTGTTTCTGCTTCTGCTGCTCGGTTTCCACAACCAAACCATCTTCTTCGCACGCATTCTTTTCATCTTCACCTTCACCTTCACCTTCAACTTTTCTCTTCTTTTTTCTATGAAATTTTCGACTGCTTGTAGAATAAGAGCCGTAGATATTTCTTCTAGTTTTGCCTTTATTGGCAAACTTTCGCCTTTTTCCATTCAGGTTGAGCTTCACGAAGTTCCCTTCATTGCCGCATTTTCGCAACTTCGCCGGCGGAAGAGGCGGGTTACTTCCGATCAAATTGGAGTGTCTCTTAACGACTTTGTGTGAGTTTGTGGAATTCGTAGCTTCCGAATTGGACTGGAAATGATCGGCGACAGTAATGGCGGGTTCGGGGGGCTCGAAATTGAGCGAGGGTTTGTTGAGTTTGCAGAAAGAGGCGGAGTTGGAGAAGTGGCGGGCGGGGAGGGTTTGGGCGGCGGAGATTGGGTCGTCGTGGTGGTGGTGGTGGTGGTCGGAGGTGCGGCGGAGGATTTGGAAGGGGAGAGTAGAGAGGGGAGAAGGAGTGGGTGACGATGGAGGTGAAGGCGAAAATGAAGGTTTGGGTTTGGGATTTGGGATTGGGGGTTTTTTGGGGTTAAGACTAGGTTTGGATTTTTTGGAGGAGGTAGTAGACTGACGTGGCGGCGGCGGCGGTGGTGGTTGATAGGGGTCTCGTGGAGGAGTGGCGGAGATGTGAGAGCCCTCTGAGTCTGAATCGGATTCCATTTTTTTTACCGTTTATGATAGAGTAGAGATATGCTGAGAAATTTTAGAGGGAACTAATAATATTGGACCTCTCTACTAGATTTTGCTCTAATTTTCCCGCCAAAATTTCTTGGATTTTTTGGATTTTTTTTTTTTGAGATGGAATACCCAAAATACCATCGAGTATAATAATTCTCCTTTAGTAATATTTGTCTTTTTTTCTTTTTTTTTGGGATAAAATATAGTTAATAATTATATCCATGAGGTTTGACCCGTTTTGGATTAATGTTAGTCAAGTTTAAGATTTTTTCAAAACTAACTAATTTTATCCTTAATCAATTTAAAGATGAAGAAAAAAATGAGAAACGGTTTAAGAACCAAGTTGACCAATTTTTAATACTAGTCAAGTTTAAAAAAATTTCAAAACTAACTAATTTTGTCCTTAATCAATTTGAAGATGAAGAAAAAAATGAGAAACAGTTTAAGAACCAAGTTGACCAATTTTTAAAAATCTTGGACCTGATTGGCATTGGCCCATATATCGAAAATGTTAACTGTATCTTACTATTTTTTTTAAAAATGTATTTGACTTATTGACTATTTTGTTGTTGTTGTGCGTGTATTATAATTCAGTAGTTACAAATACAATAATGGTAAATAGAGTATTTGAACCTTGAATGTCTCATGTGAAAACGCCAACAAATACTAGTTGAGTTACAATAGTTTTTACCTATTTGTTGTCATTTTGAGTCATGACATAAAATGTCTTATGCTAATTGGTTGGGCACAATTGATACCATGTAATAGTGATTACATTTTAATAATAAAAATGTTAAAATGCAAAACTCACCCTTTAAGTTTCTTCATAATTGACTTGAATATGTTTTGTGAAAAACTCTCTATTTAATTCATTATCTCCAATTAATCTTGTGTTTACTTGTAGGATTTTTTATGTGTTTTGAAAAGGTACCATGTATAGCTTTTTATAGTCGAAAAATGGGAGTTTGGAATGGTTCCCAGACGATGTAAAATTTGTTCTAAAACCAAGTTTTAAATGCAAAAAAACTTTTCTTTCACAGTTTCTAGAACCCTAGCATGCGCACACATGCTTGTGTATGCGTACGCATGCATGAAGCATTCGCACGCAGGTTTGGAGCATGCGTACAAATACGCATGTATACGTACGCATGCCCTAGGGTTTCCATGGCTTTTCTTTTCAAAAAAATAGCTTATTTAGTTCCTAAAAGAGTTACATTTTTTTTTTCCGAAAACACTTTCATCAAGACAATTTCAATCTGATCGAGTCCTAAACCAACCTTAGGGTTTAGAACTCCAACATCATTGGGGAATAGGAGCCCGAGTCATAAGGGGTACAAAATGCAGTGTATACACCACCTAGCTTGGATTTTTTTTAAATATAATTTTTTTTTCACTGATTAAAATACAAATTTGAACACCCTAAAAGAAGCTTAATAACAACCCAATTTAACACCAACCTTGTGTGTGTGTGTGTGTGTTTGTTTCTAAAAAAAAGAATTTAACACCAAACTTTATCTTGGCCTTTTAAAACAAAAAGAAAAATCCCAACAACAAACCAATTTGATCTAAAATATGGTGGAAAAAGAAAGCCCAACAACAAAAATTAGTACTTTGATGATCTTAAATCTCAGAAAAAGACAAATAAGTGTGAGGTAGTGGAAGTGGGGCATGGGACAATGGAGAGTGAAGATGGTTTTTTTAATGACTGTATTATTATGTTGAATTCTTAATGGAGTAATTCAAAAAACAATAAAAAAAAATATTCTTAAAAATTAACAAAAATCAAGAAGTTGTCAAAGTTGAATTGGATTTTTAAATTAAAAAATTTGAAAAGAGTAAACACAAAAACTAATAAATAATAAATTAAAGATTTATAAGCAATAATAATGTGTGTGCTTAACAGTTTGTTTGTTTCTTAAAAACAAATAATTAATAATCTTAGCAACAATAATTAATAACTTCAATATATTAAGAAATAATATGCCCGATGAACTCATAGTTTATCCCGTGTTTTCCAGTGTTTTGTAACATAAAAAAATGAGTAAAATAAAAACTATCTTTGGTCAACAAGAAAAGTATGACTTATTTTTAGAGTTTGTTTTCCATTAATTTTTTTTTTAGAAAACAACTCTATCTTACAACAAGCTAAATAAGTTAGGAGATTGTTTTTTAACTCATTTAAGATTGCTATCAAATACAGAAAAATAAGATAGTTTTATAAAAAATACTTTTTGAAAAATTACCCATTTTCTAAAAAGTATTATCACTGAAACAAACAGAGTTATTCTCTTTCTGGTATTATGGATAAATTTTTGATAAGAGAACTTAAGGGCAAACTTAGGATTTCAAGCTAGGAGGGGCCAAAGTATAAGAAAAAAAATTCAAATAGGTATCCATATATTACTAACAAACTATTAACCAAGATCAATACTAAAAATCATTGTTTCTTAATACATTAAGATACTGTAGGGACTGGGTTTGAGCACTTCTACTGTTAAGTGAGTGGACTCAAGCCCAGCTAGCCCAATACAATGAATTTGTAGAGAATGTGTTCAAGAACCAGGCCCTAGCAAGCGGACAACGCCCAATGCAGCGTTCGCCACCATTCGACATAGACGAATGGAAATTATCCTCAAAGGTTTGTCCTCGGCCCGGTCCGAGGAGCTTGGTGATAGTCCTTCTTTTCTGAGAATCCTCCCCCTATTTGATCTGCTTTTTCCCCTTATATAGTCCTCCTCCAACGATCCCTTTCCTCCACTTGTTGATCATCTATGCCCCTTTTTGACAACCCGTCACATCAGCCATCTTATCAAAACTCCCTGTGAGTTGCAGTAACCGAGGCAGCACTGTTCAGGGATCATTTCCCCATTAATGCTGCCAGAACATTAGTCATGCGCATTTAATGTGGAAGTGACAATTTAATCCTGGCTTTGCTCCTTGGCCACCCTTCCACGGCCGATGTGTTGTACTTGGTCTTTCTCTTTAGATGCCCTGGAGGGCCGCCTATGGTAGCCATTACTTCCTCCTCCCATGGTCCTGCTTTGCCGAGGACATGACTATCCTCGGCGAGGGCACTAGGCTTCCTTCTCCTCGGCATGGGCCTTGGGCTTGGTATAAAGTGGGCCACTGGGTTGCCAAATTCTCCGACCCCACAATAGCCCCTCAAAATCCTGCTATGCGGCTCCTCGGACGGGGAGGAGGATTTTGATGTCCTCAGGCCTATACCGTGGCTTGTCTAGTTTGGCCCTAAGTCAGCGCTTAAAGTCTTTTCTCCTGTCTAACGCACGTTTCTGGCGCTTCGATATGCGGTACACACCCGTATTAAATTTTAGCGGCTCCATACCTCCCACGTTCAACGGTGTGATGGTAATCCAACGGTGTGGATCTTTCGCCATTATGGGCGGGAAGCCTTGCACAGTTGTCTTTGGTGAAGGGATAAATACCCATTTGAACCGGTTTGCCTCTTCACTTCTGCATTCAAACGTTCTTATGCACACACCCCGAATCCGGTCAAGTCTTCAGCCCAATTCGCATCTCTTCGCAGCCTAAAAAGCCTGGGTCGGAGCGCCTTCCCTTATTTCCGTAAGTTTTCTCCTTACTCCATCTTATACTTTTCCCTTTCTGATTTTCCTCTTCCTTTACTCCTCTCTTCTTTTCACTCTTCCCGGAGTCTTTTAGCCATTTTTCAGGATGAGTAGGTTTAAGAAATTGGTTGAGTTTGAAGAGGCGATAGAGGAATTCATCGCCACTTATAGGATACCCGGTAACATGGGTCTGAGGTACTGCGAGGAGGGGGATTGGTATATTAGGAGGGAGGTTGGTGAGGTAGTGATTCCCATAATCGCCTTCCTTGAAGATGGTATGAGGATCCCTATGGGGTCAGTGATGAGAGGCTATCTTAGGCATTTCCGATTAGCCCTTACCCAGTGCGCCATTAACGTGTTTAGGATCCTGGGTTGCGTGGATGCCTTGAACGAGAAGATGGGGTTGAGGTTAACCCATCACGACGTGAATTGGTGCTACAATCTCCAGCACCTAACGGGTAAGTCCTACTATATGAAGACAAGGGATGATAGAGTTAGGCTCATCCAGTGTCTCCCCGAGTCTAGCAAGGGGTTGAATAAGGATTTCCTCATCATGTTGAGGGAGTGGCACGACGGCCTTCACTACTCGACAGTAGAGGGAGAGCCAGGTAGGGTACTCAGAATACGGGGAGGTTGATCTGCTATGTTTTCACTGTTTGCATTGCTTGGCTGCTAACAGGGACTAGCGTTTCTTTTACAGATCCACACGCCTTCAAATGGCACTTCCATTTAGTCAACAAGGAAGACTTAGAAAAGGTCCTTAGAGTGGAGATCTTTGTGAACGAGGCTGACAACCAAGTTAGAGCCGCCCACAAGATCCTCGGGTATAAACCGCTCCAGAAGTCGTTCTCAGCTCCCAGACACGTGATTAGAGCCAAGGACCCTAGGCTCCGCCAAATCACCATGATGGAGCATGGGTTCTCGTTTTCTGAAGGATCTTCAATCCCCGAGGGCGTCCCGTTGGCAGGCTCTTCCTCGTCTCATTGAGTTGCGGAGGCTGAGGGAGGAAGTTTGGAAAAAGAGGAAGAAGTAGTTGATCTAGGTTCGTCCGAGGACGAATTTGGTGCATTCGACCAAGTTCATCTATCCGAGGATCCCTTTGGTGACTTGGGCGATCCCCATTTATTTGAAGCAAACCTTCTGTCACCAAGGACTGGTACTCAGGTCGAGATGGGTTTCAAGAGACAACCTCGAACTAGCCTGTTCGACCTACTTGAGGGCCAACCGGGGAAGGATAAGCCGGGGAGGTCACAGTCCAAGCTTCCTTCTCTTTCTCCCAAACTTCCCCCTCCCCGCCTAAGTCTTTGCTTGCGCAGACTAAGTCGTCCTCTACTTTGCCGACCTCGGACCCTCGGCCTGAGTCAACCGACCCAAAGAGGAAGAGGCCTTCCAAGGGCAAAGACCCAGTGGATGGGGGGAGATCTCGTTCCTCCTAAGAGGAAGATGAAGCCCGCCGACCTTCCAAGCAGCTGAGGATTGGTAGTCAGGATAGGGGAGCTCAGGATTTTGGGCTACCCGGAGGTTTTACACCCTCACCCTCGCATCACAGTTAGAAGGCTTTGTCCGCTTTGGAGAGCCAAGCTCTCACGGTTTTGTATTACGAAGGGGAGAGTGTTAGTGGTGGTACACTCATGCAAGCTCCAAGGGCATATAAAGCATGAGTAGAAGGGTTACTTAGGCGATGTGGGACAATCCCACCCCTTCGTAATACAAAACTGTGAGGGCTTGGCTCCCCAAAGCGGACAAAACCTTCTAACTGTGATGCGAGGGTGAGGGTGTAAAACCTCCGGGTAGCTCAAAATCTTGAGCTCCTACAGATACAATCATTTACCAACAAAGTAAAAAAACACAAAATAATATTGTTTCTTAAGAGCATTAGATGTTGCAAAAAAAATTTATTTTCACAAGTCAAAACTTACTTTTACTACTTTAATATAGCATTTGAGATGTTTCGTATAGTAGTATTTTTGGTATTTGGTGTTCTAAATACTAAATATTTACCATTTAGAATACCTAATGCTAGTACTTTAATACTGGGCTGACAAAGATTTTTATTTTTTATTTTAAAACTTTGTTTTTGTTAAGTTTTTAAGTTGGGTAGTTGTTAGTTGGGTTAGGCTAATTAAAAGGGAGTGAGTTTAAATTATTGGAAGAGGGAGGTATAATTCTAGAAATAAAAAAAATATAACCATTAAATTTTTTTTTTCTTTGGGTTAGGGGGGGCCAATTTTTTTTTTCTTTTTTTTTTTCTTTGAGCTGGGGGGGGGGGGGGGGGAGGCCCTTGGCCCCCCCTGTGGGTCCGTCCCTGAGAGAACTCTTATTGACTTGAAAATTCTTTCCTCAGATCATGGGTTACAAGAAAATATCTCATTTATCATCCTAATGATTAAGATGAAATAAGAAAATATTATTTACAAAAGTAAAAAATTAATGAATGCATTAATTTATGAAATATTTTTAGAAACTTTTTATGGGAAAATAAAAAATAAACTAATTCTTTTTTACAATTTTTTTATATTTCACATGAAAGTGATATTAAATATTTTCTAAAACTATCCATTAACAAATGCCTAAGGGCACTCGTGAACCAGATCCCAAAAGAAAAAGATTATTTTCAACATTTTCAACATGAATTTGAATGATCCCCTTATAAAAAAATTCATGGAGCCACTACTAAATTGCACTTACTCTTCAATAATTTATGTTTTGTGTATACTCAACTTGGCTACGTTATAGGCAAAGTGTAACTGTGTAAGAAGTTTATACAATCCCTATTTTTTCATATGATTAGATAATTAATATTTATACTATTATTTCTTAAGTTAATTTAATATAAAAAATTAGATTTCAATTAGATTTTGATTTTGCGCCATGTTTCCCATTTAGTCTTTTTTTTTTTTTTTTAAAAAATTTGTGCCAAGTGAGTTAATTCAATCTAGAAAACGAGGAGTCTAATATAAATAAACATATATATATATATATATATATAATTTGATTATAATCAAAATTAGATTTTGTTTTTATTAACTTTTCATATAAATTAAATTATTTAGATTTTTGTTGTTATTTTTTTTTTTTGGAACTAAGAGCATCCACAGCAGTGGAGCTAAACATTTAGCTATTTAGCTCCACCAAAAGTTATTTTATCTATTTTACCTAGACACATGCTGCAGCAATGGATCTATTTTAGCTTTCAACACAATAAAATAATATAAATATCATAATAAAATAATATAACCACTACAATAAAATAATATATCCCACTACCCAAAAAACATTCATAGCACCAACCACAACCACCTCTACCATCAGCCACACCACCACCACCACTAGTCCACAGTAGGAAAAAAAAAAAAAAAACCCAAACTCCAATCTTTTTCCTCAACCCAGACCAAACAAAATCACCAATTACAAACAAAATAAAAAATCACCAATCACAAACAAGCACAATGTCGACGAGTTGGGTCGGCAAAAGGGGTGGGTCGACGAGCTTCATGGGTTTCCCAGTCAGGTACCCAATATCCACGAGCAAGCACTCAGATCGGCGGCGTGGGTCTGAGGTGGATGGCTGCGTGGGTCTGAGGCTGAACGACGACTTGGGGTGGGTGGTGGGTCGATGACGTCGAGCTTCAGTGGCGGTGACATTGAGGATGAGTCGGGCCAGCGGCGGTGAATGAGGGAGCTTGAAAGAGTGACGTTGAGAGAGTTTGCTTGAGAGAGTTTTGAGAGCTTCTGGAGTGACTAAGAGAGAGAGAGGCACGGAATGACTGAGAGAGAGAGAACCGCTTTTTATTATTTTAATCCACCCGGGAGTAAAATATTTTTTTTTTGTTTAGCTCTCAGCTACAGTGCACATCTATCTACAGATGTACACTATAGCAATGGAGCTAAAAAAAATAAGTTTAGCTCCACTGCTGGAACATGCTTTTTGGGTGTTTGAGGAGCTAAAAATACCAATATTGTTTTTTAGCACCACTGCTGTGAGTGCTCTAATGAGTATATTTTTTATATGGGATAATTACAATTTGCCCACCTGTGGTTTGACCCGATTTCTATGTGCCTATCCGTGGTTCAAATTTTGACACTTTGCCCACCTGTGCTTCTGACCGTTAGCCCTCCGTAACCCACCTCTCCACTCTCCGTTACTCTAACACAGAAAATGTAAAAAATAAAACCATAAACGGATCAAAACACTCCTCACACGAAGAACATGGACAAACATGAAGAACATACACAAACATGAGAAAAAATAAAACTTAAAGAACTCGTTAGAGTACTAAAATAATTTTAGTCAAATTGAAATAGGGAAATTTTCATTTTAAATATTGTTTTAAAGCGTTTATTTGCCAAAGGAAAAAGAAATTAAAAAAAAAAAAAAAAAAGGACGTTTCTTTCTGAGACTCACACAACAAAGAACAAACTGGGCAAAATCAGTGTCTTTGAAGCACAGAAGATCAGGGCCCACTGAGAAATCTCTGCAAGCAACGAAACCCCAAATGCTCAGCACGAAACCTCTCCATCTCATCACCTCCTCTTTCTCTACAAACTTCTTCCTCCATCTTCGCAACGACGTCGTCCCAGCTCCTCACGAACCCATATTCGTAACAGTCGTCGTCGTAGACCGTCTTTGCCTTCGAAACGGCGTCAAGTATTTCCTGCAATGCCACGATCCGACGGCTCACCTTCCTCATCGCCTCCCTCAACATCGGATTAACTCCGGGCATAGAGTCCAGCTTCAGTAGCAGACCCATCAGCGCCTCGTTCATCCTCATCGTGGGTCTGAGTATGTAAAATTTTTGCTTCGTGGGTCTGAGTTTGTGAAATTTTTTTGTTCATTGTGGGTCTGGGTTTGTGAAATTTTTTCTTGGTGGTTTAACAGTTGTGGGTTAGAGTTTGTGACTTGTTTGTGATTTGATTTTGGGTTTGTGATTTGATTGTGGTTTGATTTTGGGTTTGTGACTTGTTTGTGGTTTTGGTGGTTGGGGTTTGAGGTTGAGGGCGGTGGTGGCTATGGCAGTGGGTTGTGGTGGCTGGTGGCAGGGGCATAGAGTTTGAAACTTTGTAACTGATATTCTTAAACTGAAATATGCGGTGACATAAGGTGAAGTTCTTTTTGGCTGCGAAAAAAATTGAGGGGACAAGTTTTTGAATTTCTGCATTTTGTACTGTGAAATATTTGATAGAAATTAATTTTCTTCGAATTAAAGATTTTTCTTAGTTACTAGAGAACTTAGCTGGAGTTATTTTCTGTTGAAACAAATGGAACTAACGAAGCGAAAATCTCAGCTCAAGTGCTCAACTCAGTGAAAAGCTTGGATTTCTCTTTCTTTTTGTTGTTGAAGTTTTCGTTTGCCTTCTGATCAATCAAAACAGAGCTTAAAGCATAAGAATCTAAATGATTATTTTCCTTATATGTTTGTTACGGTGGTATAATAATGGTGGTAATTAAAACTGGAGGGTGAGGCGGAGATTACAGCCTTGTTGGACAATTCGGGACTTGAATTCAGCTTCATAAAAATGTTCTTAAGCAATCCAAAACCCTAACTTTTTGATCTGTTTTGTGTTTTGATTTTGAAAGAAAACGTGTTAGAGTAACGGAGAGTGGAGAGGTGGGTTACGGAGGGCTAACGGTCAGAAGCACAGGTGGGCAAAGTGTCAAAATTTGAACCACGGGTAGGCACATAGAAATCGGGTCAAACCACATCTATCTATAGATGTACACTATAGCAATGGAGCTAAAAAAAATAAGTTTAGCTCCACTGTTGGAGCATGCTTTTTGGGTGTTTGAGGAGCTAAAAATACCAATATTGTTTTTTAGCACCACTGCTGTGAGTGCTCTAATGAGTATATTTTTTATATTGTTTCTATTTAGATATATTATATGTGAAGATCTTGAACTTAACAAACTATAATCGAGCTAAATGATCTCATGCACCATCCCCATTCATCATTCATGTACGTAAGCACAGGTTATATACTAATTTACATATAATTATTGGTTGATCCGTTTATCACATAAGCATAATACTAATATAATTTTTGGAGAAATTACACTTTACCCACTTGTGGTTTGCCCGACAAACACTTTACCTATCTGTAGTTTAAAAATTGACACTTTACCTACCTAAGGTTAGCTCTGTTTGTCTTTCGTTATCCACCTCTGTTAAAAACATGGATAAATTTGTATTTTTGTTACTCTTTTATGTCTCTCTCATCTCAAAACATAAAAAACTAAAAAATCAAGGGAAAAGAAGATCTAAAAGTAAGGTTTTGTAAAAATTAAAACTTAACTTTTACATCTTCTTGTCATGTACTAACTTTTAAATTTTCTATTTTAACACATTAAAAAAAAGCGTTAGCAAACAAAAAGTTGATACCTGGCAAATGCCTCAGGTCAGGACAATACTGTACTGAACTACTCAAGGCAAGGAACCGCATAATTAAGTCTTGCACAAAACTTCAAGGAACATGTATCCCACGCATAATATATTAATGAAAAATCCAACAAAATCGCTGCAGTAATACTTTACGAGGGTTTATCAAATTCCAACAAAATAGCTGCTGAATTCATATCCATCATGTCGATTACTGGCATTCAAAACCAAATTAGTGAGGTCACTGGTAATAGTTTCTATGGCCCTTCTTCAATCCCTTTCTTTTTATAGCCTTGAACTCTAATGAAGATAACAACCACAACAACAACAAAAATAATACCCAATCACATCTATCTCCATGTATTTCACTCTTGTTCAATGTCGTTTTTGGTTTGGTGCAGTTGTTGGGTGCCAATTATCGCACTAAAACTTGTACTGGTTTGTACCAAATTCTCTGTCAAATCTGAATTCAAACTCAAAGATTTTTTTTTTTTTTTTTTTGACGTTTTTTTAGTTTTATTTGTATATAGATGGTGGTAAGAATCCGACATTCAACCACAAATTTAAGTTGGAGTTAATTGAAGGTTATGTAGAGATAAAAATCATGGTTTGGAACGAGAATAAGGTTATTACTTCCGACACCTTCATCGGCAGTGGAAGGCAATTTGCTTTTGTAGTTTTTATGAAATGATTTTTGCATTCTTTTGAAACCCTTTTGGCTTAATTTTAATAGGGTGATTTTTGCTAACACTTTTTTTTTTATGTGTTAAAATAGAAATCTAAAAGTTGATACATGAAAAGAAGATGTAAAAGTTAAGTTTTAATTTTTATAAAACCTAATTCTTAGATCTTTTTTTTCCTTGATTTTTTAGTTTTTTATGTTTTGAGAGGAGAAACATAAAAGGATGACAAAAATACAAATTTACTATTATTTTTAATAGGGGTGGATAACGAGATACAAACGGAGCTAATCTTAGGTGGAAAAAGTATCAATTTTTAAATTACAAGTAGGAAATGTGTTTTTTAGACAAACCACAAGTAAGTAAAGTATAATTTTCCCATAATTTTTTTTAATTTTTGAATGAGAACACGAAGTTAAAGTGAGAAACCTCGTTTCAGTATAGCTTAAAAGAAGTTATAAGAGAAAGAATTATTAGAGCCTTTTACCAAAACAATAAAAAAAAAGGATTATTAGAACCATTTTTTTTACCTAGTCAAGTAAACAACCACACCCAGAAAGAAGAAAATAGCACACGGACAACTGCATATGAGTGCCTTGAGAAAAAAGTCATTTTTGGTAGACTTACCAATTACTGTTATCGTTTCGCATTATACATCCATTATTGCTCTAACAGGGTTTCACACAAGTAGGCAAATAATGCTGCCTTGTTCAACTAGGAAGTGCTAATTAAATAAATATATATTTTCACAATCATAATGAATAAGAATGAGTGGGATTCCTCATTTCGTTCACATCTCTTATGGATGACTGGAACCAAATAGAACAAGAATGTGGCTGCTGGAGCGAACACAAACCTCCAGTGCCTCTCACTAAATATCAGCCTAACAACAACAAAACTTTACAATTATGGCACCAAAACAACATGGCATTTCTTACAAATTAATTGGATCATCAGAAACCAATTGGCAGTAATTCAAACAGCCCTTCGAACATAAACCATTAAAATTCAAGGGAGTAGCATGGTGGGGGGCACCATAAGCACCATCTGAATAAAAAATACTTTCACATTATTGTGCAGTTGCACTTGGATTCCAGCTTTGGAGGAGGAGGAGGCTTCATGCTGTCCACCTTGTTAGGAAGCCCAACAACGTGGGGCAAAGATTCATCCACATTCTCATCATTCTCAGTCTTATTAGGACTTTTCGCATCTGTTTCCACCTGTCTTTGCCTGGCTTTTTGGGCTCTTGAAGTACGTTTGGTAGCAGTCCTGCCCCGTGGAACCTTTCTATCGGAAATTGATTTTCCCAATATTGTAACTGTTGGCCGGGAACCTTCCAACGGGACTGAACTTTCCTTCTCCATCGCTATGGCTGCAGCTTGGCAAGCCAGATCATGAACGATGGAGCTGCAGAAAAGTATTGTATCCGTCGCCTCATCAAGTGTTAGACTTTTTGCTTTACTTCCACCCTGACACTCTACCATTACTTTTGATTCCTCTGTCAAAAATATTTTTAAAAAAATTGTCAGATAACTTATAGCTAAGACTTGCTCATTTTACATAAATAGGGCTTTAGCGCATGATAAATGTTGTACTAACTTGAAGTGAATTGCATAATGGAGTAAGAGTTGGTAACAGAGACAGAGCTATAAACAATCCAACTAGAAAAGATGGGTTTCATGATATGCTCTGGATCAGCAAATAATTTGCAGAAAGTAAATACAAATGCAGTCCTCATTTACGATGTAAAGTTTTCACTTTTCAAGTAAATGAAATTAACAAGTATAAAGGATGAGGTCCAATCAATTTGCATAGCATCATAAGGATATATGGATGCAAACATATATGCAATGAGTGGGATAAAAGAGGATGCAATGAATTGGACAAGAAGTATCATTCATTTGGCATTAGGCATATGAACACCAACATTCATAGGACACTTCACTTTTTCCCTGTTTGTATGTCAGAGTGCAAACCATGATAGGGTAGTCTATCACATTATTGTTGCAAGACATGCCGAAGCAATATTTAACAAAATTCAGTCACCAAGATCATTCATTACAAGTCTATCAAAGCTTGTCCAAAGATACATAAATAATATTGAGATACCAGAACACTCACTTATGTGACAGGAGCAACTATGGACATTTAAGGTTTGATAGACATCATTGGTTAGAGCATTACAATGTTCAGACCAATCTCCTCAACAAAAAAATAAATAAAAATGTTCAGACCAAAAACGGAAATACCAAACACATCATTGGTACTCAATTGGATTCAACTATGACAGAGCAAATCTCAACTATAACAAAAAATAAAACTCAAGAAGCTTACCAATGATGCCATCTGCATGATCGGAGGTGTTGTGCTCTGAAACAGGAGCAATCAAATCCCCCTCTGAAGAGCTTGGAACCAAACAGTCCAGCAATTCACCCTTGGTGCTCTTCGATATCTGAGAAGCATCATCAATCTGTGAACCAGGGGTGCTCTGACAGCATTTTTCAGTTTCTAATTCTGGCATAGTAACCAAAGAACTGTGAGAAGGAATCTGTGGGACATCCACTCCATCAATACTGTTATTCAGCATGGTAAGCTCCTCACCAAAAGAGGACTTTGAAGTTCTAATAGATGCTTCCATATCCATGACACGAGCATTGTCTGGGAAGTTTTCGCCATTTTCATAAATAGCACGATCTTCATAATTTGGAAGTGATGGTACTGAACCGTCCTCTAGCTGAACACTGACTACACGACTCAACAATTCTGAGGTGAAAGCATCAATGGTTCTACTACCATCGTTACATTCAAAATTATCATTCTGAACAGCAGCAGTCCTGGTTAAAGATGTACAAGTAACATCTGCTTCTGTATATTCTGACATTAGCACTTGTTCTTCAGAAGCAGTACGTATTTCCACATCACGTTCCACATTGCCAGAAGAAACCTCAAAGTTCTCTTCTGTAAGTGTGCTCGATGCAAGACCTGACCCTTGGCGAACATGGTTTGAAAATCCAGAAAAAGACGACCCGGTGCTTTGAGGTTTGGTGCTAATGTCAAATCTGTAGTTCTCCATGTCCGATTTCCTGCTACTTAATTGCCGTTGTACACGAGTCTCTGTTTGTCTAGAAGAGCTGAAATCAATAGAGGATGATGCTGAGAAACTGCTATGCCCAATGGAGCTTCTCATACTGTTTGCACTGTTTCTTGCATAAGACAAATCATCATAAGGTATCGTAGAAGCAGTAAATGTCCTTCCCCGAATAACAGGCCCTTTGCTACTGCTTGAACTCTTCAGTAGTATGGAAATGCCTGTACCTTCAGAAAAGTCAACCCCCAAATTTGGATAGTCATTAACGTGATGCAATTGCTGACCCCCAGTGCCATCATCAGTCATGCTGTAACCAACAATTGATTGGCCCATCTCTTGCTGATTGGCATGTCTATGCTCAACTTCCTCTACCAATGACCTTGCAGATTCTTGTGAGTAATTCTGGTTTTGTTCACTCCAGAAAGTCTGGCCTTGCTCAACATTCTCTTCACCCTGGGAAACCTTTGGTTCACCCACAGTAGTGATGTGTGGAAATTCAGGTACAACCATCAGGGGCTCCATCTCATCAGAAGGTTTTTCTTCTTCAGAAAATGTCATGGACATCACCGGGGAGTTTTCAGCAACAGTAATTGTTGTAGCTGGAATTATGACACTCAAAAGTTTATCTTTCCTACAGCATTCTGGACAAAGTTTAACATCTGCTTCCACTTCATCAGCAATATATCTTGAACCACACTTTAAACAAAGTGCCATATTTTCAAGAATAAAAACATCTGAAGATTCAGCCTTGACTTGAGAAACTTCGGAAGTTGCAAGGCTTTCCATCGAAACACCATGGTGAATAGAGTTTTCAGCATGATCATACTCAACTGCAGGGCCTTTATCAAAGTCACCGTGCTGTAGGTGAAGTGAAACATTATGCATTTCATGCCCAACGTCTTTATTTACCACATCCATCTTATCAAAGGCAAACACTTCTTCATGAACATCAGGATATACAACTTTCCCACTTTCACTTGCCGCATCATCCTGGTTGTGGTCACTACCTTCAGTATCAAGTGCAGCATTCATACCTTGATCAGAACTTGCATTGCTGCTTGTTGTAACAGAGGAATTCCTAGATATCAGAGAACGATGTGTAGAACTTGCTTTTCCAACATAAAAGGTGGTACTGGGGACACTAGATAGGAGTGGCCTGAACATATTTTGAGGACTTTTCCTATTATCCTGCACAAACATTGAATTACTAAACCTATCAGATACCATTACTGTTAAATATTAATTGACAAGTCTTCATAGGTGAGTACACAACCACATATCACTGCAAAAACATTGGGGGAAAAGGAGAGGGAGAGAGGGGGGGGGGGGGGGCGAGTCCTCAAAAATCTACTAGCAAACAATAGGAATGCATAATGGTAAATTCTTAATTTTTTTTAAATTAAAAAAAAGAACTGAAGTTAAGAGTATGAGGTTTTATGCATATTGGCCAACTAATCTGAGGTTACTAAACCTTTATGTTTTGTCACTTGATGTCAACTACATACATGAGAACAAATCTTATTTTCAACTCATCTGATGCTCACTTGCCAAATTCCAATAATGACAGACAAAATTTTAAATGAATTAAATGAAGAAAAAAAATACCATCTGTCGAAAGGCAGAGTCAATTGATTTTTTTGGAGCAGACATTGAGGACACTATTCTAGCTGGTTTCTTTGAAAAGGCCAAAGTCCGGTTTGATAATGCACCAACTCTCCTTGAAGTTGCTCGGTCCAAACTACCCACAGGAAGGGACTGTAGAGAGTCTACATCATCATCACCAGATGATGCCACAGAACCTTTGCTGTGAGAACTAAATCTGTCTCGGTCATGACTATGAGATGAACTGATGCTTCTAGGAGCTGTTGGAGACATTGACTGCCTGTTGAATTTTGAGGTAGATTCCCTCCCATTTCTGGATGCTGGTGAGGAACCCCTCACATAAGATGCTGGTCGATCAGCCAGAGAAGTACGAAGATTGGGAGGCGCATCAGAGGAGAAACCTGGAATATTTGTTTGCCATGCCCTTATTTTTGGTGAAGCAGAGTTCCCCCGACTTGTCTTTATAGGGGAAGTTCCCCTAATCCCTGGTGAGGCTATGGCACCACTGGACCCAGTGCTCATCCTCCGGGGAGTCGGAGTAGAAGACCTTGGAGCAGGTGTTGAGGGTTTACTTGGAGGAGTAGATGGTCTCCGTGATGGAGTAGCATTCCGTACACCTGGAGGTGGACTGGAATGGGGTGTTGATGATGTCCTTCCCCTCGACTGGAAGGTGCTATTCCCAGACCGAGGAGATGGGCTTAAGCGATTTGGACTGGGACTACCCCTACCACTTCTGTAACTCTTCTCCATCTGCAAAAACACACGTCTTATGTGAACAGATGGAGCATAAAGAAATGACTCATTTTTTCGAAAATCTTTTAGAGAATCAATCTGATTGTATCCATTAAATTGATCTCACCACTTACCGTGGAAGATCTTGATATAGAAATAGGTTGACTCCGAGGTCGGCCCCTGGGTGCAGTAGTAACTGCTTGTGGCTCATTGTCCAATGAAGGAAACAATGGGGTATCAGGAGGAGTTAATAACCTGCAAAATCAATAACACCAGGAATTCCATTGGAACCAAGACAAGTGAAATGTATTGAATTCTTTTTATTGATAAGTTACAAACACACCTAATGGGCCTTCAACCCACAACCTCACTCTTCACCCCATTCTTATGCATTGATACCAGCTAAAACCATCATGCAGGAGTAACAATTCAATGTAATTTGAATAAATTGACAACTATACACTTATGGCTATGTGAGGAAATTGACGATTTGCCGAGGGAATTCCAGCTTTTTGATGAAAGGACTTGATTATCAGACTAATAAATTACAATTTTGAAGTGTGCTTACACACATAGACAACTTTAGTTGGGCCATAAGTAAATGCTTTTCTTTTTGCTTGATGATAGAATTTCTGTCTTTGTAGCAAGATACTTAAACTATTACCCTGTTAAATTCCATCACTACAATATACATGGAACTATGGTAGTTATATAGTGGTTCAGAGTTGGAAAGTTGAAAACTTCATAATAAGAAAAAAGACAGCCTACCAATCGTAGTCATTCTTCTCCTCCTCGGCATTAAGCAGGTCACTACTCTCTCCTCGAACAGGAATGGTTATTCCAAGCTTAAAATCCGAAAATTGTCTTAACTTTGTCGCTGTAAAGAACAATTCAAATTCACAGAGCAAAATGCAGCACATCATTAGCGAGAAGACACCAAACTTTATAAATTTAAGGGGGAAAAAAAAAAATCCAAACTGTACACATAACATATATCCAAATTACAGAACCAAGGTCGGTACAGAAGATTACAAAGTGTGTCTTCAATGTCATCTGAGGACTGAAGCAAGAAACTCTCTTTTTCTTTGGTCTGCATTTCGTTGAACAAAGCAAGATCATCGTCTTTCTCCTTGAACAACAATCCGCTCTCCAAACTCCGCCCTCGCTTGTGATTGCTAGCTCTCATCTCTCTCCCGGGAGAGTATCTCAATGCCGGAGACGGAGGCATCTTCAACACCTAAACTACACTTCTCAAAATTGTCACCACCACAACAACCTCTCCACACGCCCCGAAATCAAACAACAGTTGTACCAAAACCGAAACCACATTCTATCCATCTCAGCTCACCAACAACGAAAATAACTCAAAGCCCACAATCACTTTCATACAAAAAAAGAAAAAAAAAAACACCAAAACTCAGTTTCGACTCGCCGGCTCAGCAATATTCAACAAATTATATTAATTCCAATACCCAGATCAAAATCAGTCATTGCAGGACCAAGTCAACTCAACCCAACACAGAATCTTTGTTGTACATTGAAGCATAGTAGCATAAACAAAACTCAACTATTCAAACAGTCGTACCAATCAAAATGCAGAGCCTCAACGTTCATAACTAAATATAAAAACAAAAACACAGAAAAATATCACCAATTTGTGACTCTCTCACAATGCAGTTCAACACGAAACCCTAGATTTTCCTCGTCCGGCTAAAAAAATCCAAACACTGTGCTACTAGAACACTGAAGCAAAAGCCCTAATTGAAGTTTCCAGGAATAGCACTAAAGCCACAATTTGTGAGTTCAGAAATTGAACATTCGCAGAGAGCTTCACTTACCAACAAAGCGTTTTTCTTTCTCCTCCAAAACTCCAAGTCAAAATTTCTTCAAAGACAGCTAGAAACTGCGTTGAAATGCGATCTCAAGAACTCGAAGAATCCAAAAAAAAACCAATGCGAGGAATAGCCGTATCGGACACTCGGATCCAAACGCATTTACTGCTCTGTCTGAGAGTACGGATCCCACTAGAGAGAGATCGGTCGGTTTCAACTAGCACTTGAGCGAGAAAATGAGAAAGAAAATAAAAGTGGAAAATTTTCTAGCACTTTCTCTCTCCTCCGAGAAAATGGATTCCTTTTTGTTGTTGTTGATGTTGTTGTTTGGTTTTTTAGATATGTTAGATTTGCTTCTTTCCTCAGCAGCAAGCTTTCATTTTCTTCCTTTCTTTCTTTCTTTTTCTCTGCGATATTTTCCTTTTTCTTATTCTCTCTTTACTTGGTTCTTAATTTTTACAGTGATGCCACTGATTACAAATCAACTATTAGCTCTAACTTCTAAGTTCCAAACCTCTCTCATTCACATGTACTTTAATGAGTTTCTATTAAAAAAAAATTAAAATTAAAAAAAATATACAAAAATTTCAAATTTGTGTCATGAGAGATTATATTACGTCCGCAGTATTTTCACAGTTAAAAATAACTTGTTATCTTCTGAAAATGTTGTGAGCTACTAATGTCAGCTAATAACAACTTTCTATTTAAAAATTGTTATGAAAATCTTGTGAGTGTTGCATTTCTCAAGTGTAGTCTAGATAGACTGTTTTTCCTTCTCCATTTGTATCGGCTGTTTATCTAGAGAGTGTAAAGTACATAATATTTTCACAACACTTGTATAATAAATTATAGGTGGTTAGTTGTTGTTGGTTATAATTTGAATTTACTATTGAAAGGACTTGTTTGTCTCACTAATAATGACTCGTAACAACCTGTTACTTAGAATCTGTTGTTAAAATATTGTAAAAATATTGTGGATATAGCATTTTTCATTTATCTATCATTGACTACTAGACGCTCTATCGGGCATATAATTTTCACAATGTAATAGTTGTGAGAGAATCCAAGATAAGTGGCTTGACTTGAAAGAGCAGTGAACTTGGAACAAATTGGATAGTTTTGACAAAATTGGTAATAATATTGTATTAATAAAAATGGATGGTTTTTATATTTTTACCTTTTTAAGCTCATTTTCTTGGTTATTTGATGGTATATATATTAGGAATAGTTAACTGATATTTTAAAGGAATTGGTTTAAGATATATTTATTAACAATTTTTTATGGAAAAATAAAAAATAATTGATTCTTTTAGCTGTTTTTTTACATTTTCTTTAAAAATAATGTTAAAACTTTTTAAAAATAATTTATTAACCATTGTTTTGTAAGCACCGATGCATATATATTTACTGTCCTTTGCTTCATTTAAACAGTATATAGATATAGATGCATTGAATTGATTCTTAAAAAAATAAAAAATAAAAGATGCATTGAATTGAAGGTAGAAATCAATTGGGGGAGTACTATGGCTACGCCGCTAGGGATTAAATTGCCCACAGAAATTTTCTTGGATTCATAGTTGGAACTTGGAACAGGTTTTCGTTACCCTTACCAAATTCATTAAATAATACACGTATGATAAGACGAAATTAGAATATTTATAAAAAATTTGGTAGCATTTATATATAGTAAAAGGAGGAAAAAATTGGTAGCATTTAGTGAAAAGACATTATTTTGGACTTCTCTGTAAGTTGCAACTTGCAACCCAAAAATACAATGAGTAAAAATCCGTTTGAAATATTTGTTTATTTTCGACCTTTGTTATTTTGTTTTTTTTTTTAAATAAAAAAATTTTAAGGGAGTGAATTGAATTCAAACATAAACGTTTTTATTAAAAACACCAAGAAATGTCATTTGATCTAGAGGTTAATGAAAAATTTATGGTATTCATTTCATAATTAATATTACGACAACAAACAATTTTACAAGTTATTAATGTGACAAATTTTTACTGGTTCTTATCTGAGTCTATTACTAACACCATTTTTTACTTACTAATAAGTAATAATGACCTTTATCTAAAAATAATAATAAGTAATAATCACCCACCATATTTGAAGGGTTTTTTTTTAGAAGGAAATACCATATTTGAAGTTTGTAAAATAGTTTGTGGTTTCATTTTCTCATAATTAATTATTACATCATGATTCCAAATCTTTTATTCAAAGATATTAATTTTTATTAGTTAAACTAATGAAAATCACATTTCAAATCATAATTAATATAATTAACGAAATTGATTCATGTTTTTGCTTGAAATAATTCTCATTATATTATATATGTGTCCAATAGAATCCAATAGTTAACATCTAATCAATAAATTATATCACTTATCACATCTTTAAAAGGGGTAAACATCGAATTAGTGAACTGTTCAATGGCAAATGGGTTGTAATGTCTTTAATAGCGAGAGCTCTTTGAGTGTGATGGTTCACAATTAATAATTTCTCAAATCCAAATCCATCTTGATGGGGAAACAACCATACAACATCATATACATCTATAAAAACAACACAACAACAACATAATTTGTTCATTTGTACGTAACAATTTTTTAAAATTTTAATTATTATAAATCAGTTTCATGTGTATTATAATCTTACAATAATTCTCAACCAAACTTGGTACGTACTTCCAAACCTTATTAATAATAATAACGTGTGAATAAATACATATATCATGACAGTGTTTGGCAACCTGACAATGAAGACAACTGCTCTCTTCTTATATTTATTTGAGTGGGACTACCTATAACTATGAACAACATTAATAAAAAAAAAATCATAAAAAAAAAAACTAGTGTGCTTAGCAAGAAACAAAGATGTGGGGCAACTATTGAAAAAGGTCAACTTAACAACTAAGCTATGATTAGCTATTCCCAAAAACGAAGATATATCATATACATAAATAGAGAAGTAAGTCGTTTTAATTGGTTGGTGTTTTGGATAACTTAAAAGGCTTCATGCTAATGATGACCACTCATATTTATCCAATTATTGTGGGTTTCTACAAATCTTCCATGGCGGCTTGGCATTTTGAGGATGCTTTGGATTGTGGAACAATTTTTATATGAACAATGTGTAACGTATTAGATGAAAGTCATGAAACCCCCCATTTAATGGGGGACCCGGGACTGTACACATTTGGCACATAGTTGGAAGGCTCGAACCAAAAAATTTCACATCTAGTTTCATAACTACCTAAAGTGATTTTTTTTTTTTTTTAAGAAAAATTTAATGTGACTAACTATGAGTAGTAAAAATAAAAAGTAGTTAGCGTGAGTCTATGTAAAAAATGATAAGTATCAATCACAATTTGCCACATATATAAAATAAGGGAAATGCTAACGAGTGCCTTAAGGGTACTCGTTAATAATCCATTTAAAGAAAGTTTTTATGAGAAATGAAAAAAAGTAATTAATATTTTGACAATTTTTTTCATTTTCCATAAAATGATATCAAATCTTTCCTAAAATGGATTATTAATGAGTACCCTAAGGGCACTCGTTAGCACGACCCATAAAATAATGGTTAATCTTACTAATACCCCATACCCAAAACTAATGCAATATCATAGCTCAATTTATGATGTTATGCATGACTTTGAGTTAAACCAAAGATTCTATTATTAGATCTTGTCATCCAAGTAGTAATATAATTTTTTTTTAAAGTATACATTTGTGTACATGTGTGTAGCATATATGATATATACGTGGAAGTCAACAATTTATGGAGAATTTCTCCTCAAAACCAAAAAGAAGTTGTAGAGAACATTAAAAAAAAAAAATTGTAAAAACTAGAGAATATAAATGGAAAGATAAATTATTAAGGACTAAATGAGGGTAATGATTTTTGCCACTTTAGGACAATGACACCGACACGTGATATGTGTAGTTGTGCATTCTCACTTCCCTCACCAGTCACTACCATCATAAACTCTCATCCTAGCTATTATTTAGGAAATTCAGACATTGTATTTGGGGTATTGTACTTGTAGGATTCACATTAGGTGCAATACCAAATTAATGACTGAGATTGAAAGTTAAAAAAATAACTTTCAATCTCAACCATTAAATAACGAGTGCCCTTAGGGCACTCGTTAATAATCCATTTGAGAAAAATTTTAATATCACTTTTATGGGAAATGAAAAAAGCTGTCAAAATATTAATTACTTTTTTTCATTTCCCATAAAAACTTTCTTTAAATGGATTATTAACCAGTGCCCTAAGAGCACTCATTAGCATTTCCCTTAAATAAAATATATTAAAAAAGAGTTAAAAAGTTAAAGTTAAAAAATAAAAAAAGTAAAAAAAATTGTGAGGGAAGTTGGTGAATTGCACCTGATGTGAATCCGTACTTATATAGTATATGTGTTGGGGGAAAATGGGCATTTACCCATAATTTATAAACTATGCAGCAAAATATCTTTGTTTTGACTATTTAGCAAAATGCTCCTTTTTTTTTTTCTTTTTTTCTTTTTTAAATTCAATTTTAACAAAATCGAGTTATGTGTAAAACTCAATATCCTTAAAATCGAGTTATATGTATATTTTTTAGTGGAACTCGACGTTAACAATGTCGAGTTTCACTTAAATTTTCAAAAAAATCTAAGTGCCATATTTATGCATAAAAACATTGCTAATATTGAGTTCTACTTATAACTATATTTTGTTAAAATCGAGTTTAAAAAACAGAAACATTTTGCTAAATAGTTTCAAAATATGAGCATTTTATTGCATAGTTTGTAAATTAGGGGTAAATGCCCATTTTCTCCTATGTGTTAGACTTGGACATGAGAATATGAGATATATTTGGAACACTTCTGCATCGGTATCCCAATCATGTCATTTTTCTAAAAATAAAATAAAATTTGCGGGACATGGCCGGGATGGACACTAACTTTTATTTTCTTTTTTAGTTTCAATCTTGAATACATATATAGTTATTTTATATTTACTCTTTTGGATCTTATTCTTGGTTTGTTTTCTATTTTATAAATATTATTTATTAGTTATTAATTAGCTTTATTATACATTATTGTTCTTAAATTAATATATGTTCAACATTGTGTGAAAAAAATGCTTAAGAGTATTTAAAAATGTATTTACTAATTAATTAATATGTCTATCTCCACTGGTGGCTCCACATAGAGTCCAAGGTGGTCCTGTCCTTAAAAAATAATAATTATTATGTATAAATTTAAAAAATTAATGATTTTTTCATCCTTAAAAAACCTTTGTGACAACCCTAAATTTTTTTTAAGTCCAACATAATTAAACTTTAGACAAAATTTGGCAACAAATGTGGTTGTAGGCTAAGGCTATAACTCCATTCAATATTTTTTTTTATTGAATTTGAATTTTGACAAATCCACTGTTTAATCACATTTTCTTCTTATATCCTCCATACTTGCATAATTTTAAGAAGATCAAAGATTAATAGTTATGTCATTAATCAAATGTTTAAATTTCAAATTTTTGTAGTCTAAAATTATACATAAAAAAATAATTTTATGGATCGAATAATAAATAACATTCGATTGACATGAAATTTGACATGTGTTTTAAGAACATAAAGAACATGCTATTCAATAGTTTGATTTTCAAAATATGTAGCAATGATAATTTGTTTAGTGATAGTTGTAGTCTTGTGCTACAACTTAATTTGTAGCCAAACTTTGTCCTTAAACTTTGGCCCCTTTAACAATGTATTAGGTCCTTACAAAAATTAAAAAAAAAAAAAGTCCATGAAAATTTTAATTTAACTAAAATTTTGAAAAAGATGTAGCTTACAACATTGATAATAAGATTTTCATGTAACGATTTCAAAATAAGAAAATTCATAGAAGAAAATTGTAAGACTTTATGTATTCGCGTATGTGTGTATTTTTTTTTTGTCAATATATGAAGTTTTTTTTATTAGATTTTATATAATTTAATTTTCTTAATGACCACTCTCAAAAAATTTTCTAGAGCTGTCATTGTCTATCTCTACCGTGTCGTGTCCTAATTTTTAAAAAGTCGTCCTGTCGCCTTGAAGTGTTTGTGTCCGTGCTTCTTAGGTAATTATTCTACTTTAGAAACGTACACAAAGAAACGTACACAACCAGTTTCAATCATTATGTGCAAGTAAAAAATTGATTTCGTATGAAAGTATAAAATAGTCAAGTGTCAATGCCAAAGCTTTTGAAGAGAAGAAGAAAGATTTGAGTTTAGCAAAACTCTTTATTTCCACGGCCTAGAATCTACAGACATTGCTTTAATTTTGTGGCAAAGTCGAGCATTTTCAACTTGTGTTTCAGGTTGTTTCAGTATATATGGAGCTACAATAAAGGCAAGTGCTCATGTGTTTATATACTCAGAGAAGCCGCTTTAAATTCGCTGCAACCTAACTTATCATCATTTATTCGTTCTATTTACTAGCAGCAAGGAGATTGAAGCAAGCAATGTGCAAGCCAAAGAGGTAGTTGAAGCTCTGGTTTGCACCAACAGAAGGCTCAATGCTCAGGAGTCAGGATGCAAAGCTTTTTCTATTTTTTATGCTAGTTCATCACAGAGTACTGTTGTATGAACTCAGATATAGCTAGCAGCCTAGCAACCTTTAGCTTCTAAGTTATATATATATATATATATATATATATATATAGGGTTGTGTTCAAGATACACTTGGTGTAACTTTAAGCAATATTACACTACCTAATATTTTTTAATTGAATGCGAATATTAACAAATCTATTGTTAGAATACATTATCTTCATATATTCTCCATGCTTGCAAAATTTCAAGGTGATTAAAGATTAATAGCTATGTCATCAATCAATTGTTAAAATTCAAGTTTTTGTAGTTTAAAATAATGCATAAAAGATGAGTTTATGGATCAAATGGTAAATAACATCCGATTGATATGAAAATTGGCATGCATGTTAAGAACATATAAAATATGTAATTTAACGATTGAATTTTCAAAATATTAATTCAATAATACGTTATTAAGTGGTGTAACATTACTTAAAATTATACCAAGTGTAACTTGAACCCAACCCATATATATATATATTCAAGTACTCTTTTATTTTTTAAGGAGCACCTAATTAATTAACAGACCATTAATTTTTTTCATATTTTTATAAATAAGGATATCAAGACTTCTTTGAGTATTTGACATTATTCTTTTGAGCATGTCAATCTCCTCATCCCACACACACCAAGTCATTACAGGTGTGAATCCCTTGGGGTAGCCCCAAGATATTAGCAAGAGGTTTCAAATCTAAGATCTCATAGATATCATGAGATCTTAAGAATCACTAAACCAACCTCTTGAGGTTAACACACCATTAATTCAAGAGTGCATAAGTGCATCCTTTAATATGAGTGAAATTGTCAATGACCCTTAGGTCAAATGCATCTCTCAATGTTTCTAATGGAAATATCAAAAGGTCATATTTCATTTATTCACTTAAAATATTTTCATTTTTAAGAAAGTGAAAAGAAAAAAAAAATGGTTTGTTCTCTATAATTTAAAGATATATGCTAAATTGAAACCTCTTATTAGGAAGATGGCTCGGAGTTATAGAATCTCAAACAGCCTTCCCTATAAAAGACCACCATTGTTTCTTATGTAAGTTCGCCTTCATAAGGTGTCTTTTTGCAGCAATGACTTTGCCTTTACAAGGTAATTTGGCCTGGTCCCACTAAGCATGTCATAAATTTATAAACACAAATTTTCAAGTGAAATTAATTCACAAATAAGAATTTGTGTCTATAGGTAAATGATTGCTCTTGAGGGGGGGAGGGGGGAGACGAGGATCCAAACAACTGATGAAATTCTTGAGGAGATAAACCTCAGAAAATATTGGTGGGTTGTCCTCGGAAAGTATACACTTAACTCATACTTAAGCTGAACAACCATAACTGGAGAGGGTGTCGAGGACATTTGCCTAACCTTAGAAAGTCGAGGGTCAGAGTTGAAGGGAGCACGGCGCAATCTGAGGGAGGACAAATATAACTTGGCATTGAAGAAGGAAGAGAAGAAAAAGAAAGGATAAAGTGGTCATCTCCTCCGCATTAAATGCACTGCAATCACTTAGCTGGCTGCATTAATGGGAAAATGACCATGAATAGTATTCCCATAGCTCATACCTTAGTGTAAAAACCTTCTAGCAAGATCTTGATGGGACAAGTATCAGGAAAGTCTAATCATGGCCCTCCAAGTATAAGGTCCAGATGCATCTTTACTAAGTTATATAAAGCCAAGAAGCACCTGGATCAGGGGGAGGCTGATTTTTAGGAGAAAAGAGAAAGAAATCAACTAGTTGTAACCTCTTCCTCGGACCAAACCCGAGGACAAACACTTTGCCATTTCAAGGCTATTTCCAATTGAACATTAATCACTACACACGTAGTTTGATCTAACTTTCATCATTTGTCTTATAACGGGTACTAAAAGGTTGACATTGCATTCCACATCTATAAATTAATTGTGTAAGTGAATAGTAACACGATTAAAACCAACTTGATTTATCTTTTTACCTACCACAATTACAATTCTCTTATTTAATTCATTTTACAAAATAATACTCCCCGGATTCAATTTCTATTCAAAGTTCTTCAATCTATGAGTTGTACGAATGAAGTCTTGATTTTTTTTTTTTTTTTTTTTAAATTTTTTTGAGAAGACAATGAAATCTTGATTGGTCGTGTAGTATAAAACTAAAAAAATTGTTAATAAAGAGTTGATTAAAAAAACCTAAGGTTAAGTGGGTTTGAGTTTTTTTGTTTTTGCTTTTGGTTTAGTCAAATGCATTTTACCGCTCTGTTTGTTTCAACAATGATGTTTTCTAGAAAATGAGTCATTTTCCAAAAAACATTTTCTATAAAACTATCTCATTTTCCTATATTTGGTAGCAAGTAGCAACCTTAAATGAGTTGAAAAAAATCTCGTAACTTCCCTTATTTAGTTTGCTGTGAGATAGAATTGTTTTCTAAAAAAAAAAAATTAGTGGAAAACAATCTCTAAAAATAAATCATACTTTTTATATTGACTAAAAATAGTTTTCTTTTGACTTATTTTTTTTGATACTACCAAACACTGGGAAATACGAAAAACTATCTTTACACAAGATTTTCTACCAAAACAAACAGAGCATACATTATTAAAGACACATGTCAGCTTCTTAATGTGGTTTAAAAGAATGAAAATGCTGTTCACAATATTTTTATAAGGAAAATGTTAACGAATATCCTAAAAGTATTTGTTAGTGAACCAATTTTTTTAAAAGAAAATTATAGGAAAAAAAATTAATATTTTAACAATTTTTTTTTTTTCATAAAAATAATGTCAAACCTTGTCTAAAGTTATTTGTAATACATTCACAATAAATTTTAGGCGACAAGTTCTTAAGATTTGTTGATAGCATTTTTTTTTTTTTTTTGATTAAAAGGACGTACATAAAACAACAAGAGTTATCCATTTCTATTAAAGGAATTAGCTCCAAACCCAATTGTAGGTAAACTTACTTAATATTGTAATAGGAATGGGGCCATTCATTCATCCATCCATGACCTTCCTTTGTTTATCAGGATAAGTAGGGCCCTTTTTTTTTTCATTCCTTCTCTTCTGTGATTTTTTGGTGCTAATAAAAAGACCAAAATCAAAAAGTCCAAACTCAAGCCTAGCCTAGATAGGAGTTAAGTGTATTTAAGTGGTCTAGTCCTAATCTACCAAAGTACTAGCATCACCACCGTTTTCAAAGATTTGGCTGCCCAATTACCAATACAACTTCCACTGCACAGTTTAGGCGGCCCTGGTGGATTCTTTTACTCAGTTTTACTTTTGTTTTCTTTTTCCACACTTTCCTTTTCAGAACACACGTGAGGGCCGTGGGCTTTGTTGGCAATTACGGCTACTAAATATGATGAACTGTGTGATTGAAATGACCGACAATTGTTTGTTGCTCATGTTTATAGACTATAGGCTAAAAAAATCTTTTATATATGTAAAAAGGCCACTGTCGGGAAACGTTGATTGAGATATGAGTTTGCTTTTCATGTTTGGAGTAAAAAGCTTCCGTATCGTGGCATGTTCTGATTTCTAGCGTACTACACACTTTAATGCGGAACTACAGTTCACCATTTACTTTATTTTTATTACAATTATTTAAATTATTTTTATTTTTTTTTGAAAAGAAATTATTTTTATTTCACACTAATTAAAAACGACATAGCAATCTCATCCCTCATGCTACAATACATAAAGTCGGTAAGTTTACACAATATAGCTTGCCCTACACTAGACTATGTATTGTTGTGTAATATAGAAATGTGCTCCAGTAATCATGTAAATATACATCAACCTTTGCAAATTCTAGCAACACATCCTAACATTGAATTCCAGCAACCTCTACAAATTCATCAAAGTATCAAACTTATCCTAAATTTAGATCCAAAACTCATTAAATCCATATATAAAATCCATATGAATCATCAAATCCAACTTGCAAATAAGAAGAAGAAGAAGAAGCACAACAGGGGTGTTGTAGCATGAGTTGTAGGATGTACCATTGTACTGTGGTATGTGTTGTAGGGTAGTATTGTTGGAAGGCAGTTAGTGGTGCTGCAGTTAGAGGTAGTTAGTTCAGCTGAAGATTCGGGTAGTTAGTTAGGATGTGAGATGTGTATATAGTGGGCAAGCATTGTATCTGTTGGACATAAGAATAATACTTTGAATGTTGATACTTCCTTTCATCTCTCTCCCTCTCTCTTACTCTTTCTTTGTTCCTTTAATCTTTTCAATCACTTTCTTAGATATGGAGGCCTAGGTCCCCTTGAAGTGACCTACCCTAAACTCTAATTCCATCAAAGTCTCTATCATTGGTATCAGAGCAATTTGATCTAGTTCACCACCATGACTGAAACACGTTCCAACATACAAAATTCTGAAAAGATAGCTGCACTGTCCAAGATTACAGATAGCCATGAACAGACCTTACAAAAAATTCAAAAGCAACTGCAGACTATTATTGGGTTCATGCAAAAATTAGTTGAAGCTGAAGATAAATGACAACTCCAATTTAGGGGTCACGAGCTTTGCTTTAGAGTAGCAATCATGGAGTTCATGAATCTCCAATCATGAATCCAATCAAGAACTTGAAGCTGGAATTTCCTAGATTCTAGGGAGAAGACCTAACTTGTTGGATTTATAGGACAAATCAATTCTTTTCATACCACAATACTCTAGACCATCAAAAAGTTATCATGGCTTCTTATCATTTGGATGAGGAGGCCTTGATTTGGTTCTATAATGCTGAGCGGATTTGAGGTTTTACAAGTTAGGAGGTGTTTATGAAGGCCCTTCAGACTCGTTTTGGGGCACAGCCTATGATGATCCAATAGAGGCACTCACTAGGCTCAAATAGACTTCTACTGTGGTTTCTTATGAAGGTAACTTCGAAATTCTGTCCAATAGGATTGTTAGTTTATCTAAGTCTCATAAATTGAGCTGTTTTTTAGTGGACTAAGGGATGAAATAAGATTACTAGTTAGGATGCTAGTGCCAAAATCCCTTAATGAAGCCTTTGGTTTGGCCAAAATTCATGAAGAATACTTGCCAAGTAGCAAGAAAAGTTTCAAGAATGTTTTGGATAGTGGGAAGCCTTCAATTTTAGGATCACCTAAGATAGAGGGTAAGACTGATTCGAGGTTTAAGCTAATTTACAGAGGCTAACTAATGCATAAATGGAGGAAATGAGGAAACAAGGTCTGTGTTTTAATTGTGATGAAAAGTGGCAGTTAGGACATAAGTGTATGGGAGCAAAGGTATTTTTGTTAGAAGGGTTATGTAAGGAGGTTGAGCACAAGTCTGGATTGCAATTGGGGGAGTTGGATGATGATGGGGTGATGTTAGGAACCCAAGATCAAGTTCAAGGGAGTGATAATGTGGTCACCTCTGCTGAAATCACTTTATATACCTTGACAGGCAACCCTTTAGCTAATACCATGAGAGTCAGAGGTAGGATTAAGAATCATGAGGTAGTTTCTCTTATTGATTCAAGCAGTATATATAATTTTTTGGATGCTGCAGAATTAGATATGTTGAATTTGCTGGATACATCTCAAATTTTGGAAGTTAAAGTAGCTGATGATAGTGTCATTAAGACTTTGGGAACATGTCATGGAGTCACTCTTGCAATCCAGGGGTATAAGTTTGTTATGGATTTGAATGTATTGCATTTAGGGGATTGTGCAATGGTTTTGGGTACTTAGTGGTTATGTACTTTAGGAGAAATTAGTTGGGATTTCATGTTATTAACCATGAAGTTCCTTTACTTGGGTAATAAGGTGTTGTTGAAGTGGTTACACTCTAAAGGTTCTATCTTATCAGAGGCTAACAGGTTATTTAATGGTCTTGCTACAAGGAAGGGGCTGGTTCTCAAGATTTCAGTAGTCACCACCAACTCAGCAGATGATTTACTACTGCCTATTGCCTTTTCTAACCTTTTGGAATAGTTTTCGAAGGTGTTTGACATGCTCTCAGGCCTACCACCATTTCGTGGACATGAGCATCAGATCCTACTCAAAGATGAAACCCCACCAGTTTGTGAAAGTCCCTACAGGTATCTTTACTTTCAAAAGTCAAAAATTGAAAAGATTGTGCATGAGTTGCTTGAACTTGTTGCCATTCAACCTAGCCAAAGTCCCTTTTCCTCACTTGTGTTTCTTGTTAGAAAGGCTGATGGGGGTTGGAGGATGTGCATTGATTATAGGGCTTTAAATAACGCAACTATAAAGGATAAATTCCCTATTCTTGTGGTGGATGAGCTATTGGATGAACTGGTAGTGGCCACTATCTTCTCTAAGTTAGACTTAAGGTTAGGATACTATCAAATTCATATGAAGCCAGAAAGATATTCCTAAAACAACTTTCAGAACTCATGAGGGACATTATGAGTTTTTTGTCATGCCCTTTGGCTTGACTAATGCCCCATCTACTTTTCAAGCACTCATGAATGACATTTTCAAGCCTTATCTGAGAAGGTTTGTTTTGGTTTTCTTTGATGACATTTTAGTCTACAGCCAATGTTTGGATGATCATTTGGACCACCTGAAAACTATTTTGAATATCCTGTTGTCTCATCAATTGTATGCAAAGAGGTCTAAGTGTGTCTTTAGGAATTCTGAAGTTGAATATTTGGGTCACATTATTTTTGGTAAGGGGGTTAAGGTAGATCCTAAGAAGACTGCTGCAATGTAGCAGTGGCCAGTCCCAACCACTGTCAAGGCCTTAAGGGGTTTTTTTAGGTCTTACAAGCTATTACAGGAAGTTCATTAAAGAGTATGGCACCATTGCTGAACCTTTAACTGATCTTCTTAAGAAAGATAGCTTCCTGTGGTCTAATACAGCTTTTGAGGCCTTTAATGCTCTTAAAGTTGCAGTGATTCAACCACTAGTATTGGTTTTTCCCAACTTCTCCAAACCCTTCACCATTGAGTGTGATGCCTCTGGTATTGGTCTTTGTGCTGTCTTGATGCAAGATAATAGGCACATAGCCTTCCACAACCAAGTTTTGAAAGGTAAGTACCAGTATTTGTCTACCTATGAGACTGAGCTTCTAGTTTTAGCAACTGCTGTCAAAAGGTGGATACCATATTTAGTGGGCAAACCCTTCATCGTTAAGATTGACCATCAGAGCTTAAAATTTTTGTTGGAGCAAAGGATTACCACACCAGCTCAGCAAAAATGGCTTGCTAAACTCTTGGGATATGCTTTTGTGGTTGAATACAAGAAGGATGTGGACAACAGGGTGGCTGATGCACTTTCCAGGAAGTCTGATCTTGTTCCTGAGGACCTGTAGCTGCCTTTTCAGCAGAAAACAAGTTGTTTGTTCCTTCTCTCAATTCCTGATCCCACATGGTTGGTTATTCTCAAGGATAGTTACTCTCAAGATCCTTTTGTTCAGCAACTTCTTTCTTCAATTCAATCTGGTGCTCCTCCCTGAGGTTTTACCTTTCAGAATGATTTGATTTTCTATAAAGGCAGATTCTTCTTGGGACCTTTGTGCCCCTTAAAGTCATAGGTTTTGCAATTGGTTCATAGTAGTCCTATAGCTGGCCATTCTGGTTTTTTAAAGTCCTTTCAGAGAGCTAAGAGGGAGTTCTATTGGCATGGTATGAAGACTGATTTGAAGAAGTTTATTAAGGGGTGTGATGTTTGTCAGAGAATCAAGTTTGAGACATCTGCCCCAACTAGTTTGCTGCAACCATTAGCCATTCCTACTATTGCATGGGCTGATGTGAGCTTAGATTTTGTTGAACGACTTCCTAAGTCTCAAGGGTTTGAGGTGATCCTAGTTATGGTGGATTGGTTAACCAAGTATGCCCATTATGTGCCTTTGTCTCACTTTTACATGATAACGCCTTAAAATGTATACTTGTTATATATTTATGTGGGTGTTATCTCCTTATTACTATGCTTAATTTGTATAATTAAGTCATGATTTGCATTAGTCCATATTATTTATCTTTACATAATTTCTTGAATAAGATGCTATTCATTGTGTGTAATTTTCTACTTTCAGGAAATCATGTGAGAAAGATGAGTTTACAGGAATTTGTGAGAGAATGGAGGCCAAACTAGAATTAAAGTGGAGCTAAAGGACCATTCTTAAATGTCTAAGGAGGTGCAGCTGGAGTGCTTGGATCGTCTACCAGGATTGGAAGCTTCAAATAAGGAAAAAAATCAAAGAGGCAAAATCTGAAAAGGAAAAATCTGATTTGAGCACTGATCAGTATTTTGGGCATATCTCTCTCCTCAAAAATCCAATTGACACAAGACTGGAAGGATTGGAACTGTGACTTAAATATCTACAACTTTCCAGTTTTGAGTTTTCCGAAATTCTCAATTTTTGAAGGCCGAAATTAACTCACAATTTCCTGCTGTAAACTTGGACGGAAATTTAAATAGTGAAAAGTTTTATTTTCTTTGGACACTTAGACATTAGGGTTTTGAGGGGAGGCTGGGAGAACGAATTTTGGCAGAGAAAACCTTGTATTTTCTTTCTCTAATGGCAGCCTAAACTCTTTGCTAGGGCTAGGGGTTATGTTTCTTCTATACGGTATGAATATTCAATGTGATTCTTTCTAGGATTTTATCAACGACATATTTGATTGTTCAATTAGATTTTTTTTGATGTATTAGTTCTTCCATGCTTTCAATAAGTTCAATCATGTTTTTCTTATTGTTTAGATGAATTTCTAATAGTTTCAAATAGAAATCAGGTTTTAAAGTGAATGAGTTTTTTTGAAAACTTTTCTAACTGCATTATTAATCGAGGTTATCATGCGTTCTTGAATTATCTCAGTTCAACCGAATCATAAGTTTTTAATTGTATAAGAACAATCAATTATGAAATATATATTTTCTTAGATCATGAAGAATTTCATATCGACCTCGGTACTTCAAGAATTATATTGCTACGGTCTCCTGCACTTGGGAGTGAGCAAGCATTACACTACTGCTAAGGTTGTTGTCTTATACCTTTAGTACATATTCAAACTCCATGGCATGCCTACCTCTATTGTGAGTGATCGAGATGCAACTTTCACTTCATTATTTTGGTTTGAGTTGTTCAGATTGCAGGGTACAGTGCTGGCCATGTCTACAATTTATCATCCTCAGTTAGATGGCCAAACTGAGGTGGTCAACAGAAGCTTGGAGCAATACTTTAGAGCTTTTACTAGTGATAGACCAACTAAATGGGCTGAATGGTTGCCATTTGCAGAGTTTTGGTTCAATTCTAACTTCCATACTAGCCTTAAGATGTCACCATTTGAAGCTTTGTATGGCTTCCCTCCTCCAAAGTTGCAGAGTTACATTCCTGGCACAACTAGATGCCTTGGATTCTATTTTGAGCCAAAGGGAGGAAGTTTTGTCTATTCTTAAGGGCCATCTTCATGTTGCTCAAGAGAGGATAAAGTCTCAAGTTGATAAGCATAGGCAGGATAGATCCTTTGTGGTGGGTGATTGGGTTTACTTGAGGCTGCAGCCCTATAGATAGAAAACTTTGGCTTATAAAGGGAAGTGGAAGTTGTCTCCAAGGTATTTTGGTCCTTTCAAGGTGATACATAAGGTTAGGTCTGTGTCTTACAAGTTGGATTTACCTCCTGAGTCCAAAATTCATCTTATTTTCCATGTATCATGTTTGAAGTTGAAGCTGGGTCAACATGTCACACCTTTACCAACTCTGCCACCTGTAGATGATGAAGGGCAGGTTGCCATTGAGCCCATTGCTGTACTGCAGACTAGGACCAAAACCTTGAGGACTCGGGATGTCACTGAAGTTCTGGTGTAGTGGCTAGGATGTCACTAAAGATGCCACTTAGGAGTCTTTGGATTGTTTACATTCCAGGTTTCCTCACCTTGTGGGCATGGTGTTTTAAATGGGGAAGGGTATGTTAGGCACCTATATTCTTGTATTGTATATGGACTATTGTATTGTGTTGAGGTGAGGCTTGTACCATTGTACAGTAGCATGAGTTGTAGGATGTACCATTGTACTGTGGTATGTGTTGTAGGGTAGTATTGTTGGAAGGTAGTTAGTGGTGCTGTTGTTAGAGGTGGTTAGTTTAGCTGAAGATCCGGGTAGTTAGTTAGGATGTGAGATGTGTATATAGTGGGCAAGCATTGTATCTGTTAGACATAAGAATAAAACTCTGAATGATGATACTTCCTTTCATCTCTCCTACTTTATTGTGGTGCCTATATGGGACTTGCAAATAGTAAAAATAAAAAAATTAGCTATAAGTTGACATATAGTCTAATCCTAAATGCAAACACTTTCAACAAATGTGTTAAGTTATTAGTGCATTAGTAGTTGGGGGTGTGAAACTCCTAAATGACTATTTTAGAACCCCTAAACACCAAAAAATCCTCAACATTTCGGTGTCTATAGCTAAAAAATGATAGACACTAGCTACATTAAAGTTGTATAAGTAAACTATTAGTGTAACAACTTCTTATCTTTTTTTTTTGTTTGGTTATATATTCTTTTTTTTCTCTTTTTCGTCTCTCTCTCTCTCTCTCTCTCTGTCTCTCACAGATCACTTATCACTCTCACTTCTCTCTCCTTTCTCATTGCTCTGTCCTCTCTTGCCTTCCTTTCTAGCACCATTAAATTAGTTGTGGGTGAGATCGGGATGTGGGCTGGGTGGTTGAAATCGGGCTAGTGATGGATGGGTTGTGGTGGTGACGTTTTTAGGTTTTCGATGGTTTGTTGTGGTAGAGTTTCTTTTTTCTTTTTGCTATGGGGTTTATTTTAGAATGAGTTTTGATGGATGTGGTTGCTATGGTAGCAGGAGGCATTGGCTAGTTTTGATGGAGGCGATGGCTAGTTTTTATTGTGGATGAAGAGAGAGTGAAGTGGAGAGAGAGAGAGAGAGACAATGAGGAAGAGAGAAAAACTGCTATAGATGAAGAGATTGAAGAGAGAGACGTTGAGGAAGAGAGAGAAATGGAGAGTTAAATTAATAAAAAAATTGAATTGTGTTGGGTATGATGAGAAAAATAAGAAATGAGATGTTGGGTGAATTGTAAAATGATGTTTTAAAGAAGATAATTTAATTTTTGGGTTGTTAAAATAGGTTTTTATTTTTTACAAACTTGGCTGTGAATGCTGTTATAGATGTATAATGAAAATCATGGTAGTAGTGGATTCATGTAAAAGTAATTATGCTCCCACCATAAGTTGACAACTCAACACAGTGTGAAATTGGATGTGTTCATATGGTTGTTGATAAATTAACCTACGTTAAGCATCTCATCTATGGGTGATTGTTACATGTTCGTTCCTTAATCAATTTCTTTCTATTTAATTTTTAGTTATTTTTTATTTTTTAAATACAAATATATCCTAGAGCTAATTTCAATTTATCCACAAGTGGTCTGAGAGAACCCACCATTTTTCCTACCTAAGATTAACCCTATTATACAACCATTACTCATCTCATTACTTTCACCATAGATCAATGAAAGTGGTGAAGTTTGGATGATTGGGTTGCAAGGCCTAGGTTGATGATAAAGGCATTGTGTGTGGTGGTCAAGGTTTGGATTAGAATTTTGTTTAGGCTTTTAGGCCATTGTGAGAGGTTGTGGGACTTGGGGTTTTTGGGCTTTCAAGCAATGAGCTTAGAGGGTTTGGGTTGTTGAGTGTGACATAGTGTATTGTTGTTTAGAGTCTGGTTAAAGTATGTTTTTGGAGATAGATAGCAGGGAGATGGAAGAGGTGGGGTTTGAACCATTGACATAAGACACCACAAATAGCATTACCACTAATATAGGATTTCATGATAAGTCAATTGAATGAGAGTTTAGAGAGGAAATGCTAAAACTAAAAAAAGTAAAGAATTAAAAAAAAAAAAAAAAAAAAAACTAATGCAGATTTATATATTTATTTATTTATGTGGATAAAATGAGTTAATTTTAGGGCATTAAAACTATGTCGTTTTTGGCTGAAATGACCCGAAAAATAAGTACACACCACCAAACTAGTGTTTTACTTTTACACTGTCAACAGCATCTCCATCTCCGAGCCACAGAGCAGTGAGGAAGTTCGAAACTCATGTGGGCGGCACTACGATCTCGTTCCTCATCGCTCCATCCATGGAAGCAAGGGATTGCAGTTCCACCGGGGCTCAACCCCACCGCCTTCTCTTCTTCGTCTTTCACCACCGCCACCACCAACAAAGCCTTCCTCAGCCTCCGAGAAATCGAGAAGGTTCTCAACGACGTTAGGGCAGACGACGTCAAGGTCTTATCGGTCCCTAATATGCACGCCGATTGGGCCGACCACGTGGTCCTCGCCACCGGTAGGTCCACCTGGCACGTCAAGAACATCGCTCAAGCCCTTATCCACAAGGCAGGTTCGTCCTCTCTTCTCGCCTTTTTTTTTTTTTTTTTTTTTGTTAAAACCCTAATTTTCCGTTTGGTTGCCGAGAAAACAAAATATGATTTTTAAATTTCGGTTAAGATGCAAAGTTGCCAAAAAGTAATGCTAATTTTTGGTGATAAGTTAATTTTTTCAGTTGTCTATAGGTTTATTATTATTTGGTGATTGAATTAATTTGTATGAGCAGGCTAAGCAGAAGCAGAAGGGAGTGGATCGGAAGGTGCTGCCGAGTGTTGAAGGGCAAGAGGAAGGAAAGTGGATTGTCATTGACTCTGGTCTGTGCTGCTCTTTCTTGTATTACATTTCACAAATGTTAGTCGGTTTCAAAGTGTTTTGGACTTGTACTAATCAAAAAAAAAAAGAAAAAAAAAAAAAAGAAAGTGTTTTGGACTTCTTACTAATACTCGTAAAAGTAAAGAAAAAATTATCTAGAAAATAAATCAGATGGGTTTGAGAATTCTTTTCCTTGTTATGGTAAATATTAGATGGCAGTGGCTGGTGCTTGATAGGAGTTACTTAGTCCAATGTTCTAATGGGTCCGTTTGGATTGGACTTATTGTTGCTGAAACTGAAAACTGAAAATACTGTAGTAAAATAATTTTTAAATGTGTAAATAGTACCGTGGGACCCATTTTTAATATTTTTTATTGCGTGAACAGTGTGTGAACAGCAATAAACAGTAGTTTTTTCCTCTGCACAGTGATTTTACTGTTCACTTGCAGAAAAAAAAGAAAAAAAAAAGAAGAAGAGAAAACGTGGATTGCAAATCGTGAACGTGGAGGACAAACACTCACTATATCTAGTTGAATCTTTTATTTTATTTTTTATTTTTTTTTAATATTGGTTTGTTATCTACAATTATGATATTTCCAGTATGTGTTTCTAGTTATCTGAAAAAGAAAAAGAAAAGGTGTTTCTAACAACATGGTTTATAAAATTCTGAATGTAACATCCTTTTTTTTTATGGGTAAACTTGTATTCTGGTAAAATGTGTAATCCTTTTATCTTGTTTTTAATGCTGATTTGTTTTTCTTCAGGAAAAATTATTGTTCATGCTCTTGATGAGAAGGCTAGAGAGTACTACAATTTGGAGGGCCTTTGGACCACTGAGACATCTCAAAAGGAACCAAACCTGGTAATTTGAGTTTCTTTATAACTTTCTAAGATGTCATTAGCTTATGTTGAACTGTTCCTCCATACACATACAATATTTGGAATGCTTCACCTTTTTGACAAGAAGATTATAGGCTGTCAGGAAATAATTAGTAACTTTTTTGAGGAATACTGGGTAAGACTTTCAAGTGAGGGATTTTTTTTCTTCTTATTTTTGAGAATCTAGTGGGGGATTTTCAGTGTGTATCAAATGGTAGACATCATCTGCCTCCGGCTTAAATAAGTTCTAATAAAATTTTTTGAAGGTAAATACTGAAGGTACAATCCCAAGTTAGTCGACGTCACCTGAATTTGGCAGGCTAATTTGACCTCTAAATACCTATTGATTAGAATCCATCTTAGTGGTTCTGCCCAATCTTCTTACACTAGTGGTCTGCTCTCTTCAATCCAGTGTCTTGTGAAAGGAAGTAAAAAAAAAGGAAGAAAGAATTTACTGTCTACATGGCAGAAGATTTCTCTGGCATAGCTGCAGCCACGATTCTCCAGCATGGTCAGGCAATGCACCATCCCCCCCTCCCCCTCCCCCTCCCCCTCAACCACCCCAACTGCAGATGAATCTTTTGGTGGCACTGGCGGCATCAATGTTGTATGGGGGGAATGGATGTGCAAATCATCTCTTTGGAGGGGATGCATAGCCATCCCAACTGCTTAGTTAGCATTCACCTGTTAGTAATAATTTTGATGATGTTGCTTGGACAATCTTATAAGACAGCTTCCTCATTCCACATTCTCTTACCAGTTTTTTTTTTTTTTTTTTTTTGGTTGAATTTTATATGCCTTCTTCCCAAACAGCCACAGACGTCTTTGTCACTAACTTGCTGATCTGGGCATTTATTTTGGACACACAAATTGGACACCTAAGAAAAAGAACACACAATTTAATTACCTTGATTTCTTACGTGCACAATTAAGATTGTTTTTTAATCCAATTTTTCTGTACATTTGAGCATTTTACTTCGTTTCAAACACGGCTTGACAGACAAACAAAAGATTATTTTGACTGTCTGAATATTTTATCAGGGGTTTTGATCCATTTTTTGGTTCCAATTCCCTGATAAAGTTTTGGTTATTTGGTCATGGAATGGTTAAGCTTTTCTTCTTGCAAACCCACCCTGCTGGAGTTCTGCATCTGTTGGTCCCTATGAGTGTTGTTTGTCCTCTTTTAGAAGCCTAGAATTAAAAAAGCATTTATCAGTATGTGACTAATTTGCAATGTAAGTATTAATATTAATGTAGGTGGAAATCCATGCTTTATTTATTTATTTGGTGGAAATCTAATGCTTTGCATGTTTTGATCGTCGTGTCATTTTTTTTATTGAGTGGTTCACGTGCACCTTATGGGTCTTGAACCCAGGACATTATCCTACATCACATTATTCAGGAAAGAGGAAGTGGCCATTGAGCTGGAGCTCATTAGCATTGTCATGGCAAGTTCTTATGGAGGCAAATCTAGTTGCTTCCACTTCAACTTGTGTTCTGGCCTTAGAAATTGAGAAATTAGAATGCATTCAAATGGCTGCTTAAGGCTGTAGTCCTGTGGAACTCTTGTTATTCAGTTGATTACGTAGTAGAATTCGAAATTGTTCTAGTTCGACATGAGTGATTGGTCTACAAAACAGAGAATTTTTATTTATTTATTATTTTTAATTTCTTTGGCCTTCTCTATCTCGCAGATGGAAAATACTTACCTATATGGTTCCTTGTATGACCTCAATTTTTTTTATTTGGTCAGGAGTTGGAAAAAGCTTTTGTGAAGATTCGTCCCAAGAACAACTCCAAAAAACCAGTGCAAAAAGTTGCATGATCATTTTTGTCCATATACTGGAGTCGGACCGACTCCACATTGTAAGGCTTATATGCCTGTTCTAGATGCAAACTGTAGATTGTTATCTAATTAAGGTATTTTCTGTAGTTTTTCATGTGCATGCACGCACTTTGAATTTGATTTTCCTTTATCTGTTATATTTGGTTGGAATTTAACAGCAAATGCCCCTGGCTTCTCCTCTGCAACTTGATTTCGTAGCTATGGTTAAATTAGTTTTGCATTTGTCTACGCCGTACCAAGGGACAAAGGATGCCGGATGATGCCATTTTTCTCTGTAATGATACCTAATGCTAATACTACCAAGTTTCAGCTCAACTCGATGATTGAGTATTGTAAACCCTTACAATACATTCTGCTGCGATGGTTTGATCTGCTTCCCATGAAAAATGTTGAATTCAGTGCTTTCATATGTACAAATTTTTGTAGTAGTTGGTATGTTTGGATAAAACAAATTAGGTTGTGTTTGGATGGCAACATTTGGATTTGAATTTGGATTTGAAATCCATTGATTTAAAATGCCTTGATTTGAAATCCCTTGATTTTAAAATTCTTTGTTTGGGTCTTTTTAAACAATGAAGGATTTGAAATTCATCATTTGAAATTTCATTGTTTGGATACTTAAATTTGGATTTGGATTTGGATTTAAGATCAATAAAATATATTTTTTAATTATTATTTTCTTAGTCCTTCTGCATTTTAATTCTAAATACATGAGGTAATATTGATAGTCCAATTGTAACATAACGTTCCATAAACTTTTATTCTTTCTAATTTTTTAGAATACAACAGAGATCATACTAAATCATTGTTAAAATGTGTGATGAAAGAGCAAGTCATCTCATTTCATGTATGAATATGACAGATTCTCATGGAATTTCTAGTGGAACATAAGAAGGAATGACTTCACTTCCTATGGGATTTAAAACCCTCCATCTACGTTCTATATGTTATCTATGTGCATGGTTATGACTTCACTTCTCAAAGCTTGGCAAACTAGAAGGGCAAAGTACCAAGCAGTGTGCTATACACCTTCACCAAATTCATTTTTGTTTACCTTCTTCAAGGCAGAAGACGAAGTTATTATACAGAATGTCACTATATATTGCTCCCCTGCTTAAGTACGTTCATTTTTGTTTACTTTCTTCAATTACTTATTAGTTATTACTTCACAACTCACAGATAGTTCATAGAAGCATTTCATCAAACACATAATTTGCATTACAAACCCACAAAAAGATAATAGAAATAGAAAATAAAGACAAACCCAAAACAAATCATTGAGAAATAAAATGCACAAACAAATGAACAACCCCAACAAAACCCACAAACAATCAAATGAAACCCAAGCAAACCCACAAAAAAAAAAATCAAATGAAACCCACATTCCAAAGTCTATACGGATTCAGATTTAGTAGAAATAGAGAAATAGAGAGGTCAACGAAGAAAAGAAAAGTTAGAGTGATGATAACACTGTGAGAAATAGAGAAAGAAGAAGAGCTTGTGGCGTCGAGGAAGAGAGAGGTGAAGAAACGTGAGAAACGTGAAGAGCGTGTAGTGAGGGATTTAAAATTCCATGGTTTGTGAGAGGATTTGAAATCAACATATTTGGACCCCTGAAATCCATGATGGATTTGGACCAAATCCAAATTCTTCTTATTTTAAGTTATCCAAACAAAGAATTTGGATTTGGGCCCTCACAAATCCAAATCAATAGTATCCAAACAGACCATTAAGAAAAATGATTTGGATTTCAATCTTTTCTTTTTGATGAAAGGATTTCAATCTTTAGTCTTGATGACTCGAATAGAATATGAAATGATTTTCTATTTATGAAATTTATGAAGGAATTTGAGATTTATCAATAAGTGGATTAAAAGTGATTGGGTATAGATGTCATTTCAAATACCACCAAGGGTGTTTGGTTGAATGGTCACTAGGCCTTCTAAGTGATTTGGGGAAACATCGGCTTTAATGTTCACTTATGCATTGGTAGAATTGGACGCTAATGGTTTTGTGAATCCCCTCTAGTCATACTCTCTTTCACATAAAAAAAAAAAAAAAAATTGTCATTTCAAATCTGTAATGTGATTGTAATATAGGATCTACCATAAATGGGCTGCGCTCATGAAATAGGTAGCATTATGGGGTTGAAAAAATATAACCAAAAAATTTTTGGGAGGGGGGGGGGGGGGGTGGTGGTGGTGGTTAAGGTTTTTTGGTTTTGAAAGAGTGGGGCTCAACTCCAGAAATGAAAAATATAACTAATAATTTTTTTTTTCTTAGAGCCAGAGGGGCCCGGGCCCGCTTGAGCCCCTTGGGAGTTGGGTCCATCTTTGGTCTAAGAAGGTCAATAAATAATTAAAAACTAATATTTTTTTTTCTTAGAGCTAGAGGGGCCTGGGCCCGCTTGAGCCCCTTGGGTCCATCTTTGATCTAAGAAGGTCAATAAATAATTAAAAACTTAGGTTATATAGTATTTAGGTTATATAGTATTTATAGATAAATAGATTATAGATTAGAAATATAGATAATTCAATGACCGACGAAAAATGTAATACAAAATTTTTATGATATTTATTTTAGATATTTGAATCAAAGTTATCCACGAGGCTTGTATGAGTACTTTGTCATGGAATATGTGCCTTTAATTTGCTACTACCAAAAATATCAGTTAAACTATATGAAAGCTTTCTTCTTTTGGCAAACTGGGTTTCGTTCAATTTTAGAATTGTTGAGTTATATTAATGATGAACATGTTCCGTTAAGGCGGTGGGGGTTCTCCTACAGGTTGACAAGTAGTAGTATTGGTGGGGTTACCGCCTTTTTTCTCAAAGTTTTTCCTAAGCCGTGTAGGTTTTGGTCTTAGTTACTTTCTAGGATTCAAAACCAATTTGGATTCTTAAATACTAGACGCAACCCTAGAATATAATATCTCTGTATATTGCTTCCTTCAAAGCTTTCTGCACAATACGCATGGTTTTAAGTTTTCTCTAGTTTTCTCACGCTTGCATCAATGGCTAAAATCAAGGCAACGAGGAAATCTGAATACAAGAGAACAAGTTACAAGAGAAAGCCTTATACTTCGTCCATTAAATCTTCTCTTCCAAAGGATTTGTGGACAGAAGTTCTTGGTCATGTTGCCTCAACATCGTTGGCTGACCTATTCAATGTCAAATTGAGCTGCAAAGATTTTTCGGAGTTGGCAGAGGATTTTTATATCTTTCAACAGGCATCACTCAAGAAAATTCCAACAAATCCTTTTTGTTTGACTGATGAAGCATTATCGTTTTTAAAACTTTGTTTGGATTTTGGAAACCCTGAGTCCTTATTTAGACAAGGAGTGATTGATTATTTTAGTTTGGGGAGGATAAAGTCAGGGTTTGAGTACTTGAAAAGAGCGGCTGATAAAGGACACCTAGAAGCAACATACGTGTATGGGATAATTCTACTATGTTCTGAAGGTGAATTGAAGCAAGAGGGTTTAAGGATTCTATCTTCTTTGAAAAGGTCTAACTCAGGTGGCTTGAAAGAATGCCGAAAGAGAACGAAGACTGTGATGCAAAGTGGTTTTTGGGTTAGAAATTTTATTGTCAGACAACAAGTAATGTGTTGCCGTGAAAAACCATGCCAAGTTCTAAAAAGGAATAGTGGATGGGAACAAATTGACATTGAGTTAGATGCAGATGATGATGCTCTTTGCGACGCTTGTAGCTGCAATTATGAAGTTAAATGGTTTTCTAATATTTTACCTGGAAAAAGAAAGAGGATGAGAATCAATTGGCTGAATTAGATGCAGATGACCATGATCTTTGTGAAGTTGGTAGTTAACTATTAGCATCTTTTTCTTTTATTATTATTATTAGGTACTATTGGCATTTTACGAGATATTTTAGTATTCTGTCACTTCTATAATGGAATGAGAACCTTTTACTATTATTATTATTATTACGAGATCTTTGGCGTTTTTTTTTTCACTCTTTTGCCTTAATTTGTTTAGCAGTTGCAAAAAGCTTATTGTGAAGATTTGTCACAAGAACAACTCCAAAGAACCATCAAAAGTTGCATGATTATTTTTGTCCATGTGATGCAGTTTATAGTCATAGTAGTTTCTACATCATAAGGCTTTTATGCATGCTCTAATGTAAACGGTAGATTTTTATCTAATTAAGGTGTTTATTTATTTATTTATTGGAATTTTCCATGTGCATACACACTCTCTGACTTTGATGGACCTCTGGCTGTTATTTGGTTGGAAACTGTTAAATCTCCACCTGTGCTTCTTCTGAGCTTGTGGAGGTGGCTTTCTCTACCTATTGCTGAAGCTCATCAAAAGGTCTATGATAGGGGGAAAAGTAAGAAGTTTTTGTTACTTGCAACAGATTAATTAGCAGAAAAGACAACCAATAAACTATGCAAATCAGCAAATGCCCCTGGCTTCTCCTCTGCCAGTTGATTTTAATTTGTAGCTATGGTTAAATTAATTCTGCATTAATCAATGCGATCCTAGGGGTCAAAGGATGCCAGATAATGTCATTTTATCTGTAGTGATTCCTAATGCTAATACTACCACGTTTTAGCTTAACCCAATAATTGAAGTATTGAAGACCCTATTGATACATTCTGCCCCATGAAAATTGTTAAATTCAGTGCTTGCACATGCACAATTTTCTTAGTACTTTGTTTGTATGCATAAATGAATTTAAGGAAAATTATTTTGATTTTAATTTTTAGTTTAAATTACTTAAATACAATATAAAAAGAAAGATTTTTTTTTTCTATTGACAGAATTTATGAATGAATTTGAGCTTCATTAATACATGGATTAAAAATGATTGGGAATAAGATGTCATTTCAAACCTATAATATTATTAGTGTTATTTTTTAACAGAATTTCATTCTTGTGATGCATGTCTTAATTAAGAACCATATGTAAATAAAAAAAAATTCAATAATGTATTTAAAGTTGAATAAGAAAATGGCGAGTAGAAATAAAGAACAAAAATTACATGATGAATGCATATCACATAGCAAAATCATGTCATACAACTGCAATACTTTTGCACAAAAAAAAACTTGCAATACCTAAATTTAGTTTAAGCACAACATTTAAGACCTAACTTTTCTTATTAAAATTACAATTTGTGGTAAACTATTACTTAATATAAAATAAATAATGGAATTTATTTTAAATTTCTAGAAACTCTTGATAATAAGATTTTAAGCTTAGAAGAATAGGTTTGACCACAACTTATTTATAATTTTTGTTAGTTTTAGTTATTGGTGACTCATTGAGGGTGCAAATTAAAACGATTTAAAAAGTTCATGGTTTTAATTGAAACTTTTTAAAATTTAGAGTATAATTTTGAAATCATCTCAAATTTTATTAGCATTATGTAATTACTTAAGTCCTTAATAATAGAGAGTAGTCGCTTGACATGAAAAGTACAACCACTTGTGCACAACCGTACCTTCAAAGACCCAAATTTTATTACATATTATACTAGTCGTTAACCTATGTAACTTCAACAATTATATATATATATATATATATATATCACATATATTTAATTAATAAGTGCTAAAAAAAAATTCAAATGAGAGAGAATTTATAGAAAAAAGCATCCCTAATTTAATTAGAATTTGTTTAGAGAAGATCTAATCTAATTTAATTAGGAATTTTTTGGTACTAGTTGTTGGCGGTTTGGTTGCTAGAGCCACCTTTCTAGAGGTGGTTGTTAGTAGTCCGGTCACCGAAGATGATGTTTTAGTGGTAGTTTGGTCGCCGAAGCCATCGTTCGGTTGCCGGTTTTGTCAATTTGGTTGCCGTACCTTCGGTATCAGCGGCTTTGATGGTTGAGCCACCAATTTTGGAGGTTTGCTTGAAATTTTTTTTATGTCACACTAAACACTTGAAAATATTTTACGTTTTAAATTATTTCACTTCAAAACAACATGGAGTGTAAGTATTAAATTACTTAAATAATAAGGCTTTTTTTTTAATTGTTTTTTAAATACTTTGGTTTATATTATTGTAGGGATATTGGGCCCGGAAGCCCATCGTTTGTTTATGTTACGAGTCTGTGGCCCAATCTGAGGACAAGGGGTTGTTCTAGGAAAAGAAATCTTTGTTAAACAAGGTTGTGTTAGTGGATAGAAGTCAACTTTGACCATAAGGGTTCAAGGAGTAGGCCGAGGATAAATTCGTCCTCGACTAACCAATGCCGAGGTCCGAAGAGGTTGTCTGTCACTCAAGATGATATTACAAGAAGTCTCGTCGGTGTTGATAAGCATTGTAAGAGTAATGAACAGGGTAATGCCCTAAAATATCTAAAGAGAAAGCTGCTACCTTCGCATTAAATGCACTGCAGTTAACACCCTGGCCACATTAATGTGGAGGTGATACCTGAACAGTAGATTTCAGCCTTATAGCTACTACATGAAGACTTCTGGAAGGGGGTGATGGGACAAGCATCCAGACGAACCATCTAGCATGCATGTGGAAGGTGGAGATGAAAAGGAAGGGGGTATAAATGGAGAAAGAAGCAACAAGACGTGGGGATCGAGAAAAAAAGGGAAAACACAGGAGAGGAACCAAATTTGTAATCACACTTGATATTAACATATAGGAACAGACCTCCTCGGATCTTGCTGAGTACGAAATTTATTCAATACAATCCTTCTTCTCTCCGATCTTTTATCATTTGAATCTATATTAACGTTTGTTTAATAAACTAAAGCCCAGTTTTCCAACCCATTCTTTATAAATTTATTGTTTTGGGCTTTTGGGCCTAAGTCCATCCACGTTGTGGGATATGAGTTCAAATCTGGTCTTTACAATTGGCGTCGTCTATGGGAATTATTGGTGTTATAGTGAATCCGACTTTCCACAATGATAGGTTCAGGTCCACACCAGGCAGAATCTATGGGTTCCCAACGTCAAGATCACTTCTGTGATCTTGAGCGACAAAGGGACCGGGAAGGAAGTGTACACACTACCCATACCAGCAAGAGTAGGGCTCGAGGTAAAAGTCACGTCTCTCAGAAGGAGAATGCCATGAACATGCAGAAGGAGATTGATCACTTGACGAGAAGCTTGGCGAGCTCCATCTAATCCTGACTTCTCCTCTAATGGCGAAGAGGATGGTAGTTATAGGCGCAGATCGAGGACTCCCCCTAGCGAGTCATTCTTGTATGATGAAGACAATTATCTTGAATGTAGAAATAGAAATTCATCATCGGTTGGTTTGGGAAATGACGCTATGAGTAGAGCACTCAACCAGATTTCCAAGTCACCTTTCACGCGCTAGATTGAGGGAGGGAGACTTCCTCAGCGGTTTTCCCAATCCACCTTCACCATGTACAACAGGAGAATGGACCTTGTGGTGCACATTAGCCACTTCAATCAAAGGATGACCGTACATTCCAAGAACGAGCCTTTGATGTGCAAGGTATTCCCGTGCAAGGTATTCCCGTCCAGTTTGGGGCCTGTGGTGATGAGGTGGTTTGATAGTTTGAGTGCAGGGTCAATTGATTCTTTCAAGGAACTTACTCAAGCATTTGGATCCCGCTTCATTACGTGTAGCAGGGTTCTTCGACCTTTAGCTTCTTTGTTGTCTTTGTCAATGAGAGAAGGAGAAACCCTAAAGATGTATTCGGACAAATACTGGGAGATGTTCAACGAGATAGATGGTGATTTTGACGATGTAGCCATTTGCACTTTCAAGCTCGGCCTACCTGCCGAGCATGGCTTGAGGAAGTCTTTGACTAGGAAACCGGTTACCAGTATACGCCAACTCATGGATCGAATTGAAAAGTACAAGAGGGTTGAGGAGGACCAGCAGCAAGATAGGGGAAAGGGCAAGGTTATCCTTCAGGAGAGGAGGGATTTGAGGTCGGACCGCTACAACAATAATAGACCTCGAAGGGATTTTGCCGGGCAATCGTCACCTGCAGCTCCTCAAGTGGTAAACACTGTGTTTAAAGAGCCAGTGCATCAAGTTTAAAGAAGATTAAGATCGAGCCATACTTTAAGTGGCCGAAAAAGATGAGTGGAGACCCCTTGAGATGCAGCCAGAGCCTTTATTGCCAGTACCACCAGGAGTGGGGACATACCACCGAGGACTGCCGAATATTGTGGAGTCATCTGGAGCAACTAGTTAAGGAGGGGAGATTACAACATCTCTTATACCACCCCAACGGGCAGGGCAACAAGTCGAGGCCTAGGACTTAGGGGAATGCTTCTTCAAGACCCCTAATAGGCACAATTAATGTCATCTTTGCTGCACCTAGGAGGACTGGTTCACAGCCCCTCAGGGTGATGTCTGTAGCTCGGCTCCCAGTCGAGGGCACAAGCTTTGGGCTGAAGAGGGCTAGATTATAAATTCAACTGGCGTTGAGTTTCTCGGATGAAGACAAAGTAGGGACCATCTAGCCGCATGATGATGCCTTGGTGATAACCCTCAGAATAGGAGGGTATGATGTGAGAAGTGTGATGGTAGACCAGGGTAGTTGTGCAGAGATCATGTATTCTAATTTATACAAGGGGCTGAGCTTAAAACCTAAGGATCTGACCGCTTATGATTCACCTCTGGTGAGTTTTGATGGGAAGGTCGTTGTCCCAAAGGGCCAGATCAGGTTACTTGTGCAGGCAGGCTCAGAGGTAATGGAAGTGGACTTTATAGTGGTAGATGCGTACTCCCTCTACACGGCCATCGTAGCCAGGCCTTGGCTTCACACCCTAGGGACTATTTCTTCAACTCTGCATCAAAAGGTAAAGTATCCATTGGGAGATCAGATTGAGGAATTGGTAGGGGACTAATCTATGGCTAGGCAGTGCCTTGTGTCTGCAATCTTGCATCAGCCAACAGTTGAGTCCTCGGTCTCGGTAAATGAGGGCTTATAGCAGTCAAAGTCTCCGGAATCACTCGCGAAGAGGCCAGCCGAGGAGGCAAAATGTGAAAATTTAGAGAAATTTGCTGTGGGTGATGATCCGGATAGGTTCTTTTAGGTTGGAACTCAATTGCCACCTCAGGAAAAGGGGAAGTTGGTGGAATTTCTCAAGAGGAATGTTGATATTTTTGCTTGGAATGCCTACAAGGCCCCAGGGGTGGATCCGAGCTTTATCTGCCATCATCTAAATGTAAGCTCATTGGTTACCCCTAAGAAGCAACCACCTTGGCGTTCATCCAAAGAACACTCAGATGCTGTCAAGGACGAGGTGGCGAAACTTAAACAGGCCGGGGCTATTAAAGAGATTTTTTATCCCGAATGGCTGGTTAACACAGTAGTGGTAAAAAAGAAGACTGGGAAATGGCGCGTATGTGTGGATTTTACGGACTTGAACAAGGCCTGCCCAAAGGACCCTTTTCCTATGCCTTGGATTGACCAACTGGTGGACGCGACTATGGCTCATCCTCGGATGAGCTTTCTTGACGCTTTTCAAGGGTACCATCAGATACCTTTGGCTATTGAGGACCAAGAGAAGACGACTTTTGTCACTCCTATTGGAAATTATCATTATAAGGTGATGCCCTTTGGTTTGAAAAATGCAGGGACTACCTATCAGAGGATGATGACTAGGATGTTTGAGCCTCAATTAGAAAAAAAAATCAAAATTTACATTGATGATATGGTAGTGAAGAGTAAGGTAGAGTCCGATCATGTGAATGACCTCGGAAATATTTTTGATATCTTGAGGAGGTACAAGCTACGGCTTAATGCCTCCAAATGTTCTTTCGGTGTCGAATCGGGGAAGTTCTTAGGCTACATGGTCACTTATCGTGGAATCGAAGTTAATCCTGACCAGATTAGGGTAATCAACAATCTCCAACCACCTCGAAATCCCAAAGAGGTCCAAAAGCTTACAGGGATGATAGTTGCTCTAAACCGATTCATCTCTCGGTTGGCAAACAGATGCAGACCTTTCTTTTAATTACTAAACAAGTGGAAAGGGTTTGAATGGACCGAGGAGTGTGTCTTGGCTTTCCAGTAGTTGAAGGAATATCTCTCTCGGTCACCTATTATGTCCAGACCCGAGGTAGATGAAGTTTTGTTCGCCTACATCGTGGTAGCCTCCCACGTGGTAAGCTTGGTGCTAATACGTGTCGATAATGGTGTACAGAGGTCAGTTTATTACGTGAGTAAATCATTACATGAGGCCGAGGTTCATTACTTACCACTGGAAAGGGTCGTTTTAGCAGTGGTGCATGTTACACGTAAGCTTCCCCATTATTTCCAATCACACAAAGTTGTCGTCCTAACCCAGCTCCCACTTAAATCTCTACTACGGAGTGCGGATTACACAAGAAGAATTGCAAAGTGGGGCACAATTTTAGGGGCTTTTGACATTAAGTATATGCCACGCACCTCTGTCAAGGGCCAGGTTCTTGCTGACCTGGTTGCTGAATTTGCTGAATCCCCAGAAAAAAAGGAGATAGAAGAGCAAAACATGGATGGAAAATCAGTTGGAATGATCTCAGTGCACGAACCTATATCCTGGAAAGTTTACGTTGATGGTGCAGCGAACCATAGGGGATCTGGAGTGGGGCTAGTCTTAATATCTCCAGAGAGGATTACAATTGAGAAATCCTTAAGGTTGGGCTTCTCGGCTACAAACAATGAAGCTGAATATGAAGCTCTGCTGGAAATGATGATCATGGTGCAAAAAATGGGGGTAAAGGCAGTGGAATTGTTTTTTGATTCAAGGTTGGTTGTTGGCCAAGTCCAAAGAGAGTTGGAAGCCAGAGATCCCAGAATGCAAGAGTACTTAAACCAAGTTAGACATTTACAGTCTAAGTTTGAATCTTTCAATTTATCACAAGTTCCTAGAAGTAAAAATACACATGCGGACTCCCTTGCCACATTGGCAACCTCCTCAGCACAGAGTTTACCTCGGGTAATCCTCGTGGAAGACTTATGTAGACCTACTAAGGCAGGAAGAACTGTAGTTCATGTTCATCAGATAAGGGTGGATCCTAACTGAATGGACTCTATTGTATTCCTCAAGGAAGATGTTTTACCAGAGGATAAGTCCGAAACTGATAAGGTACGGAGAAAGGCTCCTCTGTTCTGGCTGTCCGAGGACCATAAGTTGTATAAGAGATTTTTTTTGGACCGTATCTGCTATGTGTACACCTCGAAGTGGTTGAACTAATTCTGGAAGAATTGTATGAAGGAATTTGTGGAATTCACACAGGGGGAAGATCTTTATCATACAGGGCCCTTACACAAGGCTACTAGTGGCCGAAGATGCAGAAAGAAGCGCAACACTATGCAAAGAAGTGTGACCAGTGCCAGAGGTTCTCCCCAAACATTCATCAACCTGGGGGAGTCCTTAATCCTCTCTCCAGTCCTTGGCCTTTCACTTAGTGGGGCTTGGATATTGTAGGCCCTTTCCCTAAGGCAGCGGGGAACAAGAGGTATTTGCTGGTCGGCACAGATTACTTCACCAAATGGGTTGAAGCTGAACCACTGGCAAACATTAGGGACGTGGATGCCAAACGGTTTGTTTGGAAGAACATTGTCACTAGGTTTGGAGTCCCTCGCACCCTCATCTCTGACAATCGTTTGCAATTTGATAGCAAGGTCTTTAGGATATATTGCTACAACTTGGGCATAACAAATATATATTCCACCTCGACATATCTACATGGGAATGGACAAGCTGAAGCTGTTAATAAGGTTATAGTAAGTGGACTTAAGAAGAGGTTGGATGATGCTAAAGAGAAATGGATAAAAGAACTGTCACATGTCTTATGGACTTACCGGAACACACCTCGTAGGTCCACAGGAGAAATGCCCTTCTCCATGACTTATGGGGCCGAGGCTGTCATCCCTCTAGAGACAGGATTCCCTACGTTGAGAACAAGTTCCTTCAGTCCAAGCAGTAACGATGAACTGTTGGGGAGAAGCTTAGACTTAGTTGAAGAGTGAAGGGAAAGTGCTATGGTCCAATTAGCCTACTATCAACATAAACTCAAGCAGGGATATGATGCCAATGTGAAACTAAGACCACTGACAGTTGGAGATTTGGTCTTAAGAAAGGTTTTAGGAGCTGCGAAGAATCCAGCATGGGAAAAATTGGGACCCAATTGCGAAGGGCCATATTGTATCACATTGGTGGCTGGAATAGGTGTGTACTATTTAGAAGATCTAGAAGAGAGGGTTGTACCACGTCTCTGGAATGTAAATAACTTTAGGAGGTACTACTATTAATAAAGGCTTCTTTCACCCAATTTGGGTTTTGTTGTATTATGTGTTATGTGTTTTTCACCATATATCTAAGTGTTAAACAGAACCTTAGCTATGCCTGATTCCTTGGACCATTTGCTTTGGAAAAATTAACACAATATGACATTCATCTAAGTGTTAAATAGAACCTTAGCTATGCCTGGTTCCTCAGACCATCTGCTTTGGGAAAATTAACATAGTATGACATTTATCTAAGTGTTAAACAGAACCTTAGCTATGCCTGGTTCCTCGGATCATCTGCTTTGAGAAAATTAACACAGTATGACATTTATCTAAGTGTTAAACAGAACCTTAGCTATGCCTAATTTCTCGGACCATTTGCTTTGGGAAAATTAACATAGTATAACATTTATCTAAGTGTTAAACAGAACCTTAGCTATGCCTGGTTCCTCGGACCATCTACTTTGAGAAAATTAACACAGTATGACATTCATCTAAGTGTTAAATAGAACCTTAGCTATGCCTGGTTCCTCGGGCCATTTGCTTTGGAAAAATTAACACAGTATGACAATTATCTAAGTATTAAACAGAACCTAGGCTATGCGTGGCTCCTCGGACCACATACTTAGGGCAAATTAACATTTTCCCTCAAATTGCAAAGTGTCAGGGCAAAACTTTGGTTATTGAAAACTTTGTGAGATACATATTCAAGGTATTATTACTCCAAACAACAATGATCTACATTATAACAAGAGTCCCAAATGGATGCTTATGAGCACCACTTAAAGCATTTATGGGCACACTTGTATTTGTGTAAAAGTTGACTACCCTTGTTGACTCTATAAGCTTGATTGTGGGTAAAGCACAAAACAATGTTAAACCTATGTGCATGTTGCAACGCTATATACTTCTTGAAATTAAGATTATACCTTGCCGAGATGATTAACTTAGCTAAATTCGCATGTTTTTGTTAACAATCAAATGAAGCATGACAATTACTCTGTTATTCAAGAAGGTTGGTGAGAGAAGTGGTACATCACTATTACCTTTATTAAGTGACTGTCTGAAAGGGAAATCATATCAATTTCAGTACGCACATCACAAAGAGAAAGAAAATACTCATGACTTTCATTAAATTAAAGCCTTAAAATAAAACAGGTCAAATATAAAAAGACAAGTCAGTTACAAACTAAAAAAAAATCTATTTCTTCATTTTAATTACAAGTTTATCTTTTGCATCTTTGGAAGGTTGTGCGTTTGCTACCATGGGGGGCACTCCGGCCTTCTCCTTAAGATCCTCTTTTGGGAGTACGGTAAGGGTTGCCAACACCAACTCCATACTTTGAGAGGTTTCTTTTTCCTTGGAGGTATCCTTTGGAGCAAGAGGAGGAAGGTCAGAGCCTTGGACTGTTTCTCTATTGGCCTCCCCTGTCTTTGAGGTGCCCTCGGCCTGCTTTAATCCCTTGGTGGTAGTGACGGTTGCAGGAGGAGCCTCAAGTGGATCGCTTTGAACTTTATCCACCTTCGAGGACACTGGGCCGGCTATGGAGTCCGAAGAGCTTAAAGGGCGTATGGCTGGGGGGTAATAGATGTTTTCTGCTTTTCTAAGCTTAGAGGAAGCCTCAACCCCGACTTGGTTGAGGGTTTCACTCCATGTTAGGGCGCAATAAGTTCTACATACGGCCGAAACCTCGGCCTTAAGGATGTTCTCAGTCTCGGCCACCCCAACCTCATACCTATGCTGCTCAGCTTCGTCTTTAGCCTTTTCTGCCTTTTCCTTAGCTTTCTCGGCAAGAACCCTGGCTTTCTCAACCTCTTCCAATTTCTTCTTTAGAGCGGTAATTTGGGTCTTTGAGGTGGCCAGCTGATCCACAACGCCGCACAGCTGCAGCCTTTGACTCTAGGCTTGCTTCTCTACATTTTCAAGGGCAGTTGCCGCGTATTTTCTTTCTTTCTCCTCCTCTTGTAGCTTTTTCTTCATCTTCTAGAGGCTCCTCTCGGCCACCTAAAAGGCCTCCACGGTAGTGTTACGCCTTACCTCCTCCCCTTTCATCTGCCGGTGGCAGGAGTTGGTCATCTTTTCTGCTCGGAAGGAGGCTTGAACAGCCTGCCAAAGAAAAAGGGGGGGGGGGGTTTAAAAAAAATGTAATGTAAATAATAAGTCAAGTATAATGAAAAAAGAGAAAATGGTTAAGTAGAATCATACCATAGCCAAATATCTTTTGAGGTTGAGGAAGACCTCATGCCTCCTCATGGACCACAGCTCGACCATGTCTCCGGGGAGCAACAGAGCTTATTCCACTGCGTCGGCCATGTAGCCGGCCTTTCCACCTTGAAAGTCCCTAATGGAAGCATCATCTAGCAAGGGGGCCCTATTCAACATTGGGGCCAGAAGCTAGGTTATGGGCTCGGGCAAAGGGTCACTCCTCTTCTCATTACCTTTCTGCCCTGTTTTGGCTTGTTTGGATGCTCTTTGAACCTCGTCCTCATGAGGGGAAGGGTTTGTCCAGCTTCCATAACCTCCTTCCTTTTTTGCTCTCTTTTCCTCTTCAGGTTAGCCGGTTGGGGAGGAGGCAGAGCAGCTGGAGGAGTGGGAGGCTTGGTATGGCTGCCTTTCCAGGTGCATCCCTCCCAGGTTGGGACTCTATTAAATCCAATAAACTGGATTTGGGTTTGCGTTGAATACCCATCTCGTCAATTATTAGGGAAAAGTGTGGGCCGAGATCAGGAACAGAAATTTTAGGGGACGAGACTCGGTTCAAAACTTCAAACTTGTCCTCAGAATCGGCCACTTCTACCACCTCTTCTTCTTTTGAATTGGTGGTGCGAGACAAAGTGGCAACTCCGATAAATTGTTGTGACAATGAGGCCTTTACTTTTGGTATGCCTTCAGGTATAGGAGTTGTACCTTGGACACTCTCCGGTTTTGGACCAAGAAGAAGGATAGGAGTTGTGGAGAGTGTACCTTTTGGAACGGGTGCACCTTCAGGGAGGAGAAAACCAGGGGCGGCTACACTTATGTGGTGTAGACAGGGATCCTTGGCCTTAATCACGCACTTGGGAGCCTAAAAGCCAGATGAGATCGGCTTGTACCCTAAAATTATATGAGCTGCTTGTAATTGGCCGTCGTCGTGTACAAAGACCTCGGCTTTTAGTATGTTGTCCAAGCTCTCCTTGTTAACTAAGCTGAAGTTCGGTTCGGCGACGCGTTTATATGTAAAATCATCAAGAACACAAGAAATCTTTTGTTAGAAAAAGAAAAAGAAAAAAAAGAAGAAGGAAGAACAAACTCCAAAAGGAAAGAAAAAATTAGTAAATAAACGCCGTAGACCCAAAACCCCACCTGGCTGTCCCTCTTTCATTGGGCAGGGGAGGCCATCATTCCACTCCCTGAACATGATCAAAAAATCTTTCTTAAGGCTTTTTGTTGGACTCTGGAAGGCATTGAATGAGTCTGACCTCGGGGTACCTAGATTTTAGGTAATATCCTTGTCCTTTCAGGTGGTGGAGGTTATAAACCCAGTTGACGTCATGATAGGTGAGCCTTAAACCCATCTTTTCGTTGAGGGCATCTACACATCCTAAAATCCTAAATACATTTGGGGCGCATTGAGTTGGGGCTAACTTATGAGCCCTAAGATAGTCCCTAGTCACAAGGCTCAAGGGAATTCTCATTCCCCCCTCTATGAATGCAATTATTGAGATCACCACTTCTCCCTCCTCCCTTTTTATGTGCCACTCTCCCTCTTTGCAATACCTAATACCTACATTTGGGGGAATCCTATACTGAGCCTTAAAGTTTTTTATCTCCTCCTCGGAATCTACTAAGCTCTTAAATCTACCCATTCCTAGGAAATGTTGGAGGAACTAAAGAAATTAAGAAGAGAGAATGGTGCTGAGGAGAAAAAGGAGAATGTGTAGAAAATTAAAGAATAAAGTTTAAGAAAACTTACAGAAATAGTAAAGGTGTCCTCGGATGGGCTCTTGGTATTTGTAAGAGTTTGGGTGAGTTGAAAAGGTGTGCAAGTTCAAAGTATGTGCGCGAGAACGGAATGAAAGCTAAAGTGGGAGGAGAGGTTGATTTGAAAGGTATTTATATCAAGGAGTAAGCTAGAAGCGGGAAAATTCCTGCTCGGTACCCCACAAAAACATTAGCCGTTGGATTTGTATTGCATCGTAGAACGTGGGGGACATAAGGCTGTAAAAATTTAACGAGGAGCGCGTATCATAAGCCAAAACGATAGAAGCGTGTCTTGGGTAGTTAAAAAGGTGTATTTGTGAGCAGAGATGGGACGAGATGGACACAGAGCAAATCTGGTGACGTCGAAATCCTCCTTTCTTCCCGAGGAACCAGAAAAAAGAATCTCGAGGGGTTATTGTAGGGATATTGGGTCCGGGAGCCCATCGTTTGTTTATGTTACAAGTCTGTGGCCCAATCCGAGGACAAGAGGTTGTCTTAGGAAAAGAAATCTTTGTTAGATAAGGTTGTGTTAGTGAATAGAAGTCAACTTTGACCATAAGGGTTCAAGGAGTAGGCCGAGGATAAATTCGTCCTCAGCTAACCAATGTCGAGGTCCGAAAAGGTTGTCTGTCACTCAGGATGATATTACAAGAAGTCTCGTTGGTGTTGATAAGCATTGTAAGAGTAATGAACAGGGTAATGCCCTAAAATATCTAAAGAGAAAGCTGCTACCTCTGCATTAAATGCACTGCAGTTAACACCCTGATCACATTAATGTGGAAGTGATACCTGAACAGTAGGTTTCAGCCTTACAGCTATTATATGAAGACTTCTGGAAGGGGGTGATGGGACAAGCATCCAGACGAACCATCTAGCATGCACGTGGAAGGTGGAGATGAAAAGGAAGAGGGTATAAATGGAGAAGGAAGCAACAAGACGCGGGGATTGAGAAAAAAAGGGAAAACATAGGAGAATTGAGGAACCAAATTTGTAATCACACTTGATATTAACATATAGGAACAAACCTCCTCGGATCTTGCCGAGGATGGAATTTATTCAATACAATCCTTTTTCTCTCTGTTCTTTTATCATCTAAATCTATATTAACGTTTGTTTGATAAACTAAAGCCCAGTTTTCCTACCAATTCTCTATAAATTTATTATTTTGGGCTTTTGGGCCTAAGTCCATCCACGTCGTGGGATACGAGTTTAAATCTGGTCCTTACAATTATTAAGTTTCTTACAAAAAATAAATTTGATTTTGCATGATCAATTTAATTGTAATTTTAAGTATAATGTAATAAATTTGAGGCAAAGTGGATTAACACGGGTAAAGTCTACAAATCGAGGTGAGACGGAGTAGGGAAGAGGTTAGACAACTTGCGCAAGGACAAAGCACCTATAATTCGACTTGCCCTTCTTTATTGCCATCCCTCTCTCTTTTTTTTTTTTTTTTTTTTTGGAGAGAAAGACATAGACTAACACACACAGGGGAACTGAGAACCAAGGTTTAAATATCACACAACTCACAATATACAAAGGTCGGCAACTCTTGAATGCTGTATGAAGGCTTTAAACCCGTACAGGGACACACAACTAGGCGACGTGGGATAACCCACTTTTTTTTTGTCGAGAAAAAGACATAGACTAACACAAACAGGGGTTGGTGAAGTGGATCAACTAATTTTCCACCCAAAAAACTTCAAAACCCCAACAAAAACCCACAGAATATGACCATTTTACCCCTACACCGAAACTACAGGTGTCGCATAAACAATTAAACTCAAACTGGGGTGAATGGTAATTAACCAAAAAAAAAAAAAAAACTAGCCCCACGTATCTGATCTGTCAGCTTCAATTCAAAGAGTCCCCCAACGGCTTCGTTTCCTTCGCCCACTCCATCACTCTCCGGAGCTTCCAAAGCAAAAACCATCATTTTCCTCTTTGCTTTATAAAACCAACAAAACACAAAGCTTTTTTGGCTTTGAGTTTCATTTCTGGCTACACTCTTCTTCGCTTCTCATTCTTCTTCTTCTAGACTCTTCGGAGCTGCCATGGCTTCTATCGCCGGATCCAATGTCGTTGCCTTCAAATCCGCCGCCAAATTCGGCGGCTCCGTCGATTGTAATAAATTCACTCATCAGTTTCGGCAGTGGTCTCCGGTTTGCGGCGGAGTCGGATCGGGTCAGGCCCGGACTCGCATCGGCGGCCTCCACTGCACATCGAAAAGCTCGTTTTCTTCGTCTGGTAAAAAAGCTGATTTTTGATTCATTTTTTTTCTCTTACTGTGCATCGTATTATTTGTATTCATAAATGAGTAATTAGGGATTTTGTTTTCGCATCGATTAATTGAAAGTGAACTCTCTTTTTTTACATTGCTTTCTTCTTTTATGCTAAAATACACTTTTCCATTAAAAATTCGTTAAGTTATCAAATTTGTCCTCAACATAAGGACGAAATTGATATGTTTTTAAAATTTCGAGGACGAAATTATAAAATTTTGAAATTTGAAGGGAAGAAAATTGAATTTCAATTAAATTTCTGGCATATGTGCGTGTCAGAAATCAAGTTACACCATGGTGTGGCTCTTGCTTAATGTTACACCTTCTATTCTCTATGTTTTTTATAGGTATTTCAAATTTCACGTTGATTTGATGTTATTCTTATTTACTATTTGATCCATAAACCCATATTTTATAAACCTTTGATCAGTAGGGTATAAGGAGAAAATGGAATCCAATAGTAATAATTAAAAAAAATAAAAATAAAAATCCAATTGGAAGTTATTGACTCGTGTAACTTTGATAAAGACGAGGAGTAACTTGAACCAAACTCATTTATGTTATGATTATTGTTATTGGAGCTTTACCATAGTGAGGAATTTACCATGTATGGTAGCAATGAGTGAGATTTTCGAGAATTATAACGATAAATGCAGGAGTAAGGGCTCAGGTTGCCACACTTGAACAAGCAAGCGCTGGAGTAGCCCAAAATGTGGAAGCTCCTGTGGTCATTGTGACCGGTGCTTCTAGAGGCATCGGTAGAGCAATTGCATTGTCATTGGGAAAAGCCGGTTGTAAGGTTAGTGTTCAGATGATAAAACGTGTTTGCTTATGAATAGAAATGTACAATTTTTTTTTTACTAAACAATGCAGTCTGAATCTGAGTGGTTGATCCGATTTTTCTGCTAGAAATTGCTTTGGTTAATGGGATTACTGAACTTAAGCTCTGTGTTTCTCTTATTAATTTGATTTGTTTACCATGTCATGTTTATGTTCTGTATAATGGGATAAACCCCAATTAATATTTCCCATTCATGATTGCGTATTTGCGATACAAGATGTCTTCTTGAGGTGGGATATATTTTCTGATTCATCTTTTGATCTCACCAGTGATGATTGCGGTTTTTGTTGTGCTACACAGGTCCTTGTTAATTATGCAAGGTCATCAAAGGAAGCTGAGGAAGTCTCCAAAGAGGTGGATGGTTGCATCTATTCAATACACTATTGTCTTGTCTCATTGGTAGTTTATACTGTACTATAGATTTCACTGGTGATAGTTTATTTGGCTATTCGCAGATTGAGGCAAATGGTGGACAAGCCTTGACTTTTGGAGGGGATGTTTCGAAAGAAGAAGATGTTGAAGCAATGATTAAAACTGTAAGCAAATGTAATCTCTGCTAAGTGATGAGTTAGTTTGATGCTTCTTGTGGTGAGCTTAATGAATTTTCACATCTGCAGGCAGTTGATGCATGGGGAACTGTTGATGTTTTGATAAACAATGCAGGTGAGTAAATGTCACCTGCCTATCATAATATCAATTTTTTTGCTCTCGTAAACTTATCGACTCCGCTTGCAGGAATTACTCGGGATACTTTATTGATGAGAATGAAGAAATCTCAGTGGCAGGAGGTTATTGATCTGAATCTCACAGGTGTATTTCTCTGTACACAGGTATGTATGTCAGATGTTTTGTTTTCTACAGAAGTCCATTGTCTGATCTATCCTATTTGAAACTGATTCAATTTACTCTTTGTAGGCAGCAGCAAAAATTATGATGAAGAAAAAAAAGGTAACATGGTATTGCCATCTCAAAAATCTTATTCTTTTGGTTCTGTGTCATTTGTGCTGGGATGAATCAGAGTCGCCACAAAGTTTACTTCTCTCATAGTATTTGGAACCCCTTTCTTGGATTATAATGGAGATGGAGTGTGGTACATTGACATACAGTAATTTATCATAAACACGGCATGGTTACTATCTCTATAATCTCTATCCTTGAAATGTGGAGTATATCTCCAATAAAGCTAAAAGAACTGCAAGACGTCTCTTCGCCCACCCTCAAAGGGAAATTGTGCTTTGTTGCCCTATTTCCTGATGTTACAAGAAAAAAGCAAATTTCAGTTGCTTAGGCTCCAGATGCTCTCAACTCTCTGAGAGCTGACTATGCCTATAAAAGGATAAATAAAATAAAATTAAAATTCCAAATCATACATGGTATGGACATTAACTTCTGCTGTACTCGTGACATCATTTTTTTTTTTTTGGTTGCAGGGAAGGATAGTCAATATAGCATCAGTTGTTGGTCTGGTTGGCAATGTAGGCCAAGCCAACTACAGTGCTGCAAAAGCAGGGGTAATCGGCTTGACAAAGTCTGTTGCAAAGGAATATTCAAGCAGAAACATCAACGTGGGTTCTTAGAAATTTGTCTCCTTTTGTTCTAGTTATGTCAGACATCCTAAGATGTAGCTAACAGTAATGATTAAAGAATTTCCTTTCAGGTTAATGCTGTTGCCCCAGGGTTCATTGCATCTGACATGACATCGAAGCTAGGGGAAGACATTGAGAAGAAAATTTTGGAGACCATCCCATTAGGTGAGACTGTTAGAAAAACTTTATTTCATGATACCTAAGAGTGCTAGAAAGTGCTACATTAGAGGAGATTGTCAAGTATGATAATAGAAATTGTCTTGTTAAGATTCTAAGCATTGTTGTTATTCTACCGTGTGGATTCAGGAAGGTATGGCCAACCAGAAGAAGTTGCTGGACTGGTGGAGTTCTTGGCCATTAATCCCGCGGCCAGTTATATTACCGGACAGGTTCAGAGCTATAGTTTATTTTAATACTATTTCACATACTTGACTCTTTCCTAAAAGGAGTTGTTAGCCCCACCAGTGGCTGCAATTTATTGGTTAAAGGCATGGATCACAGAGAACCTGATACTGTTGTCTTGACCAATTTCCTGTTTCAACTTATGGGACATAAAGGCTCAGTATGATGAGTCAAGTCTTTGTTTCTGTCTCTTCTTTCTTTTGCAGTTATCACTCCTCCCATTTTCCCCTATTTTTCACCAGTTTGGTGCTCAGTTAGACCATTATTGCTGCCTTGCAGGTATTCACCATTGATGGAGGGCTAGTGATGTAGGTCAGCTATCCACTCTGCCTGATTAATCTCCAAGCAGAGCTTTTCAGCTCCACATTTCAGACCAGTGGCACTGGAATCCCAAAATTTAATTGCATATGCCAGCTTTTGTGAGAGCTCACGCTATAGATGTGTTTTAAAAATAATACTTTAGCAAGTTTTGATAGAATTTTAATTAAGCATGTTAATCAAAACCAGATAAGTTGTAACACTATTTCTTTTCGGCTGTGTTTTTCATTGTGCAAGTGCAGTTTTTTAAAACTCATACTGCTGTTGTTTCCAACTCCCTCCCTCTCTCTCTCTCTCCCCCTGCGCCTCCCCACCCCCCCCCAACCCCAAAAAAAAAAAAACCCCCTTTTCTTTCTTTTTGGGGTAACGGTAATTCAGTGTGCATTATCTGGAACAGGGTTATTATGTGTGCAAAAATTGGCCTATACTAAGAAGTTGGGTTAAATTACTAAGTTTAGGAATTTTTGTCCCTAATGTTATATATTGCTTTGATTTGACTCATTTGAGTCGTTCAATCTGTCCCCGTTTATGTAACTATTGGATGGCATAAAATTGGCAAAAAATTATCACCAAACACCTTAAGTATAATTTAAGATGTGAACTTTTTAAATTTGAGGACCAAAATTGAATTTATCCCATATTTCTGGGACTAAAAGTATAATTTACCAAAATAATAAAAAGGAAAGTAGATGACATCCTACCAAACAAATATAAAAAAGAATAGTGTAAGTTGCGGCAAATCAAAGCTGCATTTATTTTTAACATGAAAAAGCTGCATTATTAGTTGTTGATATCTTTTTAATGGGTTATTGATACTGTGTTGTGAGGAATGATAACAATTTGCATATTGTGGTCCCACTAGTCCGTCTGTACTGATTATTTTGTTTTGTTTGTTTGTTTTGCTTTTGACATATCTTTGTGCCGATTGTAGTTGTGAAGAAAGATGACATGGATATATATATATATATATATATATATATTTATATATATATAAAATACTAAATAGGAGTCCAATGCTGGAGTGTAGAGTGTCAAACTAAAAGAGTTGGTTTTGGTGGAGCAATAAGTCTAGAGAGTAGAGTCACAAATAATTTTCAGAAAATATTTCACGATCGTGTCGGCAAACTATAACTATCAATGGTAGATGATAAAGTCATGGATTTAGATATAAACCTGTCAATGTTGTGAAAAATGTTGTGTATGTAACATTGCTCTTTGATGGAATCTATTAGTATAGAGTGTCAAGTAAAATAGTTGAATTTGGTAGAGATGACATCTCATCAATGAAGTCAAAAGTGAGTTCACTAATTGTTCAATTAGAACAACAAATTCAAAAAATCTAAAAAAAGAGAATATTTTAGGCCTTCAAATTGGGGAAGGTCTTTTAAAGAAAATTTTTAAAAAAATCTGAAAAAAGAGAAAATATTTTAGGCCTTCAAATTAGGGTAGGTCTTTTAAAGCAAATTTAAAAGAGTGCAAAGATGGAATTTTGCATAAGAGTTTTATTATTATTATTTCAATTACATCAACCTATTTTGAGATTTTACAAAATGATGTTCCCTTGCAGCTATAGATGAAATAATACTTTCCTTTATGTTTGCATAAATGTAATAGATTAGTTCATGCTTTCTCACGCCATGACTTTCTTGATGGAATATTTCATTTTAGAAAAAATTTCATACCTAAATGAAGAGTGTCATTGGTACAAACCTCAAGGTGAAGAGTAATTTTTGTCTATAATTTTGTTTAGGAATTTTTTTTTAAAATGTATTTTGTTAAGGAAATCATAGTGTGAGTCTGTGAAAGAGGATATAATTAATTTGTTGCAATTATATAAACCTTTTATGGCAAGGGTTAGAGTAGAGGATAAGTCAACCCTATTATATCACAAATAGATATGGTTGGAGCAAGCAAGTGGCAGATCTTATAGGGGAGTGTCATTTCATACAATAATATGCTAGTTGTAGTTCTGTGCGTTGCACGGTTCTATCCATAAACTTGTATAATATATAATTTGATTTGAGAAGCATTAGGTAAATGAATATTAACTACTACATAATTTTAAAATTCTCATCTAATGTATAGACGATCTTATAATGACATTTGTAATTATTTGTAACAAAGTGTTTGCATTGGAACTGTAAGAGAAACAATTTGTATAAATTTGATAAAAAAACAAAAACAAAAGTTTGCGAAGTCCTACACACACCAAGGGCACGCATCATTTGTAATTAATATATATATATATACATACATATATATTAATTTCAGCAATTATAATGATATGATTAAATCTAGAATTAGGCTATATAATAAACAGTAGATCATATTGTCATAAATACCAGTAAAAACTAAAAAGAATTACAGTATGAGATTAAATTCAATAAAGATGTGATGTAAAACCTTATGTTTACGCCATCTAATAATATTGTGCCACATCAAATTTTTTAAAATAATTGCACATAAAATATTACATTGTAATACACACAATTACTATCTATTTCAGTAGATTAAAACCCTAAGCTAAACTTCATCTAAAACCAATACACCTTGGTAAGCTGTCGGGAATCAATCATTCTCAATCAAGAAAGCATCAAGCAAATGATCCACATTGGTGTGTGTTCGTTATTTTAAAAAAAATTCCTCAAAGATTCAATTGAAGTGCAGATTGTGGTGACTTGGGAAAATGAGCAAATGAGCCTTTGTTAAACTTGATGTGTTTGAAGTCCTGTTTCAATAGAGACAACTGATGCACCTTTGAGCGAAAATCATGATTGCTTTGCCATTTGTGCTGATGAAATCACTTGATCAAGATTGGCTTGCACGAAGACCTTGAAACTTGGTTGAGAATGATTGGTTCTCAGCAACTTCCCAAGGTATATTGGTTCTAGAGGAAGTTTAGTTTAGGGTTTTAATATACTAAAATAGATAGTAATTGTGTACATTATGGCTTAATATTTTATGTGCAATTATTTTAAAAAAATCTGATGTGGAACAATATTATTGGATGGCGTAAACATAGGCTTTTATACTACGTCCTTATTGAATTTAATTTCTTAAAGTATTTCCTCCATCTTAAAAAAAGAAAGAAAAGTTGTGATTTTTGTAATGATTAGTTTTTAATGATGGTATACCTACGTGAAAACAATTCATCATGTTTAGAGTTAGAATTAGAATGTTTGAAAAGTAATTCAAAATGCACAACCCATAAAGATATATCATACATAAGGTGCGGATGAATAATACTAATAAGAGGGTATAATAGTGAACCTCATACTTTAAAACAATATGAAGTATAAACTCTCATTATCCCTTGGTTTCTCCAAAAAAAAAAAAAAAAAAAAACTATCATTACTCCTTAGAATTCTGCGAGGTATTAGCAGTATCTACCACGTTTACACGAAATTGATGCACTCATGTAGATCAAGCTTACTCCTTTATTCGTTGTTTCAACTAATCTGCCAATGAAAGAGGAGCAAGCTTTACATTATTGGAATGTCACAGTTAAACCACAAATCTTTAAAAGAAACTCTTCATTTCAAAAATATCTATTTCCTTCATAGTCAACAACAAAAATAATATGACAGTTGAATTTAAATTTGCTAACAAAATGAATGGCACAACACAAGAAACAAAGCATTAGAATTATCCTAGGTGCTGGACGAGTAATTCTTAGGTACTCCCGGAACACGGAGAATGGTGCTCCCTCCTCTCACATTCATGGTGGGGTCCACTCATTAAATTCATGGTGGGATCCACCATGAATGTGAGAGGAGGAAGCACCATTTCCCTATACTCCGGGACTATCTAAGAATTTTCCGGTGCTAGACATAGACATAGTTGCAACCTTTGACAAAATCTCTAGCTGAAATGAACTTTAGGGAAATAAATATTCTTATTAGTTAAACAAATAATATACGTTCCATATACGAGGAGGCCTTGTTGCTTCCATGCCAATATATATATATATATATACACACCATCTTTTCGCTTTTGCCTCCAATTCTGGAAGACGTATTTCCCTTTCTTCTTTTTTTTTTCTTGAATAAATTCCTAGATATTTAAATCAAATTTATTACCCTAAAAACAAAATCATGATATATACATTAAGCATGATAAAAGAAGAGAGAACTATTTTATTTTAAGTTAATGGAACAGTCCTAGACTCCCACAACATAGATAGATGGAAAGAAGGAGAGAATACATACCTTTGGCAATATATTTCTTCCAAGATTACCTACCGAAGAGGAAAAAATATAGGTTAACGGAACTCCATGAAGTGGGCCTGACGATTCCTCATCCGTAGGTCGATGAAGGACGGGTCCATTGCGTGCGAGGCCTGTTGTGGATGGATCCTTCATGGACAGACCCAATATAGACGAATCAAGTATCCATGTGGCAGCCAAAAATCCTAGATGAGAAATACTTGCGGCGCACACTTAGTCATTATAGAATCCCAAGGTAAATAGAATCCTAGCGCAAAGAGGATTCCAGAAGCTATGCGCATTAATGAAAATCTTCTCTATAAGGAAAAGACTTGTCCATCACGTTCAGGCCTATTTAAGAGGATTCCTATAATGAAAAGACTTCTACTCCACGGAAAAGATGTCAATCTTCGACTACTATAAAAGTCTCAATACCCTCACAAATCAAGGTACGCATAATTGACCCCTCTCTAGCACTCTGGAGTTGTGAGAAATTCTAACTTGACCTTCGGAGGGTATTTGGCCGGCACCACACCGATGCTCTCTGTTAAGGTCTTTCTTTTTTGTTGTGCAAGTGTTGTTTCGAGTATGTGAAAATCGCGTAACTCATTGGTGACTTTTTCGACATCATCACCTACATCGATCTATTTCATCTTGTAACAAAAAAAGAAAAAAAAGAAAAAAGAAAAAAAAGAAACCTCAAGTTCTTTCTCAGGTTTCCATTATCTCCTAGTTTTTTTTTCCTTGAATATTTTATCTTGTTCGTAAAAATGAGATAAAGTAATTGAACACCAAAAATATAAAAAAAAAAATTTGGAATAGAAAAAATCACCTAATTGAATATTCTTCCTTGTTGATAAATACAAAAGTGAAAGTGATAAGCACAAAGTTGTAGAGTAATTATCTAATAATTTGCTGCAATTTGATAAGTGTGTATATATATATATATATTTTTTTTTGGTTGAGAAAAGTGTGTATATATATATATATATATATATATATATATGAGATATGATATGATTTGAGGGAAATATCTGGAAACTTTGAAGGAAAATTTGTGAAAATTATTTCTTTTGTGCACGCTTCATAGTCCATATATAGGCTAGGCCGAAAGTTGATTGCTACGTGACATAAAGTTATTTTAAGATAGGAAAAAAGAGGCGTGATACACAATTGTTTAAGATAGGAAAAGAGAGGTGGGTGACGTACAAAATGGAGTGTGTGGTATCATTAATATATATTTTTTATTTGAAAATGTTTGATATGTTATTTTATTAGAAGATATATACGACTGCTTTTATAAAGAATCCTTATAAAACGTAATGTCTTTTAAAAAAAAAAAGGATAAATGACTAAATTATTAGTTTAGATAAACCTCAAACAATTTTTATAATTGAAAAATCATTACTTCACACTAAGAGCATTAGCATTAGTATGTGCAAAAGTTTTCTTCTATTTTACAATAAAAACCTATTTTTTTTTTTCAATTTTACATAATTAATTTGCAAAAACATCCGCATCAGATTATCTATAATATACCATCTTTTATTAAAATAATATTTTTTCACATTTTTTTTAATTATTTCCCTTACCCATACACGACACCACCACCTTACCTCACTTCTCTAAAACACACTCTCTCTTTCTTTTTCTCCTTCTTCTTTCTACTTGCTTCTTTCTTCTTCTATGTTTTTCTTCTTCAGCATCTTCTTTTTCATTTCTAAAAAAAAAAATTCTTTCTCTTTCTCCCCCTCTCTTTCTCTATCAAATCAGTGCTCTCTTCAAATTTGAAAAAAATCTCTCTACCAAGCTTCCATGGCTCAATACACTCACATTCTCTCTCCCATGGCGGTGGCAAGCTTGGGTTTTGGGTTGATTTGTATTTTGCCAAATGGGTTTTCTGTTGTGTTTTATTTTGAGTTGATTTTAAGTTGGGTTTGTGATGATTTTCATTAATTTTGGGTTGATTGTGTTTGGATTAAATTGATGTTGTAATGGGTTCGTTGTGGTGGTGGTGGTGGTGGTTGGTTAGTTGTGATGGTTGGCTTCTTCTTCTTCTTCTTCTTCTTCTTCTTGGCATTGAAGAGTGGGTGAGAGAGAGTCTAACAAGGCGAGGAGAGAGAAAAAAAATACATAGAAGAGCTATAGTAACCGTGCATATATGCACGGTTACTATTGTGCACAAATGCATAATTATACACCCACTGATGTGGGTGTTTTTTTCCTCAAAATGTATAAAATGAGTAACTTTTTCTATTTTGCAAGACTTTACACATATTGATGCTAATGCTCTAATGTTTTTTTTTTTGATAAACTTCAATCCATTACTGAGAAAATTGGGAACAAGCATGGTAATCTTCCTTACAAGCAATTGCCAAAGCAGGTGGAAGATTATCCTTATTAAAGGGAAAAGGCATATAGTGAAAGAGAGCCAATTTAGCAGCAATGTGGGCTACAGAATTGGAGGTTCTACTAGTCCAAACAAAGGAGCAAATAGAGGAACACTTAGTCTAACAAATTACTAAAAATAGTGCTGGTAGACCAATCCAAATCAGGAACAGAGGAAGACAAGGAGTCAACGTAGATTTTTGAGTCGCCTTCAAGGATGATATAGCTCCAATTTTCCTGGTTTGCAATGTGGGCAGCCCATAAAAGCGCTTCGGCCTTAGCTTGGAGGGGTGATCTTTGTGATAAAAGCTTGGTCCAAATGTTACAAATAGAGCCATTGCTGTCCCTGGCTATGACTGCCAAAGTTTTTTTGGTGCTTGAAAGGGTAGCATTAGTGTTGAGTTTGATGTAGCCAGGAGGAGGAGGGGACCAGCGTGCTGGATTTTGCTGCATTAGCCTTGGAGGGGGAACATGACACACAGTTAGATATTCTTGGCATCTTCTCTGGATGGAAAGGATGGAGGTGGTCAAATCCGAGTTACTCCTCGTGATGAGATCTACATTCCTGAGATACCAAATTTCGTCTAAAATTAGAGCCATGGTTAGAGACACCTTCCAATGCCCCCAAGTTTGGCAGAGAGCTTCAGGTGGATTAAAGACAAAACTGATAGTGTCCTCATTGGAAGAAGCTGAGACAACCTCATATTTAAAACCCCAGCAAACAGCGAACCATAGAGCCTTTGCGACTGGACTGAACAAGAAAAGATGGCTTGCGCTCTCAGAAGCGTTTTTGCAAAGATTATAGGATGATTTAGAAATGATAAAACGCTTTGATAGATTTTCTTTTGTTGGTAGAATATCAGGATAGAGTCTCAAAAGGAACATTTTCAACCTCTTTGGGGCTTTTAGATTCCAAAGCTTTTTCTAGTTCACATGTGTAGGTTCTAACACATTCGGTACAGAGTTGGTAGTTTTTTTTTTTTTTTTTTTGGAGAAGGAATGTAAATTATACAACACACATGCTGACTTTACCGTAAAACTTCCTTTCGACTTAGGCACCCACATTAACTTGTCTTGTTTAGGATTAGTGGGGATAGGGATAGAGAGGATAGCTCTTGCAGATATAGGCTCAAACAACTGATGTATGATCTGGGATTTCCAGTAATGGATATCGGGGTCGATGAGCTGTGAAACTTTGATGGGGGGGGGGGGCATTGGAGAGGATGAATCCTTTAGTTTAGGAATAAATCCTTGCACCTAAGGGTCTTGCCAGACATTTATAAAAGCTCCATCTCCAACGGTGTAGCATGCTCCTTTGATGATGATGGATTTGGCCTTATCAATTGCTTTCCATATGGGAGATGCTGATTTTGGTGGATCGGATCTTAGCCAACTGTGATCTACCTTGTATTTGGCTCAGAGAATTTGCATGCAAAGGCTGTCTCGCTTAGAGGCAACCATTTAGGCCAACTTTGCCAACAAAGCATTGTTTGTCTTTGAATTTTCTGAAACCAAGACCACTCGTTGCCTTTGGAACACAAAGTTTGTCCCAAGACTTCCAAGCGAGGAATTTGCCTTCTTTTTCTTTTTGTTTCCACCAAAATCTTCTGGTAATGGCATCCATTTTGTCACACACCTTCTTGGGGATGTTGAAAGTAGACATGGCATACGTAGGTATGGATAGTGCAACGGAGGAGATGAGGGTTTTCCTGCCTGCCCAAGATAAGCACTTACTTCTCCATCCCATTAGTTTGGCTTCAAGCTTTTTGCAAAGATAAGAGAAGTCCAGAGATGGGGATCTAGATAGGATTAGAGGAGCTCCCAAGTACATAGCATCCTCTTTTAAATTTTTGAGCTGCAAGATTTCTTTGATGTGTCTATGATGAGAGGGATGAGTGTGCTTGGAGAAGAAAACCCCTGATTTGCTCTTGTTAATGCTTTTCCTAGACCAAGAGCAGTACTTCTCAAGCATCGCATTGATGTTGTGAGCATCTTTTGAGGTGGCCTTTGAGAAAAGGATTATGTCATCTGCATACATGACGTGGGTGATGGCTGGGCCACTGGAGCTTGCTTTGATACCACTTATATTCTTGGTTCTTAACTCGTGGTCTAGTAATCTAGAGAGCCCTTCTTGGTCTAGAATGAACAAGTAGGAGGAGAGCGGATTTCCTTGCCTTAGGCCCTTGCTAGGAGTGAAGCTTTCTAATTTGCCTCCATTAACCATGATTTTGAAGGTCATGGATGATAAACAAGCAGTAATCCAACTGGTAAAATTGCTGTTGAAACCTAGGTGAAGGAGAATAGATTGAATGAAACGCCAATTGACCCTGTCATAGGCCTTTTGAAGGTCCAATTTGATGGCCATGAGTCCGGACTTTGGCTTTCGGGTTTTAAACCCATGAATGAGTTCCTGGACAATAACTTGATTTTTTGCTATCCACTTGTCTGGGATGAACGCGGACTGAGCAGGGGAGATAAATTTATCTAGCAAAGGTCTGAGCTTGGTGACTAAGAGTTTGAAATAATTTTGTAGACCACATTGTAGAGGGAGATGGGCCTGAAATGATTAACCATAGTAGGGTTAGTAATTTTGGGAACGAGCACAATTAATGACCTATTTACCTCTCTACGCATTGAGTCGAGTCGAAAGAAAGAGATGACTGCGTTAGTAACGTCCTTCCCTATAGTTGATCACAGCTGCTTGTAAAATAAAATGGGGAATCCATTTGGACTGGGGGCTTTCAAGTCCTACATGTGGAATAAGGTGGACTTGATTTCCTCAAGGGATGGGGTAGTAAGAAGGCTTGCATTTTCATCTTCCGTGATGCGAGGGAGAATCAAATACTCGAGGTGGGTGGGGAAGTGGACTTCTTCTTTCTTGAATTGCTATTTGAAATTCTTAAGGAAAAATTGCCTGATGAGTTTGGATTCAGAGATCCATGAACCATCCTTTGTCTTGATCGTGTTGATATTGTTTCTCCTTCTACGGATGATGGTAGAGAGGTGGAAGAATTTTAAGTTTTTGTCTCCCAATTTTGGCTAGATTTCCCTGGATTTTTGTCGCCACAAAGTCTCACTTCGGAATAGCCATTCTACTAGTTCAGATTGGAGAGAGGTTTTGAGAGCTTCATTCTCCTGGGAAGGTTGTTGTGATTGAACTTGTTTGATTTTTGCAAGGAGAGTATTAATTATGTCCTGACATCGGCCGAAAACTTCTTTGTTCCACTTACAGAGAGTGGCTGTAGTTGAGGCTTGTTACTTGTATAGCTTTATGAACTTAGAGCCTAAGGCTTTTGTGTTCCAAGCATTTTCTATCACTGGGACACATGAGTCATCTCTTAGCCAAGTAGCTTCAAACCTGAAAGGTCTGTGGGCAAACTCTTCATTGGGATTAGTATCCAAGAGAATGGAAGTGCGATATGATTTAATGGCTCCGAGGTGGGATATCGCTACTTTCGGATAAGCAAGTCTCCAAGAGATATTTGCAATGCCCTTGTCTAGTCTTCTTTTGATAGCAGTGTTGCCCCAATTTCCTTTTGCCCATGTAAATTTGCTTCCCGAGTACCCTAGATCAATGGCTCCAAATTCGAACATGAGATCCTTGAGATGATTGGTCTTTGGGGTGCTGCCCCTTCTGCCTCCTTTCTTTTCATCCTCGTTAAAAGTGTAGTTGAAATCGCCCATACAGATTTATGGGCCTTGAAAGGATTCGAGTAGGCTAGTTAAACTCTCCCACGCTTTCTTCTTCTTTGAGTAGTATAGGGGGCTGTAGAAGCCAACAAACAACCAGTCACAGACAACATTTGAAATTTTGACCGCAATCAGATTTTCCCCAAATTCTACCTGACTTGTTGAAATGCCCTCTTTCCATAACATGCACAGACCACCAGCCTTGCCCTTTGCTTTAACAACCACAAAATGATCAAACTTCAAGAAGCTTTTAACAGACTCCATACGACCTACTTTAGCTTTTGTTTCAGATAAAAATAGAATATTAGGCCTAGTGCCTTTTATTTGAGCCTTAAGGGCTCTAACTGTCGAGGCGTTGCAGATGCCCCGACAGTTCCAGCCGAGGAGTTTCTTGGTGAGGTTAGGGGCATGATAAGGCCCGCCTTCTCAGCCATAGAGTCAGAATTATAAGGTGCGAAAGATGTAGGGAAAACAGGGGATTGCCCATTGAGAGATGTAGGAACATTAGGTGCATACTGTGAGATAAGAGATTCATTTAGAGTGTCTGATGTACTTGGCTTGAGCCTTTGTTGAATGATGAAATGCTCCAATTTTGATTTAGGGATTAAAGTCACAGTGTTTGAGTCAAAATACATCGGCTCTGGCCCTGAGATTGCCTTCCTAAGCCGCTTTGTGAGATGTTCGCACTCTTACTTTGTTACTTTTCTTTTTAGGGAGGTGGACGCTGAGGAGCGAGAGTGAGACAGGTGGGAGGTTAGAGTTGGTGCGGCGGAGCAAAAGTGGGAAAGTGAGTTTGAGAATTGAGATGGAATATCAGGGTAAGTGATTGTGAATGGATTCTCTTGTGTTTGAGAACTTGGGCTTGGGCTTAGGCTTGTGGGCCCTTGGGTTGATGGAATGGGGTGTGGGGGCAGCCCTTCTTGAAATGGTGATGGGCCTGCGCTGGAAATGGGGTTGTTGGGGGTCCATTTGATTTGGACTGGTGAAATGATATATAAATCTCTAATGATAGATTTTGGTGGTGACATCTCATAACTTAAGGATGGCGTTTCAGGAGTTGGAGGAAGGACGTCCAACTCACCTATTGTAGCTGTACTATTCGTTGCAGTCTCATCCCTGCATTGTTCCATTGTCATTGTAGTACTGTGTCTTGCCTCATGTATTGGACTTGTAAATTCTGTTCACGTGTCATGCGTGTGGGTTGGCACATGAGTGGTGTCTGAGGCGGTAGGGTTTCCCAGTGGCGTGGCGCTTTAAGTGTGGTGTTGCTGGGAGAAGGCGGAGGCAGTTGTGTGTCTCAGTTCCAGCCCCTGAGGATTATCCTCATTCTCTGCTCTAAGCCAAGGACTTGAAGCATTAAAGGGAGTTCTAGAAATTTTGAGTAGTTGGAAAGTTTCCAAGTGGCATTCTTTTAGCTCGTGTCCGATCTTGCCACAGTTGTAACAAATGTCTGCCAATTTCTCATATTTTATTCCAATCCAAATATCGTTCTTGTTTTGGTGGGGCAGAAAAAAACCGGGGATGAGAGGATTGGTAATAGGGACCTCGACTCTTATCTTGATGAATTTCTTCCAGGTTCCTTCGTTGTCACCGATGAAATCTACTTCAGCAACTTCTCCAATTTTTGAGCCTATTTTGAGGAGGTTTTCTTTTGTCCTCCAGAGGAGAGGGAGATTGTGGATCTGTGCCCTTACTAGGGATGTTGAAAAATCAATCTCTTGCCATGTCAGGTTTGGTAGCCATTTCTTGAGGATGAGGTGGCCACCCCTAATCGACCATGGTCCCTTTTGGTAGGCTCTGTTCATATCTACCTCGTGTTGAAAAGTAAACATGAACACGTCTTTGCCCAAACGTTTGACATCTAGAGGAAAAGAAGGTTTCTAGGCCTTAAAGGTGATTTGTTTGACAATGTTGAGGTTGATTGGTTTGGTAGCGAGAAGCTAAGCTAGTAGTATGAGGCTGGTATTTTTGGTAAGGGTTTGTCTTGGAAGGAGCTCTAATCTGGTGTCTTGATAGGATATATCTTTGGTTTGAGCGACAAGGTCAGAGACCTCCATGGGTGGGACAAGGTAAGAAGGCTGAGTTTAAGATGAGAAGGTGGGTTATGATGATAGTGGAAAAGGTGTGGAAAATGATTAAGGAGAGGATGTTGCCGATGGGGAAGTTTGGCGGCAGGATAAAGATACAAGCTTAGAGACGGGTAAAGGATAGAGGGATACTACGAGAGTACGGAGAGCAGATGTCGATAAAATTTAGTCAGAAAAACACAAGTGTATGCTAATGCTCTAATAGTGTATATACTCTATACTCTTTATACACGAGGTGTAAAATGTGGATACAAAGTATTCATATTTTACACGCGGTATGTATGAAGTGTTGAAACTTGTAATGTGTGTGAAATAATTATGGTCCTTTATAATTTTTTTTTGTATTCTTTACCATGTAATTTTATTTTATTTTTACAATTTTTTTAAGTTTTAAATTCAAGTAATTTTTAAGTAGAAAGGGGAGATGCTAAAAATAGTGGTTTACAAATTGATAAGAGGCAAAAAAATCTAGATGAATTCACTAAATTTTTGGTAGTCATAATAAAAAAAAAAAATGTAGTGATGAAATTGAGTAGACTTAATGATTAAGGGTCTGTATGAGATTTGCTTATTTTGTTGAAACTGAAAACTTTTTTTTGAAAGTATTGTAGATAAAGGTAAAAGTTAGTTGAAATAGTATAGTGGAAACGATGAATAGTATCAAAAAGTGTAATGGGACCCATGAATAGTAGCAAAAATAAACTGAATAGTAAAATAAGTTGGTAAAATTAATTATGCCAAATGGACACTAAGGGTCTGTTTGGGATCTGCTTATTTTACTGAAATTGAAAACTTTTTTGCTGAAAGTACTGTAGATAAATGTAAAAGTTAGTTGAAATAGTATAGTGACACTCATGAATAGTATCAAAAAGTGCAGTGAGACCTGTGAATAGTAACAAAAATAAGCTGAATAGTAAAATAAGTTGGCAAAAATAATTTTTGCCAAACACACACTAAGTACAAGAAGTCCTCTGAAAATTCTCTTATCAATTATCAAGCAGCATATCAATTTTTAAGATAGTTTATTCTAAATAAAACTTTATTACCTAAGTTTTAAGAAATTTAAAACTTTACAATAAAGTCTAAGAAATTTAATATAAAATTTATTATTTATTTGAATCATTTTGATCATTTATCATAATTTTATATTTTAATATAACATATTATGTTTGTGTCAAATATGAAATACAGGTCATAAAATTAATGTACTTTTACCATGGGATTCAAGAATTTTCAAGATTGTAAATTTATTCATGAAACTCTATTAAAATTTTAAAACGGTTCACCAAATAGTAAAATAATTTTCTTAATAATAGTAAAATGTTTGGGTTTTAGTTAGCTCAATTATTAAAAAAATATTTGTGCTCAAATAATAGACTTGAGTTTGAAGAAAGAGCTATAAGAGGATGGGTCGTGCCTTGGAAGTTGAACGAGACATCACGAGAGCATCAATTGGAGTAAGCTAGGGACTAGAACTATTTATCTATATATCTATATATATAATAATAGGTGAAACAGAGAGAGTGTGAAATTGAATTTCAAATTAAAACTCTAATTGTATGCCACGTGTACACACCAAATTAGAATTCCTAATTAGAGTTCTAATTTTGTGCCATGTGTCTAGAATCTGAAATTGAAGTTGAATTTTGCATCATGCGGCTAAATATATGTGGACTTATTTTCATTAAAACCACTTCTATGTATCAGGTCATGTGAGTTACTGTGCTAATTAAGTTTTTTCTTGATTTTGCAGTCAAACGTGAAAACCAAAGAGATTAATATCAGTGAAATTGAAGTTGAATTTTGCATCATGTGGCTAAATGTATGTGGGTTCATTCTCATTAAAACCACTTCTATGTATCGGGTTAAGTGAGTTACTGTACTAATTAAGTTTTTTCTTGATTTTGCAGTCAAATGTGAAAACCAAAGAAATTAATATCGATAATAAGAACTTAGTTTGGGTATATTGCATAATTTCCAAAAAGATAGCAAAGCCAGAGTTTGCATCTTTGTTATAAATTGCTTACAAAGTTTGCATCTTTACATTTGCACTAAGTTTCGGATTAAAGTGCTTTCTTCTTGGTTTTGACACTGAGTTTTGTTTACTATTCACTTACAAAGTTTGCATCTTTACATTTGTTATAAATTGCTAATATGTGATTAGATGCACATTATGCCTAAAATTCACTATTATTATATTTGGCTTTTTGTTCAGGTTTGACACCTATAACAATGAAGAAAGCACTGATGTGGACCAATTGATGATACTTTTTGCAGGCTGCAAAGGAACTTAGTGATCAATGGAATCTCACGCGAATTGGAGAGGACCTGGCTGTAGATGTCTGGATGGCAGATGTGAGTCACTATGTTTTTAAAATTTTCAGTGAAGGTAAAGGTTATGAACAATGTAAATTTTCCGGAGAGAGATTTATTATTCTATATTTACGCAAGTTTGGTCGCCTTCTTGGAGTGGATCACTACACTCTGTCTTTCTACTGGAATTTAATCCGAAATTTTATTTGAATTTTCCTATTGTTGTTACTATCATATATTATCATTCCAATTGTTCAATTAGAATCTGAAATTGGAATCCAATTTTACTATACACGTGTACAATCTAATTATTTTTAATTTTGCTGTCATGTGTAGAAGCCAATGAGATGAAATTAATAACACATTAAACACTCATGCTTTGGGAATCGGTAGTACCAATCTAAATCCATTGGACTTGTTTCGTGATAATACAACTATGAAGGATGTATAAAAACACGCACAAACCCATCTCTCTATAAAAAGAGATTGGAGAGAATTTCTTTTATCAGCCATGGAACTTCAGAGGTTTTTTTTTCACACAAATGCCCATCATGTTACAAAATGACCCATCGTAAAACTACAAAATGAGTACAACTCTGAGGGTTTTTTTTTTTTTTTTTTTAATTTAAAAATTTTTAAGCTACGAAAATTTCAATCACCAATAGAGATTGAAGATTCAAAAGCGTGAATGCATCTTTTGGATAAACATCCTCACCAAGGTTCATCTTTCTGTGTAAAATATATATACTGCTAAGTTTTGTTAATGAAATTTTCTGATTAATAATATGAATTTAGACTTAACTGAGCCTTTTAAACATGAATAAACTCATGATTAATAATAAATCCATTCCCGTGCGGTAGCACGGGGCTACATACTAGTATCTAATAATAGGTAAAGCAGAGAGAAAATCCAATCCAATTCAATTTCAAATTGGAATTTAATTAGAATATAATTTTGCACCACGTGTCTCATCTAATCTAAATTTTAGAATTTTGTACCAAGTGAGTTAATTTAGTATAAAAATTGATTTTCAATTAGAGTTTAATTTTGTACCATGTGTCCCATCTAATCTAAAATTTTAAATTTTTGTGCTAAATTAGTTAATTTAGTGTAGAAAACGATGAGTCCAATATAATAAACCACAAAAAATATAATCATATAACTAAAAAAATTCAAATTTATAAGTTATATATATATATATATATATTAATAGGTAAAATTTAGAGAAAATTAAATTAGAATTTGAAATTATAATCCAATTTTGCGCCATATGTCTAAATTTATGTGGGAACTACATCATAATTATCCACTTAAGCTTATGCCATGTGTCTACATAAGTTTTTTAATCTTTGTGTCAAGTGAGTTAATGAGTGCAAAATACTAAGAATCTAATATTAATAAACTATAAAATTAAAAAAAAAATTCACATATACTCAATAAAAATTACCACATGTTTCTCAATAAATAAATAAAATAAAAATCATTGCATAACAAAAATCACCACACGTTCAATCTTATTAAAAATTAGAAAAAAATGATTATAAGTAGTATTAAATTTAGATAAGAATTTGAATATGTGACTAATTACGTTTACTTAAAAAAAAAGACTAATTATCTATATTTTATCATAAAAATTGTGTTTAATTTTAAATGTATATATATGTATGCATGAATGCATGTGTTACATGCTTTAAAAAAAATTAATTTGACTAATTATTTATATTTTTATAATTAAAATTTCATTTAATTTTAAATATATCCATGCGTTTGCATGGAGTTACATGCTAATTGTCCTTAATAGATGCCTCCAAATGCTAATTAGTGTTTAAGCTTGATGATAAAAAATAATCATTATGAAATAAACTTCGTTAATCCAAATTCTATTGAGCCTACTACTAAAAGATATAATAGTAATATATTTTCTTTAATTGACGAATATATTTTTTAATCAATTCAAGTATTTCACATGCATGTTTGTAGATAGCAAAAGAGAAATTCATGGGGCCAAAAAAAATGACCCAATAACAAAAGGAAACTCTCAATAATTAACTTTGGGTGTCTTCGTCATTCTCGTCACCCACTCATGAAATGATTGGTAGGAATTAGGATCATCATTTCATGATAACTTTGACTTTTATTTATTTATTTATTTCAATTTTTAATTATTTTCTTTGGAAAGTGGGTGGATTTACCTGCTGATTTCTTAAAAAGCTTAAATTTGTATAGAATAGAAGTATAGAACCACACAACAATTGATAAAAAGCCATCATCATAATCATCATTCATCACATGATAGATAGACAAGGAATCTGTATTTTTTTCAATTTTTTTTATTTAATTTTTTGCGTGTTTGTGCGATGAGTTGTAGATAGATAGAACTTGTACGGTTGATTCCCATACGCAAACTCTCAAAGTTTTATTAAGGCTAAGTAGCAGTTTACAAAACGAAAGCAAAATGTTATCTTATCCATCAATACTCAAAGTATCAAGATAACGTGTCACCATAAGACTCGTTGTTACCTCACATGTAAAGTGAAATTATAAACAATTTTATTTATTTATTTATTTGGTTGCCAAAGCCATAATCCGCTAACCTTTTCTCCCAAGAATTATTAACTCTCAAAGCACTAATCACCGTCGAAATCATGCTGTCTCCTGATTATTATTGATCATGTTATTGATACCAATTTGGTTTCTAGTCCATTTAATAATACTATACGTCTTTGAAAGATTCCACTTTATACAGTACTCTAAGCTAACTTTAATTCTTCTTTTCCCTTTCTTCAACTCTGTCTATGACTCTATAGCTTCAAGACCCCGGTGAACCTTTTCCTTCAATCTTTCTCTCTTTTTCTCTTTATTGGGTTACCATAGTGTCAAATTTCTCTTTATTGGGTTTCCATAGTGTCAAATTTTGGAGAATTTGAAGCTGCTTGATTTCTATAATCTTGGTGTTTCTTCATCTGGGTTTTTTTTCATGGAGACCCTACTGAATTTCACTCCAGCCTTCCCAACATTCTTTTTGATGTTTCTCTTAGCATATGTCTTTGCTTTCTTTGTAGTTTTTCGCAACTGGGGTCCAAAGCAAAAAGCAGAAGCTTCAAGCTGCCTTATGTCTTTAACTCATGGCACTCCTGCTGTTATCATGGCTACTCGTGCATTGATGAACTCCCCAACCCCACTTAGTTTTGCTTCTCCAAACGCTAGTTTTCAGAACTTTGTACTAGAATTCAGTATAGCTTACTTCTTAATGGACCTCCTTCACTACATGGTGTTCGTCCCCAATGATCTCCTCTTCATTGGGCACCATTTAGCCACACTATATGTGTTTGTGACTTGTAGGTATGTGGTTCATCATGGGGCGGTCGCAATTCTTGTTCTTCTTTTTCTTGCTGAGGTTACAAGTGCTTGCCAGAACGTTCGGAGCCTTGCGAACTTGCGGAGAGCCGATGTTCCTCTGGCTGCCAAAGTGTATGAATTCTTGTCTCCTCCTTTCTATGTCTTTTATTCTGTTGCAAGAGGGGTTTTGGGAACACTCGTTGTGTACAAGATGGGGGTGTTTTATGCGAGTGGAGGAGGTAATAACTTGATTCCAAGATGGGCATGGATTTCTTGGATGGTTGTAATCGTCGTTGCTGTCATGATTAGCATTTTGTGGGTTTCGAATCTATGGATATTTTGGTTTAGACAACGCAGTCACAGAGCACAGAAGAAAGTCAAGTAAAATCTGTGGGTTTTTAATTGCGCTATTCAACAGTTCTTAAGAAATGTGCATTGGGATTATGGAATTTATAGAAATTTCTCAGATGATAGTATGGAATTAGGGGGTTTGTGGTCATATTGATTTTTGTTGTAGTGGTGGAAAGGAACAATTCTTATTTATTATTATTTTTTTGCTACAAGGGATGGTACATATATTCTGTATATAATCCTGTGTCCTCAGTATTTAATTTGTGTTCCTGATCAGGAATGAGTTTTCCATATACTTGTGTGACTAATACTATGATGCAGAATTGCTGATCTATTTGTTTGTTTGTTTTATGTTTTAAGCAAGCTGAATTATTAGATATATAGTAGTGGTTGTTACATTTGTAAAAGATACAAGAAATTGAAACATAAGGACAATCATCTGAACTACAAGACTCCTTACCAATCCTCCTAATTTCGCTCCAACTTTGTTAATCAATTTGTCTAAACTTTAGTGAACTTACATATGCTAATATGATCTTCTGCAGGCCATTGAGCTTTTTGAACCAAATAATTAATCCAATAATTATCACTTAGTACCTCTAAGATCCAAAACTCTCATTTTGTTGGCCACATCTTGGATCTCCATCTTCAATTTACACCGAGCAACTCACAATGAGGCCCTGAGTATCACTCCTGGATTTATATGCCAATAATAGATGCGTTGCTTGTGTCAGGACCTCCATAGTAGTTAAGCTCTGCAAATGTGCCCCCTCCTTCTCCCTTTGCCAATCTTCCTGGATTCACACAAATGCACTTCACTTGCTCTCCTCCTTCACCTCCTTCCCCAAGGGACAGCACCTGTACCAAAACCCAGAAGTGAATATTTAATCAAACACTCTTTGGTTGCATCAGCATATCCTTCCTTTGGACTCGGTAATGAGTTGTTGTGAGCAATTAAAACGCACAATTCATAAGTGTAATACATGAATTTTGCGAGTCTTTAGCCATATATGCAGTTGCAGCCACTTCAGTGTTTAGACTAGCTTTGAAAAGACAAGCGCTTGGCATGTTCTTTACCTTTACAAAATACTTCATGTCTGAAGGAAGGATGAGAATGTCAGGAATTGAAGAGATATGAAGAGATTCTGGAGCAAGTGAGAAGTCCAATGGAATGCCTTCTGCTGGTGGATATAGTGGATAGAATCTGTTTCAAATTTCAAAAGTTACATTAATTATAAGTAAAATAGCTCATTTAGACCTATATATCAAGAGAAATTTCTAAAAAGACAAAGCAATATAACATACCTCCGCTGGCTAAGAATATGGTTTGCAAGTCTACTCATGCGATCAATAGGTGTTCCATCTGCTGGATTTCGTGACATCTCCTCTCCGCTAAGGTGTTTGAGAATATCTACAGTGCAGCAACCTATCTTGACCTGAAATGCAAACTTGTGATTCAAATACACTTCCGAGTACTCTCAAAACACCTCCGAGTACTCTCAAAACACCATACATAATTTTGATACATGTGCTTTGTTAATGGTTGAAGACTCTCCCCTATAAAGGCCTATGAAGTAAACTATCATAATCAACAAAATAGCATCAACAGAAAGGTCAAAGTCTACAACAACTATAACAATAAAATATAATTGCAGGACAGCCTTAATCTAACTTCTATTAAAAGGTCCTTGACCACTTTTGTACAAACTTATCAGATATTGGACAACTTTGGTACTTCGAAATTACAATTTCAATCTCGTAATATATAATGAAAGTTTAGTACTGCAACATCAAGATTTTAAATGAATACTGTTTGAGAAATCCACAAGTGATGATCATAATTTTAAGACCAATATCACCAGAATTTTACCTGATTTGCCTCAAAAGTCCCTGGATTTGTGAGGCTGGTTATCTGATAAACAAGGCAACATCATTCAGACCAAAGTGATGGAAAATATTCATGACCACAAGTTGAAAGATGAACTCCTGAAGATCATGTACCTGATGTTTGAGATTAGGTGAATGAATTTCAAAAGCAGGCTGCACAAAACCAAATCAATATTTTATATCTTAGTAGTTATATGCTATCTCAATGAAATGTAACCATGCTAGCAAGAATCAAAACCAGTAAGTGAAAGACAATGTAGTAAAAAAAAATGTAATTACTTTGAACGGGTACTGAATTTGTACTTGTTTAATTCAGTGACATTACCTGGGGGAAAACAAAGTCATGGTTAGCATCACGTATAGACGGCACAAGAATTACACGTGCATTGGAACCCATGTATTCCACATGATCTTGTAACTGAAAAAAAGTACAGAAAAAAGAATAAAGATTAGAGAGTTTTTTCCCCTGCTACAATCAAATCATTCTTAAGTAGATATCATTCTGAGACCTAGGAAAACTGTGAGAAGAGAGAAGAAGGGGAGGAGGTACCCTTCTGAGAATCTCCATATGAAATATTTCATCAAAGCTTCTGTCGGTAGTTCCTTTCTTAATCTCTGGATGTTCGGAATCAACAAATGGTCCAAGCTGAGGAAATTTTCAAAAATTTCAACATGAAACTTCCTAACTCAGTAAATACCCAAAAAAAAAAAAAAAATCTTCAAACTAATATGAAGAGCAGCAGATGCTTACCAATATAAGCACCTGAGGTAACTTTCTGGTTGCATATGCTAGCAGTTCTGTCAGAGGCTCAAACGATAAGTTGTCTGTAGTGGTAAAAGGGCCCGATGCTATGATCTATATAAACACCAAAATTATGCATTAATCATCAACAGGATCAATTAAAAAAGATAAGTGCAAATTACCAACAGGGAATAATTTATTTAATGGAATTCCAAAGAGGTGCTCATTCCATATGTATCAACAATGACCTATGAGTACAAGCTTTCCTCTTACAAGTAGTGAATGCTATTATTTTTGTATCTGTCAAACTAGAAAATTATGATGCCTTGTTCCAACTGTTTGCGTTGGCAACCCAAACCAGATAGCAAAAGTTGTTCTCCAGTTTTTTTTATTTATTTAAATGATCCATTTCTTTTGAACCTTCCTCTTCCATTAGAATAATCCAAATCCCTTATTTTATAAGTTAGGTGGCCCTACTATCCAATCTTCAAGTGTTTACATTCTTAACATTATCTCAGAATCATGTCAACATATTTGATAGAAAATGAAGTATATGATATACAGAATATAATATGAATACACATAAATTGTGATTACAGTAAAATAGATGCGTTAGCATAAGAAATAATATTTCCATCGCAGCTCATTCAGTGACATAAAATACAAGCTTACATACCACTGATAACTCTTCCCATTTATGAGACAGATCAGTTGACTGAATCTCCTGGTCCAAAGCTTGCTTCTTTGCAGGATGCAGATTCACATCAGCAGCAATGGACAAAGGAATTGAATCTACAAGTTTTGATGCAATCAAGCAGTGCCCACTGGGATTGTGTCCTTCAATACCTACTACCTGAGAGAGTGCCTTCGGCTCAATTTTCAATATTGATGGAATTTCAAAATTGGATTGAGAGCTAAAAGCTATATCTATTTTCACACCTGGCCTGGGAAAACTGAAAACTGGCTAAGTTTTTGTAGTTCTAGACGAACACGTTGCCCTCCAGAATGCTCAACACTGTTAACAAAATAAAAGCCAAAACCACATGTGAGAAAAATTGAAGAGATTACACTCTGACTGATTTACAGAGATCACAAATATAGGTAGTTAAACATTGCTTCTAACTAGTCCTCTACCAGAGGTTTTCTTATAGTGGATCCAAAAATATGATCCTGATCATTCATCAATGTATCTAAGTCCTGCCTTGGCCCAGGCTTAAGCACAGTGAACCTAGCTCGATTTAGGTAGCCTTGGCATTGCCTAGACAATGCTTCAGAAACATTATATAGCATTAAGCTTCATGGGAGAATCCATTATTTCTAATTCTAGGTATTCATAGATTGATCTTTAATCACAAAGACTAACTACCTGATAATGAATATTCTCAAGAGTAAATACTGCAGCAAGAAGACTCTTTTCTGTCAGCCTACTAGTAGAAGATACACATGGATCTTACATAGAAAAAACCATGAACATTTACCTGCTTTGCAATAAGATGGACTTCTCATTTAAATGGCCTTCTCCATCACAACAGATCATGCCAACAGCAAATATGCTTTTCTGAAACATTAGATTTTTTTTGAGTTTAGATACTCAGACTTGTAGCTATTTAATACACAAACTCTTTAAGTAAACATGAACAAAACAAGAAAGATGTGGAGACTGTGATTAGGTTAAGAAGAAGCCTCATAGTGACTGTAAGAAATCAGCAACACAAAAAACATTTTTTCATTACTCTTCAGAATTAAAGGGAGGGGGGGGGGGGGGGGGGGGAGGAGAGAGAGAGAGAGAGAGCAATGGAGTGGTTAAATTACCTGGGAAGCAACAGTAGGGTCAACTGGTTCCTCATAGAGCCCAGATGCAACAAGTGCAGTTGTATGTCTCTTGATTCGATTTTCAAGTGCATTAAACTACACCGGAAAAAAGTTCTGTTACATAATACATATAAGATTCTCAAAAAAAGAAGAAGGTAATAAATAGATGTGGGAGAAGAATAAGAACAATCCCATGCTATTGTTGCTGGCGCATACCCTATCTTCAATTCGATCGTACATGAACCTACAACCAGGTTCAGGCCCTGATCCATGGACTATCAGAGAACACCTCTCTCGGGGTTGAACCTTTCTTATGATATCATCATCATTATTCTCATGAGCAAGTTCGTTTTCTCTGTTCTCTGCATCGGGCATATTATTAGTGCTGAATTTCACCACAAATTTATCTGTTCGTTGCCCAAATGGTGTCACATGTTTAAATGGTTTCCCAGAAGAAAAAATGCCCCCATTTGTTTGAGGCGTTGAATCGAATGGCTCTGAATAAAGTCTTTGAGATTTGTCTGTTGGAGAGCCAAGAATACCTTCTTTTGTATCTCCATCTTCATCATTCAAAATCCTACATAAGAGACTTCTCATCAATTATTATCATTGTAAGAATTAAAACAGTATTGTTACTCATATCTGCATTTTAAAAAGTAAAAAACAAAATAAGTGCTCATATCTGCAAATTTGTATGTTATTTGCCAATAAAACATTTGTAACTGGTCATACCACCAGAACCACAGGGCTAGAGTTAATTACATGTCCTTAACTTCATCCGTTACAAATCACCCTTGTAATAGACTAATTATGGAATATATCAATTGAAGAACTGACTGCAGTGGATCAAACATGTACTACGCGAAACCTGCTAGTTCTCAAGTAGCAGTGACAATAAGAAACACACACACAGACACAGAGACATGACATGAGAGGGAGAGCCTTTTTTTTTCCCTTTTTTCTTTTTCTTTTTTAGGGTTGGGGGGATGCAAGAGCATGGAGAAATTGACAAAATGCTCTGTTACAAATCCAAATATTGGTAGCGATGGTAAGGAAATACAAAAAAACCATGCATAAAAGGAGGGGTGGGAAGGAGAGAGAATCTTCTACTCTTGGTACCATGAAAGTACGTCAAGTGATTGCATTACTAGTTTATGCCTTGGAGATTTAAAACGAAACTGTTACTACATCCCAGCATAATGCATCACACACAGACACAGACACATAAAGGCGACCTTTTGCAGCCCCATGTGCACATCTATACATGCTATCAAAGTGTCAAACAGGTAAGAAATTTACAAAGCATGGATGAGGATGAAAAAAAGAAGAGAACAAACAATTGTTAGAATTCATACATATCAACATCTTTACTTGAGTAGAAATGCAAATCAGATTCCTCCATAATAGCTGCTTCCTTCTGCGCATCTTGCAAATACTGTAAAAACCCATCCATCTGAGCATTTTGTACAGTTGACTCATCCAATTGCCTGTCAAATATTCATGTCCCAATTATAACATAGACCACCTAGAAATTTCAATCATAAGTTAAAAGTAAAACTTTGTATCCTTTGCTTAGAAATTTTGGATAAGAGAGTAAATTCAAAATTTTTATTTTTATTTTAAAAAATTCACACTAACCAAAGAAGAAAACCCACCACTAATCAGTACAAATCACAATTATTTGGCACAGTTGAAATGGGTTTCTCTCAATTCATCTAATTTCTACAATTTTCCCAGTAAACAAACAATTGGGTATATTGAAATGGGTTTCTCTCACTTCATATAATTTCTACAATTTCCCCAGCAAACAAACAATTGGATATATTAAAATGGGTTTCTCTCAATTCATATAATTTCTACGATTTTCCCAGGAAACAAACAACTGGGTATACTAAAAGGGGCAAAGAAAAATCTAAAAAGCAATTTCTACAAAATAAATACATAAGAGGTGAGTGATGGACCTGTTGAGATAGTAAACCTCCCAGCTGGAAACGATGTCTGAGGGCTTGAGATTGTAATTTATGCAGAAAGAAAGGCCTAATTGAGAAGATTCAACATTCAGAGCTATGGCATCAAATATTTATTATACAAAATATCTGAGTAGAATTTTAGGGGGTAAATGGGAACTTACATTTCTTGGCTATCTCTTCCTCTTCGTCGAGAGAGAATCCGTTCTTCTTGAATACCGCTATGATTTCTTCTTCCATGGCTCGCTCTCTCTCGCTCGCTAGGGTTTCTCAAATCTCAAGCTCTGCTCAGCCACTTTTTGGAGAGAGAGAGTAGCGGAAAATGGCGGGAAAATTGTGGGTTTGGGTGAATATTAAATAGGGCTGGTGATTTTTCTTCATATATTCCTATTATACCCCTATTGTTTACTCTTATTAACAGATATATACATTTCATTTTTTTTTTTGGGGGTGTGGGGGGGTTAAGAATAAAAATGAAAAAAAAAAAAAAAAAAAAGGGTTTGCGAAGTTACAGGACGACTTCATTGCCAATCTGGTTGTGTCGTTCAGCGAAAATTTTATGCTACACAAGTAGTTTAGCCCAAATGAAAGTGTTAACGGGCAAGGTTTTGAATTCCGTTTCAAATGTCATTTTGGATTGATTATTGGAACAGAATATTACATTGTGTAGCAGTGCACCATTTTGGAAGTACACACCTAATATATATATATATACACTAGTGCACAATTTCATTATATCTTGTGAGCGTTTGGAAAGCACGTTTCTAACTCCACGGCTACGGTGCACTGTTCATGGACCAGGCAAAGCACAAAAATATGTGAATAGTGTTCGTGAACAATGTTTTGCCTTTAAAAAAAATATTTTGCTACAGTGTTTTCAGTAATAAGTTTTCAGTTTTTAGCAAATAAGCGGTATCCAAACAAACCCCTAATTAACCAATATGAAGTTTTATATATGATATGAGAATACAATTAGTCAAATGACAAATTTGGGCTTCAATATTTAAAAAAAATTCAACATAGTCTAGAACTAGGTGTGGCAAAATCTGACACGATTCACGAACCCGACACGACTAACTTGTTTATAAACAGGTCATGAGTTGAGACTAAATGGGTTCAGGTCATATTTGAGTTGACACGGCTGACCTGTTTAATAAACGGGTTGTGTTCGTGTTCAACATGTGAACCCGTCTGACCCGTTTGACTTATAAAATTATTAGTTATTTTGATATTATTGCTTAATTAATGTTTTTTTATATGTTTATTACTATATTTATAGTTGTAATTGTATTTTAATTTTAGATATATGAGAATTGATAAAAATTATATAGGTTTGGTATGACTTATTAATCAAATAGATTATTAAATGGGTCATTTGTATTGACCTTTACTTGACTTGTTAATTAAACGAGGTAAACGTGTTGGTCGGGTTGACTTATTTAATAAACAGGTCGTGTTTGGGTTGAGGATTCCTGACACGTTTACTAAATAAATCGGGTTCGGGTCAACCCATATAGCTGAATACTTGTGGCTTGACACGACACGAACCTGACCCGTGAACACGAATTGCCACCCCTATCTAGAACAACCCAGAATAGTCCACAATTAAGAGACGGGAATAGTTGAAATTTATCTGAAACATCAAAACATACTAGAATTTAGAGTAAAACGGAACAGGGAGGGTAAGTGCACCAGATTAAGCATCGAAATGTAACAGAGTTTAAAGCCTTGGTTAGAGGGCTATAAACGAGCTGAGTATTACCGATTATTGAATGTTGAAGCTTGACTCGTTAACAAGTGCAAAATGTTTAAGCTCGGCTTGAGCTTGAACCAAGTTTACAAACAATGTTTGAGTTTAAACTTGTTAGAAAGTTCAAAAGCTTTCATTTGGCTTGACTTGATTCATTAGTTAAATCAATTTCGAGCTCGAGCTTAAACTGAAGCTTTTGAGCTCAAGATCCAAGATAAGTACATTATCAAAGCCCGTTTGGTTTGGAGTTTGGACTAGTGGTTTCAACTCCCAATTAATTAAATGTTTAGTAAGATATGAGTTTAATTTTCAAGTTCATTTTAAGTTTACCAAGCTCATGAACCAGCCTAAGCTCAACTTATTTTTGATTGAGTCCATTGTTCACGAGTCTAATCACAATGACGGCTCCAAGAATCTTCTTCCAAGATAGTCATTAAAAAACTTAAATTAAACAAAATTTAATAAAAAGAAACTTGACATCACCATAAAAAAAGAAAACACAGATACATGAAATTTTACAATTTCTTTCTACAAGTTTTCATATTTTGAAATTATTGCATGATAGAGTCAATATCAATGCTATCAACTGCGTATTTTTCAATATATACAACCAAGCAATTTTTTATCTACTAAAGTAAGAGCACTCGCATTAGTGCTTGTATAATAAAATAAGAATCACATTTTAGCCAATACATGGTTGCTATATATATATATATATATATAAGCATTGTTCACATTGTATTTCAATATTTTATTTTATTCTCTCTCCTTTAACTCTCATGTATCATCAGATCTCTCTCTCTCTCTATGAAGATAAAAAAAAAGAAAAGTGATTATTTAAATAAAATATAATATAGAATAGATAATATGATGTAGGTGTTTTGAAAAGAGTTTAAATTTTGTAAGGATCTGGTGTAAAACCTCTTGTTTACACCCTTCAATACATGATGACACATTGGCAATTTAAAATTAGTGAATACATGCTATCACACACAATACTTTCTCCCTAATACCCAAAAACATTGAAGAAAGAAAAGAGAGCTTCTCTCTGTTGCTTCCATGGTGGTTTCTCACTACAGACTGGATGGTGAGCTACCAATTATAATTAGAAAAACTAATTGTATGTCTAATTGTCTATAATCAAAGCAATAAATCCAACACAGTGCTGGCTTGGATCCGCAAAAGCAATAAATCCAACATAGTGCTTGCTTGGATTCGCAAAGATGGCATTGCTTGATTATGTCTACTGCTAGAAAACAAAAAGCTTATTCTAAAATATAGAGAAGGACATGGAAGTTAGTGGCGCTAAAGAGCAACAAAGCCAAAAACACCTCAGTTCATCTATGATGAAGATTCATCTATTTATCAAACCAAGGAAATACACTGTGTATTTCTCTGTGATGATCCCAGCGTCAACTTCGTTGCCCTCTCTATCGCCGGCATTGATATCACAACCTTGCACTTTATCTTAAACCAGTCCGTATTCGGCAACCAATAACGCGGCGGAAAGAACTTTGAAGTTTTTGAAATTGGGTATTGTGAGCAATTATTGTGTGAGGTATATCTTATTCACTTATTTGTACTTTCTGTGAAAAGCTGACGTGGCATGACATGCTAGTATTAGAGGGTTAAAATAAGAGTTTTACACCACATCTTTACTAAATTTGGATTCTATTGAAAAATAGTTATGTAAAATTGAAAAAGTAGGTTGTTATGCTAAAATATGTAGGAATTTTTGCATTAACTGATACGAATGCTCTAAGCACTAACATACTAGTTTTTAGAAAAAGTGCATATTAAGAAACGATTTTAAAATATGCCTTATGAAAATACAATTTTAAAAATTAAAATTAAGTGTTTGGTAAGACTACAGTTTGACAAATTAGCTATTAATCTAAAATTGCTGTCTCAAATGTAAAATTACTATAAGGGACTTAACTTGCTATGAAAGGTTACCTAGTATTTTGTTATTAGAATCTTTTTATCTTTTCATCTTGCTAGGAAAAATTTCAAGTATTGAATCTTCTAGGGGAATATGTTTCACTCGAATTTTGGTCATTTCATAAAAGACATTCTATGTTCAACAAACTCTCATTAAAGTTTCTCGTTCTCTCATACCTATAGACGTTTTCACATTACTCATATCTCGTTTCTCATATCTCATTTTCCATGACTCAAAACTCATTTTCATATATCTCATATTTCATTCTCTACTTTTTCTTAACTCACTCTACAATGTGTTTGGCTCAAATATATATATATATATATATATATTTTTTTTTTTTTTCAACTTACAACTCAACTTTAACTCAAAAGTTGTAAAGCCCACATGTCTATTTTATTTAGAACGGTAACAGTACCTAACCTGTGAAATTTTTCTCTTTGCACTCCTCTTTCATTTTTCTCACTGAAGCTGTCCTTCTTCCTCTTTCATTTCTCATGTACACACACATCAACAAGAACAATCCTAGCACAAACCTACGGCCAAACCCTCATAAACATACAAACACAAATGAATACAAACATAAACCCACGGGTACCCAAAGATGTTCAAATCAAAACCCACAAATACCCAAATAAAAAACCACAAATACAAACCCTCTTAAATGTACAAAGTTACAAACATAAACCCATAGATGCCCAAATCAAATCCGAACCCCACACCACAAATCTGAACCCACAATAGCTACCCACATCTTAGATCCAAACCCACCACAGCCACACCTCAAATTTGGTGGAGTGCGTTGTGTTCATCACGAAGAAGAAAGGAAGAAGCACTGGTGTGAGAAGTTAGAAGAAAGAAAGAAAGAAAGAACGAAGCTGTGGAGAGAAATTAGCAAAAGTGAGGAAGAAAGAAAGCAAAGGCAAAAGAAAGAAGGAGAAAAAGAAGGAGACGTTGGTTGGTGTCAGGAGTTGAGTGTGACAATATGTTGATGCCCAATTTTGTGAATCCATATCCAAAAGCCCATGCGGAAGAAAGCCCAGTAAGTTGCAAAACACAAATCTGCCGCAGAATACAAGTCTGCCGCAGAATACAGATCTGCCGCAGGATACAGTTCTCTGGCAGGATGGCTTCGGCAGATGAAAATAAATTGGGCCTAAGACCCTTTTGATCCAGTCAACATCATTTGGCCCACAAAGGCCCAAATCATTTTGTATAAAAAAGATAGGCGTGAAAACTGAGAAGAAAAACACACGGCAAGCCCAAAAGGGCCCGGCAGGATTGAGATAAGCAGCAGGAATAACAATCTGGTATGGCAGGAGATGCCAAGCCATGAAGCAAACACCCAAACTAAAGGGAGGCCCAATGATCCAACAAGGCCCAACTCTCCAAAGAAAGGGACAAGTCATAAACGTTGGCCTGCTGGAGATGCAATCCACACCAGAAAATGCCAAAAAGCGCACGGCAGGATATGCGCACCCATTTTCAGACCTCGGCAAACGTATGAAACATCAAGAAGGTAAAGCATGTGTACGACCCAAGCATCACCAGCCTATACCCAGCCACTATGGGAAAAGGTGAGGTCATGGGAGAGGGCACGGTCTGGCGGTGGGGAGAGGAGTGGAAATCTATTCTTGTGTTTCTTGCCCAGGCTCTTTCGGTGGGCACAGTCCTGCTGGGATGACATGCCACCCAAAAGAGGCAAGGCTGGGTAAGAACCACTGGGTGCATGCCATGAGAGACCGAGAAGGAGAGGGTACACACTGGACGAGTAGAAAAGGAACCGTCGTTGTTTGAAAGCCACAGGTCAATGGTGGTAGTCAGAACCATTGACTTGGTAAGTGGTTGGCAAAAGGTTCCCATATCAGACAATGGCCATGAAAAGGCTAGAATAGTAAAATCGGCCACGACAGACCCTATATAAGGGACCCGTGGCTGTGTGAAAAAATGGGGGAAAAAAAAAAGGAGGGAAGAAATTGAAAGAAAAAACGGAGGGGAACGGAAAAAGATGAGAAAACAAAGATGAGAAAACAAAAAGAAGAAAGAAAGAAAGCAAAAAAGAAAAGAAAGGCAAGAATTCTAAGAAAGAAAACAGAGAGAAAGGATAAAACAAAAAAAAAAAACAGAGGAGGAAGAAGGAAAAACAGAGTATTTTATGGCAAGCATGCACCCAAATGGGTTAACCCCCTCTCTCCCTCAATAGCCTTGTCCTCCATTGGAGGGAAATACGACTTATACTCGGGCATATACCATTTGCGGCTGATCTCTCAAAGCAATTAATTTCGCCTTTAAAGTTACTTGCGTTGAGGGAGCAGTTTTCCTTTCCCTGGTTAGAGTCCCGCGGTGATACTTGCTGTGGCAAACTCATTCTTTTTACTCTACTAATCCCGCTTTAATCCTTTGTTTAAGTGTTATTCTTTAAAAGTGAGGCCTTTTAAATTATTTATCTTGTTTATTGCGGCAGAAATAGTGACTGCATTTTCTTTACGTTTTCTATATTATGTCTGCCTGCCATAACCTCTTAACAATGACTCTGCCTGCTGTGAACTTATAAACATACTTTAGCAAACATGGTGTGGCTTGCGCACAAGCCAAGTTGAGGAAGTGGAAAAATGTTTCTGCAGTAAAAACGAAGAGTGGTCATTCACATTGTAGAAGGCTTTAAAGCACGGCAGACAGTTTTAAAGCACGGCAGACAGCTTTAAAGCATGGTAGGCAGCTTCACTGCATAGCAGAAACTTTTATTGCACGGCAGACAGTTTTACTGCACGGTAGAAAGTTTTGCTGCACAGCAGAAAAGTTAGACCTGTGGCAGAACTGGAGAATAGTTCCTTCTGCGGCAAAAAAAGTCAATCCTACGGTAGAAACTGGAGAAAAGTTCCTGCAGCAGGAACAAAGGATAAGCCCACTTCGCAGTGTCTTCCCTTGGACTTGGACTCAACGTTTGCGCACAAGCCGGCCCAAGGTGTGCTCCAATTGGGCTGGTCCCGACTCCTCACCCAAAAACAACTCAGGCCTAGTGCGGCAAGAATTTGCCCAATACCCCAATCCAGGCCCACCCCCTTATGCAATACAATGTAATGGGTCCCACGATTTTCCTTTATTTACCAAATTGTCCTTAAACTCATATCTCAAAAATTTGAAAACACAAAAAAAGTGTTTTCATTTCTCATCACTCATTCTTAATATTTTGAGTAACGAGTGATGAGAATTGAATTATGAGAATCAAGCCAAACAACATTTTCTTTGGTGGAGTCCACAATTTTTGGATGATGAGTAATGAAAATTGAGATATGAGTGATGAAAACAAGTAAACCAAACAGGCACTTAGGTTATGTTTGGTAACAATTTTTATTTTCTATTTTCAAAAACTTGTTTTTGGGAATATAAAGAAAACAAAATTTTCTTGTATTTTTGAAATAAAAAACATGTTTAGTTAGTTGAAATTAAAAAGGTAATTTTTTGAAGAAAAAAAAATAGAAAAATGCTAAAATATGTTGTTACTAGGATTTGAACTCTAATGCTAACTCATTAAATGAGACATATTTATTAAATTAAATGCGTGTTTTCATTAAATTTTGAAAATTAGAAACTAAAAACAACTTTTGCATGTTTTCAGTTTCCTTCACAAATTGAGTTTTGAGAACAGTTTTTGTTTTCTATTCATTTTGAGTTACCAAACAAGTTTTTTAGTCTCAAAAATAGAAAATTGTTTTTGGAAACAGAAAACAAAGGGAAAAAATAGTTATCAAACATACCCTTAGTTTCTTTTCCTTTACTGGTTTGGATGAATTTTGTTCCACCTGACATTAAAAGTTTTGCAAAGGTTAATTTTCCAATCCCTTAATTTAATCCCAAGAAGTTTTGATTCTCAAAAAAAAAAAAAAAAAAAAAAAAAAAAATTCCCTATTGAAATGCCCCCTTTCTAAACCACAAATCATTTGTGTTTTATAAGGCCCACAATCTTACAGAACAAATAAAAAAATGCCTTTGATCTAAGCCACAATAAAAACCAAACATCTGCTGAGACAGAGAGAGAGAAAGTGAAGCATATGGCGAGTGAGATGTGCGCATTTGTTCATAAAGAGTTGCGTTTGGCCTTTTCAATTTCATAGAGATGATTTTTTCCATATGTGTTTTGGGAATACTAGGTTCAAAAGCGAAGCTAATATTTAGGCCCTTGTGGATTCCAGTTAGCTAAACTAGTAAAGTTTTTGATAGTTGAATAAGAGATCTAGGGTTCAATCCCCGCCTACACCAAAAACTAATTGGTGTTTTGGTTTGATGATAAAGAGCTATCATTAAGAGGTTCTGCTCATAGGTTAAAACTCTCTCAAAAATATTTAGGCCCTTGGGCTGATTGTAACCTATGTATGGGGGCATTAAAGTGGTGGAATTGTTGGATTTAAAAAAAAAAAATGGTTGGTTTATAGTTAGTTGTTGTTGTCGTGTTTATCTTTAGTTTATTTCAAAAAAAACAAAAAATGGATCAAATTTTATTTAGAGCTTTCAAGCTTTTTTTAATTATATATATATATATATATATATATTTTTTTTTTTTATAAATATTTTAGAGTGGTCAACCACCCATGTTAATTAAAAATTAATTTTTTAGGGTCATATAATTTTTTTTCCTAGGTCAGCACCCTAACTAATACATAGCACCACTCCTACTAGTTCATGAACACTTTTTTTGGGGGAGGGGGGGTGTGGGGGGAGGTTCAGCTCATTTATTTAAATAAATCTAAAATTAAGACTTAACTTGGCTTGTTTATAAACAAACAAACACAAACAAACTTTTTATCGAACTAAGACAAACTATTTATAAATGGTTTGGTTTATTTACTTCCCTAGCTAGAGGTACCAAATTTTAAGTGTCTATCTCTAATGGCCTAATGAGAATGTTGACTTGATTGGAACCCTTTTAATGGTGCATAGGGTACGTATTTTTGTCATTACATAAACCTATCATGTAATATTGAATAGATTTTTTATTTAAATTAAAAATTAAGGTAGATGAAAAAAATAACTTAAAATTAATAACAATAATTATTTTCTTTAAAAAGTATTAGACTTTTAATAGTGGAATTATATACGTGTGGTAGAAGAATAAGGTATTCACTTGTGGCAAACAAAGTTTTTATGGCCTAACAAATTTTTGGATAATTTGAATGTGGCTGTGCTTGGAAATTGTTAATAGAGTGAGTTAGTGACAGGGATCGCAATAGGGTGGGATGGGTTGGATTAGGGGTGCTCTATTCCTACCTTGTCTCCTCTTCAAGGTTGAGAAAATTTGTATAGAGCGAGCAAGGACGGATCCAGGATTTTAAGTTAGCGGGACTGGAGTATAAAGAAAAAGAAAAAAAAAAAAAAAATCTAAATAGGCATCCGTATAGTTTTAAAAAATTATAAATACTTAAAATCTTTATTTCTAAATATATTAAGATGCAATCATTTACCAACAAAGACAAACAAAAACAAAATAATGTCTTTTTTTAATACTAGGTTGTCTAGGATTTTTATTATTATTTGAAGTTAGAGCATTCACATTGATGGTGCTAAAAATTTTAGCTTTTAGCACCTCAAAAAGTTACTTATATATTTTATCACCCCACTTTATAATACACCCAATACCGAATGTTTTTTTTTTTTTACAACTTCATTTAAAATAATATAAACAATTCATTAAAATAATAAAAGAAGCGAGAGAATTTGAGTTTTTTAATTGAAGGAAGAAATATAATCTTAATAAAATATTGAATTTTATTTCTAACAACTTGCTATAGTCAACTGGTATTTATTGTAGTTGCAAAAAATTTAACTTTAGCTTCTCCAATAACACATAATTTTTTGGTTCTTTGGTGGTAAAATAGTTTTTTTTTTTTTGGCTAAAATACAATCACCATTGTGAATATTTTTATTGTTTTTGTTAAGTTTTTTGGTTAGGTAGTTGCCATTTGGGATGAGACTAATTAGGTTTATCATGGAGAAAGGGGGCCTAACTACAAAAATGAAAAATATTATAACTACATTTTTTATTTTTATTTTTTTGGACCCAGGGGGGCCTGGCCCCCCACCTGGGTCTGTCCCTGAGAGCGAGAGCAGAATAGGTTATATTTAGAATGAAATGAGTAAATCTGCATATGGCAAAAAGGGACAAAACAAGACAAGACATACGGGATGAGAAAGTTTTGCATTCCCTAATTGGTGGTGGATTTATAGTGTTGAATGTGGTGATGTGTTGATAGCCATAATGATTTTCAATTGGGCAATTTTTTCAGGTTGTAATATTTTCTTTAATGACAATCACACTTTCATCGTAATCACATGGAAATTACAGATAGCATCATTATGCCAAACACGGTATTTTGGATCAATAGCATCATTATGATATAAGTTGAACGAGCCTAATCCAAATTTTCTGAAAGAACATAAATTGTAATAACAATAATAAATAGAGTCTTGTCAAAAAAAAAAAGTCATAAAAGTGATATGAAGACACAAATACATATTTGTTTGTTTGTTTTTTTTTTTTTTTTTTGGTTATTTTTACCCAAGACACAAATACATCAAACAAATGAAAACATGAAATATAGACATCTAGAAATTCCTTTTATCTAATGGATTCAACAGTCATTATATTATTCCCTGTACGGAAAAGCAAATCTAGACAGGTAGATATCCATATAATTTTCATCGTTATCATCTGATTCTGAACTAATGCCAATTTAGTTCATGAGAAGAACTCGTACTCCTTGGCTGAAAGGATGATAGTCCTTAGTCCCCCAATAGGTGCTACAATCATCAATGCCACACCAAGCACAATGCAGATCTGAAATGCAAGTTAAAACAAAATTATGTTAAGAAATAAGAAAAGTAGGCAAAAGATACATAATTCTTTTTGGTATGATATATAAAGCAATTTTTAACATACCCAATTGGCCATCCAAGTTATGCTGAAAGGTTTGGGTTTATAGATGATGAGCCACATGATGCAGGGGAGCTGCAAAGATATTAAAAAAACATAACTTTAGCATTCTTTTGGATTATTTTCTATGAACTTTGAAGAATAAGCAGTCCATTTAAGGTTGTAGTATTTTGAAATGGTTGAGGAAGGAAAGAAGAATCATTTGCTTACAAAGTATGTTGTTGGGGCCAAAACAAGTCCTCCAAAGAAACCAAGGAGACCACCGAAGAAAGGGATTACTATCCCGACCATCATTGTAAACGCTGCAGTCAAAAAACAAGAATGAAAGAAAGAAAGAAAGAAAGAAAGAAAGAAAGAATTATTATGCAAAAAAGGTAAGAGTTACATAATTAGTAATGCTACCAATTGAAACATGCAATCGGAATTCATGTGGGAGAGAAGTGTAAACTTACCAACATATACATTGCGAGTGATAAATCGGAGTATGAAAGATGGTTTGAACTTCAATTTCTTCACCAGAAAAGTTTCCATCATGTCAAACACTGGTATAGCATATATCTGTGGTTTTCAACGATTTGGTTAAAAATAATGACCGACAAAACAAACTCTGTTATATCAATAACTTTTGAGAACATGATCTTCTCCATTTCATGGTTAAGATTTTATTTTCGGAAACTAATAGTGTGTGGAGTGTGGTATTGGAAACACCTTTAAACTTGTAATACTTAATCTGAACCATGAAATAGGTTAATTTCAAATGGAGAGGATGTTAATACTCAGTTTTGACAGAAAATTGGAAATATATTCGAACATGAAATGTTGAAACGCACCTGATAGCTTCCAATGACATGGATAACAACAAACATGTTAGCTGCTGCAATAAGCCAACGAGGTTTCTCTAGTGTCAAGAGGATGTTGTCGTCAACAGAATTTCCAAACATCCAGTACCCGACCAGACCAACAGGGAAGTAGCAAATGGCCACAACGATATATGCAACAATCACTCCTCTCCACATGGGGCCCTTTGAAGGTTTCTCTGGAGTAGAAGGGATTGTTGCTTGGATTTCCAAAACCACATTGTGACCAGCATAGGCAAATGCTACATCACCCAAGGCGGTGAAGATGTTAAAAGTAATTCCGACTGCGCTTTTGGCTGAGTAAGCGTAGTCCACATCTGGTTGAACACCCTTTGCTGCAGAAGCTGTCCAAGCAATAGTTGAGTACCTGCAAAAACAACCCCCCAAAAGGGGTTTTGAAGAAAAATACATTAATCTAAAAGTTTCAATGATGTACATAAATTTTTCAGGTAATGTTAACATGGGTAGTTTGTGTATTACGTTAAGGACATGACTGCTGCAGCCAGTGAGATACCGGAAATAGAGTTGAAGTTGGGGAGATGAGACAGAACAAAGTGCACAGAAGCGAAAATCATGATGAAGTAAGTGGTCCTGATAGATTTGCAATTGGGGCAAACTAATTCATGGAACTTCTTCAATGATCTCCCTCCTGTGACCATGTACACAATGTCTGTACTAATTTCAACAACTAGCTGTTGAGGCACCACAATCCAAAGCCCAAGCTTTTCACCAAAGGCATGCTGACCAAGCTCATGGTACCTATCAAACCGCTTACCCGGAACCATTTCGTGCATCTCAACCATTTGCCATAGCGTGTAGAAGGTGATCACCCATGACAAAATAAGGACAGTGACACCAGGACCCCTATTATTCCACCAAAAAAAAAAAAATCATTTGGTTAGAATGATGTATTAGCAACCTACCAATCTGTTCTGTTGAAAACAGAAGCAAAACTTTAATTAATTTAAATTATATACCCAGAAATGATCAGGAACAAAATCGTAGGTTAAACACCTATCTAACATTATGATTAACAGAACAGAGGAAAAGAAAACCTATGCCGATTCAAATATTCTATTGAACAATCCCTTGCAAAGTTTTAACCCTCAAACATTAGGAAAAACGAAAGGAGAGGAAAAAAAATATTGAAGGTACAACAAGTTACAAGTATTTTGTTTCTAAAACTTTGTATAGATATTCATCCAAACAAAAACTAAAATTTTTATGAACATCTTTTATAAAAACTTTTTTTTTAATAAAAAAAAAACACAATTCATGATTATTCTACCTGTAAGGTCATAATAATCGAGTTTTTGAGACAATTTGTGCAGAACCCAGGAATGAAATACTATAACAATTACAACAACCAAGTTTTACTCTCAAAATTTTAAGGTTTATTATGGATTCTCAACAAATTAATCAAAGTGGATCACATGTATTCTTTTTTGCTAAAAATGAAATACCATCAAAATATACTAATTAAATATGAAAGAAACGTACCATCTACCTTGTTTATTATGAGACAAACATCAAATTAGCATAGACCCCTGAAACCAAATACTATCAAAATACTAATTATATAGATATGAAACAAACTTTCCATGTCCACATCCACCGTATTTATGGTTAAAAATACATGATTTTTGCACGTAATCCAGAAACCAAATATTGTACCACCGCACACTCTTAGTGCGATGATCACTTCACATATAAGTGCTTGTAAGGTATTGGGGGGGGGGGGGGCAAGGGCCGGGTTCAAATCTTCAGAAAGGAGCTTCACACACATATGAACTTAGATTAGGCTAGAGTAGAATTTCTATCTTGTATATAAAAAAAAAAGAAACCAAATACTGTAAAAATACTAATTAGACAAGAAATAAACTTTCCATGTCCATATTCACCATTGTTTATTATTAGAAAAACATGATTTTTGCATAGAAACCAAATACTATCAAAATACTAAATATATTAGATATGAAACAAGCTTTTCATATCCATTTCCACCATATTTATGATTAAACAAACAAGATTGTTGCATGGAAGCCAGAAACCAAATGGGCAAAACTTAGATATAATATTTTATGTACTGTGCGTTAGGTTCCCTCCCTAAAAATTAGCTATGTGGTTATTTCACAATCTTAGTAAACGGGTGTTAGAACTTCTTCTTTCCCTTAGAAAAATCAATTAATCTAGCGTTGAACTTCAATGCTTTCTGTCTCTGTTCGTTCCCCCCCTTTTCTCTAGTGGAACTCCAAGGCTTTCATTGACGAATCGATATATCATGCCTTGACAAAAGCTCAATCCATTATTCACTGTCTTTGCATAGTCTTTGCCTTTCATTTATATTAAATACTTCTTATAGAATTTTCCAGATTCAAACTCAAGATTATTTTTATATAAAAAAAAAAAATTGGAAGAAGAAGAAGAAACCAAGGAAAAAATAAACCAGAAATTGTTGGAAGAAAATTTCCAAAATGAGAAATTTTATTTAGCCTTAATCTCTCTCTGTACATTAACTTCTTCACCAACCAATATTGGAAAAAACCAAAAAATAAAAAGTGAAGACCAGATTTTTTTCCAGTCTCCTTCACACCGCATAGTATAGGTCTACAATAACTTTTGAAATTCTCACAACTAGTAAATCCTGCAAAGTTGAGTCTTTTCACAGCAAAGTCCCTAAACCCAACCACGCTCTTCATACCCACACAAATCCCAAATCCATCAATGAAAGCCTTGGAGTTCCACCTCTCATTTGAATTCCAAGCCCACCACTACTCCTATTAGGCTCTGTTTGTTTCAGAGATGTTTTCTAGAAAATGAGTTATTTAAAAAAAAAAAAAACATTTTCTATAAAAGTATCTAATTTTCTTATGTTTGTTAGCAATCTTAAATGAGTTGAAAAACAATTTCCTAACTTCCCTTATTTAGCTTGCTGTGAGATAGAGTTGTTTTCCAAAAAAAATTAGTGGAAAATAATCTCTAAAAATAAGCCATGTTTTTTATGTTGACTAAAGATAGTTTTCCTATGACTCATTTTTTTTGATGTTACCGAACACTGAAAAATACGGAAAACTATTTTTACACAATATTTTCCATTTAAACAAACAAAGCGTTATTAGGGATGTCAATTTTTCTCCGCTTCGCTTGATTTGATGAGATAAATTTAGTTGTAATTTCAAGTATATTTTTATTAATGAAATAGGTTTCATTAAAAAAATTATACTGGTTGTAGGGCAAATTAACAAAAAGTAGAGTTTTACGGGGTGGGTTGGGGCTTCGCGGGGCCCTAAGGGGTGGGAATGGGGTGAGAAAGTATTCCCCGTCATGCGGGGCGAGGCGGGAATGGGGTAAGACAAAACCATTCGGAGCAGGGACGAAGACCCTATCCTTCGGCCCTGCCCCGCCCCATTGCCATCTCTAAACGTTATGCATGTTTTCACCAAAAGTGCATGATTTTTATTCAAGAAAGCATGGGTGCGTAATTACCAAGAAAAGAGAGAAAGAGGGACTGAACTGAGAGAGAAAAGGAGGACTAGCTTAATTTTGTTTGAGTTCAAGCGTTTGAGTTTAACACCCTCTTACTAAAATCGTGAAATAGCCACGAGGCTGATTTTTAGGAACAATGTACTGTATTTAAGTTTTGCTCAAACCAAATACTATAAAAATACTAATTAGAGACGAAACAAACTTTCCATGTTCATAATTACCACGTTTATTATCAGAAAAACATGATTTTTGCACAGAATCCAAAAAACAAATTCTATCAAAATTACTAATTAGACATGAAACAAGCTTTCCATATCTATATTCACCATGTTTATTATCAGACAATCATGATTTTTTCCCAGAACCCAAATACTGACTAAAGAGATGAAAAAGAAGAAAAGAGAAAGACATATTTTACCATCCTAGATGTGACATGGCATAAGGCAGGCTGAGAACACCAGCACCGACCATGGCAGTGACATTGTGGAAAGCTGAGTACCACCATTTGGCATTCCTAGAGGCAGTGATTGGAAGCCAGTCATCGATTGCCTTCTGCCTTGCTGCCTCTTCCTCTGTCATATTTGGAGCCATGTTTTGCCTCTTGTTAGGCAAAAGATTCAACTCCTAGGCAATGTCTGACAGATCCGACAATCTAGGCCTTCCAATTTCCAATCCAAGCACAGTGCGTTTCATTCAGGTACCTAAACAAACATATATATAACAATTATTGGAATCTCAGAAGCCATAATTAGGAATTTTTTTTTTTTTTGGATTTGATAAGAATGTACAATGTGACAGTTGGTTGCAACAGTATTCTTTCTATACATAACCGATTTTAGAATCTAGGAAGGCTAACCAATCTATAGTATGCATGCAGAGCTGTGAGGGTGTCTAAAATTACCAGAAAGTCCAATTCACCATAGCGTGGACCATGGTGAATGTATCCATATCTCATAGCGTCGTGTTTTTAGTAATTTCATAGTTTGGATATTAGTACTTCTCCAAGTCCAGTGAATATTGGTCGTATTTGGTATCTCCAGAATTTGTAGGAATACTTGCTGGCGGGCTTGCTTATTTGCCAACTAAATAATGTTACAGTTACAAACTATTTTACAATATTTTTATAAATTTTTGATGTCGCAAATTCTTACTTGTTAGCATATGAGAACATTACAAATATTTATTTATTTATTTACCAATAATCACTCATTAAATCAACGGTTTGCAAATTAATTGGATTTTTTTTTAATATTTATAAATTATTCAAGATTCTTTTTTTTTTTTTTTATATAAAAAATTTAAATTTATTAAATGTTGAGAACCTAAATGTAAAATTTGTAAAATGACAACTGGAAAGACATGAGAACCATATTGGTGTCATTTTTTAAATTTGCTGTCATTTTGGTTATTGCTGTCATTTTGCTTATGAAACAACACGGCAAACGGTCGAGCTGGGTTGGGTTCAGGTCAAGTCAATCGGGTTGTAGGTCAAACGGGCCGGGTTAAAAAATGGCCATTTTGAACGGGTTGAAATGGGTCGGGTCAATCGGGTTGCAGGCAGGTTCGGGCTGACCAATATTTTCAACGAAAAAGAAAACAAATAAATGCCAAATTTTTAGAGAGAATGAATCAAATCAATCAAGGAAATAAATTGTACATAATACCCTTTGGTTTTTTTTTTTCATTAAGTGGGCACCTACAATTATTAGACTATTTGTGTAAATTGTGTTATTGTTATACATGAGAAGGGAAAAAAAAAAAAAAAACAAACAAACGAAAAAATATAAAACTTTCTATATCCTTCCAATTCTAATAGTTTTGTGCATGACTAAAATTCTTTATACTCATAACAACAAAATCTTCCATGTTAATAACTCATAACTAGAATGCTTATAATTACAAATTTATAACTTGAGAGAGAGATAGATTCTAAGGAGCACAAAAAGTATATGTGCACGCCCAAAAATGAGGCTACTGGGCTGAGCCTCACTCAGACTCACAACTTACTTGTATGATGGGTTTGGATTTCCTACACTGGGTCGTTCTCGGCACAGAGACTCAATGAGATTACTTTTCTCTCTTCAACTGCCTGAATCACCTTCTTCTCCCTCTGCTCCCTATCTATCTCTCCCTCTTTTTCAGTAAAATTTCCAACCCCAAATCTTCCCCAAACTTCTCATATTTATAGTTCTAAGTTAGTGGAGAGGTTATGATCACTTTCTAGTTAGTGCAACGAGCGGTCCAATATTATCGATCATAAGTGGGTGGTTAGGTGGGAGTGGGAAGCGGTGAGAATGGCTTTGGAACTTGGTTCCCACTTCCGCAGGTATTCTCGGCAACGACGTCTCCTGAGGCACGGCCGAATATGTAAAGGATGGGGTGTTTTGAACGTCGCTCTTTCATCATTGCCCGGGAAAGTATTGCCGAGCAATGATGAAGTGGCAAAGTTTAGGCCCGCAGCTTGTGAGGCTTTGGGATGGGCCGCTGGGTAGAAAGAGATCGTGTTTATGGGCCGTACATCCATACCAGAGTCCCAGGCCCAAATGGGCCTAGGTGCGAGGTGCCGTACAGTATATATTTTAAGTTTACGCACTTCATATTCAAAGTTCACTAATGATATGGACTTTTAGATTTTTTCTTTAGTTTTGTTTTGTGCTTGTTAGACTTAGTGTTAGTAACTTAGTTGTCCTTGTATTTAACTCTACTACTTAGTATTTAACTTAGTGTTAGACGTTTAGTAGTGTAGACTAGTAGTGGTAATTTCTTTTGCCTTTTGTATTTTTTTCCTCTACTACTTAGTATTTATCTTAGTGTTAGACGTTTAATAGTGTAGACATGTAGTTGTAGATGCTTTTGCCTTTTTTATTTTTTTTTAATTAACTTTTTTTTTTAATAAATGGGGGCATGTCCACTGCTACTGTGGCTACTAAAAATGGCTAAATAGTGTCAGTGTTGTGCTTTATGCCTTTATGTCTATACACCTAACACCTTGGCATGTAGTCTAAATATTTTTTAGGAAAATTAAAAAAAAAAAGATGGGTCTGTTCAAGGGTTACAAATTTAATTCTTGAGTTAAAAATGAGAAAGACTTTACTTGTTAATAGTCACATTTTGAAATATTTTAATGTTAAGTTAGTGGTTTTCTACATATTAACTCCTAACCTTTTTAGTGCTCAAAATAATTAGCCTAAAATTCATCCAAAAACCGGAAAAAAATAAACTAATTAGAAGGACTTATCAATTATCAGTGTGTCACACAACTAGAACTAGATATAAGAAAGAAAACCATTTATTTGGAAAAAAAAAACAAATGAAAGGTCACGACACTTTCACCGTAACCTAGGAGTACCTAACAATATTTCATAAAGAAAGATCCGATCAGATCGACTTGTCATACTTGTTTTTGAGGACCTCTCAACCATTTTGGTCATGCCAAAGTCAAGTGCTTTGAATGCTTCATTACATGGTGGAGTACTAGGACTTAGGAGCACTCTTAATCAATTGCATGGATCAGAACCTGAGTTAGCGATACCAACAGAAAAGGAAATTGCATTGTGATTGGCATAGTAAAAGATAAGATAAGATAAGATTCCACGTTTAACATACCATTTTAGATGAAGTTTGTGCTCAATTTGTTCATTCCAATTTGGTATATTTTAAACCCTTTCTGACCCCCACTTTTAACTTACCAAAAATGAGAAAAAAAGGTACTTCACCCATAAACTTTAAATTTCATGCCTGAAATTCACATATACGTGAGTCTGTAAGAAAATAAGAATATGCATACAAAGAAAAATGTAATTAGAGATGGTTGATTATTCATTGAGAAAGAATGTGAACAACCTAAAAGGTTGGTTATTCATCGCCTATTATAAAAAAACCCACCTCTTCAATAATTTGGGCATAAATAATACTTAAGTCTGTGGTTGCCAAAGTTTTATTTCTTGATGTAGGATTATACATTGTATCTAATCCATCATTTTCAACTGCCAGTATGCCAATGTTTACCAAACAATTCTGATTTGTCTTTCTGTCATTAGCCTTTGCATTTAAATTTTTTTTCCCTTTATTTGTTTATACCCAGCATTTTAAAGTCTTACTTTTTCTAAGTACGATTATATTTTAAATAATTTTAAACCAAATAAGCAAATAATTAATTTGGGGGAATAAAATTCTTCCAAATGCTCAGTTTGTTGACTGCAACTTTGCATCTAGAACGGTAGAGAATAAACATTTTCTTATGCCTAATGAGCGGAAGCACAAAATTGGAATTAATTAATTGAGTCGTGGTGCTCGAATACATCAACCAACTTATGCAGATTGTTTAAGCTAAATTGAGCATATTTCATAGCCAAAAATTGATTAGTGTCTTGGACTGATGATAAGAGCAATCATCATGAAGCAGGCACATAGTTTAAAAATCTATCCAAACAATAATACATCGATTTGAACACTCTTCTAAAGGGTGAGTTTAGCATAAACAAATGTGAAGCATCACTTTTAAGCCAAGAACTTGCATTTGATTTTTCTCTTCCCAATCAAACAATGTTTGGTTTCCATGGTAAGTTCTAGTTAGCTCAACTGGTAAAAATTTTTATGGTTGAATAAAAAATCTAGGGTTCAATTCCCGTTTACACAAAAAATCGATTGGTGTCTAGATCTGATGATAAAGAGCAAAAATCACAGAAGCGGACACTATAGATAGAAACTATATATATATATATATATATATATATTGTAAAAGTTCGTAAAATAAGTTCATAGGATATCAAATTATTATCTTGTAATTTATTAATAATATAAATAGTCCATTTTATAGGAAAATTATATATTATTTTTAATAAGACAAAGTTGGTGAATCTAATTTTATAATTTTTTAACCGAAAATCATTGACATAATAAATCAAGTAATCTAACTTTAATTCTAATTTTATTATTAACTAGTATGTAACCCCGTGCATATGCATAGGTACATTTAAAAACAATCACAATCACAATTACACACACACACACACACACACACACACACATATATATATATATATGAGTTCAAATTAAACTTGGTGTAAGAATTACAACTTACATATTTTTTAAGCCATGAGTTTCTAAAATATGTAATGGTTTCTCATTCTATATGTATATGATTTATGTCACTCCCCAAGCCCATAAGGGTCCAAAGCATGAGAAAAAGAACCGTCAAGAGGGAGACTATAGGAGATTTTTTTTTTTTTTTTAAATTTTTTCTTTTCCACATGATAAGAATATATAACCATATTGAGGGTGTGTTTGGATACCACTTATTTGCTAAAAACTGAAAACTGAAAATTTATTGTTGAAAACACTGTAACAAAATAATTTTTAAAAGTGTGAATAGTGCCGTGGGACCCAGTCAAAAACGCAAACGCTGGAAACACTGGGTTTGACGCTATCCAAACTCACATTGAAATCTCCATATTACAAGTCAGAGCTCTATAACACAATTGCAACAATACAACTAAAAATCATGTGCCTCCATATAATACAAGAATATATTACAAAACTCTAAATGGATTACCCAAAGTCACAACCTTATTAAGAATAAGCAACCTCAACATCGAATCTAGGCCTACCATGCATAAAGCTAACAAACCTCAAGTGCCCAACCTCCAATAGAATTAGTTATGACCTCGTTAAACTTTGCAAGATCGAGTCACCAACCATTTATGGCCCAAGTCTCCCAATTTAATATAGCACTCCAATCACCACAAATAAATTAAGCTCCATGCTCGTCATGTAGCTAATTTATCTGTAAAACTGTTGGAGAGTGAGATGAGCTAAAACCCAGTAAGTAGCATAATTAATGGGGGTGGATGGATGGTTTACCGGTGAGGGAGTGGGAGAAAATAGAGAGGGAGCTAGAGTGTGTTTGTGTGTGTGTTTTGATGGGTGGGTGAGATAGAAAGATAGAGAAATAGAGAGAAGGGGCATATGTGGTGATAAGAGAAGAGGGGCGTGTTGATGGGAGAATTGTGGACCACTTGTTCCAAAATATCTTGGGATCAAATTTACAACTTCACCCTTAAAGTTTCTCCCATATTTAAATTGGCCCATTCCAAAATTAACTAAATACCATCACATGCCCAAATATTCAAAACTCCTCCATAAAATAGTTAACCATATTGATTAAAAATAAACTCCAATTTAGACATTATTCTCATTGGAAAAATTGCTTTAAAAAAATATTTAGGGTGTTATAATTTAGAATCTAATTGGGTTTAGACTCTTCGGTTTTTGCACCTAATAATTCATTTGCCACAAATTTAAAAGTTAGATGAGACACATGGCGCAAAATTAGACTTCAATTTAGAATTTAATTGATATATATATATATATATATATATATAGATTATAAGCACATGTTTGTGAAAGAGAAAAAAAATTTAGTCGCAGTTTTTGCCATATATGGCAAAAGAATAAATTAATCAAGTAATTCATGAACAAGCTTGAGCTTGTTCAATAAGAAAATAAACTAAGTTTGAACATGTAATCTACTTTAGTAATGAACTTGAGTTTAGTTTGTATTCAAAATAAAATTTAACTTATGTATTATTTTGTGAAAGATTTTACAACAAAACTTTTCATGCAATAAGGTTTCAAAATATCATGTCAAGAGCTCAGTGACATATCCAATCTCCCTGTTGGAAAACATTGATAAAAAATGAAATCCCCTTTCCCATTTATTGTTACCGAAATATATATAAAACAAAATGTACATATGAAACATATACAACATTTTGAGTTTGGCCTAAGAGCTTTCGCATCAGATGGTGCAAATTTTTTTACATATTTTAACATAAAGCTATTTTTTTCTATTTCACATGCTCACTTTTCAAAACCTCTCACATCAAATTTTCTATTATATACTATATTTCATTAAAATATTTTTTTTCTTGAAATTTTTTAAATTGTTTATCTTTCTTCACACACAACACACAACAACCAACATCCACTATCTTCATTCATCCTTGCCTTAGGATATATACAGAAAGAATAAAAAAACAAAATGCAAAATGAATAATGTCAGTATAAATTTACACGGTAGCAATTATGTATTTTTACACAACTTTGCACGGTCTAATGTGGATGAATTTTAGGCTTGATTGGCTAAAATGTGATACTATTTCTAGTATAAAAGCACTCATGCTTTAAGTCTCAAGCTTTTCTGAACATCAACTCACCATATATTGGTTTCCTTTTTGGGCCTCTATGGATTTAGATCTAACAATATCCACATTATATTATGCAACTTAGCCTGTAGTTGCCAGAAAAATACATCATGTTTTGGATGCATGAGTCCTCCCCCTCATGAGGGTGGATCCCACACTTGTGAGGTCCACCCTCATGTGAGGGGGAGGACTCATGTATCCGATATATGATCTACCTCCTTGTAGTTGTTGATACCGTATTTTGTCATGCCTTGATTAACGCGTTAAAATAATGTTTTAAAATTCGAAAAAGGGTGAAAATCATGATTTTTAAAGCCAAAAGGGAATAATAAATAAATGTAACATGATTGGATGGTGAAGCAAAAAGTTGCAACAATTTAATCACTTCTGACAAAAATTAAGACCAAAAACCCCAATTGGGGATTGTCAAAAAGTTAAAATTTTGATTTGACCATCTGATTATGTTAAATTTTGCACCATATTGTAGGTCATATTATTCCCTTCCAAATGACTGTTTACGGGCTAAAATCGGACCTAAAACGGATGAGAAATCAATAAAACACCGAAACCTTGATTAAATGTTGTTGAGGTACAATTTTTTCATTCATGCCATGTGCCCCAATCCTATTTAATCACATTTATTTATTCACCAAAAATACCAAAATTTCACCCATAAATTATTTTGGGCTTCCATGAATATTTCTCTTCCCATTGGCTCACAAATATTTTCTATTTCATTATCTAAATTGGGCCACGATATAAACCATCACAGAAGCCCCAAATCTTATATCTTCTCCAATTTTATTATCATTATTTAGATAAGCCCAAAACCGGTCCTATGAGCCCAATGCACACACCCCATCTAATCTAATTTATATATTACTAAAAGCTGAAGCGTAGCATTTAATGCTGTTGTTCTCACGTTGCGCCACATCAGCTGCCACGTCATTTTTTTTTTAATAATATAATTTGTCCTGCAATTTTAAAATGGTTTTTACAATTTTCAACCTTATAAATGCAGCCTACTACTTATTTATTTACTTCCACTATCACCCTCTAATAAATCTTCCACTATCACCCTATAAAAAATTCAGCCCACTACTTACTTATTTACTTCCACTATCACCCTATAATAAATCTGTATAATTAATCCAGCCCACCTCTTATTTATTTAGTTCCACTATCAAGCCCAACCCAAAACCTTTTCAGTTCAGTTTTAAAGTTTTGTTTGAGCCTTTTTAGCTTAAAGGAAAAAAGGAAAAAGAAAAAAAATAACAAACAAACAAACAAGCGTTGAAGCCTTTCAAGCTTTAGGATTTTTTTTTTCCAATTTTTCTATAATTGTTTTTAACATTTATTTTTTTAATATTACACTTCTCCAATCTTTTCCTCTCCCTTACCATTTCATCTCCCCACTACTTCTTCAATCTTTCTCCCTCCCTTACCTTTTCATCTCCCCACTACCCTCTACATTAATATCATTCTTCCTCTTTCTCTTCATCTTCTTTTATTTTTGTCTCTTCTTATTCACACCCTCTTACTATAAATTTGTCACTATCTCTTCTATTCTATGCATAGTTTTCCCTCACAAAAAAACAAACAAACAAATTTTGAAACCTTTCAAGCTTTAGGATTTTTTTTTTCCAATTTTTCTATAATTGTTTTTAACATTTATTTTTTTAATATTACACTTCTCCAACCTTTCTCTCTCCCTTACCATTTCATCTCCCCACTACTTCTTCAATCTTTCTCCCTCCCTTACCTTTTCATCTCCCCATTACCCTCTACATTAATATCATTCTTCCTCTTTCCCTTCATCTTCCTTTATTTTTGTCTCTTCTTATTTACACCATCTTACTATAAATTTGTCACTATCTCTTCTATTCTATGCATAGTTTTTCCTCACAAAAAAAAAAAAAAAAGGTTCCCTCTCTCTCTCTCTCTCTCTCTAAATTTTTTGGTGGATTTTTTTTTTATTTTTCTTGCATCTCTACTTTAGGTTGATAATTTTTTATATTCTTTAAAACTCTATTTTGGGTAAGTGCGATTTATTTATTTTTTTTAAATTGTTTATTTTTATTCTCTTTTATTGTTAAATGTTATCCTATTGCATTCTAAAGAATTAAATATAGCATATAAAAATATAATATTATTCTATTACATAGCATGATTTGGATAATTTGCTATTTATTCTGTTACATAGCATGATTTTTTATAGTGCTCAATTTAGATGTTAGACTATTAGACTTTACTAATTTTTATTTATTTTCTAATCCTTTGTGGTGGGCAAAGTACTCTATAATGCCATTTATTTAAAGAAAAGCAAAGGTTAGCCAAATGAAAATAATCGGATAGGTGACAAATAATTGTTTTATAACAATGCATGTATAGAAATTTAATTCTTAGATTTTGCTAATAATTGTTTATTTGATAATATGTTTTGGGTGGCCGAAATTATAATTTCTACAAAGAAAATAATCTTAATAGATTATCAAAAACAAAATTTTATCCTAATATTGGTTCAATTAATCATTGTTAAGTTTTATTAATATTTTCAAGTTTAAGTTTTTTTTTGGTGTTTTGGATTGTTTCTATATTACATTTATGATTGTTCCTATAATAAATAAAAATATAATTACGAAATACATTACTCATTATTAGATTAGTTTAAATTGTAAAAAGAAATTTAATAAAACCACCATAAAAATAATTATCACGCGCAACGCGCGGGTTCACGGCTAGTACTATATATAATAGCAGAAGTCTTTAAGAAGGTGCTGCCACGTTAGGAAAAAAGGCTATCTAAAAATCAGACACGTATATAAGTTAAAAAGCGATACACATTATATTGTTTCACAGCCACAGCACCGTTTGATAGTGTTTGTGTATATATTAAAAAAAAAAATGGTTAAAGTAAAATAAAGAAAAAACGTTGCAACTAAGAAAAAACCTAGAGATATTGCGATATAGAGAAAGGGAAGAAGAAAAAAAAAAGTTTGCAACATAGTGGAGATTCGTCTAGCCGGCCATCCCATCCCCTGCCAGACTTAGACCACCGCAACCGGCACCCGTCAAAACACCGTTTACCGCACTATTTTTGGTTCTTATCTTACACAACCACAGCCTCTCTCCAGGTTTCTCCGCACATATTCAAAGAGGGAATTTGCAGAGTAGACTGGTGAGGGGCTTCTATGTAGTAAGTTAAGCAACGTTTCAAAGATTTAAGAAAACTAACATCTCGATTTTCTAAAACTCGAGATCTAATTAAAAATCGAGTTTTACAAACTCGCTTTGCACTTGCTTTGAATTGCTGAGTTGGCTTAAAAAGGTCTACGTAGATCTCGAGTCTTAAAGACTCGATTTTCACATAGCAAAAACTGAGTCTTTAAGACTCGAGATTTAAGAAGGGTTTTTAATTAAAATTTGAATAGAACTCGAGTCTTATAGACTCGAGTTTTGCTGAGAAAAATTTTATAAACACGTAATCTACAAAATTTTATAAACACAGACACAACCTCTCACCTAAAAACAGAGCATCCTCACCAACTCTTAGCCTCACCAACTCTCACCTATACACTTAGCCTCACTAACTCTCACTCACCCATAACTCTCACACCACATTGCCTCAGGAACGGAACCAGGATTTGAACCGGGGGGGGGGGGGGGGGGGCGCCAAAGCTTAAATCAATTTTTTTTTTAATGAAAATAAAAACTAACATCTATTTCATATATAACAAAATACTACATATAAAATAATTTTTTCTTAAATATTTGATATTATAAACATTTTGACAAAGTATAACATACAAAATAAGTGTTTCTTAAATATTTCAACACATTTGTTTGTTTTTTTTTTTTTTTTTGGATGAGAGTTTGTCAGTTATTGATGTTATACTTTCAGTCCATATTTATTTATTTTTTCTTATAGGTCAATATCTAAACATTTCAGAGGAGATCCAAAAATATATATATTTAAGGGAAATCTTAATTTTTCAGATTATATATGTATACTAGTGTTTTTTTTTTTTTTTTTTAATTTGGGGGGTTGTTGTTGGGGGGGGGGGGGGGGGGGAAGCCTCCCCCCCCCCCCCCCCCCCCCCCCCTGCCCTGATGTAGGTCCGTCACTGCTCTCACTCTCACTCACCACACTGCCTCTCTCACTGCTCTTCCATCTCAACAATTTCGTATCTCAAGTAAGAGTTTTTTGATTTGATTGTTATTGTTGTTGGGTATTAGTTGTCTATGGGTGTGGGTTAAAGAGTTTGAGTATCAGAATAAGTGTAAATTACAAAAATTTATAGTTTAGGATGAACATTGCAATTGACCTCGTTGTTATTTGGAAAGAAAGTTGCAATCAACCTCAGAAATAAGGTGATGTAGCCTTAAGCCTCTTTTGGTGATGTATGGTTGTAGATAGAAATAAAGTCTATTGTAATCTTTGAGGTAATCAAGGTTCTGGTATCTTCCTCTTGTCCAATAATAAGCTCTCTACTTCTTTTTGATAAAAGGTTAGAAAATAAGCTATCTACTTCTAGTACAAGTTAATATAGATGTGTATGTGTGAAAAAAATATTATGGACTCTAATCTTGAAACGACTTTTCACGGAATCATTACCAAAGTGCTCTGTACAGAATAGCAGAGGTTCTCTTATTCTTTTTCCAAGGGGCATTTGTTGAGAACAGTCACAATCTTGAAGCAGATTTAATTTCTAATAAGTGTGTACTGTGTGTTCATTAGGCTAAAAGGTCCAATCTGATGCGGTTATTAAACCTAGTCTTGGAATCTTATAAAATGGTTGACTGGGATTTCAGTTGATACTGATGTCTTAAGCATGAAATATGTTGGAAATACTAAAAAGGTCTTGATTCTTTTTTTTAGGGGGGGGGGGGGGGGGGTGTTGTTTTGTATGTGTTACAAAAAATTTTGGCTGTGTATGTGTTACAAAATTATATGATATCTTTTGCAATTATTTAGTCCCCCATTATCTTTTGCAATTTTGTATGTGTTACAAAAAATTGTGTTTGCAATTATCTTTTGCTTTACATGACTTTGCCTTTCATACCATCCTGCTGTAATTAGTTTCTTGTATATAGGAAGGACAGATGGATTTGTATATGTCCAATTGTTAAATATAGTCGTACTACAGCCAAAATTTTAGAAAAAAATGTTCAGTTTGTATCATGAAAATCAAATTAAAAAAATTTCTTGGCCGCTTCTTTTTATTAGAAAGTTAAAGACTTGCTTCAAGTTTCTTTTAGATCAGGGAACTTCAAAATGTTTTTTAACTAACATAGTAACTTGACTTTAACAGGTTCACAATGCTTGAAATTGATATAATCCTATACCATGGTGGTCCGTTGAAGAATGCCAATGCGAACAAGGGATTGCCATTTGAAGGGCCGGGTATAAAGAGCTATTATACCCAAATTGATCATAGGTTGAAGACCCTTGACGAATTGAAGATGATGGTTATGGAAGAGTTGTGTGAGAATCCTGCTGTGCACAACATACAAATTACTTATGGTATGCCAAATGAAATCCTGAAGTACTGGATTAATTAGAAGTATATGGTGACAGAAACAGACAAACATGTGAAGATCATGTTTGACAAGTTGGAGAGAATACCTGAAGTAACTAACATTGAGTTGTACATACAGTTGGAGCCGTGTGCAGAAGTTGGTATCGAGGAAATCCAACAAACACAAACAAGTTTATAGGTTATAGTTCTGGATGCTCAATATGAGTATTTTACACATGTAGAGCATGATGATGTTCATGCCAATGATGATGATGATGATGAGGATGAGGATGACGATGATGATGACGACTATGTTGATGAGAGTACTGCCATTGACGATGAATATTTTGTCGATAGTGAGGGGACTTTAGGGACTTTGAGAGGGACATTGATGACGATGAAACATTGGACGGTAGTGAACCTGATGCAGCCAATGTTCTTAGTGTCCAAAACATTACAGACACAATCCCTGCCTACGCACCTCCTGCCTTGTCATTTTCTGCAAATACTTGGGAAAATATGGTTGATCCTTCACATATTGAGACACCATTTGTGTCTACTTGGAGAGAGGGGATGAATTTGTGCAAAGGCTTGACTTTTACCAATAAAGTGGAGGTGCAGCGCGTATTAACAATTTGTGCCTTCAAGGAAAACAAACATTTTCTGATCAGTAGGTCGACCATGACAAAACTTTGTGCGAAATGCGTGGATGAGTCATACAAGTGGTATGTCTGCGCAGTCATGAAGCCTAATCTCCATGGACTATGGATGGTCACCGTGTACAAGGGTCCTCACACGTGTATACGGATTGGGGTGCGAAATGATGGTAGAATGATGAATTGTAACTTTATTGCAATAGACATCCTTAAGAAGTTAAGTGAGGATTACACTATCCTAATTAAGCATCTCAGATCTATGATAGAGTCAAAATATGAGGGCCATAAGCCTTCTTACTACAAGGTATGGGATGCGAAACAAAAGGTGATTGGGAAGATGTTTGGGAATTGGGAAGAGTCTTACCAAAGGTTGCAAAAGTTGATAATGGCATATATTGATCAGGATCTGACTACCCAGGTGTTGTATCGTACCACATCCATCGGTGAAGATGACACCGTATTTTTGCAATATGTGTTTTGGTCTTTCGGTCCAAGCATTGATGAATTCAAATATTGCAAGCCGGTTATCAGTATTGATGGGACCTATCTGTATGGTAAATATCAGGGAAAGTTGTTGGTTGCAATGGCAACCAACGCTAACAACAAGGTATTCCCTCTTGCCTTTGCTGTTGTGGATTGTGAGTCAGGGTCTAGTTGGAGGTGGTTTTTACAATGCCTCAGAGATATGATTGGCCACGTCATACCTGACGAAGGCATTTGCATAATTTCTGACTGACATCTTGGTATCAAAAACGCCATTGCAAACTGGCCTAGAGGGGATGATGGAAGAACAGAGGTATTTCATAGATATTGCCTTCGACATGTTGCTAGCAACTTCAACACACATTTTTAGAACTCGACTCTAAAGTCAGCGGTGTTGAAAGCGGGATATGCTACTCAGGTAGTTAAATTTGATACCATAATGGAGTCCATTAAGCAGGCAGAAATGGAAACCATTAGGAATAAGAAGAAGGTGATGTGGAAGGATGGCAAGGAAAAGAATCAAGATTATCTTCCATACACATACCTAATGAGAGAGTTTGTGGATATGTGGACCCAGTCACATGATGGTGGGAGACATTTTGGGGCAATGACAACCAATATATCAGAGTGCTTCAATGGTGTACTGAAAGGAGCACAAGGCCTTCCTATTGCCGCGTTGGTTGAGTTCACTTGGTCCAAACTTGTTGAATACTTTCATGACCGGCACAAAGAATACCAGTATGAGTTGTTACAGGGTAAGAAATGAAGTGAATATGCCTTTGACATGTGGAACGAAAATAAGATTAAATTTGAGAAACACTATCTCAAGGCATTTAGCAATGAATAGATGATATATCAGATAGTTACTCAACTCAACACGTGTAGTGCAGGAGGGGGAAACCACAGTTATGAAGTTCGGTTACAGGAAAGAACATGCAGTTGTGGGAAACGGCAAAACATAGGGATCCCGTATTTACATGCAATTAGAGTTTGTGACTATTTAAATATTAATTCGACCACATATATTCACCCATGTTATGGTTTGAACAATGCCCTTAACACTTATCAGCATGCATTTGCGATTCCTAAGTCACAGTCATTATGGAGGGATCCCATGGGGCCAAAGTGGTTGCCTAATCCAGCATTGTTGCGGGCCAAAGGTTGACTAGTGAAGTCAAGAATAAGGAATGAGATGGATGGAGTGAGGAATAAGGATCAAGAATCGGGATGGCGGAGGGAGGACGCAGATTTGATAGAGAGTCAACCCAAGCAAACATGTGGACTGTGTCATGATTCCGGGCATAACCGCAGAAAATGTTCGCAGTCCCGTGGCGCTTCCACAAGCGGTCATGTTCCACAGTAGGTAGGTAGATGGCAAAAAGTTATGCATCGGTTAAATAACCCTCATGTTCATTCTATGTTTACCTACTGTTTATTATCTTGTCTCTTAACGTGATTACTCTACGTTTTTCAGGCATGCTTCCATGGACGACGTTTTTGTTGTGCGCATCGTTGATCTTAGGAAAAGTGACTACGTTGTATTGGCACAATTAACTTTTTCGTTTTTGTTGAATGTTCTTGTAATTCTCTATCCAATGTACCTCTATGAAGATTGTGATTTGAGTAGTACGGTTAGAACTGCAAATTAAGCATGGTTGCACATGTTTAGAATGTTGATATATTGAGAATGCCTTTTGCTGTGATGTAAGTGCATTTGCATTTGCATTGTAAAACTATATTTATGAAGAGAGCGTAACAATTTCTATAGTTTGGTACCTAGCGAGAACGCATTTTGTTGTAATTTAAGTGCATTTACATTCTCAGCTTCTTTGCCTCTCAATGAGTGCTTATAGATTACATTCTCAGCTTCTTTATCTCTGTTTCTCAGCAGGTGCACATATTTCAGTTTCTGGTTTGCCTGCATGTCCAGGGAAAAAAAAAAAAAAATTCCCAGTGGAACTCGAGTTTCATAGACTCGAGTTCCACTGGAAAAAACAGAGCAAAACAGAGCAACCAATCTGCCTGAACAGAGCATTTTTGTAATTAAATCTCAAGTTTCAAATAATTGAGTTTTTCTTTGAGGATCTCGAGTTTTAAAGACTCGAGTTCTTCTCATATTTTTTTAAAAATCTCTTTTTTCCTAAGGATCTCGAGTTTTAAACACTCGAGTTCTTCTGATTTTTTGTTTTTTTTTTTTTTAAATCTCACATTTTTTTTTTTGTACAAATGGGCTTTTTTTCTTAGTTGTTGTTTTTTTGTTGTTGTTGCTTATTGCTATTTTACGGTGGGTATAATTTTTCGCAGTGATCCAAAATAAAAAGTGGAGTGTTGGGGGGCCGATTTATTGTGTCAAGATAAACTCAAATCACAAATAGACACTACCCTAAAAATGAGAGGAATATATGTGTGTGTGTATGAGAATATAAATTTTAATTTGCTTATTCTAATTTTATAGGTGCAGCATCATCTTTTCCTTTTAAACAATTTTGAATTCGTTTTCGTTATAGTATGCAAGATGAGTGTATCATGCATCACAATAGAGAGAATATATCCTCTAAATTTGTTAGGATAAATTGTGGGTACTGGATAGAGTAATTTGGCTTATCTCAATTGTCGAATCTTAAAAGCTCCAAGCTTCTCTATGATACCAGGTTGGGTTTATCTCTTGGCCAATATTTGTTTTAAGTACTTGAGTAGAATCTGTACCATATCTATTTACTAGGGGACAAAATCCATTGAACCAAGTCATTTTCCTCAGCATTAACAAAACCAAGATAAAAGAGCAACCCAAAAACCTTAACAAAACCATTGAATTATTATTTTTTACTTTGGGTCATTGATAAAAGAGCAACCCAAAAACCTGACCTTCATAACCCATGTAAAATCCAAACACTTTAATAAAACAAGTGACGTATTAGTCCATTGACTCCATTCGAATAACAAAACATTAAAAAGAGCCTGAAAACCGGTGGTAGCCTAAAATCGCACTGCTATTGTTTTCCATATTGCATTCCAGCCCATTAGGAAATGCGTAGGGGGAAAAAACCCCTGCCAAAAGTCACTTTGATTTTATTTATTTTTCTTCTTCTTATGTGTGCAGACTGCAGACAGTGCAAGAAATTGTGATTACTAAACTGTGTCCTTGTATAGATATGGCTAGGCGTGCTTCCCACACAAAATATGTTGGTAAATTACCAATAGGCAATACATACGAGGAAATGGGAAATTGAAGACCTCTTTGCAAGGTTAGAATTATAGAATTTTCCACAACTATTTTAACTTCATAAATGTTTTTAAATTGATTTTAGAAAAAGTTTCATGTGCTGAGTTTCTATTTTCAAATAATTTTTTTTTTAATCTAAATTGCAAATTTCACCCTTTAGCTTTGACTTGTTTTTAATTCATTTGGTTGATTGGAAATTTGGAAAAATTTGATGTGTTACACAGTACAAATTAATGCGAGGAATTTGTAAGCCTATACAGCTTTGACTTGTTTCTAATAAATCGGGAGAAATTCCCCCAACCACCCCTCATATTTTACTCTAGTATGCATGATGATGCACCATAAGGACTACATACATCATATGGACACTATCCTTGCCACTCTCAAGTAGTTGTAATTTTTTTGTCTAGTTCACAATATTCATGATCTTAGAAATTTTTACATGTGGACATTTAAGTAGCACTTCAAATGGTCCTCTTATGATGGATTTATGTGACAATAAGCACACACAAATGTGGGAAGTGGCATTGGTTCCAACATCAAGCCAATTTAGAAAGGAATGGAAGCTCCTTATCAAAGCAGATGGTTCCAAAAAATCAACTAGAATTATCTTGGTTTCTTCCATAAATCTTTGAATATATTTGCCAAGTTTCAATAAAAAGATAATCCAAACACAAATGAATCATTCCAAAGCAATATGCAAAATGAGAAAAAAATTATCTTCATTAAACAAATAGTTAGATGTTTCACTAGCGCAATCGTCCATATCCCATTACATATATAAACCGTTTCATTTTTTTTCTCCATGACATAGATTTCAGGTTCTTGAAAAGCAACACACTCATATCTCCGCCTAAAAAATACTTGCACTCCCATGCTTGTCAATTTTTACTCGAGCTATAAGTTTCAGATGTAACAAATACTCTCCAAAGTGCAGCCAATAAATGTTTGCAGCTATGGTTGTTTTCGTCTAGAACGAGGCCACAGAGCAAGACGAATCTTCTTTCTCAGTCCCTGCATGTCAAACAGCTTTTGTGAGAACAGATTAATTGAAGAATTTGTACATGAAAGGAAGATGATACACAATTCAATTCAAGGTGATTGGCTAGTAAAGGGGCCTTTCAACAGAGCTGAACTTATTTCCATACAATTTATTGGGCTCACATTAGACTAGAAGAACTGTGAATAGCCCCTACGTGATAATGTCATGTTTCTTTTAGCTGCAGTCAGTACTCAGTATTTACACCGAGCTGAACTTATTTCCATACAAATCATCAGGCTCAAAGTAGACTGCAAGAATTGTGAACATCCAACATGAACCCAAAAAAAAAAAAAAAAAAAAAAAAAAAACCCCTTAAGGTCGTATAAGAAAATCATGATAACATAAATAAGCAACACATATTCAAGCCTGTAGCTCATTTGATGCTTTGATATTATTGAAAGGTACCAATCAAGTGACTTTTTCACAGTAATACAAAATTAAACAGTTGTCAAATTTTAAGAGAGTGAAAGCACGGTACCATTGGTATCCCTATATCTTTGAGGTCTTTATCACCCATCTGCTTCGCTGTAGTCATGTCCACCTATGATCAGATGAACCAAGTATTAAATGATTTTTGTTTATGCATTTCCCATTCACCACTCTGTATAGGCTACAGACTAATCCATCACAACAGATCTATCTTGCTCTCTTAGAAATCACATCACTAGCTTATACTTTCCATTCAAAATATGGGAAGGTTAAACATTCACCACAGAAAAACTTATCCTCAGGAAAATTTTCTTTCAAAAGATTGGATAGTCGCAGGTTTCTTACCTCTTCAGCCCGGAAAAGAATGTCATATTTCCCCAAACCAAGCGATTGCAACAGGCTAGTGACAGTGTGAGATTCCTCCACCTTTTAAAATTCCATTCAATAGAGCATGATGAATACATAACATTAGATGAAACAATTATACACAATCATTAATCTAGATAACCTCACAAATACAAACCAAATCCTCTTAAATTAAGCTAAAACAGGGCAGCAAGGGAAAAAATCATACCGAATGAAAACTTTTCTGCCCAATGCCACCTATTGGTATAAGCTACATAACTAGCTTTGAAGTATCAGGACCTTTTAAGTATTTGACAGTTAAAGGTCCTGTTGGCCTAGAAGCATCATCATTGCTTAAAAACCATCTAGCTCTTGAATTATCAGCTGCCTTTAGCTATGGTACTTGATGCAGCTCATTGAAATTTCTTTGTGGTGAGAGTCCCCTAGAAGATTTCAAATTTCTATTTGAGGATCTAGGTCTTTTTGTGGCTGGCGTTCACTACAAAAAGGTATGTCCTTCTAATTCAGACCTTTGCTGCTACATGTTATGCCTTGCAGGCTGAATAGTTTTTGACAACTTTTGACTTTGGTCCATCTTCCTTCTCTCCTCAAAAACCCTTGGAATTCCCTTCATCTTTTTTTTGTTTATCAGTTTCAAACGCAGATCATTTGGACTCATCCAGGAATCTTCACATGAATCAGGGCATCAGAGTTAGGGCAGTGAAACATATAAAGAACTAGAAACGATATAAAAAGCTTAAAACAAGAGATAAGTAGTCAGCATGCACTCCAATGTCACTGCGACCCTGATTGATACCATTGCTTTGCTGCCTGTAAATGACATACACCCATCAATATTAAAATAAAAACATTTTTTTGTAACAACTGAATTAGAAACATGGACAACTAATTCTTTGAATACCATAAACGAATCCATGAGCCCCTTTTTTAAACGAAATTTGGTTTCCATGAACAATAATACCTTTGGTTAATAAAAAAAGTAGGAATAAGATAGGAATCAAAATGTTCAAAGAATTTTCATCACTTTAAAACTCATTATAATTTCGAAGAAAACACTGCCCTAGACCACCTTGACCCTGGTGGTGCTTTTGGAAAAGAAGCTGGGAAGAATGCCACTAAACTCACCATAACCAAGGTTCAAACTCCTATCTCTTCTCTCTAATTTTGCAGCAACTGAATAAAGCATAAAGCTTCTCCTATTTTTCATTCACAATCATGAAATGTATTTAATTGTCTCAACAGCCTATATGGTCCTACCATGATGGTAAACTGTTACAGATTAGTACTGAATTATAGACAGCAGCACTTAGCCATTTTATTGGCTACATTTTTGAAGTCTCTCTTAACCCAAACAAAAGAAAAACTTAAGATCAAAAAGGCATGCAATATAAAACTTTCATCCAATGCCATGTACAGTGGCAAATTCATCTAGAGCTTACCATATTTGTGGCATTACTAATAACACAGTAAATGCACCATAAGTTATTAAAATGTCTATGAAAAATTTCTCCATAGTGGATATCACATGACACTATCTATAATCAACAATCAGTTCAAAGTGCATTTTAGGAATTGATAAAATAAATTTCAGCCTAGAAGGATATGCTTGATTCATCACTATGTAATTAATTCTCAGAATCTAATCAAGACACTCCGTACAACTCTTAAGTTCCCTCAACTGATTTTGGGGGTGCAATTGTTCATTCCAGAAAAATATGATTAGCAGCTAAACTACTTCATTTTCACCCAATTAACATTAAAAAAAAAACAATTGTGTATTTACACCAAAAGCTAAAATTCTACAAAAACAGGTAACCATGCTAGTATTCATCAGAAATCTTTTGCTTCTTCCACTTATAGGCAGCTTCCAAGATTTTAAGATTAGTTGTCTGAGTTTCCTCAGGGAACATATAATCGATGTATTCCTCATACCTGCCAATTTAAACTTGTTAGTACTGGCAAATAAGGAAAAGCCTAAAGAATGTAAGGAACACAATTATATCAAATCTTAATAAGACTTTTATAAGTTAATTAACATACCTAGCCAGACCATCCTCATACACCATCTGCCTCCTCTTTTTCAGCTTCTTTGGCAGCTTAGCCTGGACTAAACTAATATCACCAAACTCCCCAAAACTACTCTCCATGTTCAGCCACCATTCCAGTAGCATTGCTCTTTCCTCTTTTTACTCAGGTGCAGATGTTCTGTAGTAGTTAATGGCTTTCTCAAAAACCCCTGATTCATAGAAAACAAAAGAAAAGGGTTAGAGCTTGTTTCATTTGTGATGGAATTTAAACACAATCAAATTATAAATTAAAAGAAGTAAACGATAAGATTTTGCCAAAATAAATAAATGTATTATTACCAATTATCTAAAAATCAATTTAGTCAACAAGCTTTAAAAAAGTATGCCAAGTGCATTTACAATCAAGTCAAATTGCTACACTAGTAACCAAAAAAGTGATCATCACATCCGCAGAATTATGGGATATCAAGTGGCAAAATAAATCAGACTATAAGACAGAACTGACCCAATTTAGGTCACAAAAAGAAATGAATGAACTTCATTTATTTATCAGATAGGGCCCCTTTTTCATTATTTCTGGAATAGTAGGATTAAGAATCAAGAAACAATAACTTCTTTCATTTTTATGAGTAACAGAAAATTTACTGAAAAACTATTGCATGTACCTTCCACAATAACTCTGGCATATCCAGTGCTGGTTGGGCAATTGCAAGCTCAAAGATTGCCCTAGCTCGCTCAGTTTCACACAAAGATCTCTCTAACCCCGCATACTTACTTCATGCATAACAGTTTTCAGGCGCCCACTCCAAATACTTCTCATAAAGCTTTCGGCCACGGTCTATATTTCCAAGCTGAAGCTCTATCTCAATATACTTCTTGAATATCTATTGGGTTAAAAAGAAAAATCACAAGTGTGAGAATATGTGGAATATGCCAAATATAGTACATATTTAAACTCAATCAGTAAATGACCTTATCTTTAGGAGCTTTGCCAATTGCATTTCCCAAGATTTGTCGTGCAGCCTTGAGATTTAGCTGCCAGATCTCAAATTGAGCAGCTAGAAGCCATAATTTTGCAAAAGAGAATCTCTCACGAGGAATTTGCTTCAGACACCCCCTGGAAAAATTAACAGTAAGTGAGCAATCTCTTCAAAGTCACTTGGGTTTGTCCACTCGTGTGAATCATACATAGAAAAACCAGTTACAAGTGCTGTTGTGAATGACTGTTTTTTTTTTTATAGGTCAGAAACATGTATATTCAATAAACTGCTAAATGCAAAGAAGCACTAGCATATCAAACAGACAAGAAAAGAAAGAGAAGTACAAACATAAGAGAAGAAGAACACAAAGAACAAAGAAGAAGAGAACATTAACAGATTTCATATAGTAATTTTTATAATGAATGTACATCAGAGAGATTTCCAAGTTGTAAACACTTACAATTCCTTATTAATTTTTCATAGGAACCAAAAAAAAAAAAAAAAAAACTTGAAACCAATTTGATTGTACATCATAAAATCTCCTACATAACCGAAATTTATGATCATGTATTAACTAATCAACAATCACATCGTTTATAAGTCATAACCATAAAGATAAACTGAAGTATTGAAAATGTAAACTAAGTTCTTTTTTGGTGCTGTTTTCAACATTCATTTGTATAAACTAGGAAGCACAAACACAAACGCGGGTATGGGTACCAGTATGACACAGCAATATAAGTAATTTCTGAAAAATTATATCATTACATAGCAGGTATGACACTAGTACAGCATTCCAAATGAAGTATTTGTGCTTCCGAGTGCATAAACTACATTGTTTTCCATGGTTATAAAGAACAGAGTTCAAGCCATCATTAGTATATTTTTTCAGTTATAATTTTAAGTGTTCAGCCTACAAAATGTGGGAAGAAGAAGCCTTTCTAAGCCTTTCTCTTATTATTTTTATAATTAACTTGAAAAGCCATTCCCTCACTCAAGACCTTTTTTTTCTTTGATAAGTATTCCCTCACTCAAGACCTAATACATAGAAATTGTGCGTTAATGTTCCTGTGTGCAGCATTCAGCAGATGCAAGCACCATTGTTTTATGCGTATGGCAGCACAGATGAGATGTCCTATTTCGCCTTTCTCACCTAATCCCACATTGCCCTTATAAAATGGAGGATGAAGCCTAAATTGTGAATAATCTTTGTGAGATTTCAAAATGGCACAATACTTGGATCAAAGTGCTTTAACTAGGCTTAAGTGTAGTATACATATACAAAGCCTGAAAACTTGAAAATTACACAACCAATTCCCCCAAAAATGTCTCTTTCTCAATCGTCAGCAAGCCCAGAACCCCACCCATAGCAAATCACAACAACCACCACAAAGACTGATTATCCAACACCACTGCCAAGTAAACATGTGAAACACAACACCGCCTTGTGTAAACATCTAAATTACAACCTTGAATTTATTTTGGCCACACACAGCAACAAATACAAGTGAAGTATGAACAACATCATGCAAAAGCATACATTGAAAACAACACAATCTTTTAGAGCTATCTGCCACATTTTTAAGTCTAAACATAAACTTTATGCAGTACATCAACTTTACCAACCACAAAAATAAGTTTTTGACAATCACAAACTTACCTATACACATCTCTTGTGCACTCCACATCTTCTGCATCAAGCTCTTCATACAATGCATAATTAATCCTAAAAATCACAAACAAAAAATCAGCAACAAAAATTGAGCATATGAACTTGAATTAATCAAACTTCAAACTGCATTCTCAACCACATTACTTACCACAAATAAATATATCGCTGCCAATACCGCTTCTCCTCAGCAGGAGGCACATTCGAAATGGCTCGCTCGTACACTTCTCTAATCCTATCCTTCTTCCCAACATTCTCTCTCAATCGAATATAATTGAACCATGAATCATAATTCAATGGATTTTTTCTCACTTCATCTTCATACTGAAACCTCCTCTTTCCCACTATGGCATCCTCAATTCCTTCCTTATCTCCATACTGTTTCTCAAATGCTACAAATTTTCTGTACTAGTCCTCAGCCCTTCCTTTCGGTATATGATCAAGAGCGAACTTGTAGATAGACCTAGCACGCTCTGATCAAGGAGAAAATATTTCACATGAGACAAGAGATCACCTAGGCATAAAGTTTGTTTTGTGAGTTTTAAACAACTCCAACCCTATCTCAACAAGTGTGCTGACATCTTCCAAAGATACATCACTTTGTGCCTTTATGAAACTGCATAACAAATAAATTCAAGTCAGATTTCAATCCGGTCACCAATCAATATAGATGGGACAAGGCATGGATGAGCTAGCTCCATCCGCTTCACCAACAAGTTCTGCAATTACTAGCTATAAGTGAAAAAAGACCAGTCTGATAGAAGGACCAGATCAACTATGTGCCAAAAAAAGAAACAAAAAAGAAACAAAAAAGAAACAAAACAAAATTTCAACAATTTCTGAAAAGTACTTTTTCAATTGAAAAGCAATATAAACACAATAGATCTACATCTTCCAAACCAATTGATATATATCTACACCAGATTGAGAGCAACCATAATTTGTGTGCCTTCAACATAAAAAAATTTACTATGACATATATCTCACATGCACCATCCATAACACAAAGTAATTTGCTTCATGCATCTTTAACAAACCTCTTTTTCAAGGTTCACCAATTTTGCGTTTTTTAACCCTCGTGTAATGTTTAGGCGGGGGAGGAGGCTGCGGGGCATCATCCTTAGGCTCATCATCGTGCTGCAAAGACATTAGATGCATACAATCAATATTCGGTGTAATGATAAGAATAAAGTGAACTGCAAAATAGGCGTAAATATCGTAATTAATGTTATCGTACCATAGAGCTGCCTTTGTGTCCTATTTTGTCCACTTGTCCCACAAGTGGGTGCTCTTCTAGCACGTTGCGGTCTACCTCGTGGGGGTGAGGGCTGATGAGGGGGATGCTCGTCCGGTACATCAGTATCTGGCTGTAGAGTGTCAATCCCAACCAAAGGTCCTAGAGGGTCGGATGAGGATGAGGTAGGTGGGTAATGATGCACTGTGTAGAGGCCAGGAGTGGGGATCATTGTCATGGGTTCAGTACAAGGTGGGTCTATGGGCAAAGTGGGTGCACTGGAGTTGGTGGGTGGGTATGAGGGTGTCTCCGGGTGCATAGGAGGGGTCAACTGAGAATGAATATCGAGATCGAAACTGGACTGCGAAGGTGGGGTGGGTGAAGGGACCTCGGGCTGAGGAGATGCATCTACCATGGGTGGAGGGACCTCGGATTGAGGAGATGCATCTGGGATGGGTGGAGGGACCTCGGGCTAGGGAGATGCGTGCGGGATGGGTGTAGGTATCTTAGGACTACTTACAACCCGAGGGGTTGTTGCACGCCGACCACGGCCCTTAGCTGCACTTATGCTTAGGCTTGCTGTAGCAGGCCAACCACGGCCCCTAGCTGCACTTGTGCTTAGGCTTGCTGTAGCAGGCTGACCACGGCCCCTAGCTGCGCTTGTGCTTGGGCTTGCAGTAGCATGCCAACCACAGGTCGGTGTACTTACGGGTGCTACACTGGTGCTTAGGGTTGTAGTAGCTCCTGATTCAGTCTCATGCCTATTGTTTGCCTGCCCATTTGCTACAGGATCACCACCAAGCCCAGCCACATTATGTAGGACGCACTGGACATGGTTGTGTTCTCGGCTGCCTACAGGAAGCCAATTCAATAGCGCTAAATGACTTTCAATTTGAAACATAGAAAGAACCTGTACAATCAGATTTTTCCACATTTATGTAACAATTATAGAATGGATAATATAGTACTTATTAATCTACTCAAATACTCATCTAAACTAAGAACTGAAAGTTTTATTATGATATTATATGCAACAAAAAGTCTTTTTAATTGGATGTCAGTCAGATTAAACCAGATTTGTTGAAAAAAGAAATCAATTGATTCTACGTTCGTACATGTACTAAAGAAAAAACAAAGCATACAATAAAATATAATCAGAACACATTACCATTATATCTAATTTAGCGTTGTTGCGGTCGACATACTTTCGAGTGACTGGACGGTACCATCGGTAATGCTCATGATCGCGGGGCATCTCACCAGTCTGAGGAGGTGCATGGCAAAGTCGTTGTTCTCTTCTATCCCATGTAAGGATATACAGTCCATGCTCCTCCCTCCAATTGTTTTCCACCTTCCCATGCAAGTCTATTCTATGCAGCCTATCATCGTACACAACACGGTCAGGCCGCTCCTACGCCAATCCAAACTGTCGAAGGACACGGTCCGGGTGGTGTATCTCCACTATGCAAAAACACACAAGCGGCACCCTTGCTGTCCACGTATCCCTCCTTGCAACGCAGAAGTCAGGAAGGTGGCCGAAGTCTTTCTCGTATGGTTGCCACACAATCTACAATAGAAACAAAAAACAATTATCATAGCATCTTAAAATGTGAAACAAGGGAGAATACATAGATAAAGGGAAAAACAAAAATTAAAACGGAAGATATGTTAAAGGATGAAGCAATCATATTCTTAACGAAAATTAACATAACCAAACAGATTTTTTGAATATTATTACCTGGTCCGACTGCATTGTAACTAATTGCTCGCGATAGTGGATCAAGGCCGTCCCAAATGGCCTACTCTTCGGGCTTGGCACCCGCACCCACCTACAGTTACGAGTGAATAACATAAGATAAGATTATACTACTTAGTTACTAAGAAGAGTATGTTGCATAACATACTAAATATTAGGAAAATACTTACTTAAATGCAAGTGGAGCATAAGGCCATGGGCCATAATCACATCCAAGTGGGGGCTCTATCCTCGAGCACAAGAATGACAATCTTACCCATGCCCAATACTGGACCAAGGTGCACGCCCCACCAATCTGCGATGCCCCTTTCTCGCTTGCTCGATACAACTCTCTGTACAACCAGGCCAGGCAACCACTACCCCAACTATACTGTGGTGGATCACGAAGGTTCCGCAGGAACTCCAAGAACATCAGATGCACCCTATCTCCCGACTTGTCCATAAAAAGCTTATCCCCTAGTAGCACTAAAATATAGCATCGGGCATACTCGTGTATCTGAATCTCCGTTGCGTCATGAGGCAGTGGCGTTGCAATGGCCTCAACAAGGTGGCTGATGAGAATTTTTTGCCCCACCAAAGTTTTTTTGTCATTCGCCGGAGTAAAACCAAGCAACTCCATGCACAGTTGACTCCAATCCCCATTTACCACAGCAGTCGGCCCAACCAAGACCTCACCGTCTATAGGAAGTCTGATAATGACCTCCACATCTTGTAGGATGATTGACATCTCACCATGTGGAAGATGGAACGTATGAGTCTCTGGCCGCCATCGCTTAACTAGGGTCAATATTAGGCAATGATCTATCTCTCTGGAAGGGGCCCTAAACAATCCTTCCAGCCTTAGCAACTTGATAATGTCAATCACCCGATTATCTCGCATCTGAATGTTTGCCATCTCCTTAGTGCGACCACGGCACGTAAGTGGGCCCGGGTCCTGCAAAATCGATAAAAATTATAGCGGTTGTTAGAACTAGAAATACAACTTTGAAAGAACTTGCTAACTAAAAGTCAAAGACAACGTAAAAATTAAAGCGGTTGTTAGAACTAGGTATTTCACCTCGCCATTCCAAATGTCCTCTGATCGATGATATCGTTGTCGCATCAACAATGACTCATCAAGCGAACCAGGGTGCAAGATCTCTGGCTCCTCATTGATCCGAGGTTCCATACTACAAAGAGTGCTACTGTGAGATCATTAATAGTGTGGGGGCAAAGGAATGCTATTCTACATGCAAGGAAAATCTATACTGAAGAGCAGCTTATTGGCATTATTTTAAAAAGGATGCTAAAAGAATGGAAAGCAAGAAGAAGTACATCTATAACTCAGGATTAAATAGAGTACTTTGCTGTAATTGGGGAATCAATCCAGCCTTGATCTTTTCTGTTCCTATGTAATTGGTAAGTTATTTTTAAAAATAATACCTCAATACAAGTGGAATCCTTTATTTCTCTAGCCTTTTCTGACACACACATACACATGTAATATGCCTTAATGGATTTGACCAGGAGTCTTTATATATCTCTCACACACATACATGCACATGTAAATATCTACATGAGAGATGGATTTGAAATTTCACAGCTAAATCATGAAGAAAAAGCATTTAAAACAGTAAAAAAAAAAAATAAAACAAAAGAAAAAAAAATCATAAGGATAATAATTTCCAAAGAATTGAAGAAATCAGCTGATCCTTCATAAAGCACATTATTTTTCTCCATTAACAAATCCTACATAAAGTACATTATTTTTCTCCATTGACATTTGGAGTAGATAAAGGCATAAGCTATTATACAAGCAGTCTCCATGCTAAAAGCAATTAAAAACTTTTACCATTAGATGATTTCCATCCCAATTTGGGAAGCAATACAGATTATTTAAACAATAATCATGCAACAAATTGTTCTTTAAAGAGTGGTGAATGACACAACATAAAAATATCAAAGGATCTTAAGTAATTTAGTTGAACACATAAAGTTTCTGGCATTATTTATTAAATTACTTGAAAGTTTAGTGTGGGTTTTATAAAATAAGTGAAAAAATGAGATGCTGACTTGGTCTTGAAGCAAAGCACAAAGGTACAAAGTAAGAATCTTGCGTGCAAATATTTCACTCTTTATAATGCATCCTTGCGATATAGGTAGTAAATTTGCGAGGCATGGCTCTTGAAATGCTTGTTTGCTAGAATATTTTGGTATTGGTTGTTTAAAGGGCAGGGCAAACAAAGAATATGCAGCATGTAGGTAACAATACTTCTCTTTCAAGCTGTTAGGCTTCTTAGATCTTATTGAACAACTTAGTCAACCATTATCTATTTCACAGATACCTAAAGATAGCACTATTAAAGTATGAAGGATAAGCTTTCTTCTCCTTAAGAAGGAAAAACCTCCTTTCAAAGAGACTTATTCCTTTGAAACTTATTTTAAATTATTTGGACTTTCATCCATTATGTATGAGATTAGAAAATAAAATGATATTCATCCCCACAAGTGCAAGGGTTACCTTGCAAAAAACAAGATATTGTGGGAATATCCACCAGTGTGTTACACATATATGTGCACTTGCTTTTTATGTATCATTTTAGGGATAATATTTGAATTATATTGGATGTATATAGCATAAGGAGAATATAAAGCAAACTAAGTAACCCATAGTACACTCAGCCCTGGAACATGCTTCACAAATCAGAGGCGACTAGTTTGACTCTCCCGTTTTCCCCTTCCCTTTGGGCCACTCACTTATCCAAAAGAAAGGCAATCTCTTGGGAACACTCTCTCAAAAAAAAAAAAAAAAAAAAAAAAACATAAAAAGGATAAAGTTAAAGAAAACAAAGTAAGGATAAAAGTCTAAGGAAGCTTATCCATAAACAAAACTATATATCATATACTTTGTATTCAAGATGATTTTAACCTTGAAATTTTATAAATTGTGTCTATTGTGTAGAGGATACCACAAAATATGAAAAATTGACCAATTTTTTCAAGTCTGACATTAATATCATAAACCATACTCCTATTCTTACAATAGGACTTTGCAATTTTTGGAATTTCTTGGCATAGGATTTTATTTCCTTGTTTTGGAGAGTTTTGAGGAGAATTTTAGGCAAAATGGAGTTTTTATATGATTGTATATTAATAAGATTTGTTAAAAATTGTTTTCCTTTCAGAATAGGTTTTTTGGACTCCTTAAATTGGCCCTTAAGCAGTAAAAAAGAAGAAGGAAGTCTACAATCAATACAATATCAGTCTTTTATTCTTTATTTTTTAGGTGGATAGCAGATATCAACCTTGTGGATTCAAGGTGTTTTAGATTTTTGTCATACACTAACCCTTCTTTCGCTTTAACGCTGCATCATATTCACAAGCCAACTTATAAAACTGTAACTAGCTTCTGCCCTCAGCCACAAAAATAAAAATAAAAAAGTTAAATAAAGAAGAAGATAAAGTACCTTTCATAGAAACTCAATAGATTCATAGATTTGTAATGGGCTCCCTTAAAAGGAAATATTTTTGCACTTTTAAAATCCAAACAAATGAAGATAAAGAAATGTAAATGCCCTTAAAACTTACAATTATCTTATCTGTGCTCTCATATTTCAAAGATTGTTTCATATTTTTCAAAAAATGAAATCTTCAATGTCACAAGAAGATCATGGAGGACATTCAAGAAAAGATTAAAACCATAACAAGTCCACAGAACCATTCATAAAGGACATATTTTGAGTGTAAGACTTAAAACATGGTGGATAATCGAATTTTCAAGATGACAGTTTGGTTGGGGGGGGGGACTTCAATTCAAATTAAGCATAAATTAATGGTAAATGGCTATTCAAATTTTTTTTTTCCTAAACTTAGTTTCAAGAATCTGAGGGCAAAAATAGAAATGTCAATCTTGTTGCTGCTCTTGTTTTTTGCTTTGCACTAGAGGGGAAAAAAAAGGTAAAACCATTGGCTTGGACGAATGTTCATGTAGCAAAAATAGTCATTCCCCATGCCATATTGCTGCCTAGAGGGAGTCCTAAGAAACACAATAATATACTAAAGAAAAATTATCAAAAATATTTTTATCTTAACCCATACTTTCTAAGCAACCAAACAGGCCACAAGAACAGACATTTATGTATTCTAATATTATGCCATTATTCTCACTTCATAATATGTTTTATTATGACAAAGAACAAAAATATCTTCAACCTCAAAATGAAACTATGACAATAATTGAAATTCCAATGAAAGATATTCTACTAAAATGCATAAAGTTCAGAATCAACAAAGTCCATTGTTAGGAGACAAAATTGGATATACCCCATTTTATCATCCAGAGTTTCATATTCCAGCTTTTAGATAATTCATTTTTCTTGTGGAGATAAGATAATACAGATTTTCAAAGAACCAGGTTGAAAACAAATAGTTAAAAGAATTCATGTATAACTATTAAACTGGGTGTTTCGTATCCTGTGCAAGAAGTAACAATTTTTTTGGTCACTGGGAGGCAGAGGAACTCCTGTCCATTGAGCCGAGTCATATACACGTTGCTGCCAGAGCAAACTCATGAAGCTGTCAATCAAATTAATGAAAATTTTCTTTTAGTAAGATCAATTCCAGCAAAGTATTTCAGCAAAGTAATCCACACCCAATAAGCTTAGTAAACAATATTTCAGAAAAGTATTTGCCTCAAAAGTGAATCAAAGTTCCAAAATGCCATCTTTGAATCAAATCCAAAAATGGGTACTTGGGTTTCCTTGAAATACCACATTAATTTTTTTTTTTTTTCAATTCTAACAATCACATAAAAGCTAATGTCATTGCCAAAACATAACCATATTCTCAGAACACCAACAAAAAAATCACACAAAAAAAAAAAACCCAAAAAGATTCGAAATTGAAGAACGAAAAACCCTAGGTCACATCATGAAATTCCAAAATCTAAAATTGGAGAAAGAGAGAGCGACAAAGGAATCTAAGAAGCAAAAACGACAAAGTATTGAGAAGAAAGAGAGAGTACCTTCGGCACGGTGGGCTACGAACGGCATTGACAATGAGCTACGATTGCTTGAGAGTGACTACCTTCGTGACAGTGGGCTACGAATTTGCTTCAGCACTGGGCTACGATTGCTTGAGAGTGTTCGAGTGAGTGAGTTTGAGAGTAAGGATCGAAAGGGTGTTCGAGTGAGTGAGTGTTTGAGCTTTGAGGATTTTGTAATGACTTGTCTGCAGATTTCGAGTCTTATAAACTCGATTTCTGTGTCCACGTGACAATTTTTCCCAGCTAAGCGTCTCACAAAAACACTTGAGCTTTAGAAACTCGAGTTCTAATTAAATCTCGAGATGTTAGTTTCACACATTCTTTCAAAATCAGGCAACTAACGAAATTGTTAAAATATTATTGTTATTTAGAAAGGGTGTTCCATATTCAAAATGTCACACAAACACCGATCACTCCAATCCTATTCAAGACCTCACACAACCCTCGTCTCTCTCCAAGTCTCTCTCAACTTTCAATGTCTCTGCAATTTAAGGTCAGATAAGTAACAATTTTGAAGTTAGGGTTCCAATTTCTTTAAAGTAAAGATTCTAATTTGTTTTTAAATTGTCTAAGATCAGGGTTTGCTATCAACTACGGATTTAAACGATGTTGGCTTCGTTGAACCTAGGGAAACCCTATAGAAGATTAGATTCTACGTGGGCTTCGTCTCTTGGCGTTTTAAAGAATGGTTTGTGATGTTTTTTAATGTTAGATTTTCCCCCTTATCCGTTCTCTTTATTTGGAGTAAATTTATGGTTTTTTTTTTAAAAAAAAATCCAAAAGAGCCTTACATTATTATTGTTCATTGAGAGCGTCAATAAGGAGTATTTTTTCCCCTTTTTTTTTATTACCATTGATTTCAGGTTCAGGTACTATGTTTTTGCCCTTTTGATTGATTTCTCAAAGTTCCAAAAATCCCCCTACAAAATTCTCTAAGTAGAAACCAATGGCCGTCTAAGTGGGTATGTATTTCTTATTTGAATTGTGATTGTGGGAATTATTGTTGATTGAAGAGATTGGCAATAAAGATTGGGCTTTTAGGGTCGTTTTTGAGAAAATTCAAATAAATTTTTTGGTGTGTTTTTTTTTATTCTTTGTTTTGTTTATGTGTTAACTATTAATGCTTTGGGATGTCATATAAACTTCAAACTTTTAAAAAAATTTTCTTTTCGGTTTATGAATATTGATATAGGGAAAAAATAAACTATTTTTACCCAAAATCAAAACATAAAACAATTCGACTCTTTTATTTTATGTTTCAAACTATTCGACTCTTTAAACATAGTTTGCTCTCTCCCTCTTTTCGCAATCTCCCAAGTCCCAACCTCAAACTCTCTTCAGTCTCTGCAACCTCAATTTGTAAGGTATTCTTAAAGAAAATTAAAACTTAAATAAATCAACAATGGCCTCTTCAAAACCCCTTTGCTATCAGCCTTCAACATTCTTTGGTATCTAAAACATTCATTGGCTTTAATATACTAATCAACACATAATTTTGTCCAATAGATTCACCAATTTTCTTGCTTTGTCTCTCTATAATTACCCACCTCTCTCTCTCAAATGTTTTTGTTAGGGTAATGTTTGAAAGAACGTTAAATGTCTTTGTGTGTGGTTGTCTTTAGAATAAATAGATTATGACTTTGGGAATTTGCTTTCTAACTTAAGTGGTTTATAAATATTGGGGTCTTGAAGCTTATTTTATCATAATTTACTACAAATAAAATTTTATTTAGAATATTAAAAAATCAATTGATATTGTATAACCTATTATCTATACCTTTAAAAGAAATGAAGGATTTTTTTTGCCCCGTTTAAAGCTTCTCAATGGATATCACTAAGCCTTGAATATGTTGTGTTCTGATAGTCTAAAGATTTTGAGCTAAATGATATGGTTTGCATGTAACTTTTAGTTTTGTTTTTAATTTTTCCATTCCACTTAGTATTACCAAAATAAAAGACCTAATATTAACAAAGCATTTGTAAGAAAGAGAAAGAAAAGAATTTAAGGGCAGCCATCATATTTATGTGGGATTGGCCTATGTAAGCTCAACATACATATTCATATTGGTATATTTAATTTGTGTTTGCCAATTGGGTTTGTGTATGACCTTGGGTCCTTGCTGTCTAATTGTTACTTTCTCTCTCAAAAGGCTGAATACTTTGTTATGTTGAGTTATTTGGGTTTCATTTGAATGATTTTTGCTGCTTTCTACAGGTAAACTTTGGCATTGGGAATTATTATTATTATTATTTTTTAATTTTCTATTAATAAAGCATATTTACACTTAAAAGCTGTTGGGTTAGTAAGTGAAGGGTTCCATCCTATTAATTTTTGACGATTTCTAAGTTATTCTTTATGTTGGTGCTATTTATCAATTTTTTTTTATAGTTATAGTCGTTGAGATTGCTCGGAATGAAAGATTATGGGTGAGAAAGTTGGACCTTAATGGGCAGATCTGGCCTTTTTGTTTTGGGTTGCACGTGGAAATTTGTGTGATGGCTTTTACACTTAACCCAATTTTGTTGGGTAAGCAATTGTGGAGATTTAAGCAGGAAAGAAATCACCTTTGGAAGTGAGTTTCTTGAATAAATTATGGGGAGGTTAGGGGCAATTGGCATTGGATTTAGCAATTGCAACCTTTGGAGAAACAAAATGGTAGGATGGGATAGATTTGCAGGACATGTGACTTTTGTTATTGGGGATTGTAGAAAAACAAGATTGAAAAAAATTACTAGGAGACCATATGCAACAAGAGCATGATTTCATATCAGTAGGTTACCTATTTGGATGAGTTCACATTTTGCTGATTTTTTTAATTCTTGCAGATTGCTGTTGGCAATGGTATTTTGCTTGTTAAATCTGATGCCTGCCTAATATCAACCTATCTTAGTAATTCTATTCATGATTCTCACGGTGTTAAAAATAGGAAAGTGAGATACTTTTTTTTTTAATGCTCCCCATAGGACAGAACATTCAAAGCATTTTTAGAATTATGATAAATGAATTGTATATTTTGAGAGTGAGAGAGACCTATGTGTGGTCGATGATAAAGACAGTTATGTAAGTCAAGTGTGTAAGGTTGGCCCCATTTGGTTGGTGATGAAATCTGAGGAATGTTTGGTTTTATGACTTTGACATTGAAATTTGCTATCAATTCATCAATATTTTTTCTCAAAATTGTGTAGCTTTCATGATGTTCAATAATTTTATCTTATCTATATATATTATAAAACCGAAGCCTTTGACTTTCGGTTGACTTCATAATATGATGCCACATTAGCTAGCTCCACAAATTTCCACATCGGCATTTTTTTCCTCTATTTTTTAAATCTGAATGAATGTCTTTCGTTTTTTTTTTTTTTTCCAGACCTATTACCCAACTCCCCTTATAGTTTTATGTGAACCTTATGCATTCAGATTTCAGACAAGTTCAGTTGTTCTCTATCTTTTTTAAAACCTCTGAGGGCTGCCACCATGTCAAACCATCATCCCACCTTCAGCCTAGCCTCCACCCATATACCACCGGAACCACTATAGTGTAGGTATTTTTAAAAAAGAAATTGATGTTAAATGTGATTTAAGTTTTGTCATTTTGGGTTGTGTCTTTGATTTAGGTATTTGAGTTATTGATTTTGATTAAGGTTGAATGATGAAGAAAAACAAAAAGAAGTAGAGAATGAGTTTTTTTAGTATTGGTTTCATTTGAATTGTATGTACCAATTGAGTTTTTTGATTGATATTATTGAATTTGGTTTGTGTGTGTGATTCAAATTTGAGAAAATTTTTAGTTGAAATTTCATACAATAGGTTTGGATAGATTGGTGGTTGATTAGAGTTTAAATTTCATTTTTTTGATGAATTTGGGGATACCCAGATTTCCTATTAGGTTCTAATTCAGAAGACCCATTTGGCTGTTGATTTTGAATGATAGTTGTTCTCTAATCAGTATTTGGTTCTCTTTTAGAATAGCATTTTGTTATTGCCTATTGGCTTTTCTTTCATATATGGCGGTTAGAGACAATGTTGTGATGCCATCCCTAATCACCTATCCTCTAAATCATATGAAACTGTATATAGTTAAAATATATCATTATGAAATTAAAGCTGTCTATAACTTCTTTAGAGTGGTTTCTAAAACAATTTCGCTCTTGAGGAAATTTTCTTGACGATGGGCTGTAATTGTTATAGCTTCTTTTTTTTTTTTTTTTTTTTTTTTTTTTTTTTTTTTTTTTTTTTCGATAACAATTGTTTATAGTTGTTATTGTCTTATCAAAGTTGGTGCTAAATTTGATTTCTAAACTTCTTTACTCTTTTGCAGCATTAACTTGGCCTCATTTGATCAATTTCTTTAGATGAGGTATTAAGACAAAGAACATGAAACTAACTACAACCATGATTCTCTACCAAATTGCTTCCAAGGATATTCTCAACATTCTCTTTTAGCTGGGATTTTTTTCCCCTTAATTGCTAGAAATATTTTGTATCCATCACAAGGGATGATACCATTCACTTTTTTTTTTTTTGGTTGAGAAAAAGTTACCATTCACTTTAGTTGCTTATAATATGCTTAAAAGAAATCTACTTGTAAGAATCATATTGTGATGGAAATTATGTGTTATCATACGACTCTTTTAAAAATATTTATTATTAATCTGTAATTAACAAATGTTATTAAAATTCTATTTCATATCTCCTCATAATCAATGGCTAGAAGAGAATTCTTTCTCAAAAAAAAAAAAAAAAAATTGATTCAACTTTGTTCTTCCAAAGCAAACTTTGTTCTTCCAAAGCAGCACAATTTTTTTAAAAATATGTGTACATATTCAGCTTATTAGTTGTCAAATATCATAAAAAAACTATAATTCAATGATTTATAAATTTGATTGTGATAGTTATTTACATATTCAATATGATATTCTTAATAAGCATTTTTTTTAATTTATAAATTTTATGACATTAGCTAAACAAAATATTTAATCTAAATTAAGCTTAGAGAAAATTCAATTAGATTCTCAATCGTCATGTAGGGGTGAGCAAATGAATACCGGAGCCGACCTAACCGACTGGCGTCGACAAGACCGTCCCGACACCAGCACCGACTGAATGAGCCGAGGCTGGCGTTGGGAGGGCGAAACCCGTTCCGATGCCGGTGCGGTGCAGTCACCAGTTCAAAGAAGGCGAAACCGATCTACACCGAACCAAATTGATACCAGAAATCGTTTCTCCCAACAGTTTGGATATGGCGTCGTTTCATAGGTTCTGATTTTAATTTTTTTTTAATGAAACGACGTTGTATGGGTTTTATTAAAATAAAAAAAAAAACCAAAGCAAAACGGTGCGTTTAATGCTAGGTTTATAGATTCTCAAGGCCATATAAATTCATTCTTTTGTCCCCATATCCTTTAACTCTCTCTCTTGCTCTCGCCTCTCAGTCTCGCCTAACGCAGCGACACTTGCCTGAGCTCACTAGTCACGGCAAACCAACGGTAAGCATGAATGATTCTCAATCTCATGTACTTCGTAGTTTTTTTGGGTTGTAAAATACGGTACGATGGGTTTTAGGTTTGTGACTCTGTGAGAGAAGTGAAGTTTATGATTTTGATTTATTGGTGAGAGCTTGTGTTTGTGTCTATATTTGTCTTTCTGTTTTGAGAGTGTTTTTGAGTGTCATGTGTATCAATGACTTTGAAAGCCAACCCAAAAATGGGAAGAGCACAACAACATTATATATATAATGGTAACCTTTGTAAACCTTTCTGAGTGTCGTGTGTATAAAATAAATGACTTTGTGTTTGTGTTTGACTTTAGTCCCACTTAGGCAGATTTTTTTATATGTTTGTGTTTGTGTTTGGGTGAACAGATTTTTTTTTATATGAACAGATGTTTTTATGTGAAAAGATTTGTTGAACAATTTTTTTATTTATTTATGTGAACAGTTTTTTTTTTTTTTTTTTTTAAAAATGTGAACAGATTTTTTTTTTTTTTTTATGTAAATAGATTTGTTGAACAAATTTTTTTAGGTGAACAGATTTTTTTGTTAATGTTTCAAATCAAACTGACCAAACCGATTAAACCGAGTCGATCAAACTGTACTGCTATAGGTCGGAAAACCGACCCTAATCAGTATGCATCGGTTTTAATTATTACAAAACCAATCCTTATCGGTTCGGTAACAAATTTGAAAAAATACCGAGCCAACCGAACCGTGCACACCCCTATCGTCATATGTCTTACTTAATTTTTAATTTTTAGGTCAAGTGAATTATTGAGTGTAAATATCGAAAAGTCCAAATTTAATTGAAGTCCAATTTTGTGCTGTGTCCATTTAATTTTTTAAATTTTGTAGAAAAAGAATTATTGGGTACAAAAACCGAAAAGTCTAAATCCAATTAAATATTTTAAAAATGTATTGTTTAAAAAAAGTGTAAGCTAATACCATATATAATTTAAATTTCTTCTAAAAAAAAATATAATTTGAATTGTATAATTGCGATTATTTTTAATTGTACCCGTGCATATGCACGGGTTATATACTAGTTCTTTTTAAAGCCCAAGACTACTTATCCTCGGCAATATTTCAAAAGCCCTTGATTCAAGTCCATGGCAATGCTATTTTATCAATAGAATTCAAATCCATAATCAAAGCCTATGGTTTGAACCCATTGCAATTAATTTATCAAAAGCCCAATTCACATTAGCAATATCAAAAGCTCAATTCTCATTGGCAATATATTAAAAACCCAATTTACATTGGTAATATTAAAAGCCCAATTCTTATTGGCAATATTAAAAACCCAATTTACATTGGCACTATTAAAAACCCAAGTTAGCTACTTGGCACTATTTAGTGAAAAGCCCAAGGTTATCAATACTTGGCAAATATTATATTATAAGTATTTCACTTAAAGTCCAATGATGAACAATGTTTTAAGTTCTTAAACTTATTACTATAATATTACAAGCCCATGAAATCTATGGCAATTATCTATTTTCAAAACCCATGACAATCATCTTATAAAAGCCCATGAAAAGTTATGATTATACCATATTATAAACTCATGGAATTTATACAAGAACCCATGGTCACTATTTATCTTATATCACAACATTCATAATATTTATTTCCAAAACTCATGATAATATTTTATCCTACAAGCCCATTATGATTATCTATAGAAAAACTCATGAGAATATCGCATTATTCTATTATAGTGGTTGTTACCATATTTTATTTGAAACCCATGGATATTGCCTCTATTAAAATCCATGGTAAATATTATTCACAAGAAACATTTGAGATTACTATTTAAAAGCCCCAAAGAAAATATCATTTACAAAATAATCCATGGCAAAAATTATGAGAAACTATAAAAGTTGTTTATTTAAAGCCCGTGGAAATTATTACCCAAAACCTATCATAAATATTTATTAAAGCTCATGAATACATTTCATTTTTACTAACAACTAAAGCCCATGTGGAATAAAAATCCATGGCAATATATGGTAGCTTTTTTCATTTTGTAAGGCTCACAATGAGAAAGCAAAAGAATAGGCCCAAGTGGAGAGAACCACCAAGTTAGAGGCCCGCCAAAATACTCAGCCCTCATGGCCAAGCTCGACATGAAATCTTAGCTAAAACAGTCCATGTGTGCAAACTGACCTAACTAGAGAACTCCCTTCAGTTCTGCCTTCCGCTAGAGAGCACCTCAAGAAGCAATCAAGCTCCCAAACCAAATTAAGAGCTGGCCACCTATCCCATTAGCCTCTCTGCCACTGCCAACTTTGACGTGAACAGTACTAGAGACTGGGTTGACATATAAAAGCTGAGGTCATCTCATTTTCTACTTCCTTTCCGAGTTTTGGTTAAAGAGGAAGAGAAGCCATAACCAAGACCTCCAAGCTCATGAAATCCTCAACTAAATTGTTTATTTTCTTACTAAAAATGTTTGTAATTGATTCATGAACCAAGCCCATGAATTTCAAAAGGGGAAAATTAGGGAAAAGTGGTTTGGAGGGCATTAGGGGGTGTCCAGCAGAAGCTCCCAGTAGAGGCATCAATGGTTGACACCTGGCTTGGAGTGCCAACCAACCCTCTTGAGCTCTGATCCTAGTTGCAGCAAGCAAGATCTCTAGTCCTCATACTTGCTCTAATCCTATTGGATGAAATTAATCTCCAAATCCTAGCATTTAATGCCTAGATTATGAGCATCTCAGCCTCTAGCTACATTACCTAAATAAGCAAAACACTCTAAAAGCAAGTTTCACTATTTTGGGCCAAATCTTAGAGGAGATATTCTGAGATTTTGCTGCTATCAGTAGGGGTGTACGCGGTTCGGTTGGCTCGTTTTTTTTCAAATTTGTTACCGAACCGATAGGGATCGGTTTTGTAATAATTAAAACCGATGCATACCAATTAGAGTCGGTATTCCGACCTATAGCGGTGCAGTTTGATCGGCTTGGTTTAATCGGTTTGGTCAGTTTGATTTGAAACATTAACAAAAAATCTGTTTAACAAATATGTTCTGTTCACATAAAAAAAATCTAATCACATAAAAAAAAAAATCTGTTTTCATTAATTTTTGTGATCCGCTGGGTTAACGTTTCCCTCCAATTCCATCATAGAAATTATACAACCTTTCTTTCGTATATACATAGAATTCATTACTTCCATCCATCATGATCTAGAGGCTGTACATACATCAATATCAGTCAAAGTGTCAACCAAGAAAAGAAGATTGACAAAAAACAGAGAAGATTTCTCAGGAAAGTTCAGTATAAGTTTCATCCAGCAGATGTAGAAGGAATTTGTGTCCCACGTGCATTTTCTGAACAATGCACCTGTCCCAACTATAATGTATCAATTATCAACCCGCATTAAAGTTCAGCTAAAATTTGACAGATTTTGAATATAAAAGAAACATATTTATTTCTTTATATATATATATATATATATATACACATATATACACACACAAAATGACTTAAGTATATGTGTTAGTATCATGAGAAATCAAGACTCAATATTGTTGATGATAAAGAGATCGGTGTTGACCAGGGCATAAAAAGTATTTATATATATATTAACCCTCAGTTCTATCATACATGCCATAACTCATACACTATGCAAATCATAAAAGCACATCCGAACACAAACCAAACAGCACAAACTGTTTTCCAAGGTTGCAAGAAGTCATCACAAACAAACGCAGCAGTAATATGTATAATACCTTCATCAGTACTAGTAATCTAGAATATTATTATAATGTTCTGAAACTGACTCACCAATTTCGAGTGGCGAGAGCTCAGAGGCGAGGCCGCGTCAGGCCGGCGAGAGGCTAGAGGCGAGAGTGAGAGAGAGAGTTAAGGGTTATATGAGAGAATAGAGTGAATTTATACCTAGGGAAATTTGAAAACCTAGCATAAAACAGTGCCGTTTTGTGCTTTTATTATTATTATTTTTTTATAATAATACCAATACAATGCCGTTTTTAGTAAAAGAAAAAGCTAAAAAGGATACTTATTACTTGTTGGGTAAATGACGCCGTAAGCACTAAGCAGAAGCCAGAAGCCCAGAAGGCAGAACACATAAGCATTCATCGATTTGGTTCGGCTCTCAACGGTGCTGGATTTCCTTCTCCGATCTCTTCACCACACCGGCATCGGAACTCCGTTCTTGTTCTGATTGCCAGAATCGGCTCCATCGGTCGGTGGCAATGGCAGTGCAGGAGTGTCGGTGTCGGTCGGTCTTGTCGGCTCCAGTGAAGGTTTGCACAGCCCTAGCTATTAGACTTGGTCCTTTCTAAATTTTGCTAATCAATCCCTTAAGCTTCACTATAAAAAGGAACTACCATCAACTCATCAAAGGGGGACAAGATCTCTTCATAAAATTCCTCACCTGTCATGCTATTTTCAGCTCATAAATCAGTCATTTAGTTCATAAATCAGTTTTTGAACCATAAATACCCATGTACACTTACCCATAAACATCCCATTCCATCTCCTCAAAAATTCCCAATACCTTAAAATAGTCATAAACAACCCCTCTTTACACCATACTCGAAAATGGCTAAACACCATTTCATCTCTCTTTCATATTTCCATTTATTCACTCATACTTTCCATAAAGTAACTCCTACAACTTACTATACACATATATTCATCATTATGGGCATGATATGGCATATGAAGATCTTATTTAATCATTTGCTGCACTAGATGGACACTTATTCTCTCCCTTCATTCCATCCTATTTTTTCCTCTTTTACTTGTAATTTTGAAGCCTTTAATCCTTGTTTATTACTATTAAGATGAAGGCCATAATGTCTTGGATACTATAGAAGTTTTCCATTATGTCGACTTAATAATAATAATGAAGAAACTATATGATTTATGATCACGTAAATACACTTATTAATTTGTCAGATGTCTACCGTTAGAGGTGTAGACACCTCATTTTGTACCCGGTTAATAAACTTTAGTCCCCGGTCCCAATGATGAGCTTGAAATGTCTACAAAAGGTAATTGAATTTATTTTGATAGTTTGGAAATAATCACAACTTATAAGTGCTCAAATTGCTTTGAAAACGATGTTGAAAAATGACCTTTGCTTACTGTTTTGACCATATATTTTGATCCACAAAGTATTTTTGAGTGAGATTTATTTCATTGAAAAGTAGATATCCTGGGATTCAATTTAAACACAAATTTTTCCTAATTTGGACTTAAATTGAATGTGTTATGGCTGTTTGAAGTTGGGACATCAGAGTTGTCAGAATTAGGGTTTCTGGGGACGCATGCATGTGCGGGAAGAAGCATGCATGCTCATCCCCAAACCTACATACGTAGGCCGAGTTCTAGAGGCCCAGAACTTCATATTTTAGGGCCTAAAGCCTCTCTCTTTCATGGGGGCCCGGCCCCTAGACCCTTTGGAACGTCTAAAACCCTCTAAATGAGCTTGAAACCCCTAGTTTTAACATATAAATATAACCTTATGCCTCCAAACTCAAACCCTAGCAAGAGAGAGTTGATTTTTCACCTAAAATCTTCCAAAACTCTTTTCTAACTTTGAATTTTCTTCACACACATCATTGGGCACGTTTTTGGCTTTTCAAAACCTCTCTCTTTATTACTCATTAGGGCAGAACCTATTATCTAATCTCTTTCAAAAACCTATTTGAAACAATCTTTTCAAGAACATCTTTTTATTTTGAGTTGTGATTACCTATGAATTATTGAATACTTTGATTGTCTTGATTATCATTCAATCTTGTTGTGTAGGCACTGAGGGACCGGTTAAAATATCAACTAAGTTGTGTTCCATAAGCAGGGTGTTTTTCTCCCCATGACTCTTCCTTAATTTAGGGTTTTTATAACTTGTGTTATTGTTGTTTTTAATTTGATTTACATGTTTAATTTTGTTTAGTTGTGTCTTATCATGTTTTGATTGTAGAATTGAATGATTGGATATATTGATGAACATGTTTTGATGTGTTAAGTGTTGTTCTTGTTTTTTGTTAGATCTAATGCATGTTTAGGAATAGATTTTGTTTAGTTTATCTTTGATATCTTTGTTGTTAGTTTAGGTTGTTTAGTTTTGTATTAGAAGCATGCTAGTTTTTGTTTGATTGCTGTTTTGTTGCTGTTTTAAAACTGAGTTTCTGGGCGTGTAAAGCATGCGTACACATACTTCATGTATGCGGACGCATACACGAGGCATGCGTACAAATACTTCATTTATGCGTATGCATACTCATGCCCAAAAATGCAGATTTAGGGTTTTTGCTATTTTGTTTGTTTTAATTAGTTTTAATCACATGTTTAGGTCTTGTTGAGTCTAGTTTTCACATGTTTAGGTCTATGGTTAGTTGAATAACATGTTTCGTTTGCTTTGATTGTTGAATTGATAATTAGGGTTTGTATATTGGTTGAATCACATGAACATGCATTGATGCATAGGTGTTGTGGTACTATGAGGTAAGTGAGGTAAGTCATGCCTAATTGCATGAACATGCATTTGATTTGGTTGGTGAACATGATGAGATTTCTTGATTGAAGAACATGATGAATATGCTTGATGATTAATGTCTTGCTGATGTTTCTGTTTTATGATGTCCATACTGCCCTTGGATATATATTGCTAGATGAATGGTAGAGTTTTATGCTATGGATGAGTATGAGACATATGCCATGTTTGGATGTTAGATGCATGTTAGTGTATTTGAATTTATAATAACATATTAGAGGACCATTTGATGGGATTAGGATTTGGAGCACAATGAGTGAAGGTTGACCTACCAGTCGGGTCGGGTTGGGTGCCTAACACCTTTTATAGACACCACATTTTGTACCCCTTATGACTCGAGCTCCTGTTCCCCAATGATGCTAAAATTCTAAGACCCAAGGTTGGTTTAGGGCCCAATCAGATGTTAAATTGACTTAAGAGATGTTAAATAAAAAATATAACTTTTAATGAGCAGATAAATCTATTTTTGGAAAACTAAATCCAAGGAAAGCCTCGGCCTGCGCATGCAAAAATCAACCTGCGCGTGCAGAAATCAACCTGTGCGCGTGGCCATGATGCATGTGCATGTAGGCCCAAGCCTGCGTGCACATGTAGGGTTTTAGAAACTATGAAAGGTAAGTTTTTTGCATTAAAAATTGAGGTTTGGAATGAATCCCAGATCATCTGGGAGTCGTTCCAAACCCCCATTTTCATAATATAAATAGCCATACATGGTACCTTTTAAAAACACACAGAAATCCTAAGGGAAAACACTTAGATTCACTAGAAATAGTGAATTAAAGAAGGAGTTTTTCATAAAACATCCTTAAGTAAATTTTCTTTTGATTGGGGCATTTTTTGACCTTGATCTTTGAGTTTAAGATTACTAATCACTTTTTATTGATTATGAATAAATTTGACTGAGGAGAACAGTAAAAAATCAAGCCTAGGAGTTTTTGTTTTAAGGTATTGAGTTCTAAACTCTTTTCTCTCTTTTTTGTTTTAATCTTGTTGTTAATCTTATTTCTTTGCTTGTTTTATGTTTTAATATGTTTGCATAGCTTAGTTTTAGATAGCATTTGTATTTCCAAGCATGTTAGGTTGTTAGATTTATTGTTTTAAGTATTTCTCTGTTTTCTGTGCTAGTTGTGTTTCTGGGCTAGGGTTTCTGAGCAAGCCTACGCATGCATGCATCTTGCATATGCGCGTAGGTCAAAGTATGCGCACGCATGTAGCAGGCCCACGCACACAAGCCTCTGCATGCGCGCGCATACCACTGCCCAGAAACCCTAAATTAGATTTTTGCTTTGTTTTCTTTGCTTATTTCACATGCTATGCCTCTGTTTGTTCCCTCTTTTATAGGTTTTAGTCCTTATTTTATGTTTGTTGTTTGTTTGTCTTCCACATGATTAAATTAGGGTTTATCTTTGGTTGCTTTGTTTTGATGCCATGAATATGCATTCACATGTTCATGCATTAATGCCATAGGTGTTTAGATGCAGTAAGGTAAGTGAGGTAAGTCATGCATTCATATGTACATACATTTGTTTGTGACATAATCTTGTTTAGGGTTGATGAACATGATATGGTAGTTTGAATAAACATGTTTGTGTTCTTAATATTTTCCAATAATCCCTTGATGATACCATTATTATTTGCTGTCTATATTATGCCTTGATTAAGTGTTTACATTCTCCTGCCTTGGATGTGATACAATGACATGATGCTAGATGAATGCTAGATGCCATGCTTGGATTGTGATATGCCATGATAGATGAATGATAAGGTTTTGGGATGATTGATGCCATGTTATATGCTTAGATGTATGCTAGTGTGTGTGTGTGAGTATAGATACAATATTGAATATACCTTTACTAGGGTTAAGACATAAGACACAATGAGAGGAAGCCAACCCTAGTATTGGTCGGTTTTGGGTGCCTAACACCTTCCCAAAATCGTACCTAAACTCCGAACCCATACTCTAGTAGTAAGATAAAAAGGTCCTTCCTTGAGAGGATGCTATATTCATGGTTCCTAGGCCATTGCAAAAACTAGGTGGTGACTCCCCGTTGTGCCCACATCTTTCCATCCCTGTACCTAAACTTCGGACACGTGCTCTAGTAAAGATCAATCCTTCCACAAAAGTGCGCTATATACATGGTTCCTAGACCATAAAACTAGGTGAATACTCTATTTTTCTCCTTCCCAGTCCACTCGGCTGAGGCGTACTCCCCTCATTGCGCCTATAGGAGGTCTGTCATATTCACTGCTGGACCATTTTTCTCTTGTGTACTTGTTATAATGGGCCCACTTTTTATATTAATCGACTACGGAGGAAATGCATAATTTTTACTGTGCACATACATTTATTAATTTTCTAGACATCTACCGCTGGATGTTTCTCTTGTTTACCGCTAGACTATTATTTAAGCACTTATTGTGGTGGGCCATCTTTTGTGCTGGTTATCTTTGCAAGGGGTATTTTTGAGGCCTTATTATAATCTTTGTTGGATGCAACCTAGACTTTGAGTAAAAATGGGCTTTTCACATTTCACTGATAGCCTTTGGGCCATATTCCAAGCCCAAAGTCGAGCCTCGGTCTTGGCTTCCTAAATATCATATTGGCAATGAAAAAAAAAATGCCCCCGACAAATGTTTAACTATTTTTAGGTCAAAAAGAGCTGTTTTTGGATCGTTTTTGTGCAAAAAACTATACCAACTAAGAAACATTTGGGGGCAATTTGATTGAACCAGATTGAAGTATGATGTGTCGAATACCTTTCACAAAAAAAACTCAACAATATCTGCCACGGATTGAAAGAAATGAATTTTTCAAAAAAAGTATCGCAGAATTTGCTATACTGCGTCGCCCCTCTTCCAGACGCAATATCTTGACTGCAATAGCTCCAAATCAAACAAGGCCAGAGCCTATGGAAACTAGACATCCAAAGATTTCCAAGGACATCAAGAAGGGAACCATGTGATAGGAAAAAAGATAAAATATGAAAATTTGAGGGACAAGTAGGGAATCATGTGATGGTGTTGCCAGAACACAATCACATGGCCGCCTACTGCTAGGCGGCTATGTTAAGTTGTTCCAACAACACCTTCACTTTTTCTCTCCTTTCACAATATATAATCCCCTCCATATTTGGGAAAAAATAAATAAATAAATACACTACAAAAAAAAACCCAAAAATTCTCTAGGATAGAATTCTCTCTCTCTCTCTCTCTCTCTCTCTCTCGTTTTTCCATAGGAAACCCCTCTCAAACTTTCCAGCCCCACTTTTCCTTCATAAGAGAAAAAACATATTTTGGGTAAGTTGTAAAGGAATGGGTTAGCTTCCATATAGCTATACCCATTTTCCTTTTCTCTTTTCCTTGTAACATCATAACATTATATATATATATATATATATGCTCTTTTCATTCATTGTTTCTTTACATTCTTGCTTTTGAATTCCTTGCTCTATCTTTATATTGCTTGCCTTATATATATTGCTCTAAGTTGTATATATATTTGTTATTTATTTGCTCATTTATTTATCTTGATGTTCATATCTATGTGTATATATTGTTATATTGTTGAATGCTTGTGGGTTTCCTAGATAGGTTTTAAACCTCTTCCTAGACAGTATGTGAGAAGTACCCATAGGGGGAAGAACTCATCTTTTCTAGGCATCTAGGAACAATATATATTTGTTGTTCTATTTATCTTGTTGTTCATCAATTTACATTGATTATATGTACTTGTTTATTTATCTTGTTGCATTTATTTACTTGTTCATCTTTATATATTGTTCACCCCCTCCCCTTTTATTTATTGCACTCTCTATTGTTTCCTTTATTGTCCAATATATATATATAGGAACCTAGGAACCATATATATTTGTTGTTCTATTTATCTTGTTGTTCATCTATTTACATTGCTTATATCTACTTGTTTATTTATCTTGTTGCATTTATTTACTTGTTCATCTTTATATATTGTTCACCCCCTCCCCTTTTACACACACACACACACACACACATATTGTGCTATATTATTATGTTTCTTCTCTCTCTCTCATCACCCAAAAATATTTTCTATCCATTTTGCCTAAATGGGTTCTAAACCATGTTTTAAGCACAATATGGGTATGTTGCCTAGAGAATGGAGGTGGTTTGCACTCCTATTTCTTCTATTAGTAAAGAATCCATAAGGTTTTGGCAAGATTAGAGCTTATTTAGGAGAAATCCATTAAAAAAAAAAAATTCCAATAAGCATTTACTTTTCTTGTCATTTAAATCCCAAGCAATTTACTTTTCTTGTCATTTAAATTTCAAGTTATTTACTTTCCTTGCCTTTAAGTTCATAGCACTTTACTTTTATTGTCTTTACATTTCCAAGAAATTTATTTTTACATCCCGTATTTAAATTCCTTTACTTTTAATGCACTTTAATTTCTAGCACTTATTTATTTTTGTTGCTCTATGTTCTTTCTCATATACATTGTAGCCGTAAAATAATAACTTGGGTAAACAAATCTCTAAAGTGTGTTTTTCTAAAAGAAAATCGTTTCAAAAACTACTCCCATTCAAAAAAAAAAAAAAAAAATTTCTTTCCAAAGCAAAAGTCTTCTTTTTCTTAAAGAAAAACATTTAAAAAAAAAAACTTTTCTTAAAAAAAAAAAAAACCCGTTCATTCTTTCCAAAAAAGAGTTTCTTTTAGAACGTTGAAAAGCCTTTTAACAACAAAAAAAAAATTTTGAATAAGCAAAATTTTTAAGAGGAAATTATTTTTCTACACCTTGTTTTTTTCTGAAAAAACAATAAAAATAATGGGATTTTTGGAATCCAAGCTTCTTTCTTTCTCTAAAAAAAAAAAAACCCTTGAAAATTTCTTGAAACATTTCTCTCCTTAATTTCTTTTTGTTCCAAAATTGTTTTCTTTACAAAAGAAATGCTTTCAAAACAAGCTTCCTTTTACTATAAAAATCATGGGATTTTTAATCTTTATTTTTTTTCTTAAAATAAAAACCCAAGAAACTTTTTTTTTTTTAACCTTTTCCCCGACTATATTTTGGAATTAATTTTCTTTTTACAAAAAAAATATTTTCAAAACAAAACCCCCTTTCCTTAAAACTTTACCATCAAAATAAAAATCATTGGATTTTTTAATCCAAGCCTTCCTTCTTTAAAAGAAAAACCATGAAACTTCTAAATCAACTTTTCCCAAGATTCTCTCTCTCCTTTTTTTTCCCCCTTCAAAATTGGTATCCTAGCAAAACGATTTACAAAACAAACCTTTAATTAACAAAAACTATGGAATTTTTGGATCCCCTCCTTTAAAAAAAAAAAAAAAGGGCACTCTTTTTCTCCAAAATCCCTTTTCAAAAAAGAAAAATATTGTTTTCACAAGGAAATTCCCAATTTTGAGCATTGCCATTTCAAAAGAAAACTTTTATCTTTTTTTACAACAATTTAAAGTTGAAACTTCCTTTTTTTTTTTTTTAAATGTAATAAAAACCATGGTTTCCAATTGAATCATAAATTTTTTTTCTCAAAAATAGTTTTTTTATTTTATATCTTTTTCTCTTTTATCAATAAATTATAATAATAAAAAAAAACTTTTTTTCTCACCAAAATTTTTTTTCTTTCAACTTCTTTTCTCTAAATTCAACGTATAAAAAAAAAGGGGGGGGGGGGGGAAGAAGAAGAAGAAAGAAAAGGTCATTTCTATCAAAACAAAAGAAATCTTTTTAAGTCTTTTACAAAAAATCCTTTTTTTTAAACAATCTTTTCAAAATAATTTGTACATCTCCATTTTAGTAAGTTTTAAATTCTTCTAGCATTGTTGTTTAAAAATTTCTTCTTAGAATTGCCTCTTTTAGAGATTTGTGCCTATGGTTCAATTTCATTAAACCAATAGGTACCAATCAAGCTTACATGGCTCCCTCCCTTCTTGGCACTAATGTTTCTTTCTATTGTGTTTTTTGCATGATAAAATGAGAAAAATATGGTGGATGACAACAAGGTGCTATTCTTCCTACTCACTCTCTTTTATTTTTACGTTGTAAATAATTATGTCAAATATATAGTATATAAATATTCACATACTATTGTATATATTATTTCTAGCAATGTGGTAAAATGTTTCTCACATGCTATGTATATATATACTTCACATACTTTGTTTGTAAATAAATCATTGAAATAAATATTCACATGCTACGTTATAAATAAATAAATTAATACTCACATGTATATATGTATTGTTTGTACAAAACCTTTTTCAAAAACAAAATACCAAGTATTTTATTTCTTCACTAAAAAGATAATGCTAGAATTAAATTAAAATGAAGTACTATAATATAATGCTAGAATTAAATTAAAATGAAGTACTATCATTTGGATAGGCGGTGTGGGGTGCCTAACACATTTTCCAAACATAACCGAACTTCCGAGTCCATGACCTTTGGTTTGAGACTTTTGGTTTACCACAAATAATAAACCCCTTAAAATTGGTTTAGTTAATTAGGTAACTTAAAAAAGAATTGGACAAATAGGTAACAAATCACACTTAATACAAATCCAATGATTGGTGGCGACTTCTAAAATAAAAATAGGAAAAAGAGACTCAAACACACCTCACCCTATAAACATATGCACAGACCCATGTTGCTAAGGACCCAATGTAAAAAAAAAAAAAAGAAAAAAAAAAAAAAAAGAAAAAAGAAAAGCCCTAAACAAGCCTTTTCTTCTTAGCCCGGATTTTTCTTTTTTGGGGCGTCCACAGTAGTCGCTGTGGAAGCATTGGTTTTTGGTTATCAATATTCGATTAATGACAAATAGGTTCAGGGAAATTTGGTGAAAATTGGAACTAATGCCAATTTAGTTCATGAGAAGAACTCGTACTCCTTGGCTGAAAGGATGATAGTCCTTAGTCCCCCAATAGGTCCTACAATCATCAATGCCACACCAAGCACAATGCAGATCTGAAATGCAAGTTAAAACAAAATTATGTTAAGAAATAAGAAAAAGTAGGCAAAAGATTACACAATTCTTTTTGGTATGATATATAAAGCAATTTTTAACATACCCAATTGGCCATCCAAGTTATGCTGAAAGGTTTGGGTTTATAGATGACGAGCCACATGATGCAGGGGAGCTGCAAAGATAAAAAAAACATAAACTTTAGCATTCTATTGGATTATTTTTTATGAACTATGAAGAATAAGCAGTCCATTTAATTAAGGTTGTAGTATTTTGAAAGGGTTAAGTAAGGAAATAAGAATCCTTTGCTTACGTAGTATGTTGTTGGGGCCATAACAAGTCCTCCAAAGAAACCAAGGAGGCCACCGAAGAAAGGGATTATTATCGCGACCATCATTGTAAACGCTGCAGTCAAAAAACAAGAATGAAAGAAAAAAAGAGAGATGAATTATCATGCAAAAAAGCTACGAGTTACACAATTAGTAATACTATCAATTGAAACATGCAATCGGAATTCATTTGAGAGAGAGAGAGGAGTGCACACATACCAACATATACATTGCGAAGGATAAATCGGAGTGTAAAAGATGGCCTGAACTTCAATTTCTTCACCAGAAAAGTTTCCATCATGTCAAACACTGGCACAGCAAATATCTGTGGTTTACAATGATTTGGTTAATAATAATGACTGACAAAACAAACTCTGTTATATTATCAATCACTTTTGAGAACATGATCTTCTCGATTTCATGGTTAAGTTTTTATTTTCGGGATCTAATAGTGTGTAGACTGTCAGTTATTTAAAATTTATAAACGACTAGTATTGGAGACACCTTTAGCCTTGTAATACTTAATCTGAACCATGAAATAGATTAATTTCAAATGGAGAGGATCTTAAAATACTCAGTTTTGACAGAAAATTGGCAATATTCAAACATGAAATGTTGAAACGCACCTGGTAGCTTCCAATGACATGGATAACAACAAACATGTTAGCTGCTGCAATAAGCCAATTAGGTTTCTCTAGTGACAAGAGGACGTTGTCCTCAACAGAATTTCCAAACACCCAGTACCCGATCAGGGCAACAGGGAAGTAGCAAAGGCCCACAATGATATATGCAACAACCGCTCCTTTCCACATGGGGACCTTTGAAGGTTTCTCTGGAGTAGAAGGGATTGTTGCTTGGATTTCCAAAACCACATTGTGACCAGCATAGGCAAATGCTACATCACCCAAGGCGGTGAAAACGTTAAAAGTTTTTCCAGATGCGCTTTTGGCTGAGTAACCGTAGTCCACACCTGGTTGAACACCCTTTGCAGCAGAAGCTGTCCAAGCAATAGTTGAGTAACTACAAAAACAACCCCCCAAAAGGGGTTGAAGAAAAATACATTAATCTAAAAGTTTCAATGGTGTACATAGATTCTTCAGGTAGTGTTAACATGGATAGTTTGTATATTACGTTAAGGACATGACTGCTGCAGCCAGTGAGATACCAGAAATAGAGTTGAAGCTGGGGAGATGAGACAGAACAAAGTGCACAGAAGCGAAAATCATGATGAAGTAAGTGGTCCTGATAGATTTGCAATTGGGGCAAACTATGTCATGGAACTTCTTCAATGATCTCCCTCCAGTGACCATGTACACAATGTCTACACTAATTTCAACAACGAGCTGTTGAGGCACCACAATCCAAAGTCCAAGCTTTTCACCAAAGGCTTGCTGACCAAGCTCATGGTACCTATCAAACCGCTTACCTGGAACCATTTCGTGCATCTCAACCATTTGCCATAGAGTGTAGAAGGTGATGATCCATGACAAAATAAGGACAGTGACACCAGGTCCCCTATTATTCCAAAAAAGAAAAAAAGAAAAAAAATCATTTGGTCAGAATTATTTATTAACAAACTACCGATCTGTTCTGTTGAAAACAGAAGCAAAACTTTGATTAATTTTAAAGTGTTTTTGGTATGGTAGTTCAAGCAACGCTTTTCAGTTTTTAAACAACATTACACGTATTTTCATACACTTTCTCAACCACACGTATTTCTAAAAAATACAAATAATGTTATTAGAACAACGTTACCAAATGGTTCATACCCAAAAATGATCTCGAACGTAAACACCTATCTAACATTATGATTAACAGAATAGAGGAAAATAAAACCTATACCGATTCAAATATTCTATTGAACAATCCCTTGCAAAGTTTTAACCCTTCAAACATTAGGAATAACGAAAGGACAGGAAAAAAGAAAAGAAAAATTGAAGGTACAAGTTACAAGTATTTTGTTTCTAAAACATTGTATAGATATTCATCCAAACAAAAACTAAAATTTTTATGGACATCTTTTAAAAGAATTGTTTAAAAAAAAAAACACAAAAAGGCACACTTCATAATTATTCTACCTGGTAAGTCATAAATAATTGTGTTTTTGTGACAATTTGTGCAGAACCCAAGAATGAAATACTATAACAATTACAACAGCCAAAGTTTAACTCTCAAAATTTTAAGGTTTATTATGGATTCTCAACAAATTAATCGAGATGGACCATATGTATTCTTTTTTGCTAAAAATGAAATACCATCAAAATATACTAATTAAATATGAATGAAAAGTACCATCTACCCTGTTTATGAGACAAACATGGCGCAGACCCTACAAACCAAATACTATCTCCTAGGATACTCTACCATGTAGAATTTTTTTTCATCTTTTCATCTTTATTTTGAATTAAATGGTTTGATACCATATCATTAATTCACTAATAAAATTCTTAAAATAATATTGACACATCAGCAATTAAAAACCACATCAGTTTTTGAGTTTATTAGTAATTCATTTTAGTATTTTCTTTAAAAAAAGATATACAAAAAACTCAAATCTAAAACCTAAAATAGATTGCAAACTCTCCAAGTACCTCTTCTTTTCCCACGGCCGGCGGAAAGCTCTAGTTAATTTTCGAAATTGGCTTGAATGAGTAAAGTAAGCTTACAAACAAAGGCAGCTATCAGAAGAAAGCAAATTACTATTAAGGTTTATGATTGAATTTATAAGATTACAACTGAGTTGTGTTGGGTCTTAGAGATAGGCTTGCGATGGGCTGCATTTTTGGGGAACATTTAGCACTATTTCCATGCATAAATTTCCCAACGTTGTCACCTCTATATCTCTTTCGATTTCCGATCCCCTACCCTACGATGTCATATGTGGATTCATACTTTGTTGGACAAGCTTGGTTCCCTTGATGACAACGGTGGAGCCGGAGTGAGAGATCGACGGAAACCTTTGTTAGTGTGGCACTGTTATTTTAAGTAATTTATTAGTGAATTAATGATATGGCATAATTCCAACCATTTAATTCAAATTGAAGAGTTAAGATAAAGAGAACTCTATGTGGCAGAGTATCATAGGAATTCTAGAAGATCTTAAACAAGCTTTCCATATCCGTATTCATCATGTTTATTATCAGACAAACATGATTTTTTTCTTAGTGACCAAATACTGATTAGAGATGAAAAGAAAAAGAAGACATATATACCATCCTAGATGTGACATGGCATAAGGCAGACTGAGAACACCAGCGCCGACCATGGCGGTGACATTGTGGAAAGCCGAGTACCACCATTTGGCAGTCCTAGAGGCAGTGACCGGAAGCCAATCATTGATTGCCTTCTGCCTTGCTGCCTCTTCCTCTGTCAGAGTCATGTTTTGCTTCTTGTTATCACCACCAGCAAATTGGTTCAACTCTAAGGCAATGTCTGAAAGACCCAACAATCTAGGCCTTCCAATATCCAGTACCAGCCACAAAGCGATTCAATCAGGCATCTTATAGTTAAAACAACCACATATATAAGAACTATGGGAATCTCAGAAGCCATATTTAGGGTAATTTTTTTTTTTTTTTTTTTTGACTTGCTAAGAATGTACAATGTGACAGTTGGTTGCAACTATATTCTGTTTATTCATAACCGAATTTAGAATCTAGGAAGGCTGTCTAATCCATAATATACTGTGTGGGTGTCTATCCGTATCATGGTGATGGTATCTATCCGTATCTCTTTTTTTGATGAATTGTATCTATCCGTGTCTCATAGCCTAATGTTTCGGTAAATTTTTTTTTTTTTTTTGATGTATAATGTTTCGGTAATTTCATAGTTTGGATAACCGTACTAATCTACGTTCTATGAATGGTGGTATTTGGTATCTCCAGAATTTGTAAGAATGCTAACAAACTATTTTACAATATTCTTATAAACTATTGATGTCACAAATTTTTACTAGTTCTCATATGAGAACTAAGGCGGTTTGATGCATTTGGAGGTCTAAGACGAAAATTGATTATCTTATTTTATATGCAAAATTACTACTAATTAATATGAACCATGTAGAATTTTTTTAATTTTTTTTTAAAGTCTATAAGCACAAAAAAAAATTTGAAAAAACTTTTCACACCTGTTGATGTAGCAGATTGATAGTGGTAAGTAAAAGAGTGATCTTAGTGGTAGACATAGTTGAGAACTAGTAAAAATTTGCCAACTCAATTACTGTGAAATATGTTGCGATTTTTTTTTTTTTTTTTTTTTTTGGTTGTGTATTGCTTTTTTTTTTTAGAAGTGCTACATTCACAATATTTTTCACAACAAATTCTAGGTATTAAGTTGTTACTAGGTCTAATTTGAATACATCACTAAAATTATTTTTTTGCCATCAATAATAACTTGCTACTTAGGATTTGTAGTAAAATGTTGTGAAAAATGTTGTGGACGTAGCATTTTTCTCTCTTTTTTGTTTGTATTTCATTTGATAAAAAATATTATTTTATTTATTAGCTAATATTTGGGCTTAATTAATACTATTACAATGATATAAATAACCCTATTGGTTAAAATTTGGGGGCATTTTTTTTACTTGGGGCCTTAGGCGATTGCATCAATTGCTTATATCATTGAGCCGACACTGATGAGAACATCACAGATGTCATTTTTTTTACTTACCAATAACCACTCACCCCATCAACAGTTTATAAACAAAGTTTGTGACTTTAGTATTTTTCTTTGGGAATTAATTGGATTTTTTTCTATTTATAAATTATTAAAGATTCTAGTTTTTTTTATAAGATTTAAAAAAAAAAAAATTAAATGTTGAGAACCTAAATGTAAAATTTGTAAAATGGCAACTGTAAGGATATGAGAACCAAATTGGTGCCATTTTTTAAATTTCCTGTCATTTTGGTTATTGTTGTCATTTTACTTATGAAACAACTATGTGACTAAGTTACAGCACTGCTAGTAATAGCATTTCTGTGGGTGAGATGGTGATAGAGATTAAAATGACAATAAGTTTAAAAATATAAGAAAAAAAAATGATAGTTATGAAAACTTAAAAACCAAATTGAAAATATGACCAAAATATAGGGACTGGTGGTTTTACCTTAATAGGTAAATTGAAAATATTAAGTAATCGAGTGATCGTCGGGGGTGTTTTTGGATTGCCTATATGATATTGAGACATGACTTTGGGCTGGGAATATGGCTCAAAGGCTATTGGTGAAGTGTGAAAGACTCATTTTTGCCCAAGGTCTGGGTTGCATCCAACAAAGATTATAATGAGGCCCCAAATATACCTCCTGCAAAGATAAGCAAGTATAAAGGATGGCCCACCACAATAAGTGCTTAAATAAACGTCCAGCGGTAAATAGGAGAAATGTCCAGCGGTAGATGTCTAGAAAATTAATAAATGTATTCGCATAGTAAAAATTATGCATTTTCTCTGTTAGGGACATATTTTATATAATTGGCTAATCTTTGACAAAATGCACTTTACTTGTATTTGGGTAAATCTAGGTTGGGTTTAAGACTTCAAGAAACATGTTGTTCAAATCAAGTGTTAAAGTCATGAAGATTTGACCAAGAAACAAGTGAAGAAGAGCTATTCATTAAAGCTCGACAGATACCTCGGCAGAAACAGTACCTATCGAGATTTAAGAACAAAGCTCAATAGAAGCTCGACAAAAGCTGAATCTGTCGAAATCTACGAAATCATAATTTCCAGATTTGATTTTTGGGCCATGCTGAAATATTTGTATAGGGTTTCTTTTCTCATAACCCTAGACATATATAAGGATTATTTTAAGGGCTGTCATGAGGTGATGCAACAATAATACATGCATTGAGTGACCGAATGCAACAAGTGACCTAGTTCATTATTCTCTCTAAAGAAGCTACTGCGTCTTTGGGCCATAGGGTTTTGTAACAAAGGAGCTTCCTGATCTTCATTGTTGATGAACTGAAGAACTTTGCAGCCAACATCTTCTTCAAGTTGCTGGTTTTAGTCACGTACTTGGATCCGTGCATCATTGGTTAGTCACATACTAGGATTCGTGCATTGAATGGAGAGATTGCCGCTATAATACAAGTCCAATTGGTTATTGTGCTAAGGGTTCAACTGTAAGTTGGTATTTCGGGATAGGCCAAAGGGTTTGGTAAGATTCTTTACTTGTAACCGCTTGTGACTGATAATAGTGGATTCTCAGGAGTGGTGACCTTATATTCACCAGGTCGAGTTTTGTCTCGGTGGTTTTTTCCATTCGTAAACAAATCATCTGTGTCAAATTTAATTTTTGTTGCATTTAGTTATTTGGTGATTTGCTTGTGCTACCACACTATTGCATGTAATTTGACAAATTAATTAACTTGGGTAATTAATTAATTTGCAAGGGGTCAATTTATTTTAACCCAACATCCTCCATAGTCGGTTAATATAAAAGTGGGCCCATTATAACAAGTACACAAGAGGAAAAATGGTCTAGCAGTGAATATGACAAACCTCCAGCGGTAACATCTGATAAGTTATTAAATGTGTTTATATGATAAAAATCATATGTTTTTCTCATTATTATTAAATCAACATAAGGGAAAACTTTCATCTAATCCAAGACATTATGGCCTTCAATATAATAGCAATGAAGAAGGATTAAAGGCTATAATTATAAGTAAAAGAGGAAAAATTAGGATGTAATGAAGAGAGAGAAAGAGTGTCCATCTAGTGCAGCAAATGTTTAAATAAGATCTCTATGTGCTAAATCATGCCCATAATGATGAATGTATGTGTATAATAAGTGATGAGAATGACTTTATGGAAAGTATGAGTGAATATATGAAAAAATGAAAGAGAGATGAAGTGGTGTTTAGCCATTTTCGTGTATGGTGTAAAGTGGGGCTGTTTATGACTATTTTAAGGTGCTGAGATTTTCTGAGGAGCCGGAATGGGATGTTTATGGGTAAATGTACATGGGTATTTATGGATCAAAAGCTTATTTATGAACTAAAAGACTGATTTATGAGCTGAAAATAGCATGAAAGATGGGGAATTTTATGAGGAGCTCTTGTCCCCTTTGATGAGTTGATGGTAATTCCTTTTATAGTGAAGCTTAAGGGATTGATTAGCAAACATTTAGAAGGGACCAAGTTTGACAGCGGCAAAATCTCAGAATATCTCCTTTGAGATTTGACCCAAAATGGTGAGACTTTCTTTTAGAGTGCTTTGCTTATTTGGGTAATACAACTGGAGGGTGAGATGCTTCTAATCTAGACATTAAATGCTGGGATTTGGAGATTAATTTCGTCCAATAGGATTAGAGCATATATGAGGACTAGAGATCTTGCTTGCTGCAACTAGGATCACAACTTAAGAGGATTGGTTGACACTCCAATCTAGGTGTCAACCATTGATGGCTTTGCTGTGAGCTTCTACTTGACACCCCCTTATGCCCTCCAAACCACTTTTCCCTAATTTTCCCCTTTTGGGATTCATGGGCTTAGTTCATGAATCAATTACATACATTTTTAGTAATAAAATACACTATCTGGTTGAGGATTTCATGAGCTTGGGGGTCTTGGTTATAGCTTCCTTGAGTTGTGACCAAAACTTGGAAAATGAGGGTATTTATTACATTTCAGCTTTTTGGTGTCAGCCTAACCTCTGGTATTGTTCACGTCAGAGTTGGCAATGGTAGAGAGGCTGATGGGACAAATGACTAGCTCTTAATTTGGTTTGGGAGCTTAGTTGCTTCTTTAGGTGCTCTCTAGCAGAAGGCAGAATTGAAGGGAGTTCTCCAACTGGGTTAGTTTGCACACTGGGCTGTTTTGGCTGAGATTTCAATTTAGGCTTGGCCATGAGGGCCGAGTATTTTGGTGGGCCGCTGACTTGGTGGTTCTTTCCACTTGGGCCTATCTTTTTGCTTTCTCATTGTAAGCCCTACAAAATGAACAAAGCTACCATATATTGCCATGGATTTTTATTCCACATGGGCTTTAGTTGTTAGTGAAAATGAAATGTATTCATGAGCTTTAATAAATATTTATGATAGGTTTTAGGTATTAATTTCCATGAGCTTTAAATAAAAACTTGTATAGTTTCTCATAATTTTTGCCATGGATTATTTTGTAAATGATGTTTTCTTTGGGGCTTTTAAATAGTATCCTCAAATGATTCTTTTGAATAATATTTACCATGGGTTTTAATAAAGGCAATATTCATGAGTTTCAGATAAAATTTGGTAACAATCACCATAATGGAATAATGTGATATTCTCATGGGTTTTTCTATAGATAATCATAATGGGCTTGTAAGGTGAATAATTACCATGAGTTTCGGAAATAAATATTACTAGTCACACACCTGCGCATTGCGCGTGATAGAAATTCTACTCTAACCTAATCTAAGTATATATGTGTGTGAAGCTCCTTTCTGGAGACTTGAATCTCAACCCTTGCCCCCACACCCGACAAGCACTTATACTTGTAGAGTGACTACCGCACCAAGGGTGCATGGTGTAAAAATGAGATTTGATAATTATTGTAAAGTTGTGATTTACAACTATATTTTTGTTGGCTTTTATTCCGTGTCAAATTTGACTGTATTTTTGTTCAATCATTTCCTTGTATGTTTGTGGGATTTAGTGTAAGGGTTGAGTGTGAGAGTTTGTTGAAGAATTGTGAAGACAGTGAAGTTCGCGACTTGCTCACGACTGGCTCGTGAGTGGACGACCCGCGAAAGGACACGTGAGAAGCACATGTTGGAAGCTGAAAGGACCAATGCTTGGAGCTTTTTAAAGAGTGCTTTTCTCATTTCTTTACCAACACTATATAATCCCACATTACCCACGAAATTGTAAGGAGACTTTTAGAGAGAAAACCCTAGCAATACACTTGAGAGCTAGAGATTGTAAACCCATAATCATCTATACTATTTCTCTTAGTTTTCCTCTACTCCTACCTCTCCAACTACAAATCCTTGAGAGGTTCTTAGCCCAAACACTTACCTCACCCAATCTGAGTGTTGAGAGAAGTTTTGGTGTGTGTGGGAAGCATTGGAAGAAGCCATCGATTGATGGATGCAATTTGGAGCTAATTATAGGACCCGGATAACTAGTGAAGACATGGCTCGGTGAAGTCTGTTGGTAACTGGAATTTGGAGGGTTCAAGTGCATTGGGTAGACTAGGCTTGGAGGGTCTTTTTGATATCCTTGTACTCCAACTTTATTCACTAGTGGATTGATACGGCTTGGAGGGCCGTGAAGAGATTTTTCGCCGAGTATTTTGGTTTCCTCTTCGATAACATGTCTCAATGTTATCTTGTGTTTGCATCTCTTTTCCCTTACTCTTTAAGCTTTACTTTTATTGCTTATAGTATTTGCTTATGCCTTAGAGAGTTGTTCCGGTTTCATTGCGTTACAATCAATCTTATTCCACACTTAGTTAAGTAGGGTAAAAGCAATTTAGCCGTAAGTTTTAATTTGGGGGTCTAAACAAGCAATAGTGTTTTCACACTATTTGAGCTTTCAATTATGGTAATTATTAAAAGGTATTTATTATGATTTTTTTTTTACAGATATTTATTATGAATTTACGATGATTATTAATATCATAATAATTAATTGACATTTATTAATATATAATTATGATAATTTTTAGTAGATATTTTGTATGGGGTTTGGCTTACCTTCAATACTTTTTTAACTGGAATCTCCTTTTATTTTATGAGAAACTGCCATATCATTCACAAACTAAATAAAATGTGGAGATTAAAACCCACTATCACTTGTCATTATATATTTAAAACAAAAAGACATATCCAATTAAAAAAAGTACTAGATGTAAGCCAAACCCTTTTGTATGATTGTGTATTAATAGATATCTGTTATTAATATATGGAAATATCTATTCTTTATAGATGGAAATATCTATTCTAGAAATTTAAAAATATATGACGTTGAATGAATTTAATTGATGGTATAAATATAGAATGGAATTTAAACTGAATTAAAAATATATTTTAGAATATTGATGTATAAAATTGTGGGGCATCAAAATTTTATGTAGTGAAATATTATGAGGTAAACCAAAAGTCAAACGTTTTTAGTTTTATAGATTATAGATGACAATATATAACAATTTTTTTTTGGCAGTAAACAATATATAACTTGTATTAATCTTTATTTATTTTTTCTTGCTTATTAATCCTAGATTATGAGATAAATACAAATATTTGGGTTAGATAGGAAAAGGGGAAAAAAAGAAAAAGAAAAAAGGGGGGGGGGGGTAGCTTTCTATTTTCCAAGACTCTAAAATTAATGAATTGCTTCTTTCTCAAAAAAAAAAAAAATGAATTTCTTTAATTTTATAGTTTTCTTTGGATTGAATAGGTGTTATAAATGAGAGTCAATGCCTTATTGGAACAAAGAATTTATGCCACACTCCTCACATGTGTCATCCCCCAATACATGCCTATGAACTAAATTTGATTTTATTGGTAAAATATCATTTGCAGCTCTCCACACAAAATGTTTGACTTTATGAGGGACTCTCACCTTCCAAAGTTTTTTCCAAAAACATCTCAAGTGACTTTCATCAGATATAGAGCCCCTATCATCATGTTTATCCAACTCCAAAGCAATCTTATAAGCACTCCTAACAAAAAAAAAAAAAATCCATTAGATGTTTCAACCCATATCTGTTTGTCTTCAGGTAACTGAATACTCAGTGGAATTCTTCCAATATTCTCCATTTCAAATGGTAGAAAAAACCTGTTTGAGCAAATCCATATTCCAAGATTTTCTATCCACATCAATAAGATCACTCACCAAAGAAATTTGTGGGAGAGAAACTCTAGGAGAAATAACTGAGTATGAAGGTGAATTTGGAATCCATTTATCATCCTAAACCTGTGTACTCTGTCCATTCCCCACACACCACCTCATCCCTTTCCTCACAACTTCTTGAGCAACAACCAGACTCCTCCAAATATATGATGGTTTCCAACCCTGTGATGCATTAAAGAAATCACATCCAGGAAAATATCTTGCCTTGAAGACCCTATACATAAGAGAATTTTGACCTTGTTGTAATTGTCATCCTTGCTTTGCTAACTAAGCCAAATTAAAAGGTTTCAAAAGTTAAAAACTCATCCCACCCCATGATTTAGGGACACACAATTTTTTCTAAGTCAACCATGCCATTTTGTTTTCATCCTGTTTTTGTCCCCAACAAAAATTTTGAATCATGCTAGTCGATTCATCACAAAGGGAATCAGGAATTTTAAAACAGCTCATAATATACGTTGGAATAGCCTGTGCAACTGCCTTAATCAAAACCTCTTTGCCAACCTTTGATAATAATTTCTCCTTCCACCCAGAAAGCTTTTTAGCTAATTTTTCCTTAACCTCATTAAAAGTATTTCTCCTATCCCGTCCAACCAATGAAGGAAGACCAAGATACTTTTCATGTTGTTTGATAATTTGAGCTCCAAACCTTGTCTTAATTTCATTTTGAATACTTCTATCAGTATTGCTACTGAAAAATAATGATGTCTTTGCCCTATTCAACTGCTGACCAAATGATTCTTCATACACTTTCAAAACACGTTGCAAAGAATTACATTCCTCTAGAAAAGCCTTATAGAATATTAAGCTATCATCTACAAAAAATAAATGGAAAAGACAAAGCATCCCAACAAACAGCCACCCCTACCATATCCCCATCCTGAATTGGTTTTTTGATTAAAGTAGAGAGACCTTCTACACATATAAAAAAAAAGATAAGGAGAAAGAGGATCCCCTTGGCATAAGCCCCGTGTAGGGGTGATATTGCCTCTAGGACACCCATTGATACAAACAGAATAGGAAAGAAAGGATATACATTGCATCATAAGACCCCTCCATTTGGAATTAAAGCCCAATTTCTCCATTATTTTTTCCAAACACACCCATTCAACCCTATCATAAGCTTTACTAATATCCAATTTAAGAGCCATCTCCCCAATTTTTCCATTCTTCTTTTGATTTATGTGTAGGGATGACAATTTTTGCCCGACCCCGCGGGTACTCGGCCCAGCCCAACCCTAATGGGTCGAGTTTTACTCGGCCCGATAAAGAATAGGGTCAAGTTTGAGTTTAAAAAAAGAAAACCCGAAGCAGGTCCGGGTTTTGGTAAAAATAAAATTACAAAAAAACCTATATATATATATATATATATATATAACTTATAGCCTAACCCTAACACTAACCTCTCTTATTCTCACTCACTCATTTAGGTTTAGCCTTGTGCCAGCCGCCCCCCTCCCTCATCGCTTGCCTTAGGTGACATAGACTGTGATAATCACACCGAAGGGGACGAGTAGGTATATATATATATATATATATACATACATCATGCACAATGCAAGCACACAAAGCAAGAAAGTAAATGCCTACATCCCTAGAGCATGGCTCAAAATATAGGTGCAGGAAAGTAAATAGGGGTCGGCATACCTTAGAGATGAGGACGAATGGTACACGGCAAGATATACTTAATACAACCCATCTAAGAGAGAAAGAGAGGAGGAAGAGAGGGGTTTAAAAGAGTACATAACCAAATGGGGAAAATGGACTCCTAAACCTCCTGAACATAACCGCTTGGCTCAACCACATGCTCGCGTTCTCGCCCTTTTTGCTTATGCCTAGGAGACCATGCCCTAGCTCCATGCGTCCTCACTCCATGTGTGTACATGCAAAGGCAAAGACAAGAAAACTAGCAGAAAAGTAATGGAAGGAAGAAGTGCGAAGAGCATAGGAAAAGGCATAAAGCGGATAAGCATGATAGTTATGGCAAGCAAAGGAGCAATAAAGCAAGTAAGCAAACAAACAAAAGGGTAAACAAGCGAGAAAGCGAACAAAAGGAGGTGTCCGCGAGGGACAAATGTAGATTCAGATCGAATGTCCATAACTTCATTTTGTTGAAGCATGGACGACACACTAGCAAGCAAGACTCATGCATGGACATGTAAGCAAGTGTGTAGAGGTGCGTAGAAAGCCAACGGGTGGCACAAATAAGCATGGTAAGCATATCATCGCACAAAGTGGAAAAGGGGAAAGGTATGCCCGAAGCAACCGGCATCATGGTGATGCCTCCCAAATTGTTACATCCAAACAAGGCCTCATGAGCATCGGATGTAACCACACAAACACAAACCCGCTAAGGGTGTGGCAAAGCTTAGAACTAGAGAGGCTAACACGAGCATAAAGCATAGAAGCAAGCAAGCATAGACATGCAAATAGGATGATCCAAACCCTTTTATGTGGGCCTTGGTATATGGACGATGAAAAAGACCACAAGGTCTATATAATGTTCGAACCAATAGGCCAAAACACAAGAAAGAAATACAAAGCGACAAAAGGGTTACAATAGCACATGGCATGACAAACATAGCCTAGGTCTAGGCACGCAAACACGGCATAGAGCGCACAAGTACATGGAAAATAACATGAAACATGTAGAGAGCATAGATACAAACACACAAGCATGCGGAAGCCTAGATCTAGACATATAGGCATAGAAACGTGTATGTAATCATGCAGAAAATTAGCATATAAACATGGAAGAACATGAATCCAAGCATATAAGCATGTGAAGATAAGGATCTAACCATATAGCATGGAAATAAACACATAGACACATAGATCCAAGCAAGGCATAGCTAACAACATCATACAAGCATGTGAGCATGTAACCCTAGCATCAACCTAGAACAAAAAGAGGCACCAAAACATAGGAAAACATGGCATAGAGCCTAATGCATATAGATCTAAACATATAAGCATGTAAGGATGTAGATCTAAGCATAAAACATGGCAAAAAGCACATAAACACATAGATCTAAGCAAGGAACACACACAAAGCAAGAAGCATGCTAAAGAAAGCAATAAATTATGTTATTCTAGCAAAAAGAAAGGATAAATGCTAGAAAAAGATTTACAAGGTTAGGGGTGTGGATGATAGCTAAAAAAGCTACATCCATACCCCTAAACCCCAAAACCAAAGTGTAGAACCAAGAAAAGGAAGATTAGGTACAAAAGAAATACCTTGTGTTCTTGGTGAAGAGAGAAGAATTAAAAAGCTTTGATGTGTTTTTTGGGTGTTTTATGTGTGTTTTTTGGTGTTTGGAAGAGAGAAAAAAACGTGTAGAGAAGCTGGGTAGAGAGCAAAACTTAGCAAAATTCCCCTTTTTTTTGGTATGAGAGGTGCCTGGGGCTATTTATAGCCCTGGGCGCGTTTTTCAAGGCGGCAGCCCTTGTAGGGTGGTCAGCGGCCCTTCAAGGACCGCTGGCCTCAAAAGGCCCCTGATCGGGTTGATCTTGAACCCTTTGGAAAGATATTGGTTTCTTGTTTCTAAAAAGGTATGGAATTTGAAAATCCAATGGTCAGATCAAAAGTTATGGCTCTCGAAAGTTTGTGGTGCATCGATTGGTGTGTCATCCTGGTTTTCGTGATATCTTGGCCGTTCTAACTCCGATTTTGACCCATGAACAGTCATTGGAATGAAAATTTGATAATCTTCGCAATGGCGTTATTTCAATCCGTTCTGGCATCCAGATCAAAATAAGTGTTTTTGGGCCCACTCGAGATCGACTTCGGGTTAAACTTGGTCATAGTTGTTAAAAATCTTCGAGAAGCTCGGGTTTGATGAAAAACTATGAAAAACGTTGTTTTGTGAGAGTTTGGACCTCATTTGGCCCTCGGTCAGTCCTAGGGCTGACCAGGGGCATTTTGGTCGTTTCAACTAAAAAAGGCAGTTCGAGTGCTCCGACGCCCAAATAGGTCACACCATGTCATTTTGGACGCTCTTGCAAACCCCTAGAGAGAAAATGATATTTTTGGATTTTTCGGGGTTCGGTGCGCAAATTGAGGGTGGACAAAATACGGTATCAACAATTGCTATTTAGATCACAACGGAACAATTGACATGTATTTGGACTTTACTAGCACCCAGCTAAAATAAACTCTATCCCATCCTAGAGAATATAATGGTTTCTTTTTTTCTTTTCTTTTTTATAATAATAATTGTTTTGCTTTTATGTATCGATTTTATAGCACCAAATTGTAGAAAATTTATTAAATTAAAAAAAAAAAAATAGTTGTTTGGTGCCATACAACCACTACACTTAAAGGTGACCTAATTAGAGAATTTTAGATAATCCTAACAAACTATATAATAACTCCATTAATATAAATCTATCCCAAAAAATGGAATATATCTCCATTAATTTGATAATTTCTACATTGATAACATTAAAAAAAAATAAAATTTCTATCATATTTCCTTATATCTATCAATCACATTTTCTTTCTTTTTTTTCATTTTTTTTTTCATTTTTTTATATTAACGATGATTAGAAATTATAATTTCAATAGGATTTAAACTCTATAATTATATCAAATGAGACTCAACAATTATACGTCATTTTTAATTCAATAGGATTCAAATTTTATATCAAATGGACTCTACCAACATATTTATAATTAAAAAAAAAAAATTATATAACCAAATTTGGGAATCCATAACCCTAACCAAATTTGATCAGGAATCCATAACCCTATATTATATTATTAATAGTTTTTTTAGGGATTATTTGTTACAATTTCAACTCGGCTTTTCATTCCTATATTATAATTTAAATAATTTTTTTTTTTGGATTATTCTTCCAATACCACATTGTTGTATAGTCTCTTGCATTGATTTTAGTTCTTGGAGCGCCTTCAAAACAAAAGGTTTGTAAAGTTTTTTTATCAAGTTTAATGTTAACATATAGGAGAGATATTGTGTTTTTATTTTGGAATTCTTTATGTTCATTTGTATGTATGTATTGGGTTTAATTGAATTGGAATTATCTTTGAAACTTTGGTTTTGATTGAATAATAAAAATGACAGAAGAAGTATGTTCCAATATTTGGAGTCTTCTGTATATGTGTTGTTGTAGTTTAAACTTGGTATTTGAATTGTTAAATTGTTAATTCACAGTTTCATTATTCATCTATTAATCTTGAATAATAATATTGCTATTTGCATCCATCATGATATGGTGTCAATGATGTACACCACTGTAAGTTTCTTTAAAAAACCTTCTCCCCTCTGTGTGTGTGTGTGTGTGTGTTATACTTAGTATTCTAAAAAAAAAAAAATAGTGGGTTAATCCCACATTGAAAAATGAGTATGAGTTAAAGAGTTTTAAAGCTTGTGCTGTGTCTCCAAGAGTTAGGTCTTTTTGGATATACACCACTGTAAGTTTCTTTAAAAAACCTTCTCCCCTCTCCCTGTGTGTGTGTGTTAAAAATACTTAGTATTCTCAAAAAAAAAAAAAAAAAAAATGATGTGATCATTCCGAATGCTTTCCTTTAGAGTTTAGATAGAGTCTATTTTATGATTTAAAAAATTTACAATTAAAAGACTTTTGAAATTACATTTTTTTAAAAAATTATTGGATACGTTGGATCTTAAATGACTTCTATTAAACTCCATCCTTTATGGCATCATTAAAAAGAAAACTCATATAGATAGGTATTAGGATATTATTTGGAACTATCATAATGGACTAATGTATTACACATGGTACAGATCTAACTGTAACATCCTATACTATAAAATAAAAATTAGGCCTATGGTTATCTTCTCTTTGCAAAACATGGTTAAATTCTCATTAATTGTGATAGTTCACTTTTAGGTAAAATAGAAACTCTATTAACTAAGTTTTAAGAAATTTAAAATTCTATTTTAAAAATTTTCCAGAATATTAGATTTTATTTTAATAATTTTATATTGTAAAAGAATAAAATTTATACATTACATACACCCATTACTTCAGTTACCTTCTAATTATGGAGGATATGAGAATGCAATTTGTAGATCTACTATCAAGATAACATAGATTAGATTGATGGTGGATAGTAGATTCAATTGCAGTTGAGTATTGTGTGAAGTCATCACTATAGAATAGCCCATGCCAAGATGTGTTATGTGGAACCAATGATGTGAAAGAAAAAGAATTTTTCTAAACCATTATATTGAACAAAAAATTACTAATTTTCATTCATTTTCATGTTATACATTTTTTTAAGTCAAGTCATAGACCTTTAAGCAAAATAAATATTTTTAATTTTTATTTAACTATCCCGTGCATCGCACGTGTTAGCGACTAGTTAAAATAATAAAGGAAAAGAGAGAATTTGAGCTTCTGAATTGAAGAAAGAGATATAATCTTAATAAAATATTGTATTTTATTTTTAACAACTTGCTACAGTCAACTGGTATTTATATCAGTTTATTGTAGGTGCAAAAAATTTAGCTTTAGCTTCTCCATAACACATGATTTTTAGTTTTTTGGTCTAAAATAATTTTTTTTACTAAAATACAATCATTATTGTGAATGCTTTTATTGTTTTTGGGTTGAATAATTACTATTTGGGTTAGGCTAGCTAGACTGATTGGGGAAAAGGGGAGTCTAAAGTTTTGGAAAGGGGCCCAATATCAAAAATGAAATATATAATAACTATAAAAAAAAAAAATTGGACCCAGGGAAGGCTTGGGCTCCCTTGGGCCCCCACCTGGGTCCAATCTTGTCAGTGTGTCACGAAACTAGAACTAGATGTAAGAAAGAAAACCATTTATTTGGAAAAAAAAATCAAATGAAAGGTCACGTCATTGTCAGTTTTCATCATATTCAGGAGTACCTAATAATTTTTCATAAAAAAGATCAAATCAGATGAGATTAATGTGTAATACTTGTTTTTGATGACCTCTCAACCATTTTGGTTGTCCAAAGTCGAGTGCTTTGAATGCTCCATTAAATGGTGGAGTATTAAGACTTAAGAGAGCAGTCCTAATCAATTTCAAGGATCAGAACATAAGTAACCACCAGAAAAGGAAATTGCATTGTGATTGGCATAGTGAAAGATAAGATAAGACTTCACATTTAACTTACTATTTTAGATGAAGGTCCTACTGAAATTGTTCAATCCAATTTGGTATTGAAAACTCTGATACCAATTGAAAGCTCAATTAGTGTGAAAACACTAATGCTTGTTTAGACCCCTAATTTTAAATTACAGCTTAATTGCTTTTACTCTAACTTATCTAAGTGTGGAACAAGAGTAAATGAAGTGCAACAATAAATGTAAAGCTTAAAGAGTAGGGAAGATAGATACAAACACAAGATAACAACGAGACGTGTTATCGAAGAGGAAACCAAAGAACTCGGTGAAAAACCTCCCTGCGACCCTTTAAGTCGAAATCGATCTACTAGTGAATAAGTCGGAGTACTCGAATATCAAAAAGACCCTCCAAGCTCTAGCTACCAATGGACTTCTTAGAGTCTTGTCTTTAGTAGTTATCCAGATCTTGCAATATAGCCCGATTGCATCTGCCAAGCCTCACTAGCTTTTTTTGGCAAATCCCAAATGCTTCTTAAGCTCCAAAACACTCTTTACACTCTGAATATGTGTGGGTTGTGTTTAGATATAAATCTCCTCTCAAGGTATGACAATGAGAGAGGGAGAAGAGAAGATACTACAAGGATTTCTCTATTGAGGATGAGTAGCTCTCTCTAACAAGGTGGGTGTGTTGTTGAAACCTCTCTATGTTTTTCTTTTGAACAGCCTCCTTACACTTTTGTGGGTAATTAGGGTATATATAGTATGAGTGAAGGTTATAAGAGTCACAATTAAAATCCTCCAAGTAGAGAGTTTCACGGGTCACTTCATGACCTGGTTTGAGTCGCGAAATGACTCGCGAAATACGGCCTGACACTTGACTCTTCAGCTTCTAGCATGTGCTTCTCATATGACCTTCGCGGGTTGCACCATTCGTAAGCCAAGTCACGAGATCAACTTCTTGAGCAAATCTTCACCACTTAAGACTAAACCCAATACAATTAAATCTCACAAAATACAAGGAAATAAATTAATGAAATTGCAACACTTTTTGTCATGGAATAAAGCAACAAAAATGTTATGTGAAAAACCATAACCTAACAGGTATATTAAACCCTTTCTAACCCAAATTTTTGCTTACCAAATATGAGGAAAAAAAATTAAAAAAGAAAGACTTCACTCATAAACTTGAAATTTCATACCTGAAATTCACATATTCGTGAGTGTGTAAGAATCTAAGAATATGCATACGAAGAAAATGTGATTAACCAAAAAGGAGTCTAGGATCACACTAAGATAATTAAATCTAAACACATGTACCCTCCAAGTGTTAGGACTATACCCTAAAATCTAATTTATTGGCATGTTATAAATAATTAAGTTGTTTAGTTATATGAGACTATTTATGAACTAATGGGATATTATCATAGTCCTTGAGATGCATTGTATGTGATTTATGTGATTTAGTCACAGAAGATATAAATCACAAGTTCCTTGTAAACTCAAAATATAGTTCGTAATCAATGATGAAATTGGGCGTTTCATCTGCAAAGATTATAACACATCAACTAAGATGGTTTGTCTTGATCATGGAAGTGCAGACTTCTAGTTGATGTGTTGATGTGTTGATGTGTCTTAAGAGTTAAGACATATTGAATTGGACTGCTGTGAGATTAATTATTCAATCAACAATTGTCACCTGAATAATTAATCTCATGACTTCTAATTTCATAGACTTTCCATCCTGAGAGGATAGTGAACCTGATCATGAAATGTAGGTTACTTTGATATATCAGGAGTGAGATCTAATATTCACGGTCAAAACCTTAGTATGTTGGGTAACCACACGTAGAGTTGAGGGAACACGTATTCTCAAGATGGAATCCATAATCTCTTTCCATAGAGATACAAAATATCTCATTGAGATAAGTTTAATGGGAACTAGTTATTCAGGGCGTCCACTTTAGTAAAGAGGTACTAAAGATTATATTTATTGAAATCAGATTTCAATAAATGTGAATAACTAAAAGATTAAACCGGGTACTCAAGAATAAAATAGTTGTTTACAAAGTGACAGTTCATTATGACTTTGTTCACTATGGATATTTCATGGAGGGGTCAAATGATATCATTAGACTCTTGGAATATAATTTATTAATAAGGCCTAGAGTGTAATTATATTTATATAGCGGTATTAAATATAATTAATGGTAACTTTGGACTTATCAAGAGGATAGAAAAGCCCAAGGCCTATTGGAGCTAGAGTCTTATTTGTTCCCTTTGGTCCCATCTCAAGCCACAAACTAAATCCCAATTGGGTAGGCCTAAAAGGCTAACCTAATTAGATAATTAGTTTTTATTTAATAAGAGCTATTAAATAAAGTAACTACCAAGGTAGTTAGAATGTACGTATGATGAAAAGAAAAGAAAACAGTTTTTCTCTACGAAAAGAAGAAGAAGAACTTTCTTTGAGAATCAACATACAAAAGAACTGATTGAGAGACCACACTTCTTGGGCATCATGTGGAATTGAGATGTTGATTAGAGGTATTCTCAAGTCTTGTTTTTAATTTCACTGCATCAAGGTACGCTTTTTATTCTTTGTTCTAGAATTCAAGGTTACATGTTATCTTTCATGAATGAAGTAGATCCGTGTTTGTTGCTTCCACTGTGTGTTTTGTATGAGATGCAAAACCAAATTTTCCAATACCAAGTCCCTTCTATTAACGGGCTTCACCAAGCCTTGTCTTCACTAGCTTTTCGGCTCCTGCAATTAACTATAATTGCATCCACCAAAGAATGGCTTCATCCAATACTTCCCATGAGCGCCAAAACAACTTACAACACTTAGAATGGGTGAGGTAGGTGTTTGGGCTAAGAACCTCTCAAAGGTTATGGAATTAGAGGTAGGAGTAGAAGAAAACTAAGAGAAATATGTAGAGGATTGAAGGTATGGAATCTCTAACTCTCATATGGATTTCTAGGGTTTTCTCTCTGAAATTCTCCTTACAGTTTCGTGGGTAATGAAGCTTATATAGTGTGGGTAAAGAAATGAGGAAAACCACATAAACAGGCTAGCTGTACATCTTGCGAGTCAGGTCGCAAGTTGGTCAAGTCGCGAGCTACTCGCGAGATGCCATCACACTTGAACTCTTTAACTTCAAGCAAGTGCTCCTCACATGACCTTTTGCAGGTTGCTCCACTCATGAACCAGTTGCGAGTTATTCTGTTCTTCATAGTTCTTCACCAATTTCTCACACTAACCCATTACATTGAATCCTACAAACATACAGGGAAATGATTGATGAAATACAATCAAATTTAACATGGAATTAATGCTAACAAAACATAATTGAAAATCACAACTTTACAAAGTTGACTTTTTGATCTAATGGTCTGATCAGGTTCAATTTTGCACCATCTTGTAGGTCAAATTATTCCCTTCGACACGACAGTTCACAAGCCAAAATTGAACCTAAATTGGATCAGATACCAATAAAACACTGAAACCCTGATTAAATGTACCAATTGAGCAATAATTGCACCAATCCGATTAGACCAAATTGAAGTATGATGTCTCAACAACCCCTCACAAAAAGGGCTCAACAATATCTATCAAATTGAAAGAAATTAATTTTTCAAGAACTGTCGCAGAATTTCCTACACTGCATCACCCTTCTTCCAGACACGTTATCTTGACGACTGTAACTCCAAATCAAACAAGGCTAGAGCCTATGAAAACTAGATATCTAGAGCTTTCTAGGGATATCAAGTTTGAAGAAATCGAAATTTGGAAAGGGCTCCAAACAGTAGCACAAAAATCGGACTAGAAACCAAGAAAAAGATGCAATAAGAAAATTTGAGGGACAAGTAGAGAACCATGTGATGGTGTTGCTAGAACACCATCACATGGCCGCCTACTGCCAGGCAGCTATGTGAAGGTGTTCTGGTAACACCTTCACTTATTCCTTCGTTCCACTATATATAATCCCCTCCTGTTTGGAAAAAATATACAATAATACACTAGATACAATACCCAAAAAAAAAAAAAAAAAAAAACCCAAAAATTCTCTAGGATAGAAATTTCTCTCTCTCTCTCTCTCTCTCTCTCTCTCTCTCTAGGAAATCACTCTCAAAATTTCTAGCCCCTCTTTTCCTTCATAAGAAAAAACCTTTTTTGGGTAAGTTGTAAGGGAATGGGTTAGCTTCCATATAACTATACCCGTTCCCTTTTCTCTTTTCCTTGTAACATTGTAACATTATATATATACACGCTCTTTTTATTCATTGCCTCTTTACATCCTTGCTTTTAAATTCCTTGCCCTATCTTTACATTGCTTGCCTTATATATATTGCCTTAAGTTTTATATATATTTGTTGTTTATTTGTTCCTATATTTATCTTGATGGTCATATCTATGTGTATATATTGTTATATTGTTGAATGCTTGTGGGTTTCCTGGATGGGTTTTAAACCTCTTCCTAGACACTATGTGAGAAGTACCCCTAGGGGGAAGAACTCATCTTTTCTAGGAATCTAGGAACAATATATATTTGTTTTTCTATTTATCTTGTTGTTCATCTAGGTATATTGCTTATATCTACTTTTTTATTTATCTTTTTGCATTTATTTACTTGTTCATTTTTATATTTGTTCACCCTCTCCCCTTTTATTTATTGTACTTTCTATTGCTTCCTTTATTGTCCAATATATATATATATATATAGACACACCCACACATATATTGTGCTATATTATTATGTTCATCTCTTTCTCATCACCTAAAAATATTTTCTACCCATTTTTCCTAAATGAGTTCTAAACCTTGTTTTAAGCATAATATGGGTATGTTGCCTAGAGAATGGTGTTGGCTTGTACTCTCATTTCTTCTATTGGTAAAGAATCCATAAGGCTTTGGCAAGATTAAAGCTTATTTAGGAGAAATCCCTATATATATATATATATATATATTTCCAAGAAGCATTTACTTTCCTTGCCTTTAAATTCGTAGCACTTTACTTTTATTGTTTTTACATTTCCAAGCAATTTTTTTCACGTCTTGTATTTAAATTCCTTTACTTTTAATGCACTTTACTTTATTGCCTTTAACTTCTAGTACTTATTTATTCTTGTTGCTCAATGTTCTTTCTCATATACATTGTTGCCATAAAATAATAGGTTGAGTAAACAAATCTCTAAAGTGTGTTTTTCTAAAAGAAAATGGTTTCAAAAACCACTCCCTTAAAAAAATGCTTTCAAAAACAGAAGTCTTCAATTTCTTAAAGAAAAACCTTTAAAAAAAGAAATTTTTCTTAAAAAAAAAAAATAATAATAATAAATAAATAAATAAAAAACCTTTTCATTCTTTCCAAAAATGATTTTCTTTTACTACGTTAAAAGTCCTTTTTTTTTAACAACAAAAAAACTATTTTGAATAAGCAAAGTTTTTAAGAGGAAATGATTTTTCGACACCTTGTTTTTTTTCTTCAAAAACAATAAAAATCATGGAATTTTTGGGATCCTAACTTCTTTCTTTCTCTAAAAATAAAACCCATGAAAAATTCTTGAAACATTTCTCTCCTTAATTTCTTTTTGTTCCAAAATTGTTTTTGTAGGGTCACGATTTGTAGCCCAAGTCCAAAAGAGTTGGGATGTGAGCCCAATGAGCCCAATACAATAAATTTGTAGAGAATGAGTGTAAGAGTTGGGCTTTTTGCGAACGGGACAACGGCTAGTAAGGATTTAAAAGATGAACAAGCATGAAAATACACTTAAAACTCGATAAAATGAATGTCCGAGGAGATTAATTATGAATTGAACCAATATTTCTAGAAACTAACACAATTCTTAGTGCTACAGTAATTTTTCTTTCTCTCCTCGGCCAACTTTCTCGGCCCTCAAATTCTCATTTCCCCAGTTATCAGTTTCAGTGTTTTCCTTTTTTTATTTATTTGAAATGGGTAGATTTAAGTATTTAGTGGACAGTCCTGCCAAGATAGAGATGTTTAAAGAAAAATACCACATACCGCAGGAAATAGCCCTGCGATACTGTTCCCCGGAAGGAATAGCAACTGACCGAGAAGTGGGAGAGGTCATAATCCCTATGATAGCTTTCATAGAAGGGGGAATGACTCTCCCCATAGGTTGCATTACAAGAGACTACCTTCGTAACCATAGGATTTGTCCCCACCAGTGTGCACCTAACCTCTTTAGGATCCTAGGCAGCGTTGATGCCCTGAACCAGCATTTGGGCTTGGGGCTCACTTGGCTCGACATAGTCCATATGTATGAGTGTCATACACAAAAAGGGGCGGGATTTTACCTTAAATCCTGATCCGACATCATCGAGCTCATCTCCTGTCTTCCCAAGTTTAACAAAGGGATGAAAGACGACTACTTGATCATCTTGGGAGCGTGACATGACAGTCTTCATTGCCCAACCCAACCAGGAGAGCCAGGTGGGATGCCCTAGATTTAGGTTCCCTAACAATAGATTTAAGTTCTTCATTATTGGCTTTGTTCTTCTTCTCTTTGTATTAGTGCTTCACTTTAAGCTTCTAACTATGCTTAACTCTGTTGTGGTATTAATAGATAGAGGGCACGTAGCTTCTTGGCTCAGCTTGACCAACGTAGCCGCCCTCAACTTCCTGCTTAGATCCCAGATTTTTGTAAGTGAAGACGGGCAACTTCGGGCTGTCCATTTAATTTTGGATTTCAAACCCCTTTCAAACAACTTTCAAGAGGTTGGCAACGCTATAAGGGCGAACTATTATCGGCTAGCTCGGATTTACGTATCTCGGCCTAATTTCTTGGCACCATACGACCTTCCACCAGTAGATCACCCAGTCCCACAAGGTGCTCCTTTGGTCGCCCCACCAATACAACAAGTACCCCTCGAAGTAGCAACAGCTGAAGAAGGGATTGCATCTTCTACTTCCTTGCTCGAAGAAGAGATAGATAAATTTCAATTCGAAGAAGAGGAAGCACAGGGAATACAAGCGGTTTTAATATCGGAGGCCAAAGAAGAACCGGATAGATATTCAAGTGTTCACACCCCTGCCCTTGTGATCACTTGTTTGGAAGACAATTCAGACGTAGAAATAGAAGACATGGCTTCGAAAACAAATGGCAAGAGCTTAAGGGAACTTATGAAGGGGAGGAATAAAGTATCCACCCCCAAAGAAGCCAATAAGTCTAAACCCCCAATGAACCTTCCTCCTCCTTCCCTTCAGCTTCCTACTGACCTTGTACTAAAGCCAATCCCTGAGTTGAGAAAGAAGAGACAAAATGAAGCCCTTGAAGAAGGCGAGTTAGGCCCTTCGAATGGAAATAAACAGCAAAAGGTGACGAAGGACCAGCGAGGCAAGAGGTCCTCTTCTGTTGAGAGCCGAAAGGACCCTCTCGGGGCTGATATGCGTCGACCACCGTGCATATGGTCTCCCAAGCTGGAGCTAGATGGTGCCCCCCTCGCTTGGGACACCTCAGTCAGGAACTACCAAGGAGGGTAGGCAGGTCATATTGCTGAAGTCTTGGAGCAGCCATTTCTCCTACCAAGAGATATGGAGGCTTACAGGCGCTTTAGTCAACAAGAACTTTTCCTATCCCTTAAGAGGGATATGGCTATGGTAAGTGATTCGATCCACTTCTCTAAGTAAATATTTGATCGTTTTTACTCATTCCTCTTTTTTGTTTTACACTGAATCTTTCCATTTCTGTTGTACAGATTATCCAACAAATTTACATGGTCAAGGAATGGGTCAAGGATGCCCGCAACGAGGCAAGGGCAAAGGCCTATCATCGGTCTGAGGTCGAAAAAACCTTCGGTAGCCTGAGGGAGGACTAGGCTAAGCTTTTTGAAAAGCTAAAAGAGGCAATGAGGGCCAGGGATATGCTAATGCAGGCCTCAAAAATGCTGAAAAGCAAGCCAAAGATCAATGCCAGCTATTGCATTTAACTGAAATTAATCTGGAAACAGAGAGACAACTGGTGAAGGGTCTTCAAGCCGAACTTCAGAAGGTTAGGGAGGCTGCCCAACTGGCCAAGGAGGCAGCCGAGGCTGAGAAGCAAGCAGCATATAAGCTCGAGGTGGAGGAGACTCAAGTCAGACTCACAGAGGAACTCTCTGTAGTATGCAGGGACTACTGTGATGTATCTTGGGGTAAAGGCCTTGATGCTGCAGGGGTTCCAGCAGATTCTAATTTGAGGCGACCTGAGAGCGTATATTACGATCCTGAAATTTGCGAACTCCTAGGTCCTGACTCTTCTCACTCCGAACAAGCTCCAGAGGCATCAGAGCAGCCATTGGTTGACCAAGCCCCTCCTACTCTCCCTGAAAATCCTAAGGAGTCCAACCAAGTTGGTGGCCAAGGTAGGAAGGCCGAGGATCTTCAGGACAAGGATAAGGACCATAATAAGAAGAAAGCTCCTCCTGAACCCAAGGATCAAGCCCCAGATGATGTTGCCTCCCAGCCAAGCCAAACTATTGACCATTTGGCCTCAAAAACGAAGAATTAGATATTAAGACCTTTGTTGTTGTTTTTATTTGTTTTTGTTTGTTTATTATTATTATTTTTATTAATGTGTAAGGAAATGTAAAATACTTTCTTTTTTATCAATGAAAGTGTTCTTTTTTTATTTTCTATATCTTCATTGTACACACTATAAGGTTTATTGTTATTGCAGATAATATTGATATGTTGCCACTTTAACTTGAGCAAAATCAACAACAATACCTTGCTAATGGTGCAGATAAATTAACTAAGTACTAGCAAGAACTACGTTGTATAATAACTAGTAATGAACTTAGTAAACAACGGAAAATTGAGGTGTCTTTTATACTCTCTGATACTTAATTAAATAATTAAGTACTTTATCTTACTCGGGGGTGTTAATCTAAGGACTTGATTAAAGCATTAGGCATATTTTCGTACTTAATGACTTTACCTGAATTGGGCTCTGTCTAACACTTACAAAGAACGCTATTGAGCGTTAATTTTTACCCAAGTATATGGTCCGAGAGGCCTATCATGATTTAGGATTCATTTAAACGCTTAAAAGAGTTGTAATGGAGCATTAACTAACTCATATCATCTGATCCAAGGACTTCAGGCATGATTGAATTTAAGTTTAAACCCTTTTAAGAACTGTAACAGAGTGTTAACTAACCCATGTCCTCTGGTCCGAGGACTTTAGGCATGATTGAGTTTAAGTTTAAACACTTATAAGAACTGTAACGGAGTGTTAACTAACTCATGTCATCTGGTCCAAGGACTTTAGGCATGATTGAGTTTAAGTTTAAACGCTTATAAGAACTGTAACGGAGTGTTAACTAACCCATGTCATCTGGTCCGAGGACTTCAGGCATGATTGAATTTAAGTTTAAACGCTTATAAGAACTGTAACGGAGTGTTAACTAACCCATGTCATCTGGTCCGAGGACTTCAGGCATGATTGAGTTTAAGTTTAAACACTTATAAGAACTGTAACAGGGTGTTAACTAACCCATGTCATCTGATCCGAAGACTTCAGGCATGATTGAGTTTAAGTTTAAACACTTATAAGAACTGTAATGGAGTGTTAACTAACCCATGTCATCTGGTCCGAGAACTTCAGGCATGATTGAGTTTAAGTTTAAACACTTATAAAAATTGTAACGGAAGAAAATACAAAACCTTTATGTAATAGATACATATTAATCAAGGGAAAAACTCGTTAATAATAATACCTTTTAAGGTTGTTTATATTCTTTGGGTGTGGCATTACATAACCATCTAAATCTTCTAAAAAATATGCCCCGATGCCAGCCCCTGAGGTGATACGGTATGGTCCTTCCCAATTGGGTCCTAACTTTTCCCAAGCTAGGTTCTTTACAGTGCCCACAACTTTCCTTAACACCAGATCATCAAGTGTTAAAGGTCTTAGCTTTACGTTGGCATCATATCCTTATTTGAGCTTTTGTTGGTAATATGCCAATTGGACCATTGCATTTTCCCTCCTCTCTTCAATCAGGTCCAAATTCTTCTCTAGCTGCCATTATTGCTACTCGGATTGAATGAACTAGTTCTTAACTTTGGAAAACCAGTTTCTAAAGGGATGACAGCTTCAACCCATAAGTCATTGAGAAAAGGGTCTCCCCAGTAGATCTACGAGGCGTAGTCCTATACGTCCAGAGGACATGTGGCAGTTTTTCCACCCATTTGCCCTTCGCGTCATCTAGCCTCTTCTTTAATCCATTTACTATGATCTTGTTAACAACTTCTGCTTGTCCATTCCCTTGGGGATAAGCAGGAGTAGAGTACCTATTCGTGATTCTTAATTCACAACAATAACTTCTGAAAGCTTTGCTATCAAACTGAAGGCCATTGTCCGAGATAAGGGTATAAGGAATCCCAAACCGAGTGACAATATTTTTCCAGACTAATCTCTTTGCATCCATGTCTCTGATGTTAGCTAGAGGTTCAGCTTCAACCCATTTGGTAAAATAGTCTATGCCGACCAGCAGATACCTCTTGTTTCCTACTGCTTTGGGGAATGGACCCACAATATCTAAGCCCCATTGGATGAATGGCCATAGGCTGGATAGTGGATTAAGGATTCCCCCTGGTTGGTGTATGTTTGGTGCAAACCGTTGGCACTAATCGCACTTTTTCACATACTCGTGGGCCTTCCTTTGCATACTTGGCCATCAATAGCCTTGGGTGATGGCTCGATGGGCCAAGGATCTTCCTCCAGTATGGCTTCCGCAAATTCCTTCGTGTAATTCTTCAAGGAGTGATTCAGTCGTCTCAGGATGTATACATAACAAATATGGTCCTGAAAATGAACATTTGTATAATTTCTGGTTCTCGGACAGCCAGAACCTAGTAGCCTTTCTCCATACTTTGTCAGCTTCTAACTTTTCTTCAGGCAAAGTATCTTTCTTCAAGAATTGAATTATAGGGTCCATCTAACTAGGCCCTGTTCTGATCTGATGAACTAAGACTGTCTCAATTCTTATATCCGTGGGTTTGTACAAGTCCTCAACAAGGATAACCAGAGGCAAATTCTGCGCCGAGGAGGTTACAAGCATGGCTAGGGAATCAACATGCATGTTTCTGCTTCTGGGGATATGCAGCAAGTTGAAAGATTCGAACTCTGATTGCAGGCATCTAACTTAACTCAAGTATCCCTGCATTCTTTCATCTTTCGCCTCGAATTCTCTTTTTACTTGGCCGACAATTAACTTTGAATCCAAGAACACCTCCACTGTCTTTCCACCCATTTTTTGAACCATGGCCATTCCCATTAGTAGAGCTTCATATTCTGCCTCATTATTTATAGCTGAGAAGTCCAGCTCAATGACTTTTCAATGGTGATTTTCTCAACGGATATCAGCACTATCCCTACTTCAAACCCTTTGTAATTTGCTACCCCATCTGGGTACACCTCCCAAGATAAGGGACCTCTTTGGGAGATCATGCCAACCGATTTTTCATCCATGGTTTGCGTCGTTATTATTTCTTCTACACAGAGTTCATAGAAACTCGGCTACTAGATCCGCGAGGACTTGACCCTTGATGGAGGTGCGAGGCATGTATTTGATGTCAAAAGCCCCTAGAACTGTACCCCATTTAGCTATCCTCCCTATGTAATCAGCACTTCGTAATATGGCTTTAAGTGGAAGAGTGGAAGCTGAGTGAGGACGATGATTGTATGTGCTTGGAAATAATAGGGCAATTTTCGTGTGCCATGTACTACCGCGAGGATGGCTTTCTCCAATGGAAGATAACAGATCTCGGACTCATGTAGCGACTTGCTCACATAATAAACTGGCCGTTGCACACCTCCATCAACTCGTATCAATATCAAACTTACAGCATAAAAGGCCACAGCGATGTAAGCAAATAAGACCTCGTCTAGTTCAGGGTTGGACATGATAGGCGGCCAAGCCAGATATTCTTTAAGTTGCTGGAAAGTTAAGGCACATTCCTCAGTCCACTCAAACCCTTTCCACTTGTTGATCAACAAAAAGAAAGGTCTGCATCTGTCTGCTAACCGTGATGAATTGGTTCAATACAGTTGCCGTTCCTGTTAGTTTTTGGACCTCTTTAGGATTCCGAGGTGGTTGCAAACTGTTTATAGCCTTTATCTGGTTGGGGTTGACCTTAATCCCCCTGTGAGTTACCATATAACCCAAGAACTTGCTTGATCCCACGCCAAATGAGCACTTGGAGGTGTTTAAACGTAGCTTGTATTTTCTAAGAACTTCAAAAATATTTCCAAGGTGGCCCACGTGTTCAAAAACTACCTTGCTTTTCACCACCATGTCATCTATGTAGACTTCAATATTTTTACCCAACTGTAGCTCAAACATCCTTGTCATCATTCTTTGGTAGGTAGATTCTGCATTTTTCAAGCCAAATGGCATCACCTTATAGTGGTAGTTCCCAATGAGGGTGACAAAAGCAGTCTTTTCCTGATCATCCAGGGCTAGAGGTATTTGGTGATAGCCTTGAAAGGCATCCAAGAAGCTCATTCGAGGATGGCCTACAATTGCATCCACTAGCTGATCTATTTTAGGCATAAGGAATGGATCTTTCAGGCAAGCCTTGTTCAAGTCTGTGAAATCTATGTACACTCGCCACTTCCCACTCTTCTTTTTCACTACCACAGTATTCGCTAACCATTCAAAATAAAAAAAAACTTCCTTGATAGCTCCAGCTTGCTTGAGCTTCGTTATTTCCTCTCGTACTACATCAGCGTGCTCCTTGGATGAGCGCTGAGGAGGCTGTTTCTTAGGGATGACTAATGGGTTGACATTCAGGTGATGACATATGAATTCTAGATCCACTCTTGGGGCTTCATAGGCATTCCAAGCAAATACATCTATGTTTCTTCTGAGGAAGTCTATCAGTTCTTCCTTTTCTTGTGGAAACAACTGAGATTCAACCTGAAAAATCTTTTTCGGATAATCTCCGATAGCAATCTTTACCAAATCTTCACACTTTGCCTCCTCGGCTGATTTATCGATGGGCAACGTGTGGGTTTTAACTGCTATAAATCCTCTCCTGGATGGGCCGAAGACTCAGCCTCAGGCTTATGTTGAATGGCAGCGACCAAGCATTGTTTGGCCACAAATTGATCTCCCAAAATTTCCTTAACCTAGCCTTCAGACGGATACTTAACCTTCTGGTGCAGAGTAGAAGAAACAGCCTCTAGTGTATGAAGCCAGGGTCTGGCCATGATTGTTGTATAGGGTGAATATGCGTCTATAATAATGAAATCTACCTCTACTACCTTCGGGACCAATTTGCACAGGTAGTCGTATTTGGCCCCTAGGGACAATGACCTTTCCGACAAAACTCACCAAGGGGAACTATAGGGCGTTAAGTCTTCGGGTTTTAAATTCAGTCCTTTGTATAAGTCAGGATACATTATCCCGGCTCCACTGCCTTGGTCCACCATCACCCTCTTCACATCATACCCTCCAATTCTGAGGGTGATTACCAAAGCGTCGTCATGGGGTTGGATGGTTCCAATCTTATCCTCATCCCATAAGCCCAGGACTGGTGGAATTTCCATTTTAGCCCTTTTCAGATCTTGATTAACGGGCCACGGACATTATCTTGGATGGCCAGGATCTTGTTCTCCCCGATGCAGCGAAGATGACATTAATAGTTCCCAATGAGGGTCTTGAAGAATCATTTCTTTGAGATTCCAAATTTGCCTAGCTCCCCTGGCCACTAGAGTGATGTAGGAGTTGTTTTAATTTTCCCTCGCAGACAAGTTGGTCCAAATAATCCCACAGACTCCTACAATCCTCTGTGGTATGCCCATGATCCTGATGGTATTGGCAATAGAGGTTATGATTACGTCTTTCTAGGTTTCCCATCATCTTATTCAGTCGTTTGAAGAACGTTTCATTCTTAATCTTCTCCAAAACTTGATGCACTGGCTCTCGGAACACGACATTGACTGCTTGAATGTTTGCTGATCCTGACTACCTAACAAAATCTCTACGTGGCTTGTTATGACCGTACCGATCCGACCTAAAATCCCTCCTCTCCTAAGGTATAACCTATCCTTCCCTTTCCCTTGCTGCTGATCTTCTTCAACTCTTTTATACTTATCAATCCGATCCATGAGTTGACGCACGTTAGTAACGGGCTTTCCGGTCAAGGATTTTCTTAAACCGTGCTCAGATGGAAGGCCGAGCTTAAATGTAGTGATGGCTACATCGTTGAAATCACCTTCAATCTCATTGACCAATTCCCAATACCTGCCAAAGTATGTTTTAAGATTCTCGCCTTCTTGCATGCTCAAGGATAGAAGGGAAGCCAACGATCGAGGAACTCTCCTGCAAGTCACGAACCAGGAACCAAATGCTTGAATGAGCTCGTGAAAGGAATTTATGGACCCTGCCTTCAGGCCATCGGACCACCTCATCGCAATAGGTCTGAGACTAGATGGAAAGACTTTGCACATCAAGGCTTCGTCTTTAGAATAAACGGTCATTCTCTAGTTGAAATGGCTCACATGCTCAACGGGATCTGTCTGTCCGTTGTACATGGTGAATGTTGGCTAATGAAAACGACAAGGAAATCTTGCCTCTTCAATCTTACGCATGAAAGGTGACCTGGAGATTTGGTTTAGAGCCTTGCTCATAGCGTCATTTCCTATGCCTCCACATGACGAGCTTCAAGACCGCCGCTTACGATAATGCTCCTCTTCATATGAAAAGGATTCACTGGGTGGGGTTCGAGACTTTCGCCTATAATTACCGTCTTGTTCATCATCAGAATAATTGTCAGAGTTCGAAGAAGTCTACTTTCTCTTTGCATGGTGTAACTCCCTTTTTAATTGTTCAATCTCCAGTTGCATGTTCTTGTTATTCTCTGCATAGGAAATATGACTTCCACCTTCAGGTTGACTTAAGTCAGTATGTGTGGTATGCACACTTCCTTCACGATCATTTCTCCGCTCCAGGTTGAGGAAAGGATTACCATGTTGTGATGCCCTCGATTTTGCTGGTTGTGGACCCGGTTCTGCCATCATCAACCGTTGCGTTCACTATCGCTCAAGCTTTTCCCACAGACGGCGCCAATTGTAGGGTCGCGATTTGTAGCCCAAGCCTAAAAGAGTTGGGATATGAGCCCAATGAGCCAAATACAATAAATTTATAAAGAATGGGTGTAAGAGCTAGGTTTTTTGCAAACGGGACAACGGCTAGTAAGAATTTAAAAGATGAACAAGCATGAAAATACACAAACTCGATGAAATGAATGTCTGAGGAGATTAATTATGAATTGAACCAATATTTCTGGAAACTAACACAATTCTTAGTGCTATAGTAATTCTTTTTCTCTCCTTTCTCTCTCCATTTCCTGATCCCCCTCTTATGGGAGGTCTTTTACATTATATAGTCCCTTTCAGGCCATTCTAACCGTACACTTGTTAACTATTTAAGCCTTCACTTGAGTACATGTCCCATCAAACATCTTTTTTGGTTCTCTATGAGTGTTGGTAGCTAAGACTGCACTGTTCAGGGGTCTTTTCCACATAAATGCAGCCAAAAAAGTTGCTGCAGTACATTTAATGCGGTGGTAGCAACTTTCTTTTTAGATATTTCTGTGTTCTTATCACCTTTGTACGTGCTTATGGTTCATCCTGATTGTTGGAACTACCTGGAAGGTCATCTAAATTACCCAAATGTATGCTCGACTGATATTCATTATATCCGAGAAGAAGGTACTCCTCGGACTATACCCCTCCATTCTTTTCTTGCATGATTTTCAATTTTGGGGCCTCTCCTAATCGTTGATCCTTCTCGAACATATCCACATCCTCGAATAAGGCCCAAGGCCCAGTATCCAAATTTGGGCTCTTACCCCCACAGTTTTCTTTACAAAAACATGCTTTCAAAACAAGCTTCCTTTTACTATAAAAATCATGGGATTTTTAATCTTTTTTTCTTTAAAGAAAAACCTATGAAACTTTTCTTTACCTTTTCCCCAACTATTTTTCAGAATTAATCTTATTTTTACAAAAAATATTTCAAAACAAAACCCCCTTTTCTTAAAACTTTATCATCAAAATAAAAATCATGAAATTTTTTATTCCAAGCCTTTCTTCTTTAAAAGAAAATCCCAAGAAACTTTTAAATCAATTTTTCCCAAGATTCTCTTTTCTTTGTTTTCTAAAAAATTGGTATCCTTGCAAAACGATTTTCAAAACAAAACTTTTTTAACGAAAACTATGGAATTTTCGGATCCCCCTCCTGTATATATATATTATAAAAAAAAAAAAAAGGGGCACTCTTTTTCTCCAAAATCCTTTTCAAAAAAATATATTGTTTTACAAGGAAATTCCCAAATTCAAGCTTTGCCTATTCAAAAGAAAACTTTTATCTTTTTTTACAAAAATATAAAGTTGAAACTTCCTTTTTTTAAAATGTAATAAAAACCATGGGTTCTATTTTTTTTTTTTTTTAATTCTCTTTTATCAGAAAAAATAATAATAATAATTTTTTTTCTCACCAAAAAAAGTGTTTCTTTCAACTTCGTTTCTCTAAACTCAATGTAAAAAATAAAAAAAATAAAAAAGTCCTTTTTATCAGAACAAAAAAAAAAAAAAAAATCTTATAAGTCTTTCACACAAAAAAAGTGCAAACTTGTTTCTCTTCAAACAAACATTTTGTTTTAAACAATATTTTCAAAATAATTTGTAATATCTCCATTTTGGTAAGTTTTAATTTCTTCTAGCATTGTTTAAAAATTTCTTCTTAGAATTGCATCTTTTAGAGATTTGTGTCTATGGTTCAATTTCATTGAACCAAAAGGCACCAATCAAGCTTACATGATTCCCTCCCTTCTTGGCACTAACGTTTCTTTATATTGTGTTTTATGCATGATAAAATAAGAAAATTATGGTGGGTGACAACAAGATGATATTCTTTCTACTCCCTCTCTTTTATTTTTACGTTGTAATAATCATGTTAAATATATAGTATATAAATATTCACTTGCCATTGTATATACTATTTCTTGCAACATGGTAAAATATTTCTCACATGCTATATATATATATATCACATGCTTTGTTTGTAAATAAATATTCACATGCTACGTTACAAATAAATAAATACTCACATGTATATATGTATTGTTTCTACAAAACCTTTTTCAAAAACAAAATGCTAAGTCTTTTATTTCTTCACTAAAAAGATAGTGCTAGAATTAAATTAAAATGAGGTACTATCCTTTAGATAGACAATGTTAAGATCTTTGGTTCGAACCCCTTAAAATTGGTTTAGTTACTTTGGTAACTTAAAAAAGAATTAGACAAATAGCTGACCAATTACACCTAATACAAATCCAATTGTTGATGACAATTGCTAAAATAAAAATAAGAAAAAGGGACTCACACACCTCATCCTAGAAACACATGCACACAAAGAGTTACGTCGCTAAGGACTCAATGTGTGATAAACCAAAAAGAAGAGGGAAAAAAGCCCTAAACAAGCGATTTCTTCTTCCTAGCCCAGATTTTTCTTTTTTGGGGCGTCCACAGTAGTCGCTATGGAAGCATTGGTTTTTGGTTATCAATATTCGATTAATGACAAATGGGTTAGGGAAATTTGGTGAAAATTGGAACTAATGCCACTTTTAGTTCATGAGAAGAACTTGTAATCCTTGGCTGAAAGGATGATAGTCCTTAGTCCACCAATAGGCGCTACAACCATCAATGCCACACCAAGCACAATGCAGATCTGAAATGCAAGTTAAAACAAAATCATGTTAAGAAATAAGAAAAAGTAGGAAAAGGAATAACACATAATTCGTTTTGGGTGTGTGATATATAAAGCAATTTTTAACATACCCAATTGGCTATCCAAGTAAAGCTGAAACGCTTGGGTTTATAGATGATGAGCCACATGATGCAGGGGAGCTGCAAAGATTTAAGAACATAAACAACTTTAGCATTCTATTGGATTATTTTCTATGAACTATGAATAATAAGCAGTCCATTTAATTAAGGTTGTAGTATTTTGAAATGGTTGAGGAAGGAAAGAAGAATCCTTTGCTTACGTAGTATGTTGTTGGGGCCATAACAAGTCCTCCAAAGAAACCAAGGAGGCCACCGAAGAAAGGGATTATTATCCCGACCATCATTGTAAACGCTGCAGTCAAAAAACAAGAATGAAAGAAAAAAAAAAAAGAGATGAATTATCATGCAAAAAAGTTAAAAAGAGTTACACAATTAGTAATACTACCAATTGAAACATGCAATCGGAATTCATTTGAGAGAGAGAGAGAGAGAGGAGTGCACACTTACCAACATATAAATTGCGAATGATAAATCGGAGTGTATAAGATGGTCTGAACTTCAATTTCTTCACCAGAAAAGTTTCCATCATGTCAAACACTGGCATAGCAAATATCTGTGGTTTTCAACGGTTTGGTTAATAATAATGACTGACAAAACAAACTCTGTTATATTATCAATCACTTTTGAGAACATGATCTTCTCCATTTCATGGTTACGACTTTATTTTCGGGATCTAATAATGTGTAGAGTGTCACATTATTTTAAATTTATAAATGACTTGGTATTGGAGACACCTTTAGACTTGTAATGTTTAATCTGAGCCATGAAATAGATTAATTTCAAATGGAGAGGATCTTAATGCTCAGTTTTGACAGAAAATTGGCAATATTTGAACATGAAATGTTGAAACGCACCTGGTAGCTTCCAATGACATGGATAACAACAAACATGTTAGCTGCTGCAACAAGCCAATTAGGTTTCTGTAATGACAAGAGGATATTGTCCTCAACAGAATTTCCAAACATCCAATACCCGATCAGACCAACAGGGAAGTAGCAAAGGGCCACAACGATATATGCAACAACCGCTCCTTTCCACATGGGGCCCTTTGAAGGTTTCTCTGGAGTAGAAGGGATTGTTGCTTGGATTTCCAAAACCACATTGTGACCAGCATAGGCAAATGCTACATCACCCAAGGCGGTGAAAACGTTAAATGTGATTCCAGATGCGCTTTTGGCCGAGTAACTGTAGTCTACATCTGGTTGAACACCCTTTGCAGCAGAAGCTACCCAAGCAATAGTTGAGTAACTGCAAAACAACAACAACCCCCCAAAAGGGGTTGAAGAAAAATACATTAATCTAAAAGTTTCAATGGTGTACATAGATTTTTCAGGTAGTGTTAACATGGATAGTTTGTATATTACGTTAAGGACATGACTGCTGCAGCCAGTGAGATACCGGAAATAGAGTTGAAGTTGGGGAGATGAGACAGAACAAAGTGCACAGAAGCGAAAATCATGATGAAGTAAGTGGTCTTGATAGATTTGCAATTGGGGCAAACTATGTCATGGAACTTCTTCAATGATTTCCCTCCAGTGACCATGTACACAATGTCTGTACTAATTTCAACAACTAGCTGTTGAGGCACCACAATCCAAAGTCCAAGCTTTTCACCAAAGGCATACTGACCAAGCTCATGGTACCTATCAAACCGCTTACCCGGAACCATTTCGTGCATCTCAACCATTTGCCATAGAGTGTAGAAGGTGATCACCCATGACAAAAAAAGGACAGTGACACCAGGTCCCCTATTATTCCAAAAAAGAAAAAAAAAAATCATTTGGTTAGAATGATGTATTAGCAAACTACCGATCTGTTCTGTTGAAAACAGAAGCAAAACTTTAATTAATTTCAAATTTTTATATACCCAGAAATAATCAGGAACAAAATCATAGGTTAAAACACCTATCTAACATTATGATTAACAGAATAGAGGAAAAGAAAACCTACACCTATTCAAATATTCTATTGAACAATCCCTTGGAAAGTTTTAACCCTTCAAACATTGGGAAAAACGAAAGGACAGGAAAAGAAATTTTGAAGGTACAACAAGTTACAAGTATTTTGTTTCTAAAACATTGTATAGATATTCATCCAAGCAAAAACTAAAATTTTTATGGACATCTTTTAAATAATTTTTCTTTATATATATATATATATATATAAAAGGCACACTTCATAATTATTCTACCTGTAAAGTCATAATAATCATGTTTTTGAGACAATTTGTGCATAACCCAGGAATGAAATACTATAACAATTATAACAACCAAAGTTTAACTCTCAAAACTTTAAGGTTTATTATGGATTCTCAACGAATTAATCAAGATGGACCATATGTATTCTTTTTCGCTAGAAATGAAATACCATCAAAATATACTAATTAAATATGAAAGAAAGGTACCATCTACCCTGTTTACAAGATAAACATCAAATTAGTGCAAACCCTAAAAACCAAATACTATCAAAATATTAATTAAACTAGACACAAACAAGGACGAAGCCAAAACTTGGAGTTAGGGGGGCTGTGTACAGCGGTTCCGGCCTTTGACTTAACTGCTTAACCACTAAGGATTTTTGTTTAAAACTTTTTAAAGGGCTAGGTTGTTTGTTTTGGATAAAATAGGTTATTTGGGTTTATTTTTTTTAGCTTTATTTTTGGTATTTTTTGTTGTTGAGCTATTTTTTTTTTAGCTTGTACATTTTATTTTAGATTTAATCTATTAATTTTTTATGGCCTTTAAAAAGTGAAAAATGCTAAAACTACAAAATTTTTACAAATTGCTAATATTGTGAGTGGTTATTGATATGTAAAAAGTAATGAAAGTGTGCGAACCAATATGAATTTACTACCTCAATAATTTGTAAATGTTGTAAAAAAGTTTGTGGTTATAACATTACTCTTAAAAAATTTGATGGCATTGTTAAGGAGGGCAAAGTATAATTTTATTGAACAAAATTGCTAAAATTAGTACCTATTAATATACTAATATTAAAATAATAAAAATTTGGGCTCCATATATAACTCCATCCATGGGTACCAAACAAACTCTCCAAATCCATATCCACCATGCTTATGATTAAACAAACAAGATTTTTGCACATAAGACAGAAACCAAATACTATAAAAATAATAATTAGACAAGAAACAAAATTTCCATGTCCATATTTACCATGTTTATTATCAGACAAATATGATTTTTGCACAGAATCCAAAAACCAAATACTATAAAAATACTAATTATATTAGACACGAAACAAACTTTTCATATTCATATCCACCATGTTTGTGATTAAACAAACATGATTTTTGCACAGAAGCTAGAAACCAAATACTATAAAAATACTAATTAGAGAAGCCAGAAACTAAATACCATAAAAATAATAATTAGAGACGAAACAAACTTTCCATGTCCATATTTACCATGTTTATTATTAGACAAACATGATTTGTGCACAGAATCTAGAAACCAAATACTATCAAAACTACTAATTAGACATGAAACAAGCTTTCCATATCCATTTTACTATCCGACAAACATGATTTTTTTTCCTAGAAATCAAATACTGAATAGAGATGAAAAAAAAGAAGAAGAAGAAGAAGAAGAAGACATATTTACCATCCAAGATGTGACATGGCATAAGGCAGACTGAGAACACCAGCGCCAACCATGGCGGTGACATTGTGGAAAGCCGAGTACCACCATTTGGCATTTCTATTGGCAGTGATCGGAAGCCAATCATCGATTTCCTTCTGCCTTGCTGCCTCTTCCTCTGTCATATTCGGAGCCATGTTTTGCTTCTTGTTATCTCCACCAGCCAAAAGGTTCCACTCTTAGGCAATGTCCGGAAGACCCAACAATCTAGGCCTTCCAATATCCAATCCAAGCCACAGAGCGATTCATTCAGGTGCCTAAACAACCACATATATATAGAATTATGGGAATCTCATAAGCCATAATTAGAAAGAATTTTTTTTTTTTTTTTACTTGCTAAGAATGTACAATCCATACATTACCAATTTTAGAATCTAGGAAGACTGTCCAATCAATAATATACATGCAGAGCTGTGTGGGTGCTAAAATTACTAGAATGTGTCCAATTCACCATAGCATGGTGATGGTACTTATTTATGGCCGAAGAATATTGGTGGTATTTGGCATCTCCAGAATTTGTAGGAATACTTGCTGACCTGCTCATTTGCCGACCGAATAATATTACAGATACAAACTATTTTATAATATTTTTACAAATTATTAATGTCGAAAATTCTTATTTGTTCTCATATGAGAATATCATTAATATCTTTTTTTTTTTTACTTACTAATAACCACTTATCACATTAACAGTTTGTAAAAAAACTTTGTGGCTTTAGCACTCTTCTTTGCGAATTAATTGGATTTTTTTCTTTATTCATAAATTATTCAAGATTCTAGTCTTTTTTATAATATATTTTTTAGAGAAAACGATAGTAGACTTTATTTATTCAATATCATGCTATACAATTGGAAGAGAAAAGAGGGTCAAACAATAGCCTCTTCATTCTCTTTTGCAAGTTGCAATACTAGCAAGAGTTAGAGCAACACAATTATATCTTAAAAGAAAAAAAAATAAAGTATACTAACAAATTGTTCACAAATCAACTTAATACCTTTCAAGATCCAGCCAGCCCCTTCCAAAGAACACAACCTAATCTTGATTGTATTGACCTCCATGAACACCATAGTGTAAGTAGCAGTACGAGACCATAGACTACAAAGATCAATTCATTTAACTTCTATAAACTAAACATGCATGGACAGCCTAAATGAGTTCCAATTAGGAGCATGAAGCCAAACGACTTGTGCAAAGGAACATTCTCAAAGCAAGTGTATACATAATTCAGTTGGATTAGAGGTTAAAGCCGTGTTGTCTTTGGAAGCATCATCAATGGTTGTCAAGTCTATCAGAACCTCATTAGGAAGCTTGGCCTTATCTCTATTTTTCAATTCACTTGGAAGCTTATCCTTATCTCTAATCTTCAAATCAGATGGGGAAAAAGAAACTACCTTATCAGATAGAATATTGGAAGGAACCATCACACGGTTTTTATCCAAAATAAAATCATCAGATTTTGAATTAGAGACAAAAACAGTGTTTGTTAAAACCTAATCCCTCCCAAAATTCGAAACTTGATTAGAAATAGAAGATATCTCCTTTTCCCGCGCAAGACAAATTGTTTCACTACCTGGAATGGTGCTGGACTATACTAGAGGCTCAGCTTGTGTATGGCGGTGATGTAAAATTTCCTCTTTACCGTTGTCATTTTACAAATTTTACATTTAGATACAGCAATTTTTTTAAAATTTGCAGTCATTTTACTTATGAAACAATTACGTGCCTAAGTTACAGCACTGCTAGTAATAGCATTTTTTGTGAGTGAGATGGTGGTAGAGATTAAAATGATAACAAGTTTAAAAATATAAGGAACAAAATGATAGTTATGAAAACTTGAGAACCAAATTCAAAATGTGACCAAATTAATAGGTAAATTGAAAATATAAAGTAATTAAGTGATATATAATCATACTAAATGAACTTTGATAATTATGATAATTATTAATAGGTATGTATTAGGATTGGTTTTTTTATAGATATTTATTGTGAATTTACGATAATTATTATTAATAGATATTTATCATAATAATTAATTGATATTTATTAATAGATGGAGCTATCTATTTTATTAATTTAAGAATATGTGATGTCTAAAGATTCTAATTGATGATTTTTATTTTTTGAGAAAAATTCTAATTCATGGTTTAAATAAAGAATAGATTTTTTTTTTTTTTTTTTTTTGAGAAAGGATCATTCATTCATTCAATTATAATAATAAAACATCATGATACAAGGCTTCCATTGCTGATGGAGGAGAATCCTCCATCCAAGACAAATCATCATCTATTTTTAAACTCAATTAAAAATAGATTAGAGAATATTGAAGTATACAATTGGAGAAAAGCTATGTTCACACAATTTTTACAACGAATCATAAGTGGCAAGTTCTTATTAGCAGGAAAAAAGCAATTTCAGTGGTAAGTTTAAATTAGAACCAATAATAATTAACTACCTATAATTTGTTATGAAAAGTTTAAATTAGAAACAATAATAATTAACTACTTATAATTTGTTATGAAAATATTGCGGACATAGTACTTCTTATAAAATTGTGGGGTCTCAAAATTTTAGGCAACAAATTATTATGAAGTAAACCAAAAGTCAAACATATTCAATTTTAATTATAGATTATAGACGACAATATATAACAAATTTTTTTTTTTTTTTTTTTTTTTTGCATGAAGCAATATATAACTTATATTAATCTTTTATTACTTTTTTTCTTGCTTATTAATCCTAGATTATGAGATAAATACAAATATTTGGGTTTGATAGGAAAAGGGGAAACAAAAAAGAAGAGAAGAAGAAGAAGAAGAAAAGATGGGGGGGGGGGGGGTGCCTCGGGTGGTGGTAGCTTTTCATTTTCCAAAGACTAAATTAATGAATTGCTTAATTTTACAATTTTCTTTGGACTGCGGAGGTGTTATAAATGAGAGTCCATTGCAAGGATTAGAACCTAAGTAAGCGTTACCAATAGAAAAGGAAATTGCATTGTGATTAGCATAGTGAAAGATAAGATAAGATAAGACTTCACGTTTAACATACCATTTTGAGAAGTCTTGTTTTAGTGTTGGCTTAATTCAGTGACAAAAGTTTACTTGTAATGCACTTTATTGGTGATGTACTATTTCCTAGGTTTTCATGTATTTTTGGGTAAAGTACTTGAGCCTCTCCTTGAAGATTTGAAGCAGCATTAGCTAGTAGTGATCTCATGACTTGGAGACGACCTGCTCACGACCTACCTTGCCCACGAGATCCGCGTGGCAAGTATTTTGGATGAGAGTGCAGACGTGCACCTCGAGATCTTAGGGGGTGACTAGGTCGTGAGCTACACGATCTATGTACTCCGCTATGGACTTGTCCATTGCACATATGCCAGCACACACACACACACACACATAGTTGTGAGGCACGGCAAGGGGCTTCAAATAAGGGTTAAAAGAAAACCCTAGAAATGCAGGAAGTGTGAACTTTATTGAAGCCAAGCCTTTGTATGAAAAGAGAGAGCTTTTCCTTGAGAAAAACCAAGTTCCCATCTTTCTTTTCCATCTCTTTCATTATATTGATAAAGATTCTATAAACACCTTCCTCATCTACAAACACAAGCCTTGTGAGTGAGAGATTGGCATTGGAAACGTGAGAAGTCATATCCAAATCCAAATCCTTTGGTCGCTTTCCACTGGCGGCTCAACTGTGGTGACTCTAGGAAGCTAGGTGAAGAAAAGACTGGTGGAGTTGGTTGCTAGCTAGAGCTTGGAGGGCTCAAGTACACAGGGAGATATAGGCTTAGAGGGTTTATAGTCATCCATGTACGGTTTATAGTCATCCATGTACTGCAACTATTCATTCTAGTGGATGTTTTCGACAGATGGTTAAGGAAGAGGTTTTTACATCTGGGGCTTAGGTTTTCCTCTTCCATAACACTTTGTGGTGCTATCTGTGGTTTGCTTCTTTGTTCGTTATTTCCACTATCTTACTATATTGCCATGATTGTGTAGTATAGTTAGTTAGTTTGGAAATTTGCTAAGTAACTTACACTTGAACTATATTGTGTAGTTTTGTGTTAAAATCAACTTAGCCGTAAATCTTTGTGTTAAGGGATCTAAATATTGTGCTAGGGTGTATTTAGCATATTTCACATTTTATATGAAGTTTGTGCTGAATTTGTTCATTCCAATTTGGTATATTTTTAAATCCTTTCTGACCCCACTTTTAACTTACCAAAAATGAGAAAGAAAAAAAAGACTTAAACTTCACCTATACACTTTAAATTTCAGACCTGAAATTCACATATACGTGACTGTGTAAGAAACTAAGAATATGCATACAAAGAAAAATGTAAGTACAGATGGTTGATTATTCATTGAGAAGAGAATGTGACCAATCTAAAAAGGTTGGTTATTCATCGCCTATTATCAAAAAAACCCACCTCTTCATTAATTTGGGCATAAATAATACTTGTCTGTGGTTGCCAAAGTTTTATTTCTTGATGTAGGATTATACATTGTATCTATTCCATCATTTTCAACTACCAGTTTGCCAATGTTTGTATCTGATTTGTCTTGTTTGTATCTGATTTGTCTTTTTGTTAGGGGTGGCAATTCGTGTTTGCATGTTAGGTTCGTGTTTATTAAACGGGCCAAGATTCTTCGACCCTAACACGACCTATTTATTAAACGGGTCAATTGTGTTGACCCATTTAACAAGTTTTATTAAAAAAATTATGAAAAAAACAAATAAATAAATATTTTTAATATAAAATTCAAAACTAATGAGCAACTGCATCACAAATAATCATTCAAAACTAAAGCATATCTAAATATCACAAATAATCAATCACAATATGTCAAAGAAAATAAACCGCAACAACTAATAAGTTTATATACCTAGGATTTGAAGGGTATATTGGTAAAATGTCATTTAATTAAACGGGTTAGATGGATCAAATAGGTTTCATAGGCTGAATACTAACTCAACCTATTTATTAAACGAGTTAGTCGTGTCAACCTGAATATAACATGAATCCATTAAGCATCAACCCATAACTTGCTAATTTCAAGTCGTGTCGTGTCTAATTCCACCACTTCTACTTTCTGTCATTAGCCTTTGCATTTAATTTTTTAGTTTATTTGTTTCTCCAAAAAAAAAAAAAAAATTGTTTATTTGTTTTATTCAGCACTAGTTTGGGTGGCACGTGCTGCCTCTTTGAGTGAGAAAATTAAGATTAAACGTCTATTTGAAGAAAAATGAAACCATGTATTTAAATTTAGAGTAACTATTTTAATATATGGGTATTTATTTGTCATGATAGTTTCTTAGAACCTATTTGCTAAAGGCAATATCCATTCACTAAAAACTTCTAAGAGTGATAGTGAATATCATCTTCTTCGAATAATAAGCAATTGAGTTTTGCTAAGACATTGTCACATTATATAAATGTTCACAATGAATGATGTGATCATATACTACAATTGAAGGTCCTCATCAACAATTGAAGGTCCTCATCAAATACTTGCAATTATCCACAATAAAGATTTTGTTATTTATACTTTATTTTTTTATTATATTACTCTTTATGTGTCTAACCACGATATTTAGCTTACTTAGTTTTTATTGAAAAAAAAGGATAACAAAGACATGTGTCGTTGAAGTTTCAATTAGATAAAATTTTAATTCTAGAATATTTAAACCTAGGAAAATCAATTTTCTTTAGGTAACAAATAGAATGTCATATATCACCATTCCAACTTTCCAAGTATGACTACCACATAAAACTCAAAATACATAGAAAATGTTTTGGGATATTAAATTTTTGTAAGATTCTTTTAGACATTCTACAATAGAATTTAAGAATAGTAAGATTTCAAAATGGTTTAACTGAGAGAGTAACAGTTAGGGGTATTTCCTCAGTTTTAAAGTTTAGGGAGGAATAAAATTATCCCAAACTTAAAATGACCAATTTTATTTTCTACTTTTGGTGTAAAACTATCTTTTTATTTTTTTACTTTAAATTTTAAATGGTGTATAAAATAAATAAATAAATAAAATCAACCCAAGAAAATTGTGCTTGAAAAAGTGAATTTTGGCTTACCAAATTTGACTAAATAAAAAAAAAAAGTCTAGGAATACAACACTTTCACAATACCTCTATTTTCAACTATGGTGAATCTCAATCTAATATTTTATTATCTTATTTTGACCTATAGGAACTTACACCTCAACAATTATGAAAATATTGTGATAACAACAAAATGTCACAATATTTTCACAATACAATACTTTCATTTTTAGTTGTGCTAGATCTTATTTTATTTTAGGTTGACCCAAAAGGAATTGACACATGTCACAACATTTTCACAATATCTCTATGTTTACAATGTACTTGCAAAGTAAATTTATATTGTAGACACACCAAAATTGGCAAATGTTGTACACATTTGCAAAATTTGTACATTATTTTCCATTTTTTTACAAATATGTTTAATATTTGTCACTTTTTGTGTGTCTAAATTTTACGCTGTAAGCTTACATTGTAAAAGTACAAGGTAAGCATATAAAAATAATTAAAAAATAAATAAAACAAAAACAAGCTCAAACCAAACTGGCATACTTGAAGGAAAAAAAGAAAAAAAGAAGAGAGCTCACCAATTCTCCTTATTTTAAGGCTTTTAGGTAATAGTATTAAATACTAAGTGTTACGCTTACAATATTTCTACAATACTTTTACAAAAAAAAATTTAGCAGTAAGTTAATTATTAATTATGTTTCTAATTTGAACCCACTACTAAAATTGTTTTTTCATCACCAATAATAGTCAATAATAACTTGCTATTTAAGATACAAGATTTATTGTGAAAATGTTGTGGACATAACATTTTTTTAATATTAAAAATTTTTCTTTCTCACCTAAACTCACCTTTTTGGCTTGTTACAAAAAAAAAAAAAAAAAAAAAAAAAAAAACAAAAACAAAAACAAAAACAAAAACAAAACAAAACAAAAGTTGAATAAACCAAGGGTCCTGTAGCTAGAGTCATTGGCTCTTTTTATATAGTAGTTAGTAGAGATAGATGTGGCTGTGGGTTACGTGCTTTTCTTTTAAATTTAAACCCATATAAGCCCAAATAAAACAATGATGAGATGAAAGCCTTTCTTTTAAGCCCATATTAGCCCAAATAAAACAATGATGAGATATAGATAAAACAAATGATGAGGTAAAACAGTGGGTTTTGAGCACAGATTGACTAAACCAAAAATTCACTATAGATAGAGGCATTCACTCTTTTTATATAGTTAGTTTGTGTTTGGGTTAGGATTAAAAATTAAAATTATTTTACTATTTAGTTTATTTTTGCTACTATTTATGAGTCTCACTACATTTTTTTGCACTATTTATGAGTTCCATTGTTTTATTTCAACTAACTTTTACCTTTATCTACAATATTTCTAATAATAATTTTTTTGTTTCAGCAAAATTAGCAGTATCCAAACATACCTAAGTAGATTTTAAAGTCTTGCTTTTTCTAAGTGCAATTATATTTTAACTTTTTTTTTTTTAACAAAATAAGCAAATAAACAATTATGGGGGGAAAATCTTCCAAATGCTCTTTCTTTTCTTTTTCTTTTCTTTTTTACAACAACTTTGCATCTAGAAAGGTAGAGAATAAACATTTTCATGTGCCTACGGGCTTGAGAAACTACCTAATTGCAATAATGAGAAGAGTGACCAAGTTCAGGCCCAATGAGCGGAAGCACTTAATTGGAATTAATTGATTGAGTCCTGGTACTCAATTCATCAACCAACTTAAGCAGATTGTTTGAGCTAAATTGAGCATATGTGATAGTCAAAAATCGATTGGTGTCTTGGACGGAGGGTAAGAACAATCAACATGAAGCCGACACATATATAGTTTGAAATTCTATCCAAATAATAATAATAATAATAACAATACATCAATTTGAACCCTCTTCTAAAGGATGAATTTAACACAAATAAATATAATACATCACATCTAAGCCAAGAACTTGCCTTTTATTTTTTCTCTTTCCAATCAAGCAACGTTTTACATTTGGTTTCCAATTTTTTTTTTTTATTTAAAAACAAAAAAAAAAAAAAAACAAAACAAAACAAAACAAAACAAAAAAACCCACACAACAATAACAACATTTGGAAGACTCAAAACGGAAAAATATTTGTTTATGTTTGTTTATTTGACAAATGAATCAAGCTTAATCCTAAATTTAAGGTTGATTATTAATAAGTTGAGCTCAAATATAATAATGTTCCTATGAAGAAACTACCAAGCATGAGAATATATGATTATATGTATAAAAGTTTTAAAATGTACTTATATAGACTTAAAATTGATTGTATAAGTTTGTAAAATAAGTTCATAGGATATCAAATTATTATTTTGTAATTTATTAATAATATAAATAGTCCATTTTATAGGAAAATTATATCATATTTAATAATACAAAGTTGGTGAATCTAATTTTTATAAGTTTTTAACCAAAAATCATTGACATAATTAAATCTAGTAATCTAACTTTAGTTATAACTAGCATGTAACCCGTGCAATGCGCGGGATACTTTAATTCTTATTCATGGTAGAATATGTAAAAGTAATAATAATAATAAAATATTTAAATTCTATTGTTAGGAAATTGCTATTTTCACTAAGTGTTTAATCCTACTTGAACGGTTTTTAGACCCTTTAACACAACTGGATTAACCTAGTTAATTAGCCAAGTGATTAACTTAGTCAAATTATGCAAATCTAGATTATCACAATCACACAATCATATCAAGTATATATAGCAGCGAAAAAGTAAATAACACAATGATATGATGACCCAGGAAACCACACGATAAAAAACTGGGGAGGATTTAACCTAGCTATCCTCAAGGTAAACTAGAATCCACTATCTTGAAAGAATCGAAGTTCATACAATAAGACTTACAAACCCCCACGCTTGACTTCTTATTGCTACCCACCAGTGGAACTTACTGACACGACCACGTGCAAGCTCCGAGACCACGAACTCCTTCTTTCTTGGATTCACCACCAGATATAAGCACACCCGCTTGTTTTTCTTTAACCTCCAATGGCAGCAACTGAGTTAATCATCAAGGTGTAGATAACATCTTCTCCTTGAAAACCCTAAGCTTTGTGTAAAGGAAAGCTCCTCTAGATCTCACAAGAGATTTACACAAAACAGCAATATGAGCAACATAAAAACGTGGCTAGGGTTCGCCTTATATACCTAGGCAAAACATAAAACCCTAACCATTTTAAATAGGCTAGGGCTGAGTTGGAAATCTGTAGAAAAAAACATTATGCCCGATATTCGATCGATTGAGCCAGTCCGAAAGTCACTAATACTTTCTGCAGCCACTCGATTCCAATTTTACATAAATGCACAACTTTGAGCAAGCCTAAACAAGACTAAACAACCTATTTTGATCATGGTTTGCCAACATTACACATTAAAGTTCTAAATACATAAATTCCTAAGTCTTTAGAACCTAACAAACTCCCCCTTTGGCAATCCGTGACAAAACACAACTAAAAGCTCAAAGTTTACAAAATAAATCCCTTTACAAAAAAAAAAAATGATCATAACAACAAATTCAATCCTAACTACTATCCATCAGTTGCAAGTGTAGACAGCAACTCAATTGAATCAACCTGTATTTTTTGAAATACTCAACAAACGCATAAACGCATGTGTGACAGAAAAAAAGTAAAACAACAAATATGTAAACTAACTCTCCCCCTAAGTTAGATACATCAAAAACAATGTTAACTACCTTTTAAACAAAGCTTTCTTGTATTTTCCACACAACACAAAATAAAGACATATATCAATGAATAGCTCATAAATATAAATCAATAAGCAATGAACACAAGAATCATATAAAACAATAAATGTAACTGGAAGTAACATAAAAAACCCAACAACAATACATCTAGAGCCAAAAGAATGTAAATATAAGATACAGCTCCTAGATACAATCTAATCACCATAGGCTCCAAAGAACACAAAACTCCCCCTAACAACAAAAACTTTACAGGCTAATCAAAATCTACTCCCCCTTTTTGTGACGGAATGCCAAAGGGCAATCATAACCCATCATCAAAAGGAGGTGGCGAAGGAGAACGTCGAAAATGCGCCAACTTTGCACGCAAAACACGAACCTCATCGAGCAAGTCCACCAAAATCTGTTCATGAGCCGCCTGAATGATCAAGACATGATCCAACGTACGTCGAATGTCTGAATCATCTGAAGTAGTCGGTGGAGGAGCATCAGCAACAGCAACACCAGACGCCTCAGCCTGTGCATCACCTGTAGAAGAGGAAGGAGGGGGTGCAACACCAGAAGACTGAACACGAGGAGGCCTCAAATGTGCAGCCCTCAGACGAAGAAAAGAGGCACCTATAGGACCAGTAATATGGTCGGGCTCAAAAGCGGGGAAACCATCTAGACCTAAAAACAACAAAATCCTATGAATGAAGATAGGATAAACAAGGGTGTGACCAACCGTGCTACTTCTATGAATCTTGTTCAAAGAACGAAGAAATAGATAAGGAAAAGAAATAGAAGCACTAGACACAAGTGCATACAAAAACACACATCTCTAAATGGGGATGGTGTGGAAATAAGAGATAGGCCACAAAGAATGAAACGCTATCCTAAGAAAAAGGTAGGTAGTCACAGGAAACTCAGCGGATGTGATCTGAGGATCAAAACCTCACTGGATAGAAGACCCAGTGATGTATGACATAACGTCATCAAGGGGTGGAGACTCCTAATAAGGATAGTCAGGCTGCCTCACAACGGGGACCCCAAGAGCCTCAGCCACTACATCAGGAGTAATGGTGAACTCTACACCTCATATCCAACTCCTAACAAGGGTGTTGGAATCATAGACATGACAAGAGAGGTTCGAGTAGAACTCTCTAATAAGGGTGGTCAGAGGTGGATGATCTATCTCCAACAAAGAGAGCTAGCCCCTGCTCTCAAAATTTGCCCTAATGGCAAGAACAACCTCATCTAAAACTACATAACGCTCAGCCCAAATCTTCCTCTTACTGTTCAGCTTATCAAAGGCCTCTCTGCTCTTGGCATCCTTAAACAACTCACTCCTAAAGGGTGACACAGAAGAAGTGGAGGGAGTCCTATGGGCTCTAGTTTTCCTAGGCATGGTGCTAAGGAAAGGACAAGAACACACAGCAGAACCAAAAAAAAGAAAAAGGAAAAACCAAGGGCAAACTGCAAATTAGCACAGAAACAGATATAGAACAAAAATCTATATGATACATGAACAATAAAATGACATGATGCATGCTCTAATGCAGTGAAACTAGGTTCAATTGAAGTTCAAATTCACAAAATTGGCTTTAGCATAGAGTTTCTAACCCAAAACCCCAAAATTTTGAAAACCACTTAAAATTTTTAAAGAAATTTGACAAATTGATCAACACACATGATAGAAAATAGATAATAATAATCAATTACATCAAAACAACAAGCCAATTTTATCAATTTTGACCTAATTGAACAAAATCCCCAAATCGGATTCAAAACAAGTCCTAGAAAATCCAATTTCTCACAAACCACAAAATTGATCAAATTTTTCAATATAGATCATGTTAATAACATCATGACAACAAAACCCAATGATCAACTTCAGAAAATATGGCTTGAATCATCAAAAACCCCTAATATACATAGGTTCGAAATCCCCAAATTAAAATGCATGAAAAATGCATGAAATGAGAAAATAAAAGCAAAAAGAATGGTAAAAGAGTCTTACCGGTAATTGGAGAGAGAAACCTTGCAAAAAGAATGATCAAAAAGGACAAAAATCTGAGGTGGAGCCAAGTCCGAATCGGAGAGAGAGAGAGAAAAACTTAGAAATTTTTGAAAAAGTGTTTTTGAAAAGGTCAAGATCTGAGTTTTAAAAAACTTGATTCACGATTTTCAATTGATCAAAAATCAGTTTCGATTGATCGAAACAGAGAGAGGCTCACTTAAAATTTTAATCGCAATTTCGATTGATCGAAGAACAGATTCGATCGATCAAAATTTTTAAAAAAAATGAATTTTTGAAAATCAACAGAATTTGATGCAATCTCTCCTCAAAGCATTGGAGAATTTGAAAAAAAAAATGCATGAATATGAGATGAAAATGATTTTCACAAACCCAAGATTTAAACCCAGTTTTTCAAAATTAAGATTTTCAAACAAACTCCCATTAAATTTTCAAGCAATGAATCAGTTTTGCATAAGACTCAAAGCATTTTTCAAACTTGGTTGATCAAACCAAAAACACACACAATAACATGTATAATGTTTAGCAAAGAGTAACTTGTGTAGTGTGTGCAACTAACAAAAGCTTGAGATACATGTTGGGTGATATGTGAATAGAAATCAACCACAAAGTCTACAAAATTCATCACATAGAATTCAAAAGAAACTATCTCCTAAAGAGTTACATCATATAACTCTCACATCTCCTAGAACATAAGCTTGCAATCATGTAAGTTTCTTGATTTTTGCCTCATAATATACATACCAATTTTAATTTATGTGATTTGGCATCAAGCCTAATAGTACACACCAATTTTAAGCATTAAGCAATTAAACCGAGGCTACACCTTATGTTCTTTTTGTGCATGTGCTACACTTTCTCGAGTACAGAATCTTAAGATATGCATTAAGGTATTCATGATTGGCTAGTGAACAATGGTGAGATGGTTATTTATGCCTTTCTCAAAAGGTTCAAGTCCGACAGTCAAAGACATGTGACTTCAAGATCAAGACAAAGTGATCAAAAATTGTAAACATCTTTCCCACACAACATGCACTACAAAGCTCAAACTAGTAAAGTGCAATAAATAAGCTCATCAAAGGTAAACAAAGTACACAAACATGTTATGTGAAAATAGATTGACCAACCTTGTTTTCAAAAACCAAGAGAATGAATAAAAAACACAATTTGCTTTCCTTTTTCCTTATTTTATTTTATATATATATATATATATATATTTTGAAAAGAAGAAACAAAAGCAATCCTAGAATGAAATGCATGAATGATATGCAATGCAAATCCTAGAAACAAAAAGGTAAAAGAAACCAAAGAACAAAGGTCACAAAAGATAAAGCAATGAAGCATAAGGACCATGTCAAAAAGACTCAATTAGATCAAGTCTTTTGCATCCAAAACTTTTTAGATGCATTACGAGCATTGGAGTTCATATTCACATTAGAGTGATTTCCAACTCCAGGATTGGAATAAAGGTTTAGAGCCTTTACCAATTCACCAATAAGAGCCATAGGATTTTGTGCTTGAGGCACAGGCACTTTAGGCTTATTTGCTCACTTAGCTGCTTGTAGTTTATAACAATTTGGAGGAATGTGTCCAGACTTTCCACAAAAGTGACAAACCCAAACAGGTTTACCATGCATCTTGTCCTTAGAAAGGGTAAACTCCTTAGGTTTAGACTCTTTCAGATCAACCCTAATCTTCCTAGGAGGTGTGACCTCTGCAGGTTTAGCAGTCTTACTCACAACCTCACTCACAGGGGGTGCAGAGGAAGAAGAAGGAACAAAGTTTGTAGAATGTGGTGCAGACGCAGAGATGCTCTCAACAAAACCTAATCCAAATTTGTTAGAATGAGACTTTTGAACACTCAATATTTGATCAAGTTTAGAACTAGCAGATCTATCAACAGATAAATCATGTTCCAAATATTTAACTTTGTCAAGCAAGAGCATATTCTCAGTTTTCACATTGTTCAAAAGTTCATTAGCATCAAACAAGTTAACAAGTAGATTTTTCTTTTCAAGCTCAAGAGATGCAATTTTCTTTAAGCATAATTCAACATTCATGGTATCTTTTGCAGCAACTTTGCAAAGTTTATTGTAGATTTCTTGAAGATCTGCATCCTCAGAGAGTTCCCCATCAGGAGGGTTCTCTTCAACAGATACACTTTCATTGACTACAACAATAGCAGTGAAAGCAATGAAGTTTCCATCCTCGTCACATCCAGACTCATCATCAGAAACTTCATTATCACTAAGGGTTACAGCCATAGCCTTCCCCTTAGACCTCAAGTATGTGGGACATTCAGATTTCATGTGACCATACCCTTGACATCCAAAACACTGAGGACCCATAGAATTGTTTGAAGATTGACCAACTTTTTCTCTAGGTTTTTCATTGTTATTAACCTTAGTGGGATCATTCTTCCTAAATTTTCTAGATTCAGCAATGTTTGTACCTCTTGTCTTTCTGTTATTGTTCCTAAGAAAGTTTCTAAAATTCTTGACAAGGTATGCAATCTCTGTAGTAGAGAGCTCATCACCAAATCCACCAATATCAACATCATCAACTGACTTAAGAGCCATTGATTTGGATTTGTTAGCTTTGGATAGGTCTAACTCATAGGACTGAAGAGACCCTACAAGTTCATCAACAGGGATGGAGTCCACATCCTTGCTCTTAGTGATGGCAGTCACTTTGGGTCTAAAGTACTCAGTCAAGGATCTAAGAATCTTCCTAACAATTTTAGGTTGATCATAGATTTCACCCAGATTAAATGCAGAATTAACAATATCATTCAGTTTAGCATAAAATTCATCAAAAGATTCATCATCAGACATCCTAATGCTTTTAAATTTAGATGTTAACTGCTGCAACTTATTAATTTTAACTACCTTTGTGCCTTCATGCACAATCTGGAGGATTTTCCAAGCAGTATGAGCAACCTCAACATTAGAGCTTCTCTTAAATTCCTCCATAGAAACAGCGTTAAAGATGGCATTCATAGCTTTGCTATTGAACCCAGCTGCTTCTTTTTGAGAAGTTTGCCACTCACTCACAGGAGTAATGGGCTTCTCCCATCCGTATTCAATGGAGTTCCAGACTCTCTCATCAATAGATTTTAAGAATGCTTTCATCCTTACTTTCCAATAAGCATAATTATTCCCATCGAAGTGAGGAGGAATAACTAGAGAGTGTCCATGTTCCATGACAACATGGGTCAAGGATCAGTTCAGAGATCAAAAGATCAACAAACAGAGAGCTACCTACTCTGATACCACTTGAACATTTTTTAGACCCTTTAACACAACCGGATTAACCTAGTTAATTAGCCAAGTAATTAACTTAGTCAAATTATGCAAATCTAGGTTATCATAATCACACAATCATATCAAGTATATATAGCAGTGGAAAAGTAAATAACACAATGATATAATAACCTAGGAAACCACACGGTAAAAACCTGGGAAGGATTTAACCTAGCTATCCTCAAGGTAAACTAGAATCCACTATCTTGAAAGAATCGAAGTTCATACAATAAGACTTACAAGCCCCCACGCTCGACATCTTATTGCTACCTACTAGTAGAACTTACTGACACGACCACATGTAAGCTTCGAGACCACGGACTCTTTCTTTCTTGGATTCACCACTAGATACAAGCACACCTGGTTGTTTTTCTTTAAACTCCAATGGCAGCAACTGAGTTGATCATCAAGGTGTAGATAACATCTTCTCCTTGAAAACCCTAAACTTTGTGTAAAGGAAAGCTCCTCTAGATCTCACAAGAGATTTACACAAAACAGCAATATGAGCAACATAAAAACGTGGCTAAGGTTTGCCTTATATACTTGGGCAAAACATAAAACCCTAAACATTTTAAATAGGCTAGGGCTGAGTTGGAAATCTGCAGAAAATAACATTATGCCCGATATTCGATCGATTGAGCCTAAGCTTTGATCAATCGAGCCATGCCGAAAGTCAATAATACTTTCTACAGCCACTCGATTCCAACTTTACATAAACGCACAACTTTGAGCAAGCCTAAACAAGACTAAACAACCTGTTTTGGTCATAGTTTGCCAACATTACACATTAGAGTTCTAAATACATAAATTCCTAGGTCTTTAGAACCTAACACTACCAATATTATTCTCTAATAATGTAAAGATGATATCATAAGAATCTTATGATAACTCTATAGATGATTAATAAAAAACTAAATACTTCTGTCAACAAAGAAAAAGACAAAAAAAAATCCCTATTATTTTTTTTTAACTTCCTTTTTTTTTAGATTATAAAATCCCTCTTAATCTGTGTTTATGCATGAAATGAAACATGACAACGGAAATACAAAACATCTTATCACCATTATAGGATTCTCACTGTAACTCCCCAATTTACATTGCAAAGAGGACAATTAATTCCAAGAATACAAAGACAAAATATATATATATATATATATATACACATATATATCTTGAGGTAGGGGGGAGAAAAAAAGAGATCCCTTAAAGCCAATCCTTATTTTGCACTTGCACGGATTGAAACTAAAAATCAGTCCTTCAAGTTCAAGATCAAATGTCCAAGTCTATGTAGGTGCAAAGAAAGTGGCTATGGCAGGCCAAACCAAGTCTTCCATTATAGAATTTTCTCAATAGCAATCATTAAAAGATAAGAGCTGGTACCAATAGAAATCTGCATTGCCTTGCTCTTTCCTTGAACCATGTACATATGGGTTTCAATTTCTTGATGCTTTCTACCACTGTCCTTTTCCATCAACTCCTACTCCATTAGGATCTTGATAATATTTTCACTTTTTTCAGTATCACCAATATTCATTTTCTTATTTGTCACTACCTCTTTTTCAACTGCTCTCTGGCTCTAAGTAGCAATTAAGACCTAGCAAAATAAAAATAAAATATTCATAAAAAATAGCATTAGCATAAAACATAAATGATGCATTGAGTTGCACTCTATAAAACTCGAAGGAAGATATCCTTCTACTTCACACTTGTAGACAACATCCATCCCATATACCATCTTGCCAAAGACAACATGGCATCACTTTGCTATTAGCTAATTTGGCCTAAAGTATAGGGTATGTTTTAGTTGTTTATACTTAGGCTCTATAGAACCATATCACTTGTTTTTTTTTTTTCCATAAGGATTATGCAAGTAAAAACAAATTACTATATCTGCTAGGTGTTCTACAAAAGGCCTCCCAATAGGTATTTTATTTTTTGAATACTCATTTGATTTGTCTTCTTTTGTTCCCATACTAATAAATCTCCTGTTGTGGAGCTTTTAATGCTATAAACTAATGAAAGAGAATCGCAAACAACTTATGTAGTTAGGACAAATCAAAAAACCCAATATGGTTGGTGGCAATTTATTTTTAAAAGAGAACATAATAGCTTGACAGGTTAGGTGAATACAGTATAAGAATTAATTGAATAAAAATATTTGTTTCTTTGAAGAGAAAGCTGGCTAAAATATGCAAATCAGAGCCAATTCAAACACAAATACACTAATGGACAAAATCTAATACAAAGACTTTTACCAAATTCAGCAAAAATGAAACAACTTCTCCCATAAATCTAAGTTGCATTTGTTTCCATTTGAGTTTCACTAATTTTTTGCATATAAATTTTAGCTGTAGGGAATATTTTTTCTATTAATGAAGCAGTCCTATCTAGTAAGTTCTCTGCTTATCTTCCTTTTGAAGATAAATATATTCCTTCTCAAAATATAGATTTGTGTTAACTCTCACAATTAGTCTTGAAACACATCCACTTAAAGCAAAGTAGCCACAAAAGGTAAAAAGTCAATCCTCTTGGGACTTGGGAATATGGATATTAGTATCACACATTTGTGGTGCATGATTAGAATACAAATTGATCACAAAGTATCATAACTTGAATACACATCTTACTCAGTCATGAGGCCACATTTAAGGTAAGACATTATTTTTTTTCTATAATACCAAGATTGTACCATACGTAATTAATTGGCAATAAAAATGACTCAACAAAATATGACCCATACCCCTCTGAATTCATCACCTTATTCTTTCATTCTTCAACAGAATAGAAAAATTGAAGGAATTAAAAAGCCTTCACTCCACAGAGATTTGCGTTACTACTTTTACAGGATTTGGATTAAGGGAAAACTCTCAATTTACTTTTTCCTTCCAACTTGATTTGTATTGTTTATAACTTTGTCTAGAATAATCTCCTGCTCTATTTCGACATTCAAAATGTCCAAAAGAGACTGAGACGCGCTTAAATACTTTAAATCCGTTCCCCTGTTTTAACCCAAACAACATAGATAGATAAACATGAACAAATCTAACCCAAATAACTTAATCATAACCAAATATAACATAAAGACCTAAACTGAAACCAATCCAAACAAATACAAAAAACTTGATCCTATTTAATGCACAAACTGAAAAGCTAATAGGAAAAAAAAAACTTCAAGTTAAAGGCCTAAATCAAAACCACTCCAAATTAAAAATCAGATTTTGATCATATTTAATGAACAAACTGGAAAAAAAAAAAGAAAAAAAAAAAGAAACATATTGGTTTTGGTTTTGGCAAGAGGAAATTCATTTAAAAATAAACACCTCATATTGATTTTGTTCTCTGGTTTTCTTTTCTTTTTTTTTCTTTTTTTTTTCTTTTTTTTTCTTTTTTTGTAGTCAGGCAGTAACAAACGAAAAGGGAATTCATTTAAAAATAAATGCAATAGAAGATAAAGTGGCAATCACAACTCTGCATCAATCCAACGTGAGATCAAAGCATGCATGAAAGGAAATAAAAATAATACATGAAGAAAAAATAATTATAGCTTCTATTATCTGACAAATTGACAATCGTAAACAAAATCAATTCAATTGAGTACCGAAAGTTAAGCCTAAATCAAATGAAACGTTTAAGGTTTAAATAATACCTATAAAGGTTTCAGGTAATTTGACCAAAGATGTCAGATTTCTCTCCTTCCAACTCCTTTCACATGCCTTTACCAATGCTCTCTCCAAATAGCAAACTCACATTTGCCCTCTCCAGACCTAAATTTAAAGAAACAAAAAATAAAGACTATATCAATGGAGGTAGGGTCTGGTTGGGGCAGAGGGTGGGTGTATTATGGTGCAGTGTAACCCAAATAATCAAAACATAACCACTTATAACTCAAATACCATAATGAGAACCAAATATAACCTAAAGACCCAAACAAATCGAAATCAATCCAAACAAAATATCAAATCCAAATCATAATTAATAAAAAAACTTAAATACGAAGATGAAAACTCACCGGTAGGAAGAGGCAAAGAAGAAGAAAGGGTTTATCGGGAGAGGGTAGTTTTTGGGTTTTATGTTTTTGTTCTCTTATAGGTGTAACGATCGGGCTTTCAAATGGTGTAATGATTGGGATTTTGGGTTTAACCAACGTGGCAGTATTTGACCACACTATTCTGACCTGTGTGTATGGAGTTGCAAAGAAGAAACGGAAGTTAGAGTGAGGCTGAACTTTTGATTGGAACTAAGGCATTTGGGATTTTGTGTTTCTGTTTTGTTTTTTTGATAAGTGGGTTTGTGATTTTATAAATACGTTTGATGAAAAGAAGACTCTCCAAATGGTGTACCGTACAGTTTTTTTAAAGTTTAAACTCTATATGTGGTTGTTTTTAAAGTAGTCTTTATTTCTAACGTGGCAACACCTCCTTAATTGCAGGAAAATACTTTTGCTTTTATAGATAATATTAGATTGCAGTCTGAATTCATAGATGTAAATATTACAAACAAAAAAAATAAAACAATTTATGCCAGTACAATTTATGCAATACTAACGTATAATAAAATATGAAAAGGAAACAAACAACAAAATTACAACTTCCAATGTTCAAAACCTTACATGACATAGAAGCATTAACCTGATTTCTTTTCACTCTGCTGCAAAATACGAAACAGCAAATACCAACATATGAAACAGAAAATTGGTTTACAGAAAGTTATTTAAAAACAATGCAGAAAGTTATTCAAAACAGTGCAGATTTTATAAAATAGTGTACTACAGTGCAGATTTTTATGAAACAGTGTGCAGTGCAGATTTTTGAGACATTTTATCAAACACACATCATGCATTATTGTTGTAAACATTCCCTGCATATAATATGATCAAAGAACTACCTTGTTGTCAAAAGAACTACCTATAATTTCAAAAATAATAGAGTACCATAATACCTCCAAAACATAGTCAAATAAAAATTTCAACAATAAGTGACTCTAATCTATATATTACTAAAAGCTTAAGCGTAGCGTTTAATGCTGCTGCTCTCACATTGCGTCATATCAGTTGCCACATCATTCTTTTTTTTTCTTTTTCTTTTTAAATATAATTTGTCCTATAATTTTAAAATGGTTTTTACAATTTTCAGCCCTATAAATGCAGCCCACTACTTATTTATTTACTTCCATTATCACCCTATAATAAATCCAGCCCACTACTTATTTATTTACTTCCACTATCACCCTATAATAAATCTAGCCCACTACTTATTTATTTGCTTCCACTATCACCCTATAATAAATCTGTATAATTAATCCAGCCCACCTCTTATTTATTTAGTTCCACTATCAAGCCCAACCCAGAGCCTTTTCAGTTCAGCTTTAGGGTTTTGTGTGAGCCTTTTCAGCTTAAAGAAAAAAAAAAAAAAAAAAACGTTGAAGCCTTTCAAGCTTTCGGGTTTTTTTTTTTTTTTAATTTTCCTATAATTTTTTTTAATATTTACTCTTCTCCAACCTTTCTCTCTCTCTTACCATTTCATCTCCCCACTACTTCTTCAATCTTTCTCCCTCCCTTACCTTTTCATCTCCCCACTACCCTCTACATTAATATCATTCTTCCTCTTTCCCTTCATCTTCTTTTATTTTTGTCTCTTCTTATTCACACATTTTTACTATAAATTTGTCACTATCTCTTCTATTCTACGCATAGTTTTCCCTCACCAAAAAAAAAAAAAAAAAATGTTCCCTCTCTCTCTCTCTCTCTCTATAAATTTTTTGGTGGCTTTTATTTTTTATTTTTCTTGCATCTCTACTTTAGGTTGATAATTTTTTATATTCTTTAAAACTCTATTTTGGGTTAATGCGATTTAGTTTTGTTTTTTAAATTGTTGTTTTTGTTTTTGTTTTTGTTTTTATTTTTTATTTTTTAAATCTCTTTGATTGTTAAATGTTATCCTACTGCCTTCTAAAGAATTAAATATAGCATATAAAAATATAATATTATTCTATTATATAGCATGATTTGGATAATTTGGTATTTATTCTGTTACATAGCATGATTTTTTATAGTGCTCAATTTAGATGTTAAACTATGAGACTTTACTAATTTTTGTTTATTTTCTAATCCTTTGTGGCGGACAAAGTACTCTTAATAGTTGTATTAGAAGTACTCTATAATGCCATTTATTTAAAGAAAAGCAAAAGTTAGCCAAACGAAAATAATTGGATTAGTGACAAATTTTAACTTTTGCAATTTTATTTTAATTATTATTATTTTATAAAAATGCATGTATAGAAATTTAATTCTTAGATTTTGCTAATAATTGTTTATTTGATAATATGTTTTGGGTGGCCGAAATTATAATTTCTACAAAGAAAATAGCCTTAATAGTTATCAAAAGCAAAATTTTATCTTAATATTGGTTCAATTAATCATTGTTAAGTTTTATTAATTTTTTTTAGTTTACGTTTTTTTGGTGTTTTGGATTGTTACTATATTACATTTATGATTGTTACTATAATAAATAAAAATATAATTACGAAATACATTACTCATTATTAGATTAGTTTAAATTGTAAAAAAAAAATTAATAAAACCACCATAAAAATAATTATCACACGCAACGCGCTTGTTCGTGGCTAATATAGAGTATAGTCAAAACAGACAACACAATAGTTACAGTTCCAAAGCCAAAAAAAAAAAAAAAAAATGCCATTTCCAATCCTTTCAAAATCATCTATGTTTGTATATGCAATCAAGGAAGAATCTATTCAGCCTTGTAGTAAAAAGTGCAACAAAATATCCAATAATGAAAACCCAATATGCACTTTAAGATATTTCATCGACATAAAAGTAACATTCTAGGCAGCAAAAATCCAGACACTACAAAAAAACAACGAATGAAACATGACAAACATCAATTGCACTGCCATAATTCAAAATAAGGAGCACAAAAACAAATACCCAATTGAAATTAGAAAGAAGAAAAGTTCCATGTACCTAGCATATTTCTTCTTAGTTGAAAGTTCATGTTGTCCTTCCCACACTGCCTGTTGAGTTTGCACATCCTTGTCATTCTCAAAATTCATTCTAACTTGAAAAACCTAAGTGATTCCAACCAAAACAAAAAATATATACATGGATTTCAAAAAATATATGTTGCAAACAAAAGCTATCTGCAAAGCAACAGCCTAACTGAAAACATAAAATTAAGACCTATAAATTACAATTTTACACAAACCAAGACAAAAGATTGTATTACCCATTGACATGTCTTAAAAAGACACAAACAAATTACCCGCTATATGAGGAAAAAAAAAAAGTCATTAATGTAAGCATATATCATATACACTTAGGAAAAAAAAACAAAAAACAAAAAACAAAAAACAAAAATCAAAAAATCTTGAAGACAAAGGAAGCCTAGAGTCATATTTATTTCATTTGTTTTTTGAGTCAATTTCAGATTGCTAACCTTGATATAAAACTTAGATTTAAAATAAAATAAAAAAAGTTGAAGTCACATATCTGAGACAGATAAGTTTTCATTAAGCAATACCCATCAAAGTTTGCAACAAATTTAGGAAATTTTGTTCAAAATGAAGCAAGAACCATCCAAAATTACTATGGAAGAAGTCCACAACTCATAGAAATAAACAGCAGTACATAAACCCCAGTGAGTGGGCAGAGATTAACAAAATAAAAATAAAAAATAGAGGAAAGTAGCAAACCTATTGACATCATAAAGATGGATCATTCAATCACAGCCCCCTGATGCAAGGAACGACTGGCTATCTACGGCTTCTTCAGAATTAGCCTCCTTTTTACTTGATAAACTAAAGCCCAGTGAGAGGATCTCTGCATCATGAGCACCCTGCCAAAATTTCCAAAATTTTAATATTCTAGATATGAAGGTTTCCCTCACAATCACCAGCACTGAGGTACTTGCAAAGATTGAGAAAATTTAAAGGCATTCTTATTAGCTATGTTGTCACGAAACATTCTCTAATTAGCTAAAATCAAGAAATTCAAAAACCTAAAATCAAAATTCTAACGAGTGGAAAAATTAAGAACCAATTGGAATCTAAATATCTACCAAAACATTCAAAAACCTAAAATCAAAATTCTAAGTAGGAGTGGGAAAATTAAGAACCAATTGGAATCCAAATTTCTACCAAAACTAAAAACCTAAAGAGTGAGAGAGAAAAACCTGAATGGCCAGTGCTCCAAAGAGAGAAAAAAGAGAAAAGAAGTTACTTGTGAAAGAGGAGATTGGTGGTGAATCAACAGCAAAACCGGTTTGATGAGAATTAACAAGTATTCAAGGATCCATTGCATGTTCCAATTGGGCCTATTACTAAAGCAAGATCCAAGAAGCACTTAATGAGCTGATTCAAGAGATTTGGGCTGATTCTAACGCAGGACATTCCAAGTTTGACCCAAAGGAAGATGAAAGTGTAATAAATTTAATCCAAGCTATTGAGGGCTAATCTGGCTTGATTGGGCATGATTTATGGCGTGGATTAATAGTTGATTGACTTTCAGCTCCATATCAGTTAATAGACATTTTTCCTATTCTTGAGCTTATAATTTCAGACCAAATCTAGGAAGCCTAGAATGGTGTTTCACCTGTTGGAACTCTTGTGTTCATCCTATATGCCCAAATGAAACTTGGTAGTTCTTCAGGCCATGCCCCGTTTGCCCCCTCAAGCCGAGTTTTGATGATTTTGAGCAAGTTTATGTTCATCACTTCTGTCTGCCCGTTGGCCTGAGGGTGTCTTGGAGAGGAGTAGTGGTTCTTGACTCTTAAGTCTTGGAAAAATTTTCAAAACTTGGGATTGTCGAACTGCTTTCCATTGTCTGATATTATGACACGTGGGACTCCAAACCTGCAGATGATGTTTTTCCATACAAAGCTTGTGACTTTGGCCTCTATTATCTTTGTCACTCGTTCTACTTCTACCCATTTTGTGAAGTAATCAATTGTGACAGTCAGAAATCTGAGTTGCTTCTTCCCTAAAGAGAATGGGCCCATAATGTCAATCCCCCATTGGGCAAAAGGCCATGGCAAGGATATGGGTGTCATCATCTCTCCTGGTCTCGTTTGGACATTTGCGAAGAGTTGACACTTATCGCATGCTTTGACGATGTCGTGTGCATCCTTCTGTAAGGTCGGCCAGTAATATCCTACTCTGAGTGCCTTTCCTGCTAAAGATCTTGCCCCAGCATGATTTCCACAAATTCCCTCGTGTATCTCGCGGAGCACATAATCTGCTTCTTCTGAGTTAGCACATCTTACATATAGGAGTGAATACCCTTGTCTGTACAGCGCATCGTCAATAATGACAAAGCAAGGCTCTCTGATCTATATCTTCCTTGCTTACGTCTTATCTTTTGGGAGCCATCCTTCTTTCAAGTAACAAACGATAGGAGTCATCCACTTGTCTTGTTCTTTTATCTTCAGAACCTGCTCACCTTCTATGCTTGGTTGCCCCCTTATCTCTATACATAGTTTGGAGGTCGCATTGTAGTCGTCTGACAAGGCCAATCTTGCTTGGAAGTTAGCTTCTGCGTTTTTAGCCCGAGGGATTTGCACAAAGTCTAGGCTGTGAAAATGCTGTGAAAGTTGTTGGACGATATTCAAGTACTTCTGCATCCTTTCTTCTTTGGCTTTATGATCTTCCTTCACTTGTCCAATTATTAGCTGAGAATCAACTTGGACGATAAGATTCTTTGCTCTTTGAGCTTTTGCTAGACTTAGCCCTCTTAACAATGCTTCGTACTTTGCCTCATTATTCATTGCTGAGAATTGCAATCTAACTGCATACTTCAATGTTTCTCTTTCTAGAGATATGAGCACTACTCCTGCTCCTCCTACTTTCTTCATGGCAGACCCACCTGTTTGGACCGTCCATGTTTCCATGGGGAGTTCTTCTTCCTTATAGGGGTAAGTGAATTTTGCAATGAAGTCCGCTAGTTAATATATATATACAGCATATATTAAACATATATAGCATTTTGAGTTTGGCCTAAATTTTCTATTATACATTATATTTCATTAAAAAAAAATTTCTTGATTCTTTTTTAACTGTTTCTCTTTCTTCACAAACAACAACCAACATCTACTATCTTCATTCATCATCGCCTCGAGATACATAAAAAAAGAATTAAAAACTAAATGTAAAATAAATAATGTTCGTGTAAATTTACATGGTAGTAATTATGTATTTTTACATACCTTTGCATGGTTTGATGTGATGAATTTTAGGCTTGGTCCGCTAAAATGTGATACTATTTCTATTATACATGCACTCATGCTTTAAGCCTCAAGCTTTCCTGAACGTCAACTCACCATAAATGATTTCCTTTTTGGGCCTCTATGGATTTGGACCTAACAAGCTCCACCTTATAATATGCAGTTGTAGCCTATAGTCACACAAAAATACCTCATTTTCGGATGCATGAGTCATCCCCCTCATATAAGGGTAGATCCCACACTTTTGAGGTTCACCCTCATTTGAATGAGAGCTCTCATACATCTAATACATGATATACCTTCTCGTAGTCGCCCTCAGTTTTTGGTTATCAATATTCGATTAATAACAAATGGGTCCAGGGAAATTTGGTGAAAATTGGAAGTAATAGAACTTCTTCAGGAAGCTCCTACCTTCAAATATCCGAAGTTAATAAAACTTGGCAGAGATTCTTAATTTTTACTGACAAAAATATGGTTGGAAAGCATTTTGGATGCTAAAAATTGTACTACAAAAAGAGTTATAAATTAATATGGTTGTTGAGTTGCGAAGCCACACTTTTTACACTAATCTACAATACCAATAGGCAGTACCACTACCACTCATTACACTGACCACATCACAAAAAACCAATATAGACATTTAGAGTATAAAATTTAAATCTCTCCTCCTCATTGTAGCTATCAAATTTATCGTTAAAAAAAAAAGATAGTAAAATTGGAAATGGTCTTAGGTTCCTTGCATCACTTAATTTGACTTGAGTATTGATATGGGAAGTTTCAATTCTAGTAACCCGAGTCTAGGTAATGTTTCTCACTTTCAGGCCTGCTCTTAGTAATCTAGTTTCACCTTTAGCCATCAGAAGCCATAATTCCTAGAAGTTGCTTCCCAGCTCCCAGCGCATTTTCATATTTGATCTACAAAAGCTCTTCGCTACGTCAAACATTTCAGCGGGAAGAATTACAGTAGCTAAAACTTCAGATTGTTATTGAAAAGATACCAGTCAGAAAGAAATGTCATTTGATTTGAATGCAGCTCGATTGCTCATAAACAGTCCTATCATCAACAGTCTCAGCTCGTTTACTTATCTTGCAATCTATTAAAATCTAATTTTCTAATATACTGATAGATACAACAAAGGAGGTATACAAATATCCGATCCAGGTTTCATAACATTATTTATACCATTGCTGAACAGGTATACATATTCTACACACAAATATTAACAAGCATGTATTTCAAATGCAAAAACCTTAAAAACCAAAAGAGAGAGATAGAGGATGAAAAGAATATTTTAACAGCTCACCAAAATTTTATGCTATTTGTAGCCCTTAACCAAAACTCACAACTCTTCTGTACAGTAAAATCAGGCTACTAGAGAACTTAGCTTGTAACTCTGATTTGGCTGCACATGGCCTACTGAATCTTTCACTGCAACAGCTTGTGTACCAAAACAGAAATACTGGTTCATCAACTTCTTATTAAGGGAATTTTGTCTGTAGTTCATTTGTGGTGCTTTACCATTAAATGACACAATTGAGCAAGAGGGTCTAGCAATATCAATATCCTTTTGTTTATCAATTGAATCAAGTGAAGACACAGAAGATCTTGGTGAAGGACTTGAAGGCGATTGTGCCAGAACAGCTAAATGTGGATTTGCTTTAATAACACCATGCATTAGCCCCGCAGAAAATTTCTTTTTGGTGGATGGACTAGGAAGATCACTCCTAAGAGAAACTGTCCTTTTATTGTTGGGAAAGTATGACATTCTTGAGTATTTCTGCCGCAGTGGGATTAAACCTTCTTCCGAGTTTTTACTTATGCTGGATGATTCCAAAGAATCATCTTCTCTTAATTCTCTGCTAGCAGATTTTTTCTTTTTCCTAAGGGGCCATCGGAGTAGAAACTTCAGGCGCCTTGCAGCATAATTTACAGAACCCGCTTTCTTACTGTCCGAGGAGTTGGTTGACTCAACCTGACTTATTTCACCTGAGCATGCACCCAAATCCATGCTTGTCTGATCACAACTGGCATCAAACGCAATCTCAATACCTGTGTACAAGAATATCTCTGCATCAGGGATTCTAAAAGAAGTTCCAGGACTGATCCCAATACCCTGCATTTTTAGATGGGATACAAGGGCACTTCTTGCCTTATGATCCTGGCAATTGGAGATCCCTCCAGCTGAAATCAACTGCTTGATTATAATTTCAGAAGATGCTGATCGTGGTCGTTGCTTGAGAATATCCAGAGGGGTCATCCCATCAGCATCACGGATGTTCAAATTGATTGATGGGACAGTCATGAGGAGTTCCACTAGATTACCTTGAATGTTCTCAATTACTGCCATGTGAAGAGCAGTTCTTCCATCATTGTTCCTTACATTGATGATTTCATTCATGTTAGCAATGTTACCACATACCAACTGCTTCATGAGCTCAATCTGCCAGTCTAGTATTCGGAAACTGGGGGTTCGGAAACCAGCCACTGCCATATGAAGAAAAGTATCGCCGTAATTGTTTTTTAAAAAGGCTAATGAGGAAGATGAAAGAATCAGGAAGTCCACCACAGCTAAGTAGCCCCTGTAAGCAGCCACATGTAATGCTGTATTCCCTTGATTATCTGTGGAGGTGATGATATCAAAGGAAGCTACTAGATCCTTTACTACCTGCATTAATTTAATGGTCAATGTAGCAATGAAGTAACAGTTTTCATAAATGTGAAGAATGCTGCAACAAAAATGGTTCCTGCAATGGTATCAAATGATGATGCAGAATCTTGCATTATATGGCATGATAAAGTGTTCTGGTGCTGGCCATTAACAAAAGAGACAATGCGGTCACAACTTGAGGTTTTGACTAGGACTCAAAACAGAAAACTTTTCACACAAAATTTTTGAGCACATAAATTCCATGCAGGCTAATAACTTTAATAGTGGCATCTAACATGCAATGAATATATAGAAGAATTCAATCATATACTCAATTCCTTTTTCTTTTTCTTTCCAATTTTAGAATCAAGAAAATTGGTTTATGAGAAATGTCTAAACAAAGGATAGCATGTGTAAGATATAAGTAAAACGAGAATGGCAACATTTGAACAATTTTCCAAATTATTATACGGAAATTTTAATTTATCTTGAAGGTAGCTGCTTTATTAAAAGCTTGGTAACATGAAGGGAAAGAAAATGAGAAGCTGATGAGACTCTTTGAAGCCAAAAAAACACAAGATATAGAGCTTCAAAACCTAATGTTCTGGTCATACTTCATGAAAACGTATTACCATAGTAGAAACGTGACAAATAACAAAAGCACACTGCATAAAAAGTACAAGCTACTCCATTTGACAGCAGGAAATTACAGTAATTTAATAACTCAAATTTGCATATTTTCTAATAAGCATTAGTTATTATTAGTAAATCATGTCACAAACTTCAAGAATACCACATTTGCCAATTAACATCTTCAATAATATGTGAATCAAATTTGACCTAGCTAGCAGAGAAGCTATTGTGATCAATGGCATTGCATATGGGATATTGTTCCAAGTGTATATCACCTAGGATTGGATAACAGTATGCATGTGCTAGTTAAGCCCATCTAAACCCCATACCTAAAATACAATTATTGAATTTCCAGCACGTATATGAGGTATCCAAGATGGACCAGTATGTTATAAAATGTAATTTAGATACAAGCTATATGGATCTACTTTCTATCTTCCCATCAGCTGCATATAAATTGACAACTGCATCAGTTCTTGGCCCACAAAAGACACATTCTTGTCACATCAGATCTCTGAGTTTTGAGCTGTATATGCAATAACATAAATTTTGCATTTTTCAGAAAAAAGAAGGGGTATTTCATTCAAATAGAGGTTCCCACAAGGCAATAACAATGTGGGGACCAAGAAGATAGCCATAATTATGTGCCTGGATCTTTTATTTATTTAGATATTGACTAAGTTCCCACAGTTTTAGTCAATCACCACCTTCCCTATCCGGTTCATACCACTTTTGTTACCGACATGTGAACAAGTAAACATTTTAAGTACCAAAGCCAATACATGGTTCCATTAAAGACCTAGATACAGATTATAATAACCTTAATAACCACAAACATAATAATCTTAAAGTCTGCATAGTTAGACAAATTATTGGAAACAACTAGGTGGTAGCAACCATACAAAATAGCACTAAAACTACAAGACTGCAAGGATCAATGGCCATATCATCTGATAAGTAAATTACATAAGAATTCTCACCTCAACCTGTCCTCTGCCAGAGGCTGTATGCAAGATTGTACATCCCTGAGCATCCCTATAAGCTAAAATATCAACACAATCAGCAAGAAGCACCCTTAACATCTCCAAATTCCCTCCTCTAGCCACAGCATGAACAGCTCGGTTCATCATTTCCCACCTAAAGTCTGGATTAATTGTACCCAATTGCTCCTCCAATTCACCTCCACTGCTAAATCCACACCTTGGTGAGAGAGCAAAATCAAGCAAGAGTCTAAATACCTCAGAATTCTTACTTCTGGCTGCAGCATACAAAATATCAGTAACACCATACTCTCCTTCTCCAAACACAAGAAGAGGGTCTCTCTCTATCAATTCCTTAACAAAATCCACATCCCCAGCCGAGGCAGCAGTGTATAGAAGCCAACCACCATAGCCAGCTCTAATGAGAGAATTGTGACCCCTCCTTGTTTCACGCTCATGGAGGAGTTTCCTAGCAACCTGAGAGCGACATTTAGCAACATCATCAAACTGAGCTTCATCATCCCACACGGTTTCAAGGCGGCGAATTCGACGAAGGGAAGTGAGCTTAATGAGGAGATTGGCGTCAAGGTGAAGAAGCTCCCTGACCAAATCATAGAGGCCATTGGCAGCTGCCCAATCAATAGGTGAAGCATACCACCATTGATCTCCAGTGCTCTCCCACCTCAGAGGAAAATATGAAGGTGGCATTTTGACTATGAAACCAGCTTTTCACAGCTATTTAGTCCTAACCCAATTCAATTAAGAACAAAAGGGTCACTTAGAGCTTAGAAAGTGAAGGTGTAAAAACGCAAAGAAACTGATTTTTTCAAATGGGAAAGTTTTGAAAAAGCTAAAACTATGAGGAATCCTGGAAAAAAATAATTAAAAGTAGAACCTTTGACACAGAATACTCGGACAACTGAAAGCAACAAAGAGCAAAAACAATTATACTTTATAGAGAGAGAGATTGAAAAGACAGTAGATATTGTGAAAAGGATAACTGGGAAGGAAAGAGGCTGCCATTATTGCTAATATGAAGCTAAAGAGAAAAACAGCAGCTTAAGAAACGGCTTGAATACATACAGATACAGTGCTAAAGAGGAAAGAGCATGAGGCATCGAAAAAGTGAATGTATTTGCATTTTGCACGGCACAAAAGAACAAAATGAAAACGACCACTAGGTTGTAGATTTTTGGAATTTGGAGGCACTCTTTTTTTTTTAATTTTGTGGTGGAGAAAAAAGTTAGGCTGAAAGCATAGAAAGATCAAGATTCCTTTGATTTTTGGTCCGTGATCAGAACCCAGTAAACAAGTAAGATAGATTGAGAGAGAGAGAGAGAGAGAGAGTTTAATAGAGTACTATTAATAATAAGTAGGTTACGGGCTAAACTAGGTACAGTCACACTAGTGTCACACAGTTTCTATTCTAAGTGGATTTTCTGTTATTTTTACAAGGTTGTTTCAGTTTCGAGGGAAATTTCATTAGGTTCTGTTATTTATAGTTAAGTGTATAAAGGTACTTAAAAATATCATTTTTTTTTCTTCTCCACAATCATACTATTATTATTATATGAATACAAAATATGGAATAGGTACACATGCATCATCCAATACATTTTTTATTATTAATGATTCATCATTCAGTGATACTTTCCTTAAGAAACTTTAGATTTATTAAAAAGAAACTTTAGATTTAGGGGTTTTTACAAATATTACCTGTTAGAATTTGAATTAAATGTTAATTTAGTAGTTAGACTTTAATTTGAATAATTATTCCCCTTGATTTTTAGGTTTATTACAAATCAAATAAAATCCTTATATATATATTTATATATAAAGATGATATACAATTGGTAGTCACGTCAAGATATAAAGATTATTTTATTTTATTTTTTTAAAAACCCGTAATCCCTTATTATATATGTGAGGATAAGAATTTTGAGGGGGAAAAATTCGCAAACACGCATTATAAAAAGGAAGCAAATGTCACTAAAATAGCGACGTTTCTTGAAATAGCATCTCTGAAAAAAGAAAAACAATATGTCACTAAAATAGTGAAGTTTGGACAAATAAACAAGGAAGTGAATTTAAAACTCTAAACTGACCTGACCATTTGTTTTTATTCTTCTAGCTTCCTATAATGATTCATGTGTGGTCAAAAATTATGGGTTGCTAGTCTGGATAACAAGTTGACAATACGATTCTAACCTTTAGACGTAGAGGACGGTGGGTCGGTGGCTAACCCACCCTTCTTTAGCATTGTGGACCTAACTGTTTTGGTGGATTAAGGCTTAACAAATTCTCATTTAAAAATGATCGACACAGTATATATCCAGTGCATTACACATTAAGATTCAAACATACGTCCGAATTTCAATGTGTCGAGTATACTGATGCACTTAACACAAGCCTAACATATTTAGAAAACTCTCGCCTTTTTTTTTTTTTTTAATTACTGGAGCATGAGAACAAAAACAGGCTGTATGGTCTAACTACTTGTGTATTTAAGGACATTTAGGACTGCATTATTGCCCATTTGCTGTCTCATGCATGTAGCTTACTATTCTTCCATTTATTCCATAAATCACGTTTTCTTTATCTATTGTTTGGTGATAATCAAACGTATAGTATAAAGTCCTTAGCTTCTATGGCCATTAAAAGGAAAGAAAATTAGTTAGTCTTAAGGCCAGCTACTTAATTTAAGTGCAAACTGGACCTACGCCCATGGTAGGGTATAGGCCACAGGGGGAGGTCACACCAGAAGACTTTGCATTAGATTATGAAAAGATTAATGCTAAGTAGTTCACAACTAGTAATATGGCGGGTATACACAGTTTTTCATCTAATTTATAACTAACACTTATAAAAAGATATATCACGAACTGCAGTGAAAAATATTATAAAATTGAAAAATGGTAATCAATCTAAAAGTTTGGATTAAAAAAAATTTTATAAATTTTTTTATGGCTCTTGCTACCATTAATGAATATTGATGAAAAACATTTTTATGATGAACGAAAAATAAGTAAAAAAATGACTGAAAATTATTTTCATTAACATCCTCTTGTACCCTCACCCTCTGTGTTGCTAGTAACATCACCACTCCACCACAACCATCATTGTCAATACTACCACCGCCACCTCCCCATTGTGACTATAAAAAATATTAACGAATACTTTAAGATTATTGGTTTATAAATTATTTTTAAAAATATTTTATGAAAAAATATTGAAGAAATTAATTTTGCCTACAATTTTTTATATTTTCCATGAAAATGATGTCAAAATGATTTATTAATAATTTTCCTAAAAATACCCGTTAATATCACTCATAAAATATTAATGATTTTTTTTTCACATTAAAGACATTTTTTGAATCAGTTTTGAAGGCATAACTCTATACGGGAAAACAAGATATTTTTCATTGAAACCATATGGAGCGTTAGTCTAAACCGGCCATGGACACTATATAAAAGAAACAGTGCCGGCTTCCGCATTTCTTATCTGTTGCGCTTTTACTTTTTGCGTGCTGCTTTGTGTATTGGACATGCTGTTGTACTTTCTGTTGGCAATTCTGTAGGAACATGTACATTGAAGAAAACTAGGAAAAACACTTCAAAGAAAACTCATGCTCATGTTTTAGTTCCATAATTATCACAAGCAAATTCTTTACTATACATATGAGTGCAGCTAGTAATTTTTCTAATAATCATTTCATTAAAAGAATCCATGCTTATAAGCAGTAAGAGAGAGAGATGGCGAGTCACATCAGCAACAGCGGCAAGGCAAGGCAATGGACAAATGAGAGACATTGGCCCCATGTGTCACAACTCTCAATTCACAAATCTTCAACAGTGAAATTATTAGGCTATTAAATATAATTAAGCACAGTGACACAGTTGGTAAAATAATCATAAAAAGTGGCCCATCATGCACATGGCTGAGGAAGATATGGACCCAGGTGAGTTCAGTAATTTGGTCCATCTTTTACTACTTCTTGTTGGTTCTATATCATTTGTCATTAAGCAAAAGCATCATTGGATCACGAGATTCAACTATCTCCATTTAGTTCTCTCCTTTATTTGCTCCAATGGACAACGATCACATGACACTGCATCTCCAAAGTGCAACAAAGAGGGAAACAACAAACAAAGATGCAATCATCTCAAGCCATTGCATAAGCAATGAGATCAACATTTGTAGACTGCATATGATTTGGAAATAGCATCATTCTAATGAATTGGCAGATCTTACCTCTTTGTGCTCACGTGAGAGAGCTTAGAGCTTAAAAAGAAGTTGAGTTAAAGCAAGATAGCTTAAAATATATATATATATATATATATATATTGTACATGAGTTTAGTAAGTTCACTGCTCATCCAAATGAACACAATACTGATAAATGCCCACAGCCAGAACACCGTATCTCTCTGAATCTTAGGTTTGGATCAACTACCATATAAGATTCATTAATAAAGTCCTCAGAAGGGCCACATTGTCATGAAAGGTGTTACAGGTCCATCATCAACCAAATCTGGGGATAATAATTTAAACAAAGCAAGTCAACCACATTAACCATATAGCTGGTGAGTTAAGCCACAGAGGTGTCACCATAGAGCACTCTGTCGTGTGAAAGCATGCAATTAGTAATGACAACTATTTTAAGTTCTATCAAATCCAAAGGGTAGCCCAATTGGCTAGAGCCCACACCTCATAAAGAAAAGGTTACTAGTTGAACACTTGGACTCGTAGATATTAGTGGTATTCCAAGTTCCAACTCCTTTATGTAAAGATGTTCTCATTCAAGTGAACAAAAGATTTGTCACGCTCAAAGATCAAGAAAAATATGCAACTTACACAACCAACCCCACCCCCAACCCAAAATAACTTTTATGTATTAGAAAATAATAAAATTCTCCCCAAAATAAAGAGAGAAGAAAAAGAAACTACATGTTTTTTTCCTTAATGACGTGGAACATCATTAGGGTAGGACCCTTTGGAACATCTTTGAGAAGTAAACCACGGATACATGACCCAATCCGCCATAATCATGTATCAAGTAATTCAGAAAAATTCCTAAGGGAGATCGAACCCAGAATTATAGTCAAATAAATAATTTTACTATTCTCTAATAGTAAAAGTTTTTGCAACAATTAGTATTTTATCATGGTATAAAAGTAAATGGTCTTGAGTTCGAACCTTATCTCCACTCTACCTCCTATTTGAGATGCCACCTTATCACTCGCCTCTATTAGTATAATCGACGTGGCTGACTCTTAATTCCGCTGGCACTAACTCTGCCTTTACACATCAGTACATGCCCGCTTATGTGCATTTTCAGATGTGCACCTAGATTTCCCCATATATATATATATATATATAAGATCCCATTTATTAAGGAAGAGTCTAGGCCCACATGTGAGGGGAAATGGAGAGTGTTAGAATTATAGTTAAATAATTTTGTTTATATAAGTAAATTATGGTTAAATGATTATTTTTATCATTTCCTAACAACTTAAGTTTTTAGGAAAATCGGTAATTTATCATCATACCATATTCTTCCTTTCATAAAAATAAAAATAAATAAAAAAACAGGAGACTGTCCCAAACATGTGCTGATGATCATTTGACCCCAATTAAGATGTTCACCTTAATCCTCAAGCAGTTGTCCAAAAATGCATTTAGAATCTTCATCAGTAGAAAGGTTCACTTTTTTTTCTTCTCAATTCACCCAGTGCAAGTTGTTTACCAAGTACACGACAAAGGTTAGGATGACTTCAATATGTTTCTAAACTGAAGGACAGAAGGATCATGGTGGTCAACCTGACTTCTTGTGCAGTCTGCTGAGTATTAGTGCCTTTGGTGCATGAACAGTCCCTGTCCCCCCAAAAACCCTTATCTGGATTACTGCCGGCCATGGCAGACATCTTGTGGCCTTTGCCTGGTTTTTTCATATGCCTTTGATGATATATAGCATTAAAAATGCCAGTACTCCTTGCCTGCAACATATGAAGAAATGTTTACATTTGCGTATATGTATGAAATGTAATTCATCATGTTGATCAAGGTATAGAATTTTTTATGAGACTTACAAATGTAAGAAATTTAATTCATCATGCTTCATAGAGCTATAGCATTTTTTAATGAGATATAATTATACAACCTTGTCACAAAGTTAGAAATTATGCATTTTCAGGGGGCATATTTTTTTCTGAAACCAACAATCACCCCACAGCCCCCTCAGCCTCGGGGGATAACTTTTTATTGTGAAGCAGGTCCAGTTCATTGAATGATATCCTATGTTCTGGAAATATATAACATCTTTAAAAATAAAACCTTTGCTAAAATGTTCTCTACTACATTTTGGAATCATGCCTATAACACACATTAAAGCTTACATTAATAAATATTTATGGTGTCCAGATGTAAAGATTGATACCAAATCAGCAAGGATGATCTTTAGATTTCAAATAAATAAAAATAATGAAGCTGCTTCAGCCTTACCCATCAAATATTGGCAAATTTAGTGTAGCTAATCGTCTGTTGTAGAAGACAGAAGTAGATGTTTTCTGTTCTTTCAGAAGAGAAAAAGTATATGCTTGTTCAACTTGACATGATTCTTAGTCAAAAATTTATAATTTTTTCATCAAATCTTCAATCCTTTCAGCAGCAGCGTACATATTCTTCTGTTTGACTTCATCCAATAGCAAACAGCATGTGTGATATCTAGGTGTTATCTCTTGACCAATCATCTCCTCAAAGATTGTGTAAGCCCACTCACATTTATTTGCTCGGCAAAGCCCATGAATTAGAAGTGCATAGGTTGATATATCAAGACTCAGGTGATGCTTATTGACCATGTCATCCAATAATTTTCTTAAACAACTATCTGTTTTCCCAGTTTTAAAGCACAACTTGAGCAATGGGTAGTATGTCTGAACATCAGGCTTACAAAGGCCTGATTTTTCCATGTCTTTTAGGACATTCAAGGCATTTTGTTCCTGACCACGACAGCAAAACATAGCAATCAGTGAATTATAGGTCGATGTGTTTGGTTTGACGCCAGTCTGAGGCATGTCCACCTCAAAAACATAAACAGCCTCCTGCACAAAGCCAGCTCTCCCAAGAGTATGGATCAATGAATTGTAGAAAAGTGTATCAGGTTTACATCCAGCCAACTTCATCCTGTCAACAATACGCAACGCTTCCTCAAACTCCTCTGACTTTGCCAATGAACACAAGATAGTGGTGAACGTAACAACATTTGGTGGACACCCATGAGCTTGCATTTCATCAAGCAGCTCATAGACCTTACCAAAGTTATGCTGGTGACAATAGAATTGGATGATGGTTGAGTAGCTAATAACACAAGGTCGACAGCTATGTCCCTTCATCTCTTGGATTGTCCAATATGCCTCATCGACCCTATTGACTTTGCACCAACCATGAATGAAAATGTTAAATGTGTGAGCATTGGGTGAAATATGTGACTTGAGCTCCAAGAAGATCTCACGGGCCTGCTGAACCTTGTTCTCTTTGCAAAGGGTGTCAAGCAACAAATTCATTGATTCTGTATTCTTCTCCAATCCAAAAGTTCCTAACTCATCAAATATCCTCACAGCATCTTCCCATTTCCCAGCACCAGCAAACCTTCTCATCACTTTTGCTATAGTATTAAGGGTCACAAGATGATATTGATTCATTTCTTCCAACAGAGCCTTCATCTTATCCATTTGCTTCATTCTACCCAATATGTCCACTAACATATCATAAGCTTCTGGTGTGTGTTTATAACCTGAGCGTGACCCTGCCCATCTAAAAGAGCCCAATGCAGACTTCCAATCATCCTTGAACTTACGTAGCAACTTATCAACAAGCTCAGAAGAGAGCTGTATGCTATTACATGCTTGATCACGCAACAGAGACTGAAGAACTTCATCTTCACTAACTCCTATAGGAACTCTAGCTACAAGAATGTCAAGAGCAGACAATCTTTCCGAGTCTTCATATTGTTGTTCATGATCAGTATATCCACTTCTTATGACATGGGAAGACTCCAATGGAGAAGAAATACATGAAGAAAAAGCGCGAGAGAAGCTCTGAGAAGAATCATGGATTAAGGCAAAAGATATTGCTGGACCAACCAAGTTATGAATGTTTTTAGCACATTTCTGAACATGGAAGGTCATGGAGAAGAGCGAAAATGCTAAAACCAGGTTTCAATTTTCTTGTCCTGCATCCCCAATAGACATAACCATTAGCTGCTTCACAAAATTTTCTCCATATTCTAATAAAATAACAACGAAGAAAGAAAAGCTAGTTTGTTATGAATTTTATCAGAAATGCTTTGAAACCCAAATTACTTTCTCAAGTATCCCCTCCAAAAGCTAAATAACTGAGGGAATAAAAGAAGGAAGCAAATGGGTTTTGTAATTGGTTTGGTGACTTTGTTCTAGTGGAAGGTAAAAATAAAAAAGAAAACAAAAAATTCAAGATTTAGAGCTTCACTTCATTTTTGCTTGCCAAAAAAATTCTCAACAACCAAACAAACAAAAATTGAATCCAATTTTTTACATTCCCATTAAAAAATCAATAGACTTCACATCAAATAAAAGAATACATCAAAAAAAAAGTTTTTTGAGAAAATGAAACGCTCTAATTCAATTTTGAATGGTGAAGACATTTCCAGAGAAGAATGATAGCCACTACAAGTCGAAGTTTTTACTATCTTTTGCTTTGAATACTCAGCAATCAAGTCAAGGTTTTAACAACATAGAGCTGTTCTAATAAAGCAAAGCAATAATACCAGCCAAACAAAAACAAGACAACTACCTAATCTTATATGGGTGATCATGTGCAGCGGAAAAACCTTATACATGATTTCCAACTCTACAAAATATTCAACCTTTTGACATGTTTGATGTACATGATGGAAATCAAGTCTATATTAATGTATTGATATTCCATATACTTTATATCAAACTAGCTGAGCTAAATGGGAGTGATTAGATGAAGGGTTCCTAATCGTCTTTACGCATTTAACACAACGAAAATGAAAGACACTCCTCCCTTACAAGACTTTCCATGTCAGACACGGGTCATCACAGTAATGGTTTATGAGGTCTATTTATTATTTTATCAACAATCATAAGTGCAGACTAACAGAACAAGGTTATCATCCTCTTTGTTTAAACAAAGTATCAACAAGTAATTTTTTTTTCTTTTTTTTCAAAAATTATTATGTTTGTTCATTGGTTACATACATATACACACAGCCTATTTACTACTTTATAGGAAATGCACAAACATTTATAAATAAATACCATTATATTTATAAATCAGCTCACTCCAAATGTTGGGGTCAGACCATGTATCTATCAAGTATAAAACTCATAATATAATGCTTTGTTATTCACAGAATCCATTGGAAACCTCAACATACACTAGACATAATGAGATAGCTAGCTTACTGGAATTTGACAACAACCCATTTTCAGATTTTCAACTCAAAGCTCAACTAGAGTGGAAATGGAACGGGAACTGAACCCATCAAGGAAAAAGAAAATACCTTGCTCAAAACGACGTCGGTGTGGGAACCGGAGAAAAGGCTGGTTCACTCAGAACCAGCGGTGATGCTAACCGGAGAAAACTCGAGAAAGTGGTGAAGATTGAAAAATTTTAGGGGGGGGTAAAAATTGCCTTTTCGTACTGATTTGCAAAACCCATATGTATACGGGCACTCAACCCGAACCGTTAGTAGTGGGTAGGATAGTGAGAGGTGGTATCCAAACCCGACTCATGTGCAGGGGTGGCAATTTTGAGTTTTTTTACTTGACATACGAACACCACACAAGGTTAATGGGTTCATGTTCGGTTCGGGTCGATTCAACTTTGACACCTGAAACATGTTTCAACTCATTTGAAGGTCTATTTTATCAAGTCTACCCTTCAAAAAGTTCATTGTTGTAATTATATTTGAATTGTTTGTAACTTTGTTTGGAATCAAATTGTATACCATTCTCATTTTAAAAAAAAAATAGTCATATATTTATACTTCAATAAAGTGAAAATTGCTAACATGTTAGTATACCAAGTAAACATATTAAATTAACTATATGACATATTTATCAAATGGGGTGTGTCCAGTTGTGTGACTTGTGTCTACTGTAACACAATTTATTTATTAAACATGTTATAAGAATCATGACATATTTAACCTATTAAATAAACAAGTTGTGTTTATGTCAATGGATCTTGTCGCAATTAATAAACGTAACGCGTTCATATCGACCTATATAATCAAATATCCATCGGTCAATATGATACGCAAACATTAACACAAATGACCACCCTTATCATATTCTAGTACCATAAACAAATTTACAATTTTTGCCACAATTTTCCTATGTGAAAATTGTAACTGACTGTTTGTTACTTTTAAAACTAAGTACTTTTTCTCTATCACTCACAGTTTGTCACGTGAAGTATGCGTTTATTTGTGAAGTGTGCATTTATTTATTTGTGGTAATAGATTTTTTTGCTTAGGATAGGAAATAAAACTCCCTAAAAAATATTTATAAAAAAAAAAAATACTTTTATTGTATAGCCCAGCAGGACCCGTCAATAAGCCCATTTGTTGTCTGTGTTTCCGGGTCGGTTTAAACCCAACCAGTATGTCCAGGACCTTGCGCTTTTCCATTCTTTACTGAAAGCTTGGGACTACACCTCCCTCTCCCAGAAGCTGACTTGCTCGCAGGAGACTAACTTCTCATTCAGGTAAATCTCACGCGCTCACTCTCTGTTTGGTTCCCGAGAAATCCAGGGAATTTCGAAAACGAAAGTTACTGGAAAAGCTCACATTCTTACAGTACTTACTCTGAGTATGAGCTGATTACTCATTTGTTTTCCAGTTTTAGATTTAGGAAAGAATTGGGTTTTGACTTGTTGATGTTATATTTGCCTTTTTGACAAGCTTGAAATCTGTGTGATAAAGTGCATCATTTTGTGAATGGAAGAACAAACTCAGTTTATAAACCCTAAAGGGTTTAAGGTTTAGGAGGGTTATGTTGATAAATGCACAACTTTTGTATGAATTTTATATGTTTCTCTAAATGGGTTGGTCTTAAATGAATGATTTGATTTAAACTGAAAAGTAGTTTTTTTTTTTTTTTAGACCAACATTTCTATTGGGTTATTGAAAATTTGGATTTTTTTTATTTGTTTAAAATTTGAATGTCTAGCGTTCTATGCATTGTTGTTTTCTTTGATTTTAGTGTCTAATTGTGCTACTTTTTCCTTGTAGATTATTTGATTTTTTTTCTAGTTGAAGATTTGTTAGTTAGCTTTTGTGGTCATGGTGGGCTGGCACAGACATATACACTTCGTACTTCGTCGTGCTGGGAAAAAAGTGGAACATAATTACAATTTATCAGCAAACTTTTCTTCATCTCACTTGGAACCCTCTTTTTCGCCTGGTTAGTCTCACATTTACTTGGTTCAAACATTTTTCCATATACAGAGTGTAAAGTGAAATTTAAATTTGATAATTAACTGATTTTAGTAACAAAAAATGTTCTAAGTAGCATTTCTCTTTTCCATTGTTGCATCAGTCATTCACAACTGAGTTGTGTGCTTGAAATCTCAGTTTGGTTGCTGTCTTTGGAATAATATTTATTTCAATGCCCTTCAGTATTTTTTTTGGCATATCATATCATAACTTAAATTTGAGGATTGAATGGCACAGATTGTTTTTGCAGGTGAATTAACTTATTTTCAGAGACTATGGAGACCCCCTTCTGCAAACATCACAAGGCCTCTTTATCAGTATTTTCAACAATTGGTATTGCTAACTTATCCTTGCCTTACCCACCCCCCGTGCCCTTCCGAATTATGTAGTTAAGTTCTTGTTCCTGTCTTGCCAAGAGCCTTGTAGCTCGTTGGCATAGCCTAGTCTTCCTTATGGGGGGTTCATATCCCCCCTCCCCCACTTATTGTAACAATTATCAAAAAATTAATACTTTAGAAGGGTTCCCTACGTTATCAAAAAATGAATACCTCAAAAGAGAAGCTGTGTAGCATTTTAAATATTGCATGCCTCCAACACACCTGGACATATATGCTAAATCATCTGTGGATCTAGAATTCTGAAGTAAATTTCATCACAATGTGTGTACCTGAGGTACTCCCTACTTGATGGGCTTGAACAATACCTCTGAATATGTTGTTTAATGTATTGACAAGACTTTTTATCAGTGGGAAACTTTTAGGTACAAGAAGAATTGATGCAAAACATTCGTCTTTAACTTTATTGATTGTGTGTTGGTGTGTGTGTGAATACTTTTTAGTTTTTATTATCATTATTTATTTAAAACTTTTACTGCTCCAGGGAATTTCCAGTTCGAGCAAGTTACTAGCAGAATCATCTGAGGAAGCAGCCATTCCATCTCCATTGACTCCTGTATTAGCAATAAGTAGTGGAAAAGGTGAAGACCAGAGCCAGAAAGCAGTCTCTAAGCCTTCAACAGTTCAAGCTGTATTGAAGGGCATTAAACAGGTATGAGATGCCACATTTTTTTCCATTGGTCAGTCTCTTCTGGGAATATGTATGGGACATTTGTATATCTAATTCATTCTGTTTCAGTCTTGTGTGATTAGATTATGTTGCTTTTGAGATAGCTCTTGATGGGTGTATATTCACCTTTTCTTATTAAGCTTTCCAATAAATACTTATGAGGATCAAAACAAATGACTATGGTTCTACTTTGTATTGGTGGACACAGTAATCTGAATGTAACACTATGGTTTTGAGTATTCAAATGCTATGTAAAGCACAATTTTATGATTCGGTTACCATGAAAGCCTAAACATCTCCCATTATAATGAGAGAGGGTTTAAGATCTAGCCCAACTCCACCCCTGTCACCAGGCCAATGCCCTGGGACAACTTTCAAGATATGTTATTCTCACAGTGAGACTTTGGTATGTTATGAATGGACTTATAGGAATTTGGTTTAATAGAATTTTAGTCGAATTAGAGGTGACCAACCTCCTGATTATATATATATATATATTGAGGGTTGTAATTCTGCTTTTTTATTATTCATGTTTTACGTACGTAAATAGCCAATACTCCAAAGATGAGATAACCTCACCTCAACTAAATCTAAATAATAGGAACTAACTCCTATCTGAATACAACTGGAAAAGAATGCAAATATCATCTAAGCTTTTATTTAATCCTACTGCATAATTATTTTAATTTCTGATTAACCATTTGGTCAATACTAAAGCCCTGGTTTAGTATATGAAGTAACAGACCCATGACTGTGAACATTCTTATATGTAATATATGTGTCTTTTGCATTTCTTTTTACTGATGCTGTTCTAAGAATTCAGAAAAAGAAAGGCAGATGCATTTAAACAAGGGGAACAAATATTCCAAGGAAGAATTGGGATAAAACCTATGAAAGTGAACCCCAAGGGGTAGTACAATTGCCAATCAGTTGAGGACCATGCCTCATGAAATGGAGTTCACTAGTTTGAATCTCCCCTTCCCACGCCTCTTGGGGCCAAAGCTTAAAACCTATGAAAGTGAAAGTGATGCCTGTTGTTTGATTTTTGTTATATTGTAGTTTGGACATTAAACATAAAGGATCTCTTGTAATGGACCATTAAAATTGTTTTACTCTGTTACACCTGAATGGCATCTGTTTAAATTGTATACTTGATATGCCCCTTAATTAAATGCACTTTCAGAGTCCAAAAAAGGTCAATTTGGTTGCTGCATTAGTTCGTGGGATGCGAGTTGAGGATGCACTGTTGCAGTTACAAGTAACAGTAAAGCGAGCTGCAAAAACTGTGTATCAGGTGACACAAGCACTCTATACTTGTCAACATTACCAATTAAGGGCTATAGCAGCTTCATTCATAAATCTCTTTTTTTTTTCCTTTTTTTTTTTTTTTTTTGGGGGGGGGGGGGGGGGGGTGTGAGTTGGTTAAACATATGGGAGTACAGAAATGAGTACCAAGAGTCTGGGTACCAGACAGCCTTCTGGAGTGAACTTGTTTTATTGTAATTTCCATTGTTGTAGAGGAAGCTGATGTTGCAAACAATGAGATGCATTTTCTGGTTCCATGATCCAGATTTAGTTTTCCTTCTAATTCTCTTTAAGGTGTCATGCAAATAGTTGTTTATAATCATATAAATGATTTAGCACATGCCAATGAGCTCGAGCTCAACTGGCATCTCCTCCCCTAATAAGTGCTAGGTGGAGGGTGTGGTCGTAGGTTTAAGATCCATCAAGTGCATTGTAACTGTCCAATAAAAGAGGGGAAAAAGATTTAGTGCTTGGGTTTTAAAATCACTTAAATCTATTTGATTTATGTCATAATGCTGCCACATGCTTATGACTCACAAAATAATATCCCAATCCTTGGTACTTGAGCCATGAAGGTGTGTTAGGTGTACCTGGGACAGAGGGCCTTTTTTATTTAAAAAAGAAAAAAATGAAATGCCAACATAAATTATGAGCTAAGAATCTGTTCTCTGCAGGTTATCCACTCAGCCCGAGCAAATGCCACCCATAACCATGGCTTGGATCTAGACCGTCTCCTTGTTGGTAAATGATGCAAGTGAAGTTTTGCTGTTCCTTTTATTTTAGCCAGCTTATTTTGCGCTCTTTCTTTCTATACAGCTGAGGCATTTGTTGGAAAGGGGTTCTATAGAAAAAGAGTTTCCTATCATGCTAAAGGAAAATGTGGAGTCAAAGAGAGACCCGAGTGCCGACTAACAGTGGTAGTGAGGGAGATGACCGCTGAAGAGGAGGCCGAGATAGCTAGACTTAGAGTCCACAACTTCCGCAAACTCACTAAGCGAGAAAGGCGGCTTGTACCCCATAAGCTTATTGAGACGACTTCTATCTGGAATCGCAAAGGCAAAGGCAAAGTCAACAGTCATGAATCTAGTATGGCTGCATGAACCAGCTTTACTTGCCACAATGTAACAGAAAGTTCTGTAGAAGTGTTGAGAGATCTCTACCTATTTCTGCATTTCAGTAGAAATTCTGTTGTGGAAGTGTTGGAGCAACCCTTTTGCAGATAATATTTACATCAAAACATTTTTATTTTAATAGTCTCCGGTTTCAAGAATAAAAAATTAAAATTGGCCAAGCTCTTTGATAACTCTTTTTCTGTTGCTTATGAAATGCAATTCATGATCATATAAAAGCGAACAATTGGATACCAGTTGGCAGGGTCCACCAAACTTGGCTAAAATTACAATTGGCTATATTGGCTCTTAAAGCAGCATCAGTTGTGGTAAAATTTTTCCATTTTGCACCTCTAAAACCTACTTTTTCTATTCAACACTCATTTTTACAAAACACTCATATCAGTTTGTCTATTATACACATTTATTCAAATAAAATATTCATTTCTTTAACACTTTCATCTCTCTCACAGACCCAACACAACCCACACAGCCACCATCTCTCTCAAGATCAACGCCTCCGGCCTCCGATTACACCGAAATCCCAAAGAAAACCAGTAAAAAGAAAAAAAGAAACAAACTCAGTAAAAAAAAAAAAAAACCAAAAAACTCCAAAGATTGATGAGATGAGAGAAAGAGAGAGCTGCTCCTCGGCGTCTAAGTCTTCATCTCCGTCAACGTGGTGACCTAATTTCTACTCCTCAACGCTCAGAACAAAGCCTCAAGTTTCTCCGTCGGAGAACTCCGTTTGTGTTGTAGGCGATGGATTTGTCCGGCGACTCGGCTTGCTCAATCTTGTAGGCGACTCGATTTGCTCCTTGGCAATTGGTGGAAGCTAGAGCAAGCCAGATTGATGAGATGAGAGAAAGAGAGGAGAGAGTCAGTACAAAGAGGAGAGAGAAAAAACTATTAAGATAATAAATACACGTGCTACAGTGTCCATGTAAATTTACACGGGTACTATAGCAACGTGTATTTGTACACGAGTTTACACCCATTGATGTGAGTGTATTTTACTCAAAATGTGTAAAATTAGTGACTTTTTTCCATTTTGCACATTTATACACATTTATGCATCCACTGATGTGAATGCTCTGCACTAAACACAAAAAATCACCTTAATAAGATATGTAATTTGTTACAGTAATGTTCTAATAATAACATTGTACGGGTAAATGTGCTATTAAATTTTCGATCCTTTTTATTCATAATTTTTCTCTCCTGTCAGTTATATGCCCGCTGCAACTTGAGAACCAAAAAGAAATAATAAAAAAGAATGAATAAAAAAAAGAATATTTAAATAAAGTGATAAAAGAATAGAATATGTGATATAAAATGTATTGTAAAGTAATGTGTTAAAAAGGATAGAGTAACTTTTTGATGTGTCAATATTTTTTTTTTTTTTTTTTTAAACACCTAATGCTAATGCTCTTATAGATGCCAAAAACCAAACTATAATGGGCAGCGCAATGAAGTGCACCTATCTAAACATATGTAAAAAGAATACCACATCTAAACCATATGGAAAAGGATAATCACCTAACCCACCTAAAGCCTTGCACAACAAAAAAGGGAGGGAGAAAAACAAAAACAAAAAATCCAAAAAAAAAATGGAAAAAAGTGTTAAAAAACAACCAACACATTTTTTTTGAATAAAATTTTTCTATAAACCGATTTGAAATAATCTTCTCCAAATTATTAGGTGTCGATTGATAAAATCGTCTCACCATTTAGTTTAAGTTATTAATTGTTAAAATAGTTTAGTTTAGAACTTAAATATAAAATTAGATTTTCCTTCTGAGCATATTAGAAAATGGCTATTGTAAGGACCCAATTTGAACTCCTGACCCAAAAGGAGTATAGACTTAAACCCAAATAGCCCAAAGCAATAAATTTGTAGAGAGCGGGTTGAAGAAAAAAGGAAAATAGACATTTACTAAAGAAAACACGTCCTCGGCCAAATCCAAGTAGACTGATTCTAGTATATTGCTTCCAAGATTTGATTACAAGTTTGGTTCTAGACTACTACAGTGCTTCTCTCTTGATTTTCCTATCCCTTTTCCTTCAAGGGTCTCTCACATTATATATCTTCTTCCTCGTGATCTTGGCCCTCCATTTGTCAACCATCCAAGCCACTACTCGAGTACCTGTCCCATCAGACACCCCTTCTAGCTCTCTGTGAGTTGCGGTGGCCAAGGAAACGCTGTTCAGGGGTCTTCTCCACATAAATGCGGCCAGAAAAGTAGCTGCAGTGCATTTAATACAGAGGTAGCACCTTTTCCTTAGATATTTTTGGGTTTCCTTCCTTCTCGTGTGTTTATGAGACATGCTTCTGACATTGGTGCCTCTATTGAGGTCATATTCGTCACTAGAATATGTATCGGAGCAATGTTTGTCATGGTCGAAAAGGTATTCCTCCTCGGACCGCCTTCTACTCCTTTCTTACTCATGAGGTACTGAGCTGGAATCTCTCAACTATTTGTCTCTCCTCGGATATGCCAACGTCCTCGAATAAGGCCCAAGGCCCAATATACCGTTTTGGGCCTTGTCCCTACAATTATATATATATATATATATATATATATATATATATATATATTATATTATCATCAAAAGCCTTAATAATAATAATAATAATAACTATTATTATTATTATTATTAAACTTAAAAAAAAAATCTCTTTCATGGCTTCTCCTAGAAATCCAAGTCTCCAAAATCAAAATCAATAAGTAATACAATTTGATTTCCAAAATCAAAATCTCATTGAGTTGTTCATTACCCCGTAGCTATTGATTTTACCACCGTTTACCTTATTGTTATTGTCATTGAAAAGTGCTTGACAATCAAGCCTTGTGACTCCATTTACATCTAGTGTAGTAATAACATTGCTAGAGCAAGATTTTATTCAATTCAATTGCCAGCTTCATTTGTTTGAGTAACTTTCTTTCCACTTAGTCCACACCCAGAATATTCCCAAAATCTTCATCTAAGTATTTTAATCCAGCAAAACTGTAGAGACTCAAAAGGGGTCTTGCAATCCATGAATCCCACATCACTTAGGGAAGCATATGGGGATTTACTTATAAAAAAATGATCTCCCTTCAATGTGTAGAGGTATTTTTCCCAAAGGAGCATGGCCCCAAAGTGGACAGTATTTACACAAACAAAATCAATAGTACACAATTTCCAAAGTCCCGCCACTTACTCCCTGAAAAAGACAAGATTGTCCATGGCAAATTCCAAATTCAAGAAAATATGCAGAAGATTGCTAATTTTACTTTTAATTTCCTTCCAATATTTCACATGAAAATTCAAGAAAACATGCAAAGACGGAAGATTGCTAATTTTACTTTTTAATTTCCTCCCAATGTTTCACAAGAAAATCCAAGAAAACATGCAAAGGCAGAAGTTTACTAATTTTACTTTTAATTTCCTTCCAATATTTCACATGAAAATTTATATAGACTTTCTACATCTATTTGGCTAGCCTAGGTATTTCCTATAATTTCCCTTAAAATACTCAACATGGTGACACCATTCATACCACCACCAACACCATAATTAAGGGTGTTCGCGGTGCGGTGCGGTGTGGTTTTTGGCCATTTTTTGCGGTGCATTTTAGCTAAAATCATAACTGCACCACACCTTATTTTTGTGGTTACTTGTGCGGTGCGATATGGTGCGGTACGGTTTAAAGTTTAGCTAAAATCATAACTGCACCGCACCTCATTTTTGCGGTTACATATGTGGTGTGATGTATAAGATGCGGTTTGAATGATTTGAAGTTGGTATATTTTTCAAATTTTAAGCTTTTTCTACCCAGCCCAAAACTAATTTTTCCCTTTGTTTTGGTCCAAGTTTTAAACTGTTGAACTAGTTTTTCTTTATTTTGGGCTGGCTTTTTCTAATCAACACTTGCTAGGGTTATCAAACTATTTTTTTTTTTTAACTAGGGTTATTAAACTATTAATAATATTAAAAATAATTAAATATATTAATATATAGAGAGGGTGTGGCGCGGTGCGGTGCAGTTTTCTTATTATAAAACCGCAAACCACACTGCACCATGCGGTGCGGTGCGGTTATGTCATTTTGTGGGCGATTTTGATGCGGTTTTTGTGATTTGTGCGGTTTATACAGTTTGGTGAACACCCCTAACCATAATAGTGCTGCTTCAAGAAAACATGCAAAGGTGGAGCCGAAATGCTAAGGCAAATAAGAGATGCTCAGTTTAATTTTCTTTGTCAACTTTTAATTTCCTCCCAATATTTCATATGAAAATTTATATAGATAATAAATTAGTATTTTATATGTTTTGATCACAAAAAAATGTATCTAAAGTAGGTCCTATTTATTAGTGATGAAATTCATAATAAATGTATGTGTGGATGTGATGAGTTATTAAAAAAATGCCTATACTTTAGTGTGTGAAAAAAGAATTGAATTATAAAAAATAAAAATAAAAAAAGTAAATAGTGGCGATGTGTGGGTAAAGGAGGAACAATAGCCATAGTGGCGTAAGGTTTTGCTAAATTGCACATTTCTTGAGAAGAAAAGAATATCATCTTCATTTAGCTTTCATAACTGAATTAGCATCCAATGTGACATAAGCGATTTAATTATTATTTTTAAATCAAGAAACTATTCAAAAAAATAACATCAATAATAATAGTATATATTAAATGAAATATTAAAATCATTTAAGAAAAAAAAATAGAATTCAAAATACTCTACATTTGAGGTTTTTGTTTTAGCTTATCTTATAATCCAAAAAAATTAATTTTTTAGGTACTTCTTACAACTTTATTTTTGTTAACTATAACTTAAGCAAACCCCAACTCATTTTCCATATTTCCATTTCACTAAAAATAGATTCTCACTAAATAAATAAATAAACCCTAAAGATAATCTTTTTCACTACTACCCAAAAAGTTCTCTAATAAGCAACAACTAACAGTGGGATTGTTTGAAGTTTAAATTGGAAATGTGATTGCTAGCATAGAAGGGCAAAGTTTGGTGTCATGGAAAAATAAACAATGGGATTGTTTGAAGCTTAAATTGGAAATGTGGTTGCTAGCATAGAAGCGCAAAGACTAGTTTTGGTGCTCCTATTCATTAGACTTGTCAAGATTATAATATATGTCCACTTTTAGCCACGTGTCATAATCTTGATGGGTACAATATACACGAGTATTGGACCCAAGTGAAATCCAACATAGAATGCATTTTTCTGCCAAAATTAGTTTAGAGATTTCATGATGATTGAAGACCACATGAGATTGCTAATAGTATTTAGGACATGAAAGCCTCATTCGGATACACAAACAGTATGAGAGCTTTTTCACTGATTTCAAAACCTAACAAGTTCTTTAGCTAGTTTCGTGCGTAGCAAGCTTTCAGCCTTCAGAGTTCCTAAATGGGTTTTCTCCTTGGTTTTAAATGCTGGTTGATGGAGCTGCAAGAGCAGGCTAATATGCCATCATCAACGGGATGTTTTTGGCCCTTGTAAGTAAGATATATAAATTCAAAAACAAAATAATCCCCAAAAAAAAAAAAAAACAGTTAAAACTCTAGTTTTTTTTAATTATTTAAAAAGGATAATCTGTAAATAAAATCATTAGCACTATAATTGCAGGTTGCTCCTTTTATCTTCTGTAGAAAAACTTGGTAACACCAGAAGATTGTAGTGTATATTCTCCTTTTATCACCCATTCACATCCAATTCAAATTTCAGAGTTTGACCTTTTTATCAAAAAGAATTCGAATAAGCCAACTTATTTTGTTAAGTCATTTTTTATCTCACTTTAAGTAAGTAAACTAACTAGAAATCACAAATAAACAACAATATAGAGCAAGTACCAACTTTTTTTTTTTTTTTTTGGTTTTAATTGTATTGTTACTCCTCTCCTAGTTTGTTTGATATTTGTAAATTTCTCTTCCAATATATATTTCTCTTGTATTTTTTTTTTTTTTCATTTTTCTCGTAATTATTACTGTTACCAATATATTAATATACTGCTCTCAAAAAACAAATAAGACTGGCTAAACGCAAGATGAAGGAAAAAACACGAGGGCAAGGGAGCAACATGTAACGATTCATTGGCTCATTCATTAGTTCGATAATACAATGTTACACCAAGAAACTACTATAGAAAGTACTAAAACCAACTCAACTGCATGATCCATACAAAATTCAAACAGCTTAAATCCAATAATTGCTCATTATATTGCATCTTTATTAACTCCAACAAACCCCTCTCTCTCTCTCTCTCTCTCTCTCTCTAAAACATCGGTGAGTATTCGATTAGGATCTGAGATAAAAGTGGGGGGATAAATGGTTTGTTTAGTAATGAGGCTATGGAGGTTTTTGGGTGGAAGACCTATTGTTGTTGTGGCTTGAATGTTTGTTTGTGTTGTTGGTGACTTTGCTTGGCTCCTGCCAGAGTTCGGGTTCAGTTTGACGACCAGCAAGATGTTTGATGGGATTTTGTGGTTTAACCGATAGCAGCTTGTTTTTGAGTGGAGTGGGGCTGACTGGTTTCTGCTTGGGAATGCTCATTAGCACAACAAATCTAATAGTTGACAGCCAATGGTCCTCAAAAACAAAGCTTATACCAACTCCTCCATTCAAATATTCACTTGGTTCAATTTGAATTAAGGCAATTAACAATCTCCTGTCTCTTGATGTTTTTTTCAACAAAAGAATTGCGGAATTGCAGCAAATAAGAACAGCATGAAAGGAAGCATATAAGTACCATCTAATGCTTTATATTTAGCTGATATTTGTTCAACCATGAATTTTCTTTTAATCCAAACAAGAAAAGCTCACAAACAGAACAAAACAAGACAAAATGATCGGCAGAGACCAAAGCAATGGAGTACAAGTTCCACACTCCAAATAGATCTTAGTTCGTTTTGAATTAAGTCAGATTAAACTGGAACAGTTCTATTAAAAAAAAATTGCAGCAAATAAATCCGAACAGCATGAACTCGGTTATATTAAAACCATCTAATGCTTATATTTAGCTTATATTGTTCCACTACGAATTCTCTTTTAATCTCTTTTAATTGACACAAAAGAAAATCTCATGAACAAAACAACCAGCTGCGACCAGCAGCAATGCAGCACAGGTTTAACAGAATTCCAAAAGACTCAGGTTTATTCCAAACTTCAAATAGAGTGACGCGCATAGCTAAAGTCTAGATTCAACAAAAACATAAAAAGATTGCCTTGAATAGTCAGTTTAGCTTCAAGCTTTTACACATGCGATGTGGACAATCAGGTCAACCACACGGGAACTGCAAAAACAAGATAGATGGAAAAGGGTGTTAGAACTGTAGGATAGCTGAAATCAATTTATCTACAAGAGTGAAGGGAAGGGATCTGGAAAACATGTTTTATAGACCATGTTAAGGTTTCAAAACTAGATGGTAGGAGAGGATGCCCAAAGGATCAAAAAACCAAATTAACAAAAGGGATTGCATACTTCAGATTAATGTTTCATATGATTACCTGTAGCCCCACTCGTTGTCATACCAAGAGACAAGTTTCACAAAATTGTCATTCAATGCAATTCCAGCCTTGGCGTCGAATATGCTAGACCTGCATTAAGGACAGATGACCATGTCATGAGTCATATCATGACGATAACCAACAGTAAAATAAAACAGAAAGTCAACTTATTTCCAATAATATAAAATGAATTAACCATCCGTCGCAAAATTATCGGTTCCTAAAATAAATATAATGATGCCCCACAATTGCTCAATACATATGAGCATTTCACTGATTTCCAATACATGACCATTCCAATGATTTCCCAAAAGCAAATGCATTTGAAAAAAAAAAACGTAATCTTTTAAATTTAGTTACAAATATCTATACAAAATTATTGAGAAAACAAAAACCAGTTATAGAATCAGATTCACTGCTTCTTCAAACCAAATGAGTAACACTTAATGAGTAGAATAATAAATTCAAAAAGAGATGCAAACCATATGATCAATTATATTACCAATTAGATTCTAGCATGCATAAAGGGATGCTTGCAAAATATAAACTAGGCCAGAGCAAGACAATTTAGAACATAACATTAAAAGATTAATCTACCTGCTGTCACCAATGAAGTCGGTAGACACCACATCATCTTCAGTGTATCCCAAGATACCCTTAAGCTTGCCCTCGGACTCCTCCCTGAGAATTGTCATATCAGAAGACTTATATTAGAACAGACAATTACTTAATAAGACATCAGTTCAATACATAATAGACGATGACACTTGCACATTATAAGAATACAAGACCAACATTCCAACACTTACTTAATAGCTTTTTTGATCTCCTCATAGGAGGCCTTCTTCTCAAGCCTGACAGTGAGGTCAACGACTGAAACATCGACAGTTGGAACACGGAAGGCCATTCCGGTCAATTTGCCATTAAGTTGTGGAAGAACCTTTCCAACAGCCTATACAGCCACAAAATACACCCAAATTAGTCAGTCTGCTAAATATATTTGATAGCAGCATTATCAAATCCAGTTCTGAAATGAATGTTATACGCTTCAGAAAATCAAATCCAATTAGAATGGATACTTATAAACACAAAATAAACCAACCATATTCCACTCCTATACCACACCCAAACAAGCAACAATATCAACAACAAGAAGAAGTACACCCCAAGTCACAAACTATAAACATTTTACATCAATAGGCAAGAACAACAATTAACAGCTAAATAAGATATAATTATAAACTACCTTAGCAGCTATATTCACTACTATATATAGATGTCTAATCATTAAGCAGCCCCAACATTCAACAGAAAGCAACATTGTAAATAATACCAATTCATAAAATTAAGTAATAAACTACCTTAGCAGCCCCAGTGCTGCTGGGAATAATGTTAAAGGAAGCAGCTCTTCCACCCCTCCAGTCCTTGCTTGATGGGCCATCAACAGTCTTCTGTGTAGCTGAATCAGAAAACATAGCAACAATTAGCACAACTATCAAACACATTTCAAAAATATATAAAACGAATAGAATCACAGTTTCACAGCCAACAACTCACCGGTGATAGAGTGGACAGTGGTCATGAGACCCTCAACAATTCCAAACCTGTCATTGATAACCTGTACATAATGTCAAACAACAACATAATAAGCACAACAATTCACCCTTCAACAACAAAATACAGTCATAACCATATAAATGGATTCAAAGTCAACCTTGGCAAGGGGAGCAAGGCAGTTGGTAGTGCAACTAGCATTGGAAACAATATTAAGCTCTGGCTTGTACTCCTTCTCGTTCACACCAACAACAAACATGGGTGCATCTTTGCTGGGAGCAGAGATCACAACCTTCTTAGCACCACCCTGATCACCAAACAATCCAATTCAAATCTCAAATTCCATTCTCATTCTCATTCTCATTCTATACAAAACAAACCCAACTGATAAAAGCACATATATTTACAACCCCATATGATATGAAAACACAAACACTTTCCTACAAGTGAATAAAGGAGAAAAGGCAAACCTTCAAATGGGCAGCAGCCTTTTCCTTGTCGGTAAAAACACCGGTAGATTCAACCACAAAGTCGGCTCCAACCTGACCCCATGGGATCTCTTCTGGGTTCCTGAAAAAAAATTCATCTTTTAAGCAACAACACTCAAAACAGTAAAACCCATTTTCAATCTGCAAACTACAAAACGAAAACACAAAAAAAAAAAAAAAAAAAAAAAAAAAGGCAATAAACTTCAGTACCTGATTCCAAAAACAGTGACGGGTTTCTCGCCGAAGAGAAGGGTCTTCTCGTCCTTCACCTTCAACTCGTGGTGCTTCCATTGACCGTGAACGGTGTCGTACTTGAACATATATGTCTGAAAATTGCATAAACCTTTGTTAATATTCAAGATTTCTCAAATATTTACCGATCGGTAAAAAAGGGTTTTATAAAAATATTTTTACCATGTAGTCAGTGTTGATGAATGGATCGTTAACAGCGACGAGTTCAACATCGTCTCTCTGAAGAGCAACTCTCGCAACCAAACGACCAATCCTTCCGAAACCTATTAGATTCCAAATGTTATTTTTTTCATTATAGTCCGACAACCTTAAACACAAACAAAAAACAAACAAACAAACAGATCGGAGGGTTTTAAGTTTTTAGATTTTAGTTTTTTACCGTTGATTCCGATCTTGATCTTCTTGCCTGATGATGCTGTAAAAACAAAAAACGAAGAACAGAAAATCAATAAGAGAATTCATTAACAAAACAAATCAAAGCAAAAAAACCAAACCAAGGATTACCCATGTTAATAATCGGTAGACGTAGAAAACAAAGAGAGATAAGATTTGTATGAGAGAGAGTGAGAGTGTGTGTGATGGTATTAGAGCAGAGAGAGCGTGTTATATATAAAGCAGAAAAAGTAAACCGGTGGGTAGGGTTTGTCACGTGCCGCGTGAGAGCGAGAGCCGAGAGGGGGTTTATGGTTTTACTTTATGCTTGGGCGAAACGAAAAGTAGCTTGGAGCCGCTGATTAAGGTTAATACTTAATATCCCCGTATTTCAAAGCCGCTGATTTTTGAGTAATTTTAGTACAGTGCAATGGGTGGACTATTATTTTCATATAATTTTTTTTTTTTTTATTTATAGTTTATTGCGTAGACGCTTGTGACAAATATTGTAGTACTAGAAGTTTTGCTATTTTTTTTATTACCATTGGAAAAGCTATTCTTGGAGAGGAAGTTGTGGAAAACTTGCCTTGCAGAGAGTGGGGATAATATTTTGTCTTAGATGGAATATTCGGACTATTAGGTGGGTGATCCCACCGGATTTAAAAGCCAGTGGGTGAGATGTGGCAAATTTTGAATGGGATTTGTTGAGGGTGTGAAAGTCAAATTGTATGAAAAGTTTTGCTGTTGACCAATGAAAGAGGACGAGCTCATGTGACCTTTCTGCTGCCGTGAGCACTGGTTCAAACCTTTGCAAATTTTTTTTATATAGCATTGACAGAGATACAATATATACATATATATATATATATATATATTTTATTGTCTATAAATGGTGTTAGAAACTGTTGCCTCTAGACTTGTAGTTTTTTTTTTCTAGGGTCACTCTAGACTTGTAGTTGGAACTTGAAAAAACACATTTTGATTTTTTACGTTTTTACTTTGTCAAAGTTTTGAGTTTTCCTAGGTGATGCCTGTGTTAGAAATATGGTAATTCCAATAATTAAGGTCTATTTGGTTGTGTTGTTAAACAACTTATTTACAGTTTTTAAACATTATTATACATATTTTCATACACATTTTTATTCACATATATTTTAAAAAAATACAAACAACATTACTTAAACTCTTTTGTCAAACGACCCTAAGGGAAAGAGAAAAAATTTCACTATAAACAGAGTTCTATTTTTTTTGGGCTGAATTAAAACGGAGTTCTAGATTGTTCCATGCTCTGGATGCAAGTTGGTCGGTCAATAAATGGTGTCTACCTTGTCCTCTTTTCCTTTGTCAAAGATGTCAACATAAAGGTTTTCCAGTCCCCACGCATTACCATAATTATGATCAACTCAAATCAAACCCGGCCGGTTGGACCCTTAAAGGGTGAGTATGGTTCAACTTTTTAAAATTTGACTTTTTAAAAAAGAGTAAGGTTTTCAAAAAGTACAGTATGGAAAAGTATTTTTTTTTTAAATTAACAAGTTGTTTGGTAATATTGTTCTAGTAATGTTATTTGTATTTTTTTGAAAATACATGTGGGTGAAAAAGTTTATGAAAATATGTGTAATGTTGTTTAAATACTGAAAACATGTGTTTAAACACACATACCAAACGAGCCCTAAGTGTTTGGTAAAAACTATTAAAAAGTGATTTTTGAAAAAGTTGAATGTTTGACTAACACTTATAAAAGTAGTGATTTGAGTGGTAAATAACTAAAAATGACAATATATATATAAAGGAGTTTATTTCATACTTAAATCAACTACTTCATAATACTTAAATTAATTTTTCTTTTTCTAAAAAAATTATTTTTTTCTCATCAATATTAGCTAATAATAACATACCACTTAAGATTTATTGTGAAAGTATTGTGAAATTATTGTGATAATTGATACTGATTTTAATTTGAACGTACTATTACAATTATTTTTTTCTCTTTCTAAAAAAATTTTTTTTTTTTTACCAATATTTGCTAATAATAACCTACCACTTAAGATTTATTGTTAAAATATTGTGAAAATATTATGATAATTGATACTAATTTTAATTTGAACGTACTATTAAAATTATTTTTTTCTCCTTCCAAAAAAATTATTTTTTTCTCCTTCCAAAAAAATTATTTTTTTCTCACCAATATTAGCTAATAATAACCTACCACTTAAGATTTATTGTGAAAGTATTGTAAAAATATTGTGATAGCATTTCTCAATTTTAATTTCTTATTCTTTATTTTATTTATTTTTTCCTTTTTTTTTTCTTTTCATCCGTATTTCCTTCTCTCTCTTTTTTTCCTTCTTTTTTTTTTACTCTCTTTTTTTCTCCTCCACACACGTACCCTTACTTTTTCTTTTTTTTCTTTTTTTCCTTCTTTTCTCTTTTTTCCCTACCACTTCCTCCACACTCCAGAACATTCCACACAGAGCCTCTTTCTTTTTCTATTTTCTTTCTTCCTTTCTCCCTTTTCTCTTGCCACACAGAGCCTCCCTGCCAGTGGGCAATTTGGGAAGAAGATGAAGAAGAAAGAAGAAGAAGACGAAGAAGATCGGTCCGGATCAGTCAAGAGAAACATTTACCTGCAACAACACGTTCCGGATTGTGTAGCAGCACGGAGGAGAGGCTTGTTCTTGAAGATGAGATGAGAGGAAGCCGTGACTTTCTTGTTACAGACCTTGATTTATCAAAGGGTAAAGTTAGATTTTCAGTAAAATGTGAAGTGCAATTTGGTAATTGCACACAGACTCCAACGGATATAAATCAACGCGCACGAGCTTTTTCCAAAATGCACCTTTGAGCTCCTTTATGGCATTGCGCATTCTCTTTAAAAACCCAAAACGCAACTTTTTCCAAAAAGTTGCATTTTATACCTAACCAAACGGGTTTTTTGTATTTGCTTTCTTCAAAACGGACTTTTGGGTTGGGAAAGCTAAAACAAACAGGCACAAAGTCTAAACCGGTCTGAATCTTTTCATTATGTTTGGTTAGATGAAGGAGGGAAGTATATTTTTCTTTCAATGTGTTTGGTTTGCAAGATAAAATATGTGGACATAATTTTTGTTGTAATCTTAATGTAGTTAACTATGAGCAATGGAAAAAAAATGATGAGTCAATGTGAAAGTGATAGACTATTATGTCAAATTTGTTGCAAAAATTGTGGATCCTAAAAGAACTCCCTTTACAAGGGGGGAAGAGAGTTGAAAATGGCTATTTTGTGCCCCTATGACTATGAGATCTCACTCCTCTCTCATTTTCATCCCAAATTGGGAGGAAAGAAAAATGTGGGATCCATGGAAAAGCTATCCCTCCAATTTTCCTTTTCTCTTAGTCTATTTCTCTCCAATTAAACAATGGAAACCTATCTTTTCTCTCCCATCCTTTCCTTTTAGACCATCGTCCCTCAAACTTAACTATAAAAGTTTGTTTGGTTTGAGAGATTTTAGGGTGGATGAAAAATGGGAGAAAGAGAAAATTAATTTTATAGGTGTCTGGTTGGGGAGCATGAGAGAATGAAAAATTAGTGGGGCTCGGCACTCGTGTCCACTAAAATGTTTTCTCTCCAATATGGAGACAAAACTGGAGGAAAAACACTATATAAAAAAAAAGACTAAAAACTCATGCGTAACATGCACATGAGTTTGTAATTTTCTTCTTTGACCTTTTTTTTTCTAAACCCATATGTTTTGTTTTTCTTTTTTTCTTTTTCTTTGGTTTTCTTCTTTAGCCTTTTTCTTTGTATGTACTTCTCATCTGTGTGTGTGTGTGTGTGTGTGTTTTTTTTTTTTTTTTCATTCATTTGTTTCGGATCCTTTGGTTTGTGCTCTTTTTATAATTTAAAAAATATATATATTGAAGTGTTCTTACACAAATTTTTAATAAATTTTTTTTTTTCACCTTTTGTTTTATTTAATAGGGACATAATTGTTAATTTTTTCTCAAGAGTTTTCCACATCTCCACTTTTCCATCTTTCTAACCAAACACAAATAAGAGAAAACTAAATTTCTTCTATCCTCCAACTTTTCTATCATTTCCCCACTTTCTATCCTCTCAATTTTTCAATTCTCTAACCAAACAAACCCCAAGTATAAGTTTAATCAATTTTTTTTTGTTCTTGTCACATCCAATAGAATGTAATGGATTTTTTTAAGCCCATCAACTCATGTAGGTTTTGGAAGAGTCTTGTAATTCAATAATATTATCTACTTTTCTTTATAAGAAGTATTAGGTTGTAACCCTTGCTTATGTATGAACAAATTTAACACTAGTGATGATGATGTAGTTTTACATAGATGAGTAAGATAGTCACCTCAATTTTTGTACTAAAAAATTTTGAATGGGCCAATCAACACCAAATTAAGAAAATTAAAATGGATACTTGACACAAAATTAGAATTATAATTAGAAGCTAATTTGAATTCGATATAAATTATGATTGTGCTTCAACTATAATATATTATATACATTATGATTCAAATCCTCCTCCCTCATTGTTATAAGTAATGGATTTTAAACTGAAAAAAGGGATACGTTTTGTACAACCTTTTAGATTTTTAAAATTATTTTAATTATTAATATATTTAACTTAAAAAAACTCTAAATATATTATAAGATAGTTTAAAATAAATAATAATGTGATTATAAAGACTCGAATAGCAAGATTATGTTATTGAGTAGCATAGTACAAATACTTCATTTATGACCTAAATTTTATTATTAAAACAAAAAATGCTAGAATTTTAAAATAATGTATAAAATAAATAAAGAAATTTCTAAAAATACTTGTAGAAGAATTTGAATCGAAGTAATAGTTTTAAAAATGTTGATACTTTGGGAATATTAGAGAAAATATGCTAGGACATCCACTTAGTGTATGCACAATGTAAAAGGATACAACTGTTCTTACATATAAAATCATTTGAACTCCTTCCTTAAAAAAAAAAAAAAAAAAAATCATTTGAACATATAATATTTTATCGTGAAAGATTTGGTGAAAATAATGAAATGATTAATTATTACAATTTGCATAAAGTTTACTAAAGGGCAAAAGCGTATAGGTTTCGCATGATTTTATTATTATTTTAGATATGTGTTTGATACTTTTACTTAACAAAGACTTGTTAAGTGTATCATTTAAATCGATTTAAAAAGATCTTAGTTTTTTTTTTTTTTTTTCGTCTCTCTCTCTTAAAGAAGGGTTTACTTTGAAAATCACCCCAAGGATATAGAGGTATCATGCAAGTTATTAAATACTTAATAAATGATACCCAAATTTTTTTTTAGAAGAAAGACTTTGAGACTTTTATTAAGATAACCCAACTAGATCAGCCTGAAAAAATACAAAGGAATTGTAGAGATTTAGGACATTTATAGACTGTCTAGCCAGATTATAAGCTAATCTATTTCCATCCCTTCTAGTATGAGAAAAACTCAACCATCTAAAAGAATTAGAGAAATAAATTACATCCCTAATATAGTTGCCATAACCAGCCAAGCACAAGGTTTCAATATCAAGAGCCTGAATAACAATCACAAAGTCCCCTTCTAGAATAGCTTGGTTAATTTGACTTCCAAGGCAAATTCTAAAGCTCTCGCAGCAATTGCAACTTTAGCTTCAACAATAGTGAGGAGTTGAGGAATTTTTTGAGACATTGAAGCGATGACAAAGCCACGAGAATCCCAAATTACGACACCAATCCTAGTTTGATGAGCGTCTTGGAAGACAGCACTATTGAAATTGAAAATGATATCCAATTGGCACAAGGAAATGGCAGCCACTTGATGCAACAATAACTTATAGGACCAAACTTTTATTATCAATCATGTGATTTGCTTTTTTTTTTAAATAATTGTTTCTTTTAGTTTATATAAAATTATTAAGGAGAAAAATATAAAATTATTTAAATTATTTGGATAAATTACATTTACCCCAATATTACATGAGATTTAATTAAAAATATCACATTTTGAAAACTTTCAAATTAAATCATACACTGTTAAAATCATTTTAATTAAAACCCAAAACCCATTACATGTGAATTTTTTTTATAATTTTATTTTAAAAAAAAAAGACACTTTAACAAAATAATGTCATGTGACTTGATTGTGCAGGTCTCAATTGAGTTGGGATAGTCGAGTGAAATTTTCATTCACTTAACATCTAACAAAAAACTACAAAACAAAAACCCTACCACATTACCACCCAATATTTGTCTGACCCACCTTTGAAAAACGTCTATAACCTTTTGGATCATAGTAGGCTAGTTGCGTGGGTAAGGTCCCAAGCATTATTAGTATTAATAGTTATGTCAATATATGATTATATGTTTTATGGAGAACATTTGCAGTTCTTTATTTTTTATAAACAATTTTAAAGTATATTTAAGTTAAATTGAACTTGGCCTTCTTTAGAGTAGAAATTCTATCTTGTATCTTGTATAAAAAAAAAAAAAGTAACTCATTAGTTAAATGGGTGATCAACACACCAAAACTTACACCAAGTTAAGCTATGGTATAAGTTTAATAACTATGCTATACAAATACTTTGTTTAGAAAAAAGATCTTATATAAAATAAAATAAAATAAAAACTTTGTTTAGCCCAATCACAAAGCTGCAAAAATAAAGTAAATTTCTCTTTTTGTCTTTCTCTCTTTCTTATATATAATACTTCTATAACTATAAGTAATTCCACTAAATACTCTGGATGAGACTTTAAACTCTGATTCTATTCATAAAGGATGATGAGGTCGTGAGTTTTCTCCAGTGAGCCACACAATACCTACACGCTCGAACGTGAATCTGCACAACACAAAGAAGAAAGCCTTACAAAGAGCGCCGGTGTGGTGCCGGCCAAATACTCTCCGAAGGTTAAGTCAGTAGTATTCTCACAACTCTAGAGTGCTAGAGAGGGTAAATTACGCGTACCTTGATTCATGAGAGTATTGGCACTTTTATAGTAGTCGAAAGTTGACCTCTCCTACTTGGAGTCGAAGTCTTTCCTTGTAGAAAGTCTCTTAAGGAGCCCCAAACATGATGGACAAGTCTCCTTCCTTATGGAGAAGATCCTCCATCAATGTATGTGGCAAACAAAATCCTCATGAGCGTGGATTCGGAATCCTTTCCTTATAGGACTCTATGAAGTGTATTGCAAGTATACCAAGGGCTTCTCTACCTTCCTTATAGGCCTTAAACTCGCTGATGATTTATACTAAATTCTCTAATGGACCCGTCCTCTAATGGGCCATAGCAGACAAGCCGTCAGGCCCATCTCAAGCCCAAACCTAGCCTCTTCAGTTGCCCCCTTCACCCCATAAGTCCGTCATACTTTAGTGGACGGAATCATGGGGTGACGGTAATCCTTAGCAAGGGTGACGGTTTGAGATGTCTATGGGTCATCGGTTCCAAATTGTTTTCAAGGGTGACGGATCCAAGATACTCCGTCAGGTGTTAGTACTGAAGATAAGACCTGGGAGCATTAATGTGTGTGACATGTGTCGCACTCCTGTTGGCGATTGTATAAGATCGAAGCGTCGCTTCGTCTTCTGTGCACTTCTCCTATAAATATTGCTTCCTTCTCCTTTCATTTTTCATTTTCAGGAAGAATTTCATTGTCAGGAAGAATTTCATTGTCAGAGAGAGACCGTCGCACCTGTCAGAGAGAGACCGTCCACTCACTGCAACCGTCAACGGCACTTTCATTCGTCTACTTTTTCCTGGTAAGCCATTTCTATCTGTCTTATATTTAATTCCTTGTATTAATTTAACTATGAAAAACAATTCCCTTTCTTTTCCCGTCATATTTTCCAACATCCGTTATAGCCTTAGGTTTTGTCCTTACCTGTAGGAAATGTCTAATGCGTCAAGTAACCAGTCCGTCGTTCACGACGGAGAGAGTTATGAGGAGGTGTATCCGTCAGGTCAAAAAGACCAAGAGGATTTGAACGAGAATAGGAGTCCGTCTGCATCTTCCCCTTCCTCAACAAATGAGGATATGGAGATTGTAGAAATAGTTGAAGATCAAGTAGAGGAGATTAGATCCGTCGTGGGAGCGGACGGACTTAGGCTGTTCGTCATGCTACCGGAGTGGACGGTAAACGCTTTTACTTCAACCATCAAGGAGCCACATTTCAACACCATTAGAGACAACTACCAAATTCCTGACCATATTCCCATCCGTCTACCTTATAAGTCAGAGAAATGTTACTACAAGGGGGTCGACGGTGTTGGAATATATGAGCAGGTGCTCAAGGCTGGCCTTAGATTCCCATTGAGTTCCCTCCATCGCGAACTCCTACATTATTTGGGATTGTCCGTCAGCCAAATATCCCCAAACGCCTGGAGAGTCTTTATTGCAATGGAGGTGCTGTACGGAGCCATGTCAGGCGGTAGACGTAAGCTGACGGTTGGGGAATTCCTTCACTGCTATCGTCCAGACGAGATAGATAAGTCGAGGGGAATGTATAGCTTCGTCCCTAGGAGCTCCGTCCTGAAAGTTATCTTTGAAACTCCAAATTCAAATAGAGACTGGAAGAGCCGTTACTTCTTCATAGAAGGAGACGGTTGGATGTGCCGTCTAGGGGAGACGGATTACATGCCAGTAGATACTACGTGGGACATTTTAGCTGAGTCTGGTATACCTGTCATATGAAAAGAACTTATTTTTATTTCACTTGATTTAGTTTTAACAAAAATTTAACGTCCGTCTTCTCTCTTTTTTCAGTCCGTTAGCGCCCCCAGATAGAACTTGAAGAATTCAGCTTTTTGGAAAATATTTTTAAAAAGACCTCGTTGGAGGAAAGGACCTGGGCCAAGCTCGTCACCCTCGATACTATTCATTGGTATTGTGACGGACCTGATCCTTCTCCTGCAGCAAGGAAGTACGACAAGAAAGTTTATCTTAATTCCAACAATTTCGTCCGTCTACTACTCTCTTTTTGTAATTTGCTCCGTCTACTTTGGCAGAAATGGATGATGCCAAGAGAAGGGCCTTGATCAGAGCTAACGCTGCCAAAAAGAAAGAGTCCGTCGGGGCAGATCCTATGGGTACAGGTTCCAGCATTCCCCAAAAAAGGAAAGTGCCGTCCAGAGGGGATCGTCAACTGAAGAAGCCCAAGGTCCCATTGGAGCCCGTCCTGGGTCTTATGGCTGACGCCAAAACCGCTACCCTCTGAAGCATGGGGCAGGAAAAGGCTTCACGACGGGCCCGTCCTCCCAGAAGGAGAAGGCGCCCGTCCTCCTACGAGAGGACCCCAAGTATGCCTTAGAGAAGCTCTCATCCGTCATCTCCTCTGACAATTACGAAAATCTAGGCAACCATTCCACCGAGGCTATGGGGGAGACGGGCCTATTCAACATAGCTCAGGTAATTTGATCCGTCTTCTACACTTTTGTTTTTTGACTCTAGTAATTGGCTAACTCCTTTTCACCTTCAGGCCATTCTAATGATGAAGGGGCTTATGGGACGGTGCCTTAGTCATGAAACAACGTTGGACCGTCTAAGGGAGAAAGCCAAGGCGACGGATGATGAATTAACTCAGCTGAGGGCTTGGAAGGTCGTCCAGGAGAAGAAGTTAAAAATGGCTGAAGGGGCGAGGGACGAGTACTTAAAGAAGACGGAGGAGCTGTCCAAGGTTTTGGAGGACAAGGAGAAGGAAATCAGTCAGGCAAAGGTTGACGCCGTGCGTGATTATCGCGATTCCGACGACCTTCTGCTGGAGCTAGGGTCTTCCTTCAATGACGGCTTTGACGATGCTCTTCGTCAGGTGAAGAGCTTATATCCAGACCTTGACCTATCCTCCGTCAACATCAGTGTTCCCGAGCCAACCTTCGTTCAGCCTGCCAGATCTGATGACACCGACCATCTTTTTGGTGATGAGGATCAAGTTGACGGAGCTCCAGTCGACGGGCCTCAGGCAGACAGGACAGTTGAAAATGATCAGAACGTCGTGGAGGTCTGTCAAGAAGGAATAGATGTCCCAGCCTCCAGCTGAAATGATTTTATTATCTATGATCTGTTTTGTAAAAGATATTTTATGAAAATTTTCCATCCGTCATGGATGTTATGTAGCTACTCAATATTTGGTTTTTATTTTTTATTTTTTATATTATGTTGTGGTGATTCATTTGCTATTTTGTTTGCATAGATCTGGATGTTTTATGTTGTGGATTTGGTAGATGGGTCCGTCTACTTAATAGTTTTACCCAATGGTTTTTATCCGTCCACTCGTGGACTATTTCGTGCCTGTTCACTATGGGGAAGGATCTGAAACTTTCGCGGACTATTTTGTCCGTCCATTATGTTCAAAATATGGGGTTTTATCCGTCCATTCCTGTGGACTAGTGATTTTCATCCTCTTGGGATGATCCGTCCACTTTGTGGACTTAGTTTATATCCGTCCAGCTTGAGAACTTTGGATTTTTTAATTTCTTGCAATTATCCATCCACATTGAACTTAGTTTATATCCGTCTAGCATGTGGATTTTGGGTCTTCATCCTGTTGGGATGACCCGTCCACTTTGTGGACTTAGGTCATATCCGTCCAGCTCGTGGACCTAGGATTTTCATCCCTTTGGGAATATCCGTCCACTTTGTGGACTTAGATTATATCCGTCCATCTTGCGGACTCAGGATTTTCATCCCCTTGGGATGATCCGTCCACTTTGTGGACTTTAGATTATATCCGTCCATCTTGTGGACTTAGGATTTTCATCCCCTTGGGAATATCCGTCCACTTTGTGGACTTAGCTTATATCCGTCCACCTTGTGGACTCAGGATTTTCATCCCCTTGGGATGATCCGTCCACTTTGTGGACTTTAGATTATATTCGTCCATCTTGTGGACTTAGGATTTTCGTCCCCTTGGGAATATCCGTCCACTTTGTGGACTTAGATTATATCCGTCCATCTTGTGGACTTTAGATTTTCATCCGCTTGGGATGATCCGTCCACTTTGTGGACTTAGGATTTTTATCTCCTTGGGATGATCCGTCCATGTTGTGGACTTAGTTTTATCCGTCCTCTATGGGACTTTGGACTTTCATCCCCTTGGGATGATCCGTCCACTTTGTGGATTTAGTTTTAGTAGGAACATCATAGTCGTGTTTGAATATTTCTTTTTATTGAAATCAAAGCATGTAGAAAGAGTACATGCCCCCTAGGGCTTAAAAAGGCACTTGCAAAGGTAATTGTTTGAAAGTAAAACTAGCAATAACAAAACAAAAAAGATTGTTTGAAGTAAAAACTTAATGATAAACTTGGAAACATTGAGGCGTCGATGCTCTTCGTGTCGTTTCTACTGGTAGTATCTCCACAGGTGCTCCGTATTCCAAGGGTGCTGCAGCTTCCGTCTGTCCATGGTTTCGAGGTGGTAGGTTCCTTTCCTTTGCCATGATGTGATCCTGTAGGGTCCTTCCCAGTTAGGGCCGAGCTTTCCATGCAAAGGATCTCTGGCAGCGCCCATGACCTTCCGTAATACAAGATCCCCGATCTGGAAGTCTCTATGTCTGACGTTGGAGTTGTAGTATTTTGCCATAAGGTTCTGGTATTGTGCCATCCTCTGTTCTGCTGCCGCACGAACTTCATCCACCAGGTCTAGCTGAAGTCGCAAGGACTCTTCGTTCTTATCTTTGTCGTAGTTCTCCACATGATAGCTCATGAGTCCTACCTCTGTCGGGATGACAGCTTCGCTCCCATATGCCAGTCGAAACGGTGATTCTCCTGTAGGTGTTCTTGATGTAGTACGATAAGCCCATAAGACGCTTGGCAGTTCCTCTGGCCAGATGCCTTTTGCCCCTTCAAGACGGGTCTTGATGATCTTTAGCAAGGACCGGTTTGTAACTTCCACTTGCCCATTGGCCTGTGGATGTGCTGGTGATGAGTAATGATTCTTGATTCCTAGATCCGAGCAGAAGTCTCTGAATGCGCTATTGTCGAACTGCTTCCCGTTGTCCGAGACGAGGACCCTGGGTATCCCGTACCTGCAAATGATATTCCTCCATACGAAGCTCCGGATGTTCTTCTCCGTGATGGTGGCTAAGGCTTCGGCTTCTACCCATTTCGTGAAATAGTCGATACCGACTACCAAGAATTTCAATTACCTTATAGCCGTCGAAAAGGGGCCCATGATGTCTAATCCCCATTGGGCAAATGGCCAAGGGGCCGTCATGGGTGTGAGCTCTTCGGACAGTTATCTGATTTGATTACTGAACCTCTGGCATTTGTCGTAGGTCTTGACATAAGCCTGGGCATCCTTTAACATAGTAGGCCAATAGTAACTAGCTCGGATTAACTTGTGAGCTAATGACCTTGCCTCTGAGTGATTTCCACAAATACCCTCGTGAACCTCCCTCATTACGTAGTCAGCCTCCTCGCTAACCAAACACCTTAGGTACGGCCGGGAGAATCCTCTCTTGTATAAGACATCTTTTATCAGCACGAATCGTGAGGCCTGTACCTTCAACTTTCTAGCTGCGTCTTTTCTGTCTGGAAGGGTACCTGATTTCAGGTATGCTATTAGAGGTGTAGTCCAATTGTTCTCAGAATTGACGTCCAGTACATTCCTTCCGTCATCGATTAGCGAGGAGAGTTGTACAAACGATAATACTTGTTCGGGGACTATCATGACTTCTGCCGAGGCCGCTTTTGCCAGACGGTTGGCGCACTCGTTTTCTTCTCTTGGGATTTGGACGAATCTCACTACAAGGTTGCCGATCCGATTGTTCACTTCTTCCAGGTATTTCTTCATTCTCTCATTCTTGCACTCGTAGCTACCGTCGATCTGCCTTATTACCACCTGGGAGTCGCAGTGTACGACTATACTTTCTGCACCTGCCGCCTTAACGAGGTCTAGACCAGCTACTAGTGCTTCATATTCTTCTTCGTTGTTAGTTGTGGGGAAATCGAATCGGATCATGCACTTGATTTCGTCCCCGTTCGGGGTTTGGATGACGACACCTGCTCCCCCTGCCTTTTTATTTGTCGATCCGTCCGTGTGGATGATCCACTTCGCAGCTTCTTCTGCCCCCCTGCCCTCTGATAGTGCGAATTCTGCGATGAAATCGGCCACGGCTTGGCCTTTGATTGCGGTTCTTGGGTGGTATTGTATGTCAAATTCGCTCATCTCAATTGCCCACAAAGCCATCCGTCCGGCTGCGTCGGGGCTGCCCAAAGCTCTTCGCAAAGGTTGATTCGTCAGGACTACGATAATGTGGGCCTGGAAATACGGCTTTAGCTTTCTTGCCGCAGTTACTAGTGCAAGGGCCAGTTTCTCTATTTGTGGATATCTCTCTTCTGCTCCTCTGAACGCTTGACTTACAAAATAGACGGGTCTCTGTGATCCGTCTTCCTCTCTTACTAGTGCTGCGCTGACCACAGCATGTGAAGCCGCCAGGTAAAGGTAAAGTTCTTCTTCAGGTCTGGAGGGGTTGAGCAATGGTGGGGATGTGAGGTATTTTTTCAACTCTTCAAAAGCCCTCTGGCATTCCTCCGTCCACTCGAATGATTTTCACAGAGTTTTGAAGAATAGAAGGCACTTGTCCGTTGCCTTCGATACGAACCTATTCAGTGCGGCAATTTTGTCGTTCAGTCTTTACACGTCCTTGACCGTCTTCAGCGGTTCCAACTCCATGATAGCCCGAATTTTCTCTGGATTGACTTCTATTCCTCTATGGGATACCATGAATCCCAAAGACTTCCCCGCCGTTACACCAAACGTGCATTTGTTCGGGTTGAGCTTCATATTATACGAGCGGAGGGTGTCGAAAGTCTCTCGGAGGTCCTCTAGGTGATCCCTTTCGAGCGGGCTTTTTACAAGCATGTCGTCGATATAAACCTGCACGTTTCGGCCGATCTGGTGTGCGAACATTTTGTTCATCAGTCTCTGGTATGTTGCGCCTGCATTCTTAAGTCCAAACGGCATCACTTTGTAACAGAAGAGCCCTTGGCTGGTGACAAAGGAGGTTTTCTCCTGATCATCTTCGTCCATCTTAATTTGATTGTAGCCCAAGAAAGCATCCATGAAACTCAAAAGCTGGTGTCCCGCCGTCGAGTCTACTAATGTGTCTATCCGAGGTAGCGGGTAGCTGTCCTTCGGGCATGCTTTGTTGAGGTCCGTGAAATCAACACACATTCGCCACTTCCCGTTAGCTTTCTTAACCATCACTACGTTTGCTAACCAGTCGGGATAGTACACTTCTCGAATGAAGTTTGCTTCCAGCAGCTTCTTCACCTCTTGTGCAATTGCTTCGTCTTACTCCTGGGCGAATACTCGCTTTTTCTGTCGGACAGGTGAGTATGATGGGTTCACGTTCAACCTGTGAACTATCACTGAGCTTTCGATTCCGGGCATGTCCTCGTGGCTCCAGGCGAACACGTCTTGGTTCATTCGGAGGAACTTTATGAGGGCTTGGCGGGTTGGATGGCTGGCTAGTGTGCCAATCCTGGTCGTCCTTTCAGGTCTTGATTCATCAAGAATTATCTCTTCTAGCTCCTCTACTGGCTCTTCTACCGTCCGTGCCTCTTCTATGCTCATTGTTTGCTGTTGGCCTTCCGTCTCGAGCATGGCAATGTAGCATTCACGGGCGGCCACCTGGTTCCCACGTAAATCGCCAATCTTGTGCTCTGTAGGGAACTTGATCATCAGGTGGTAAGTTGAAGTTGCGGCCTTCCACGCATTCAGGGTAGGCCGTCCGATGATAGCGTTGTACGCGGATGAGCAATCGACTACAAGAAACGTCACGTCATGTGTGATTTGCCTTGGTTAATCTCCGACTGTCACTAAAATTGTCACCGTGCCTAATGGAAACACTCTCGTTCCTCCGAAGCCAACCAGCGGATTGCTCGTTGGTATCAGCTGTTCCCTATCAAATTTCATTTGTTGGAACGCCGGGTAATAGAGGATGTCCGCTGAGCTGCCGTTATCTACCAACACCCTGTGCATATTATACTCGCCTACTCGGATGGTGACAACCAACACGTCATCATGCGGATGGTGGAGACGTCGTACATCTTCTTCTGAAAACCCAATGATTGGACTATCTCTCCGCGCCATCTTAGGTGCTGAGCCCGTTAGTTGGACATTTTGAACCATTCGGAGGTGGGTCTTTCGGGCCTTCTTGGATGACCCAGCAATTGATGTTCCCCCTAAGATCATCCTTATGTCCCCGACTGGTGGTCTAGGGCGCTCATTATCTCTTCGGGGTTGCTGCTCCTGAGGCGGCGGATCCATCCTTTCTTTCCGGACGAACTTCTGTAACCTCCCCTGTCTGATTAGGGCCTCTATCTGTTGCTTTAAGTCATAGCAGTCTGCTATGTCGTGGCCGTGATCGTGGTGGAAACGGCAGTATTTGTCTCTTGATCTTTTGCTGGGATCTGATTTCAACTTCCCGGGAAAGGTTAGAGCCTCCTCGTCCTTGATTTGCATTAGGACTTGATCTATCGGAGCTGTCAGTGGCGTGAAGCTCGTGAACCTCCCTCCGGGTGGCTTAGCGCGTCGCTCAACTTTTCGGTCGTCTATTCTTGTCCTCTTCGACCCTTGATCTCTTCGTCCTTCTTCCTGCCGTTCCCTCTTTCTTGGCTTATCCTCTCGAACCTGCAACGCGTCTTCTGCATTCATGTATTTGGTTGCCCTGTAGAGTACTTCCGACATGGTTTTAGGATCGTTTTTGTACAAAGAGAACAGAAATTTGCCCTTCCGTAGCCCGTTCGTAAAGGCAGCAACCAGTATTTTATCGTCTGCTTCGTCTATTGAGAGCGCTTCCTTATTAAAGCGCGTTATATAGGCCCTCAGCGTCTCGTTCTCCCGTTGCTTAATACTCATCAGGCAAGCTGTGGACTTCTTGTATCTGTGCCCTTCAATGAAGTGTGTGGTGAACTGAGCACTCAACTCCTTGAAGGTGCTGATGGAGTTTGGCGTTAGTCGGCTGAACTATATCCTCGCGGGACCTTTGAGTGTTGTGGGGAAGGCCCTGCATATGATCTCGTCAGCTATCCCCTGGAGGTGCATTAGGGTCTTAAATGTTTCCAGATGGTCCAGAGGATCCTTTACTCCATCGTAGCTATCTATATGAGGCATGCGGAACTTGTGGGGTAAGGGGAAGGCATTTACGGTCGCAGTGAAAGGCGATTCAGTGCGGTTGACTAAATCGTCTAGATCGCTAGAAACCCGCCCCTTGAGCGCGTTCATCGTTACCTCCATCTGTTCCCTCATCGCCTGCATCTCCGCAGTAATCTGTGGTGGTGTCGCATTCGTGAGGTATGGCATGCTCAGGTTCTGCCTCTCTGGTCTGTTTGGGGCATGGCTGCCTTCCGGTTTCTCTTGGTTTCTCCTTGTAGCGCTAGTCCCTTCTTCCTCTTCTTGCTGGTCATTCTGTCCTGCGTTTTTCTGACGCAGCTGTTCTTCTAGATCGTTGTTTTGTTTGGTGAGACGTTCCACCGCGGCAGCGAGAGTCCGAACTTGTCTTTCGAGGGCAGTCGTGGGTGGTTCGTCTCCTTGAACGTCGTTAGTGGTTGCCATCGAGCGAGTGAGTACCATGCAACCCTTTAGTCCGAAAAACGTTAGTATGGCTTTTTGGATCCCTACTAGCGCTTCCCACAGACGGCGCCAACTGATGAGGTCGTGAGTTTCACCAGTGAGCCACACAATACCTACGCGCTCGAACGTGAACCTGCACAACACAAAGAAGAAAGCCTCACAAAGAGCGCCGGTGTGGTGCCGGCCAAATACTCTCCGAAGGTTAAGTCAGTAGTATTCTCACAACCCTAGAGTGCTAGAGAGGGTAAATTACGCGTACCTTGATTCATGAGAGTATTGGCGCTTTTATAGTAGTCGAAAGTTGACCTCTCCTACTTGGAGTCGAAGTCTTTCCTTGTAGAAAGTCTCTTAAGGAGCCCCAAACGTGATGGACAAGTCTCCTTCCTTATGGAGAAGATCTTCCATCAATGTATGTGGCAAACAAAATCCTCATGAGCGTGGATTCGGAATCCTTTCCTTATAGGACTCTATGAAGTGTATTGCAAGTATACCAAGGGCTTCTCTACCTTCCTTTTAGGCCTTAAACTCGCTGATGATTTATACTAAATTCTCTAATGGACCCGTCCTCTGATGGGCCATAGCAGACAAACCGTCAGGCCCATCTCAAGCCCAAACCTAGCCTCTTCAAAGGAGATTAAGTAATTCCACTAAATACTAAAAAAATCTTTTGACTTATATTTTCACGGTTAGTTTGAATTATGTTTTCTCTCTTACACACATAGATTAATTGTTACAACTTATAACTGGGGAGGAGACTTCAAACTCTGTTCGTAAAGGAGATTAAGTAATTCCATTAAACTATAAACCTTTTGACTTATATTTTTACTGTTAGTTTGAATTATATTTTCTCATATTATGTTTGCCCTTTACATGGTATAAATCGGCTGCATTTGTTATTATATCCTTTCCCCCAAATTCTTCTAAAAAAATAATATCCTTTCCCCTAAATTATATCAATACAGTATATAATCATTTTTTTTTAAGAAGTAATAATCACAATGTATATACATTATAATAATATCTCTATAAAATCATTAGTTTCGGTGTCATTTACATGTTATATTTTGAATTTATTTATTTATTTTGTGTATGAATATATGCTCAAATTATTTTGGCCTTAATATAGTACAATAGGTTACATTTGTTGTTAATTGTTGTGGGGGGCCTTTTCGTTGTGCGTTGGGTTGGGCTTCCTCCCGCGGTAGTAGGCCCGAGTATTCTGAGTAAGGGAGTTGAGACCGGTCCAACTGCAACTCAATTTGGTCCGGCTTGTGCGCAAACGTTGAGTCCAAGTCTGAGGGAAGACGCAGCAAAGTGGGCTTATCCTCTATTTCTGTCGTAGAAGACTTTTCTCCAGTTTCTACCGCAGGATTCACTTTTCTGCTGTGCAACAAAACTTTCTACCATGTAGTGAAGCTGTTTGCTGTGCAATAAAGTTTTCTGCTGTGCAATAAAGCTTCCTGCCGTAAAGTCTTCTGCTGTACAATAAAGCTGTCTGTTGTGCATTAAAACTGTTTGCTGTGCTTTAAAGCCTTATGTCGTGTGAATAACTACTCTTCATTTTTATTGCAGATATACTTTTCCACTTCCTTGGTCCGGCTTATGCACAAACCACACCACGTCTGCTAAAATCTGTTTATAAGCTCACAGCAGGCAGAGCCACTATTAAAAAGTTATGGTAGGCAGATATAATATAGATAATGTAAAGAAAGTATAGTCACTATTTCTGCCACAATAAGTAAAGTAAATGACTTAAAAGACCTCACGTTCAAAAAATAAAACTTAAACAAGGGGTAGAACGGGGTTCGTAGAGTTAAAAGAATGAGTTTGCCGCACCAAGTATTATCGCGGGGCTCTAACCAGGGAAGAAAAAATTGCTCCCTCAACACAAGTAAATTCAGAGGAAAAATTAATTGCTTTGAGAGGCCAGCCCCAAATGGTGTGTGCCCGAGTATAAATCGTTTTTCTTCCAATAGAGAGCAAGGCTATTGAAGGAGAGGGGTTTAACCCATTTGGGTGCATGCCTACCATAAAATACTCTGTTTTTCCTTCTTCCTCCTCTGTTCTTTTGTTTTATCTTTTCTCTCTGTTTTCTTTCTTAGAATTCTTGCCTTTCTTTTCTTTTTTCCTTTCTTTCTTTCTTTTCTTTTGTTTTCTCCTCTTTGTTTTCTCCTCCCCTTTTTTTCTCTTTTTCAATTCCCCCCCTTTTTTGTACACAGCTACGGGTCTCTTATATAGAGCCTGCCATGACCGGTTTTACTGTTCTAGCCCCTTAACGGCCCTTGTCTGGTATGGGAGCCTTTTGCCGACCACTTACCAAGTCAATGGTTCTGACTACCACCATTGACCTGTGGCTTTCAGACAATGAAGGTTCCTTTTCTACTCATACAGTATGTACCCTCTCCTTCTCAGTCTCTTATGGCATGCACCCAGTGGTTCTTACCCAGCCTTACCTCTTTTGGGTGGTATGTCATCCCAGCAGGACTGTGCCCACCGAAAGAGCCTGAACAAGAACCACAAGAATGGGTTTCTACTCCTCTCCCCATCGCCAGACCGTGCCTTCACCCATGACCTCACCCTTTCCCATAGTGGCTGGGTATAGGCTGGTGATGCTTGGGTCGTACACATGCTTTACCTTCTCGATGTTTCATACGTTTGTCGAGGTTTGAGAATGAGTGTGCATATCCTGCCATGCGTTTTTTGGCTTTTTCTGGTGTGGGTTGCATCTCCAACGTTTATGACTTGTTCCTTTCTTGGGGGGTTGGGCCTTGCTAGATCATTGGGCCTCCCTCTAGTTTGGGTGTTTGCTTCATGGCTTGGCATTTCCTGCCATACCAGATTGTTGTTCCTGCTGCTGACGCTTCCTGCCGTTCCTTGTTTCTTTTCACCGTGCTTCTTTATATCAGTTTTCATGCCTATCTTTTTTATACAAAAGGATTTGGGCCTTTGTAGGCCAAGTAATGTTGACTGGATCAAAAGGGTCTTAAACCCAATTTATCTTTATCTGCCAAAGTCATCCTGCCAGAGAACTGTATTTCTGCGGCAGATCTGTATTCAGAACCGTATTCTGCAGTAGATTTGTATTCTGCGGCAGTAAAGCCTTCTGCCAAAGAATAGGGACGTGTGTCTTCATCTGCCGAAACCATTCTGTCAGAGAACTGTATTCTGCGGCAGATTTGTAATTTGCTGCAGATTTGCGTTTTGCTATAGATTGCTTTCACTTGCACTTCTTTCTTTGAAAATTTCTTGCTCTTCGGCCTTCTTGGTGGGTCTTTAGGCCTTGCTTCTCATTGGGCTTTCTTTCTCATGGGCCTTTGGGTACAGATTTGTAAAAAATGGGCATCAACAATTGTATCCTTTTACCCCCAAACATATGAGAATGGTTTTTCCAATCCTCATAATTACCGTAGCTATAAAGATCAAAATTGTCTTGAAAAAATAAAAAAGCTGCTCTAATGGTAGTAAGAGCATAACGAAAATCAGATTATAATATGAGAGCTCCATGTTTATGCATAATTAAATGGGTAAATAACACTCCCCTCCCTTGAGATTTGGAGAAATAACACTCACCCCAAACTTGAAAGGAAAAAGCACTCCCCTCCCCTAAGATTTGAAAAAAATAACACTCCCCCCCTTCTGTTAATATTAGTAATGGAATATTCCAATTTTTTAAAAGGTTCTCTTTACCAAAGACCAAAGTTTAACCATGGTTAGTGAAAAGAGCATTCACATAAAATAAAATAAAATAAAAAATGAAAAGAGCATATTATAAAACATGTTGCTTATGTGGATTTTTTAGTCTCTTCTAGCACCTTTCCAACTGATTTTTTAAAGTTTGATGGCCCTCTTAGATTTTTTAATCGCACCTCTCTCCAACACTTTGGATCAAAATTTATGAAATAAAACAATTTGCCGAAGCTTTCAAGCTTTTATTGTTTAAAAATTTACTGAAATTTTGGGTTTTGTAAAACTTTTAAGAATAAGTTGAGGGCAATTTTGGGAATATATTCTTAATCAAAGGGTAGGTTAGTACACAACGTTTTTAACATCAATATAACAGAGTTTAGTTAAATGAATGTCAAAGGGGGAAAATGTTTTTCCCCTTTAAGTTTGGGGGTGAGTGTTATTTGCCCTAATTAAATTTTAGCACTCAACTAGTAAAATATGTGAATTTCAGTTAGCTCAACTGGTAAAGTTTTTTATAGTTGTATAAAAGATTTAGGGTTCAATCCCCGCCTAAATCAAAAACTAATTGGTATCTTGGTCTGATGATAAAAAAGCAGACGCCATAAGTTGAAACTCACTAAAAAAAAAATGGTAAAATATTTTGTGATTCAGATTATATAAATCATATAATTCAGATATATATATATTTTTTTTGAGAAGGATATGATTCAGATATCATATAGTCAAACGCAACGCAAGCATAGCAATAGGTATATATACATTGGTGATGTCGGTTTGGCAGTCACTATTATATTATAGTTAAATTTCTTCACTCTATCATCTACTACTTTAAACAAACAAACTGCCAGTTTCAGCATCAGATCAGATTCCCGGCATCTATGCTACCAATAATCCTTTTTTCTAAAACCTACCACACATTAACCATGCACTTTTTTTTTTTTTTTTTGCTGAGAACCATGCACTAAAATACTATTCAATAAAAGCAATAATAACAGATAGATACATATATTATAGAATTGACCTATCACAAATCCGACACTTTACATCATTCTTGCACTATTGACATATAATAATACTTAATTGGATCTAATCGTGCTACCTACTACTATAAACAAAATTTATAAAACTTATTTAAAAAATGCTTTTTTTTTTTTTAATAGTGTGTAATTTTATGTACATATGCAGGCATGAAACTTGAAGTCAGAAACATTGAACTTGGTTATCAATTTTCCATGCTGATGGTTGCAAACTGACTTAAAAGCTTAGGGTCCTTTTGGTGGAAAAGTATAAAAGTGGGAGGATAAAAAATGTGGAAGGATGAAAAAATAGAAGGATAGAAAATATTTTATTTTCTCTCATTTTTGTTTGGTTGGGAGTGGAAAAGTTGAGGGATGAAAAAAAAGAGTTTGAATAAATTTATTCATATACACTTGTTAAAGAATAATGTCCAATTAAAACAAAAAAAGTGACAAATAACTACAAAGAAAGGGTAATCACCCAAATTTATTAAAAAAAAACCATAAAAAAAAAAAAAAACAACTATCATGCCTAGACCCTAGAAAATCAAATGAAAAAAAAGAAGAAAAAAAAGAAGGGCAACGTTACTGCCCAGAAGAGGGGAAAAAAAGGCGCTAGGCCTAAAAAAAGAAAAGAAAAGAAAAAGGCAACGTTGCCCAGAAAAAAGAAAAAAAAAGCAACAAGGCAACGTCAGGGGAGAAGAAAAAATAAATAAATAAAGGAAACTCATGTGCATGTGTACATGGTTATTTTTGTCAATCAATAAAAAATTCATCCCCACTCAATTTTCTTTCCGTTTTGGGGAGAAAACATTTTAGTAGATTTGATGAGAAAACACCTAGTGTCCGTTTGGCTTGGGTTGAAAAGCTGAAACGCGCATTTGCGTTTTAGCATTTTTTTTTTTCACGGGTTTCAGTCATTTTTTTACTATTTATGTACTGTTGTGGTTACTGTTTAATGAACAGTAGCCGCAATAGTTGACTTTTCAGCACAATTTTTATTGTTTATGGACCCACAAATTTCACTTTTCAGTAACTTTTTCATTAAAAATGGGTCTCACGGTATTATTTACACATTTAAAAATTATTTGCTACAGTATTTTTCAGTTTTCAGCTGTATCCAAACGGACCCTTAGACTCTATTATTTATTTTCCTTCCTTCCTATCTAACCAAACACAATCTAAAAAAGTTTTTATTCCCATTTTCTTTCCAAAAATTTTCATCCATCCTATTTCACCTCCAAACAAATACACCCTTAAGTTTTCTATGAAATTTTTAGACTTTCAACTCTACATGATGATACTTGAGGTCATCCTATTAGTATTCCTACCTTGATATTGGTCTAATAGAGTCAGAGAGACAGGCTAAAAGCGTACTTAACAAATGTTAAAACATTAATTGAAATGTTCAGAAAGAAAGAATGGAAGGTGTAGTAATGGAGCAAGACAGTAAGATGACTAGGATCCAATCTTGCTAGTCACTAATTAAAATACTATTCTAGATCTAAATTTTTATAAACCAAAATGATCTAATTAACCATACCCCCAGAAGAGGAAAAAAGAAAAGAAAAAGAAGAGAGGGAGTCAAACACTGACTACGGTGATGAGGTAAACTAAAAAGGGCGGGAATTCCAAAAATTAAAAAGAAAGAGAGAGGATTGGCGTCGCCCGGGTTCGAACCGGAGACCTTCAGTGTGTTAGACTGACGTGATAACCAACTACACCACGACACCATGCTTGTTCACTCTTTGAATTACTTTATATTAGTATGCTGTTTCGTGACAAGATACTTATATGACAAGTTGGGTAAATCTAGAGTCACAACTCACAATATCTTGGGCAACTCTAGCGTATCTTTGTTTTTTTTTTTGAAGGGGGAAATAAAATTGCATTGCAATTAAAAAGGAAGTACAATATATCAACCTGCAGAGCAAGTTAGTGCAGCATATCAGCTTGTACAAATGGAACTAAAAAAGAAGGGGTAACCCCTTTCCACAAGTGGACAGACCTATTCCTACGGGCAAATTGTGCAAGCTCATGGGCTGCAAAGTTAAAAGCCCGATTAAGGTGCCTGAAGGAGCAGAAACTAAAAGATGTTTGAGCCTGAGAGATGTCCTGGATGATGTGTTCGTGAGGAGCTCCAAAGGCAGAGTCATTGACAGCATTGATCACTGTGAGAGCATCACTTTCAAATATGACCCGAGAGAGCTGTAACTCCTGAGCCAGCCGAATACCTTGCTCCAAGGCAAACACCTCCACCAGTTCAGCCGTGTAATGGGACTGAAGGGGCTTGCAAAAGGTAGCAACTGTTTGGCCTTTGTAGTCCCTAATAATGACTCCAATGCTAGAGGACACCTCAATATCAGATGAAGACCCATCAACATTGATCTTGAAGACACCCGGTGGAGGAGGAGACCAGCAGTGAGTGTGAGAGGGTCTAGGATGGAATAAGTCTAGAGTTGCCGCATCATTGAATTCCTCAAATGAGTTTTTAGCCATCTGCCATACCTGGGAGGGAGAAGAGTACTTGTTATCATGGAGTACTTGTTATCTTTGTTGGCACTTCTTTTGGCCCAAACAAAATTTAATGAGCAAGTGCCAATTTGTTACCTGTGGGCCTATGGCTATGTGGACATCCTCCTCTCATTCTCTCTTTAGTTAATTAATTAATTAATTTTTAATAATAATGAGACATAAAAGAGACTTTGAAATTTGGATAATGGTTGTCCAATATTAAAAAAGAGTTAGTGTGGATTCCAGTTAATTTAATTTGTAAAAAAAAAAAATTATAATCTAATAAGAGATTTGTGATTCAAACCTTGACTACACCAAAAATTAATTTGTATTTTTTTTAATATGAGAAATCGATTAGTATCTTTTCTTTTTTTTTCATTTTTGAAAACAAATTGATTTGTATCTTAGTTTAATAATAAAAGCAATTATTATAAGAGTAACTATAGGTTAAAATTATACCATATCTATAATTAAAAAAAAAAAAAAAAAAAAGCTTGGCCTCCATCGAAAAAATATTCTTTACTTAGACTGTACTTTGTTTCAACATAAATTTTTACATTGAAAATGTTTTTTAGTATTTGGCTATGTAACTGAAAATATTCTAGTAAGTTTTTTTTTTAGAAGAATATTCTAGTAAGTATTGGTAGTCTTTTTATATTATTTTTATTTTCAAAAAATTGTACTAATCTCTATTGAGATTTGCCATAACTGCACTTGTTACCCCGTCTAGGTCGACTTCCCTTGATGTGTTAGAAAGTGGTTAACAAATGTGAAATTCATTTTTATCCTCACACTAAACAAGAAATCAATTACCCTATTCAGTAACACCCATTAAATCCTAAAAGCTTTCAAAACAAACTTCACTAATCATATGCAACATCGCAATGAATCAATAAATAGTCCATCTAGTCAATCAACAAACATGAGGCTGCTAGCCAATCAAAGTATTAGCCAATCAAAGTATTTGCATGTGTGTTAAAATACTTTTTTTAAGACTTTCTCTCTTCTCCCCATGTACGTGTGTTAAAATATTTAGTATTCTAAAAAAAAAAAAAAAAAGTATATGTGAGACTTCTCATCAATTTAAAAAAAAAAAGGTTGAAAAATATTTCCTTGGAGTTTTGCTTATACAAAAAATTAGAAATTTTCTAATATATTTATATAGATACTAAATAACAACTTTAGTTCACTAGGATTATAAAATATTAATAAAAAAAAATTTTAAATCGACCTAAAAAAACGACAAGGACAATCAAAATAAGGATGCAACCCCAAAAAAAAAAAAAAAAAGATGCAACAACAAAAAGAAAAATATAAAAATATATTCACTAAACTTGCACAAAAAAAAAAAAAATCAATTAAACAACAATATCTATTAGGGGATGGGGAAGGAGGGAGTGGGAAGACAAGACTTACAACACTTGCACTCTTCTGTCTATATTATCTCAAAAAAAGAAAAAAAAAAAGTGGTTTAAAGTACCATATCAGTTAGTTAGTGAGCGAGTTTTCGGTTTATAAGCCTCGCTAGTGTTAACAAAGGTTGGGCCTTTTTGTAAGTGCTAGTGTTATAAGTCTTGTCTTCCCACTCCCTCCTTCCCCATCCCCTATGTCTTTTGTCTATATTATCTCCAAAATATATATATATATATATATATATATATATATATCTATTATCCCCTCAACCCATTTATTTTAGTGAAGACCAAATTCATCAATTTACTTAATTACGCATCGCATGCATAATTACAAATACTTGAAACTTCCAAAAAGAAGACATTTGATAGTCGTTTTTGTGTGTGCAAATTTTAAAGTTGGGGAGTGATTTCCAAAGTTTTGATGCATATCATTCTTATTTTGAAGTTTTTGGGATGTATTTTATTATTTAGATAGTTTTAAGTAGGTATTTCAGTCATATTTGAGGAAAAATACCCTCTTCCTAGGTTAAAACCTTTTCACCATCAAGAGAACATAACCCCCTCTCTCTCTCTCCTCCCCCCCCCCCCCCCCCCCCCCCCACCCACAAAGTGACAAAACTATAACAAAAAGCTCCAAATTGATTTTAAAAAAATGCCACTTAAATCTCCAAAATGGCCAAAAAAATACATTAAAAAAATCCACACAAAAAACCCTACAATATATAAAATGAAAAAAAAAAAAATACCCTCAAAACCTTTGAAATTACCCCCCCCCCCCTAAAAAAATCTAAACATTTCCAAAATAATCAAAACACGGGAACCTACCTATTTGTGAGGTAGACTAAAATAATTTTATAAATCTTAAATTGATTAAGAAACTACACCATTGCATGATTTGCTCTTGTATGACTTCAATTTGTGTTACAATTTGATGAAAAAGCCATTGCTTGAACGTGTAATAGCTTACAAAAAATTTGTAAGACAGTTTCAGATACTGTAAAAAATAACTCAAAAATTCATATATTAAAACTTCTGAAAGACCAAAAAATATTAAAGAATTAGATGATTCATTGCTTAGAAATTATTAAAACAAAACAAAATATATATGATTAAACAATAGAGAAATATAAGAGAAAGATGAGTTACATTCAAAAGAATAATCTATAGCTACAACTATTGAAAAGAATCAAAAGAAGAAGCATAAGGTGAGTCGTATATCAAGAATAGTAGTAGATCTCCAATCCTCACAGAAGTGAGGTGGGTCCCTTGTTGTTTAGACAGGCTTTTCCACTTCTCTCATCAACCTCTTTGTCCAGAACCATGACCGACTCAACAAAAACAAGAAAAAGAAGAAGAGATAGAAATCTTCCTCCAACAAAAAAACATACCTAATAGTCCTATTGATATCCAACAAGAAATCCAAGCTGGTCGGTATGAGGTAGTTTTGCAAGTTTCGATCAGTTTGGCCGTTTGGGTTTGGATTTGGGTTTGCAGGTTCGATTGACTTTGTGTATTTTGTTGGCTATGGTTTTGCTAGTAAGATCGATGTTTGTGAGGACTTGTGAGGAAGGTTTTACTGGAGATGATTGTAGGAACTGAAGGTGAGTTTTGTTGGAGTTGGTTGTAGGTAGGAACTGAAGTTGAGGAAAGAAAGGAAATCTATAGGCTCTGAAGGTTTTGCTGGCATGTTTGTGGGAACTGAAGGTGAGGAAGAAAGGAAATCTGTAAGGAACTCGAGTCTTACAGGCTCCAGTTCCACGTGGATTAAAATTCCACATCAGCATGGCCAAAACATGGAACTCGAGTCTCTTATGCTCGAGTTTCTACAGTGAACTCAAGTTTAAGAGACTTAAGATGTTAGTTTCTTAAATAGTTTGGAAACATTGCTAACTAACGAATATGTTTGAAAAATGGTGTTATTTTGCAAATTGGCTAGAGAAGAGAAACCAATCACATTTGGTCAAGCCTTTTCATCATTTGTGCAAAAAGCAACCCATTATTTTACCCATGCAAACAAAAATATGAAGTTTTCTACTTATTTAACATGGGTGTTAATAGCTTCACTTCTTTTCTATAAACCAATCATTAAGAGCTCTCAAAACTTGATATTAAGTCCTCTTATCATATTTAAATGAACCAACCACGTTTTACCCAGTACAAAAGCCCTCATTTCTGAATGAAAGCCTATACAACTGCAACATAAAAGCCACATTATGAGGTCATGGGGTGAAAATAATGGGCTTGACTTCCTCATTATTGCATTTTCTAAGAACCCAAAGGGGGGTTTTGAGCTCTTTTTCTTCAGTTTTACCCATTAAAAAATCGTCCCTAACAACAATCGAATTGAGGGTTTCAATATACAAAAGAATTATAACTCAATTAACACACACACACACACACACACACATATATATTAGTCGCTAACTTGTGCCATGCACAGAAACCTATCTATTTGTGAGGTAGACTAAAATAGTTTTATAAAATCTTAAATTAATTGAGAAATTACTCCATTGCATGATTTGCTCTTGTATGATTTCAATTTGTGTTACAAATTGATGAAGAAGCCATTGCTTGAACGTGCAATGGCTTACAAAAAAGATATTAAAACTTCTGAAATACCAAAAAATATTAAAAAATCAGATGATTCACTGCTTAGAAATTATATATATATATATATATATATGACTAAACAATAAAGAAATATAAGAGAAAGATGAGTTACATTCAAAAGAATAATTCATGGCTATAACTATTGAAAGGAATAAAAAGATTCAGAGCTTACAAATTATAGATATATGTGTGTGGGTGTGTGTGTGTGTGTGTGTGTGACTACACAATAGAGAAATATAAGAGAAAAATGTGTTACCATCAGAAGAATAATTTAGATGTTAAAACTTTCGAAAGGCCAAAAAATATTAAAGAATCATAAGATTTACTTCCTATAAATTTTTGAAACAAAACAAAATGTATATGATTACACAATAGAGAAATATAAAAGAAAAATTGATTACCTTCAAAAAAATAATACATGGTATAGTAATTGAAATTTGCTAAACATGTTCAAATATTGCAAAAATTGACACAAATTCAAATGTTAAAACTTCCAAAATGCCAAAAAAGATATATAATTAAAGAATAAGTTATTGAAACAATTCAAAAAATATATGACTATTCAAAAGAGAAATATAAGAAAAAGAAAAAAGTATTCGAACCCATAAAACAATAAGTTTTAAATTTGAATGGGCCTAAACTTTAAACAATGAAAAAAAATCATATACAATCACAAACATAGGGTTTAGTGGTTCATGTACGAAAATCACTTTTTAAAAAAATACATGAAAAACCATAAATAATTTTTTTTAACAAAGTAGAGGAGAAGAAAATAATAGAAGAAGAGCTCATATCTCTACTCGGTTAAAAAAAAAAAAAAAATTGGGTTTTGCACTATCAGAGCTATTTATAAAATTATCAGAGCTATTTAAATTTGCAGAGAAATTCCCAAAATCTAGTGTCAATGCACAAACCCATCATAAATGAATCATAAAAAAATCATACCTATTTCTTAGTTTTCCCTAAACTTTCAAATACCCTTAAAATCCCTAATGGAACCCAATAAAAATTATTATCTAAAACTTCCTTTTGAATTTGGAATTTATCTGTAAAATCAAAGGCTCAAAATCAGTGCCTACATAGAAACCTTAAAAAAAAAAAATCAAATTTACAAAGGGAAGGAAACCACATTAAAATTGCAATAATATAACAACAAAAACCATTATCAGAAATTGAACAGGGAAATTTTAGAGCAACACTCACTTGGATGTGTGGAAACTGGAGAGGGACCTTCCTATTGATCCAGGATGGTTTGTTCTTGAAAAGGTATCGCAAGGCAACTTAGAGAGAAGAAGGTTTTTAGAAGAGAGTGAGAGAGAGAAATGGAGAGAGAAGCGTATAGAGAGAAAAATATTTATGTAATTTGGAGATAAATTATCAACATTTGAGTTTGAGTTTAAGTTGGACTTGTTAGAGAGATAAAGTTTCATTCATTGTTAAGTTTGGATTTTGGCTGTTGATGTCAAAGATTAGTCCTCCTCAGGTTGAAGTTGATTTTGTTAATTAAAAAAAGTTCGATAATTTTGTTTTAAAAAAGTGATAATGATGTGGCAAGTTCTAGAGAGGTCAATAAAAAGTTAAAGACTTTGGTTTTTTTATATATATAAAACCCAGGAACCTCTAAAAAAATAGAAATGCTCCTAAAATATCCAATAAAACCATGAACATACACAATTACCAAAATTATGTGTTCGTGCTAGTTTAACTAGTCAAGTCTTTTGTCATGAAATTTGAAATTCAACTGGTTGCCATCTTTTAGAATTTCTAATGGAAACATTCACGTTTCAAACCTTGCTTTTTCAGCTGCAACTAGCAAATTATAAAAAAAAAAGAAGAAGAAAAAGATCTTAATAACGTCTTTTATTGTTGTCTCAAAGGAATGGAGACATAATAATAGGGATAATTGGGTTAAGGACTTCCTCACAAACATTGACAATTCCACTACCATGATAACATAGTTATGGGCCTGAAAGGATGGATTGACTCTATCAAAACAACTGGGCTTTGTAAACTTAATGCGGAAATGGATGCTAAATGAGTAGCAGATCTTTTCATCGAATAACGCAGTATTGATCATGAGTCATGAATCATGATCCTCACCCTTGTAGTACTGTAATGTACGACTACAAGATTGTCAAAAAAAAAAAAAAAAAAAAAAATTGTACGAATCAAATTACTTTTAGTATAGTTTGAGGCTTACCAACTTGATCATGCATATCGTGAAGGGAATCATAGCATAGATCTGTTGGGCAGCTTGGGCTAGGGAAGGGTATAGTTGTATGATTGATTTTGTGTTTTATTTAGTATAGTGATGTATGCTAATTAATTATTAGCAGATGTTTGGGGTGTTAACATCTTATCCTAGACTTATTTGTACCTGATTTTTGTTTAATTCCATTCATTTAAAAAAAAAAAAAAAAATTTAATTGGAGTTACTTGATATCATAAATTTAATGTATATTAGGATAGTGTTAAAGGTGTATATAAAACCCAATACATGCTTCCATTCGCAGCAAAGAGGAGAAGGAAATTAAGAAGATCATTCTCCAAATTTCTCTTCCAACAGTGGAGGTAACGATGCCAAAAATAATCAGTTGGGTTACTCATCCAAATCCAGAGCTTTGGAGGGTTTTCTAAGATTTGCAAGATGAAGAAAATTGATCAAAGTGACCATCGGGGTGTGATCATCAGGGTGTGCCTTGCGCCTCCTTTGGTCTAGTAAGTGATTTGGCTTTTAAGAATAGGAAGAGTATTTTTCTATTGATACAGGTGACCATTACTAGGAATTGATTGCACTGTCTTTATTGGGCTAATAATACTAGGTGCTTTTATAACCTTCATCAATGGAGGATAATGGTTAGTTGACCGTTTTTCGGTTACCACACATTTAGAGTATGTATTGAATGTCGTCATTCATCATCTATTCAATATGGACGACTGTTACTTACATATTCGTCTTATTAGTGGCACAAGGTTGTCTATTAAGGAGTCCAAATCTTCTATCCCACTCTTCCTGCTCCACTATATACTCCACAAATAAAAACATGACACATGTCTATCTAATTTATTTTTCCCTAAATTTATGCCTTCTATTATTTCAATTACCTAAATATGATGGGTTATTTATTTATTTATTTTAGGAAATTGAAATAATAGAAGACATAAATTTAGGGAAAAATAAATTAGATAGACATGTGTCATGTTTTTATTTGTGGAGTATATAGTGGAGTAGGAAGAGTGGGATAGAAGATTTGGACTCTCTATTAAGGTGGATGACCTTATCAAAATTTCCATACCCATTAGGAGGAATTTCCTCTGATCCATTAACTAAATGACAACTCAAGTGAATATCTATGTATACTTTTAGTTATATGAGTGAATGATTTTATAAATTGTCATGAAATGTAATATGGGTGCCTCCTCCAAAACAAGAGGAGTCAGTTTTCCTTTCTTCTTTTTATTGAGAGTTGTGTGCGAAGTTCTCCAAAAAATTGTACATGATACTTGAATATATTTGACACTAACAAAAACTGTTCTTTTGGTAGAGTTTTAATACTTATATGATACTCATGTATGACGGGTTCGTGCCAGATAATGAACTATAACTAAATCTTTGTCAAAAGATTTGTAACTCAATGACATAATGTAATCTCCTTTACAAGGAGAACTAAGCTTCAAATCTCCCTCACCCCATTTATAGTAATATTTTGAATTATAAAAAAGAACAATTGAGCTTTTGTATCGTTAAAGAAAACAAGTTAAAAGAGAAGAGTTGGTGCACTTATTTCTTGGTGGATTCTTGGTGGAGATCAAGGTGACAAGAAGAAAAAATTAATTGAAATTTAAATAAAATTGAAATTACTTTTAAAAAATTAATTATGTTAATAAAATGTTATCACGTGTCTAGTGAGCACACAAAAGCAAAAGTTAGGGACTTTTATTAGTTTGAAAGGGATTAGTTTGAATTTGATCCGGTTCCAGTGTCTTTTACACCATTTGCAATTTTCTCTTAATAATTATTTTATATATAAAATTGGTAAAGAATTAAAAATTTAATTTTAAACCTTTTTAATTGCATGAGGTTACTGTACAGCTAGTTATAAAGGCTGTCAATCTCGTGGGTCTCGTTTGATTTCGTATTTTATTTCTTCTCTTCCTCTCAACCAAAATTCAAAGTCCTAAAGCATGTCTTGCCTACTAATATTTACAGGGACACGCTAAAAGTCTAACGCACACCTTTTATTTTTATTTTTTTAATTTAGAAACAAACACACACGCACACCTAAATAGTATTGTAAATTTTATTACTGAGAGTAAAAGCTATTATAATTAAATCTATAATTTTTAAATTTGAGAGTGGGAGGTTTTTTTCTTTTGATAATTTTTTATTTTTATAATTGTTACGTACAAATAGAAAGTTCCTATATGTAGAAATATAAATAACTTTTTTTTTTATTGAAATTCTTTAGAGAATAACTATTTATAACTTATAGAATAACTTTTTATTTTATAAGAAAATTTTAGATTATTTTCTTAATAAAAATGAACCAAACTATAGAATATTTTTTTTTAAAATAAGAACTACAAGATAACTAAATCATAAGTCTTCTCAAAAAAAAAAAAAAAAAAACTAAATCATAAGAATAACTATTATATTACAATGTCTTATAGTATTTAGTATTACAATCTACTAAACATGCTCTAAAAATTACTTATGAAGTTTGGGGATGTTTGATATGTGTAACAGATCCGATAATGGAATGTTTATTGATGTGTAATAGTTATGCATATGCATAATCTTTTACAAACTTTCCATAAATAACAATTATGAATATTCCTATCAAAAAATTAAAAAAAAAAGGGCTACGAATATGAATAATTATTCTGTACAACATATTGTATTCTCATTAAAAAAAAAAAAACTATTCCTATTGTAGCCTTCATCCAGTGTATCAAAAGTTCACTTCCTTCTACTTTTTATTTATTGTTCACCTTATCTGTATTTAGCCAAAAAAACATAAATAAATAACACCCCATTTTTGGTTAGCAACAAAAATAACAAGCTTTAATCTCAAAATTTTGAGGTCAATTATAAATCTAAACAAGTTAATTAGTATCCGCCACATATCTTTGGTCAGCACACAACTATATTGACAATATGTTATTATATAGTTACACCAATGGAGTCCCAACCGCGAATTCACTGGACATTCCGTCATTATTGACCACTGACCATTCCGTTTTACTTAAACGCAAGCAAGGCACGCACGCACGCACCAACTGAGTTGAGTTCTGGTCTGGCTGTCTATATTCTCGGAACTTTTTGTATTAAAAACCAAACTCCCAAAATAGCGTAAAGCTTAGCATATATACCAGATATCTAGCTGGTGCAAATCATTTCCTTATTAGTTCTGCTTCCGTATTTGTTTCTCACTAATATTCTTTCTCTCCAAGTTTTCTTGGAGAAGGGTTCCTTTTTTCTTGGTTGGTTTCTTCTCTTATTTCTCCTACTACTTTTCATGGCATCCGCCACCGCCAACAGATGGTTAAGGCCTGAGGTACTTTAAAGTTTTTGTGAAAAAAAGAGTGTTTTGTCATTAATATTTGATGTTGGTTTTGGTTTTTATTAAAGAAAACTCACATGGTTTAGCAGCATGTTGTTATGCATGTTTATTGGTATATGGTAATATAAATCTTTGGATCTGTAAGTATGTTACTCTTTGGTCAGAGATCTGGGCTGATTGGTTATTGGTCCACTCCTTTGATGCATGTTTAACAAGAAAAATGAAAGGATTTTTATTTTTGATTTTCTTATTGGGGTGACTAGAAAACAAGGCTTTTGTTTAACTAATGATCTTAATTTATTTATTTTATTGAGGCTTTGAAGCTGCTGAAATTGACAATTGTATTTGTACAAGGCTAGTAAATATTGATGGAAGCTACTACTGTTTTTGACTAAACTTTGTTATGAAGCATGTTTGGGCCAAGATAAATTCTCTGATTAATTTGATTTGTTTGATTGGGGTTAATGCTAAGACATTGTCATGAAAAACATAATATTTTGTCACCAAAAAATGATTGTTATATAATTAAACATAATATATTTATAGCTTGATTTTTTTACACAAACCTTATTTGGACAAATAAATAGAATGACAGGACTGAGGGGATAACTAAATGGTTAATTCAAAAGGTAAGCGGGGCAGTGGAAAAAATCACAAACAAATGAAATTGATTAAACCAAAAAAGGTTCGATTTTCAAGTATATAATCAAGTGGGCAGAGGCTTTTGTGTCTTATATTGCAGAAATCATATGATTAAGGTACATATATTTTGGTTAATTGGAGGGATTAAATTAGAAAAAACGATACAGATCCTTTCATGATGGATGTGTTGTCATTAATTTACTCATTCATCTTTTATTTTTTGGGTCCTTTGATGTGGTTTAGGCGACATAAGGCTTCAACTTGATTGTTAACCTGTCCTTTTTGAAGAAACACAAAAGACATTGATATAATGCCAAAGCATTTGTTAATGGAAGAATGTGTTACTATGATATAAAGTTGAAGGATTTACTGCTTGTCTGGGCTAATAATTTTAGTCTTGTATGTGCATTCAAAATAGAGGACATACGTGATTATGTCATCTCTCTCTCTTTTTGGTTTTGTTTTTCATGTTCTGCTTTTCCTCACCTTTTTGTGATGAAATTTTGAGTCATGCTATTCAACACCACAACATGGTATGGCATGCCATTTATTATACAATATAGTATAGAAAATAAGCAACAACATTACTGATTCGCGAGACTCAGACATACATATGTATCCAATGTGCACAATCATTCAGACTTTGAAAGCAATATGCTATCAACCTCACAGTTTTTCCTATTGTAATATTTGTGTGATATGAGATAATTCTGTGAGAAATTTTATTCTATCTTGCTATTAGTCTTGGGATATATACTGTGTTTGATACAAATTCCTAGCTTCTGAGGACCTAGTCCTAGGTTTCAGTTCGGGAGTATAAGTCTTATAGTAAGTTAATTAGGACATTTTTCTGTCTAAACTTCTTATGCTATAAGCTTGCCCGTTGACCATTGTGCTGAGTTTTTTCACTACCAGTCAAGCCCAGGCTTTTCAGTATAAGCTTCTCTCATTTTTTTTCCCCAATTTTATAGGTATACCCACTTTTTGCAACAGTTGGTGTTGCTGTTGGCATTTGCGCCATGCAGCTTGTAAGGAACATCTGCACCAACCCTGAAGTGAGGTAACTCTATTTTATGCTATCCTTGATTCCAAATCTGTTATGATGTTTTCTGGTATTTACACTTAATTTGAACTGCCAATCTCAGTACGAGTCCTGTGAATTTTTGGTAATTGATTGGAAACCCTCACTCCAGCATCTTATAGTGTTATAATTATTCAAGTCTTCTATTTCTGTCCTTGTGAATCAATCATTTTACAAGATCTATGCTGATATTTAAACCAAAAATAAGCTTCTGTCTTAATACTCAAGTCCTTGTGAATTGCTTGTATCTGATTAGAGGCCCCCTAAGAACTGTCTTTTATGGTTTTGTTTTTTGATAATTTAGTTGTCACAACAAGTGGGTAAGGGATTGAACCCTAGTTCTCCTTATAAAGGAGATCAAGCAAGGACACTGAGTTACAAGACTTTTGTCAAGTGTCTTATAGTTCTTTGATGATACAACACTGCATCTGCTATTCATCTTCTAAGATAAATTGCACTGCACAAAAAAAATTTCCATAGGAAAGAAAAAAAGAAAAAAGTGTCCACAATAGTTTAACATATCCAAATTTGATAATGCTATCAGGGTTACCAAAGAGAACAGAGCTGCAGGAGTGCTTGACAACTTTGAAGAGGGTGAGAAATATTCACAACATGCTGTCAGGAAGTTTGTACGCAATAGATCCCCTCAGATCATGCCATCCATCAACAAGTTCTTCTCGGATCCAAATATTCCAAACTGAATCAAATGTTGTGATTTGAAGATTGCTAGATATTTGAATTTTGAAAATGGCGGTTGTCTGCTTAAATGATTGATTTGGAGAAAAAGAGATACTATTTATTTTTTTAGAAGAGGCATGAGATAATTGTGTTATACTGGATTCCATCATGTTGATGCATGAGCTCAACCCTTCTGTAATAAAGTTAATATTTACAAATTGGACATCATCTTTCTTGTTCTCCTCCACCCCCTTTTCCTCTCTGTGTTGCATGTGTTGTGCGGATTAAAAAGAGAGAGAAAAAGAAGAAGATCAAAACAGAAGCAGAGAATTTACAACACGACTCAGACTTAGTTTTTTTTTTCTCTAATAGCGGGCAAAAGTTTGTGAATCTTTTGCAGTCACTTAATAGTTTTTATGATTGAATAGTTTGTGCATAAAGCATTTTTTATATATTTAGAATCAGTACTTCCCATGCAAAACCATGTTTTATTGTCATTGACAAATAAATATATTTTTTCCAGAATTGGCAGAGATTAAACTTTTGCAATTTAAAAAAAAAAAGTGAAAATCACATAATTTTTAACAACTACAATTTGACCAGATGAATTTCTAAATATACAAAGAATTTTAAGTTTAACCCTGAACTAAATTTTGCGGTATCAATGCAAAGAGAACTCCAACTGATTCATTAGGACTTGAAATTTGAAAACAAACACAGGAGGAAAATTTATAGCTGAGAACCCCTTTTAGTATTTCTAACCTGTTACTACCTCACCTATGGCTAAGCATTATAGATTGCTCCTAACTTGAGTTTGAAATTATTAACTTGCTGAATTTAATGCCTCAATGCTATGAATCCTTTAGCTCGGAGTTAAGATTGGTCAACATGTCTTCACTAAAAAAAAAATAGAGGTTAACATGTCACAACTCAAGAACTTCAATATCTTACAAACTTAGCACAGTGACTTTTGGATGATTTCCTCAAGAATCTAATCACCAAATTTTGAGAGTGGAGAATCCTTGAGTGACTGAACTGGGGAGTCCTACTTTACAGAACTCCAAAGAAATCAAAAAGTGGACATTAATCTTTTCAGTGCATTTTTTATTCGGATTCTCTATCCACCTACAATAATCTCGCATTCGAAATTCATAGATTTGAGAATTCTTTACGAGAGCCTAACATATTTGATTTTCCTTCCTTTCCTTTGGCTATGGTTGTTTCAATGCTTTACCTACCAGTTCTACTAAGAAACACAATGACCTATTACAACCTCTACCGCAAGAGGTAATTACAAGTTCATAGGTGATGATTGTGCATTCACCAATGCTGGAATTTTGAGACAGTGGATTTACTAACTTAAAGACATTGGTATTATGGTGCATCACATAGGTATATGTGCAGCTCTTATGGTATTAATTTACAAAAATTCTCTATCCATTAACAATATGTTTTTTTTTAAAACAACAGTGAAATCATTAGTGTCATCAATATGGATTCTGAAAGAATTGGAGACTTGTGCTGATAAATCCATGGAGATTTGTTGCTTCCTGGCCCTGATCATCTTTCACAGCAAAATCAAGCCTCTCTCAAGTGATATAGATCCTTTGCGTGGCATGTCCTCCTTCTCTTCATTGCCATGCTTGCAATCTCCATGCGGTATCAAGCAAGGACAAATTTATATATTTATATGCTTTTTAACTGCTTCTGTATGATTATACCTATATATTTAGCATCACACTATACTCAACGAATAAAATTTTATATGTATTATCTCACTATAATGATAATTAATAAAAATCTATGCTTCATGCATCATTTTCTTTTATATGTAGTTGGTGCTTATTTCAACTTTTCTGCAGGCTTATTGCATTACTGCTGCCAGAGAACTAGCTCAAATGGATGGAGTTCGTAAGACTCATATCACTAGCACAGCCATTGTTTCAATCAGGAAGTACACTTTTTGACAAATAATTTGAGTATATGCATCAATAGCAGTAAAAGGGTTGTCCTGGAAATATGCATTGACATTACTATATGCCTTTGTTCTAAGCACCCTCTCTAACGAGTCTAACTACACTCAAATCTCTACCTAGCTAAATCTTGATATCCATGGTCAAAGCACAGTCTTCCAGTACATCCTCAAAAAAGTCCTTGTTCATCTCCTTGCCAAACCATAATTTAAGGTCAATGGCAACGAAAAAAATGTATATGTATTTTTTAATTTCGAGAATTATTAGAGATTGCATATCATTTACGTAGCTTCTACAATGTGAAAATGTGCGGATCACAGAATTTTTAACGATAATAATTTGCTCAGATAAGTTTCCAAATATGCAAAGCATTTTGATTTCAATCATGAACTAGTTTTTCGGTATCAATGCAAAAGCTCTATGTACAATTACTTAAGGAAAAAAAAAGGAAAAAAAGAAGAAGAAACACATATGGGAAAAATCTCTATCTGAGATTGCCTCAAAATAGAGTTTGAGATTGTCAAGTTGGCTGATTTAATTGCCTGAATGCTATGGATCCTTTGGTTAAGAATTAAGATTGGCTAACATACCACAAGCAGGAACAGTCCTTTGAGTTTGGCTGCTTCCAGTCGAGGTCATTCTGGTCTTGATCATCCTCTACAGGAATCTAGGAGCTGCCCCCTTCTTTGCTGCTCTTTTTGCCACACTTTTGGTGTTGGTATGCAACACGCCTTTGGATAAGATGCAAAAAAGGCTTCACTCCAAGTTCATGGAAGCTAAGGATTCAAGAATCAAAGTGACTGTAGAGACTTTGAAGAGCATGAGAATTTTGAAACTGCATTCATGGGAACCCTCATTCTTAAAGGAGCTCCTACATTTCAGGGAAACTGAGAGAAGCTAGCTGAAAAAATACTTGTATTCTAGCTCAGCAGTGGCCTTTCTCTATTGGGATTCACCAACTTTTGTTTCAGTTGTCACTTTTGGTGTCTGCATTGTATTGAAGACACCATTAACAACAGGTACAGTCCTCTCAGCCTTAGCCACTTTTCGAATTTTACAAGAACCTACCTACAACCTACCAGAGCTCATTTCAATGATTGCTCAAACAAAGGTCTCAGTTGAGTGTATCCAAGATTTAATTGGTGAAGAAGATCAAAAGAAGCTAATACATGATCATACTTCAAATGCTTTGAATATCACAATTGAGATTGATATAGGGGAATATGCTTGGGAAACAAGTGAAGAAAAATTAAGGAGACCTACAATCAAAATTTTGGAGAAGATGAAGATAATGAAAGGTTACAAGGTTGCAGTTTGTGGTCCTGTTGGGTCAAGAAAATCAAGTCTTCTCTCTATTATCCTTGGTGAAATTCCCAGGATTTCTGGGGGAAGAATAACAGTTTATGGAAGGAAGGCCTACGTGCCCCAAACTGCTTGGATTCAAACAGGTACGATTAGAGAGAATGTGCTGTTTGGCAAGGAAATGAACAAGGCATATTATGAGGATGTACTAGAAGCCTGTGCTTTGAATCAGGATATCAAGATTTGGCAAGACAGAGATTTGAGTGTAGTTGGAGAGAGGGGGATGAACTTGAGTGGAGGACAAAAGCAAAGAATCCAACTGGCAAGAGCTGTCTATAGTGATGCCGATGTTTATTTCTTGCCTGTGGTATTATACCCAACCTAGACCTTAAATCCTGTAAACCTATTTTACAAATATCAACTCCATCGATCAGAATCCGTCCTCCTGAAGGCTCCACCACCCTAAAGAGCGCTTGAATTAAAGTTGACATTCCACTTCCTGTCCTCCCCACAACTCCAATTTTCTTCTCTCCCGGGAAGGTGCAAGTGATCCCTTTTAGAACCATTGGAAGTGCAGGATTATACTGGACATGAAGGTTTTCAAGCTCAATCCTTCCATCTGTTGGCCATTCTGGCTTTGGCCTGTGATCTTCAATCACTAGGGGTGCTTCAATTTGTATATTTGTAAATTGGAGAATTCTCTCAACTGATATCATTTTGTTCTCAACATTGCACAGATTCAATATCACCCATGCTTGAAGAACATTTAGGTTCAAACCATAGGTAGCTGCCAGTCCTGCTAAGCCTGAGATGGTTCAACCAGTGCATTAGTATAGCATTGAAATTTAATGGATTTAGTCAAAGAACTATAAAGGTAACTTGATCATTGACAAAAGGATAAGAACAGTATATGTTGGGCACTTTAGAATGGATGGTATCAGGTATCAATAGTCGGCAGAAGCATACTTAATATATGTACATTTCCACACATTATCATTGAAGGGTTTTAATCTCGAGTAGAAATAAATGTTAGATTGTCTTTCTTTGTTTGACTTGTATTTAGTTGCCAATTGCTACACTTGTTCTGTTAGTTTATAAATAAGAAGAGGGCCAGGGAAACTTACTGGGGTCAATAGCTTATCTAGCAAGATTGGAGCCTTTCGAATCCCAACCATTCGGGCTAGTTCTCTAGCAGTGGTAATGTAATAATCCTACAGAAAGGTTAGATGAACATCACAGTTTAGTGATGCACCATTGTAAGAAACATGAAATTTTTTTAATGATGCATGCAGCATATATGTTTAAGAGTATAGTTAGATAAAACATGTTTAACCTTTTTCATTAAGAATTACGTGAAGTGTGATACTGCTGTACATTTTCTTTTGAAACATATATAGCTTATATCGTAGTGAAGCTGTCAAAATGTCAAATAAAAATTTAAAACAGGATCTGTTCTTGCCTGATACCACATAGAGATGGCAATAATTGCAAGGAAGAGAACGAAGACTAGCCAAGAGACCTGGGACATTAGGATGATGATACTTAACAGCTGAATAAGGGCAAAAGCCAATCTAGCTTATCTATAGGGAATGTCTGTGTCTACGGTGCTTTGATCTGTAGAAGACTGCAATAGTGAAAAGAAAAAAGGGGAAGTTATTCTGGAGTTTTCATACAAACTTCAAACACAACAATATATTTTTTACTTTGAAATAAACAAAAAACATACCCTACTAAGGATTCGACTTGAAGGTGTGGAGTCAAAAGAGAAATGTATGCTCGGAAAATTGATGTGATCATTCCACAGAAGAGACGCTGAGCAGTCTCAACAGCAATAGTAGCTAGCAAAACTGCCCTTCCGAATATGAAAATTGAGCTCCCACCAGACATCAGAACGAATATCCCTATCATATGCTTTCTACTGACTCTTCCTTCTACCTCTTTTGCCCACGCAATCCAGTAATTGCTGCCCATTTGTAGTCCTTGGAAGAGAACTTGACAGAGAAGGATAACTGCAACTAGAGCTCCTTTATATGCAGAAGTAACAAAGGTTGATTAAACACTCCATTTTACTCTACCAGTTTCTGTTTCTTCTTCTTCTTCAGTTCTTGCTTTAAGTTTTCCATTGTTGATGGGACCTTCAAAATTTTCTTCTGCAACTTCTATCTGATTTATCTCATGGGGTCTAGTAGTTAAGGTATTATCATCTTGGAGTAGGTTAACTTGGTTTAGTGATTTTCTATGAGCAGCCATTTGTCTAACAAGTTCACCATTCGAATCTGCCATCAGATCTTCATACCTTCCTGACTGAACTATCCTTCCAGCTTTCATCACCTATCAAAATATGCATTTAAAACCAAGCGATCAGAAGCTTGAGAGGACAATGATCGCAGTTTCATAGAGGGGTTGGACAAGGATTTCAATAACTTACCAAAACAAGGTCGGAAGCATCTAAGAATTCCACTTGATGAGTAGCATAGATGACAGTCTTTTGTGACAATAGTTGCAAGAGACACTTCTGCAAAATAGCATTCTATATTTAATTGAAATCCACGAATGGTGCATGCATAACAAACAAGAAGTTAAGACACTGAAAAAAAAGTAACTTGCCTTGAACAAATAGGTTCTGGTATGTGCATCAACAGCACTGAAAGGGTCGTCCAAGAAATAAACATCGGCATCACTATAGACAGCTCTTGCCAGTTGGATTCTTTGCTTTTGTCCTCCACTCAAGTTCATCCCCCTCTCTCCAACTACACTCAAATCTCTGTCTTGCCAAATCTTGATATCCTGATTGAAAGCACAGGCTTCTAGTACATCCTCATAATATGCCTTGTTCATTTCGTCGCCAAACAGCACATTCTCTCTAATCGTACCTGTTTGAATCCAAGCAGTTTGTGGCACGTAGGCCTTCCTTCCATAAACTGTTATTCCTCCCCCAGAAATCCTGGGAATTTCACCAAGTATACTAGAGAGAAGACTTGATTTTCTTGACCCAACCGGACCACAAACTGCAACCTTGTAACCTTTCATTATCTTCATCTTCTCCAAAATTTTGATTGTAGGTCTCCTTAATTTTTCTTCACTTGTTTCCCAAGCATATTCCCCTATATCAATCTCAATTGCGATATTCAAAGCATTTGAAGTATGATCATGTATTACTTCTTTTGATCTTCTTCACCAATGAAATCTTGGATACGCTCAACTGAGACCTTTGTTTGAGCAATCATTGAAATGAGCTCTGTTAGGTTGTAGATAGGTTCTTGTAAAATTCGAAAAGTGGCTAAGGCTAAGAGGACTGTACCTGCTGTTAATGGTGTCTTCAATACAATGCAGACACCAAAAGTGACAACTGAAACAAAAGTTGGTGAAGCCCAATAGAGAAAGGCCACTGCTGAGCTAGAATACAGGTATTTTTTCAGCCAGCTTCTCTCAGTTTCCCTGAGATGTAGGAGCTTCTTTAAGAATGAGGGTTCCCATGAATGCAGTTTCAAAATTCTCATGCTCTTCAAAGTCTCTACAGTCACTTTGATTCTTGAATCCTTAGCTTCCATGATCTTGGAGTGAAGCCTTTTTTGCATCTTAACCAAAGGCGTGTTGCATACCAACACCAAAAGTGTGGCAATAGAGCAGCAAAGGAGGGGGCAGCTCCTAGATTCCTGTAGATCGGATGATCAAGGCCAGAATGACCTGGACTGGAAGCAGCCAAACTTAGCCAATCTTAATTCTTAACCAAAGGATCCATAGCATTCAGGCAACTCCTTTTTATTTATTTATTTTTCAGTTTGGTAAGATTTCACTATGACACTATAGAGCAAATATATGTATATAATAACCTATATATTTCAAATACTCTTTTACAGCATAGGGTAATTCTACAGTACCCCTCTTTTTTTTTAGGGGGTAATGTGCCACTAGTAGGCAACCTGCTATATTCAGTTACCAAAACATTACAATTAATGGTACCATCCTCACATTGTATAGTACTAACATTACATGTGATTGTACTATTGTCACATTTGGTAGTTCTCTTATTTTTTTCTCACATTTGATGGTACCATCCTCACATTGTGCAGCATCAACATCACATGTGATTGTACTTTTGCCACATTCGGTAGTTTTTTTATTTTTTTCTCACATTTGATGGTACCATCCTCATATTGTGTAGTGCTAACATCACATGTGATTGTACTTTTGTCACATTCGGTGATTTCCTTATTTTTTTCTCACATTTGATGGTACTATCCTCATATTGTGTAGTACTAACATCACATGTGATTGTACTTTTGTCACATTTGGTAGTTCCCTTATTTTTTCTCACATTTGAGGATACCATTATCACATTTTATAGTACTAACATTACATGTAACTATACTTTTGTCATATTTGGTAGTTCCTTTATTTTTTTTCTCACATTTAATGGTACTATCTTCACATTGTGTAGTACAAACATCACATGTGACTGTACTTTTGTCACATTCGGTAGTTCCCTTATTTTTTCTTACATTTGATGGTACCATCATTACATTGTATAGTATTAACGTCACATGTAACTGTACTTTTGTCATATTTGGTGGTTTCTTAATTTTTTTTTTCACATTTGATAGTGTCATCCTCACATTGTGTAGTACTAACATTACATGTGATTGTACTTTTGTCACATTTGGTAGTTCTCTTATTTTTTTCACATTTTATGGTACTATCCTCACATTGCGTACAATGCGTAGTACCAACATCACATATGACTGTACTTTTGTCACATTCGTTGGTTTCCTTAATTTTTTCTTACATTTTATGGTATCAGTCTCACAAAGCGCAGTACTAACATCACATGTGACTGTACTTTTGTCACATTCGGTGGTTCCCTTTTTTTTTTTCCTCACATTTTATGGTACCAACCTCACATTGCACAGTACCAACATCACATGTGATTGTACCTTTATCACATTTGTTGGTTCCCTTATTTTTTTCTTATATTTAATGGTACCATCCTCACATTGTGTAGTACCAACATCAAATGTGGCTATACTTTTGTCACATTCGGTGGATCTCTTATTTTTTTCTCACATTTGATGATACCATTCTCACATTATGCAGTACTAACAGCACATGTGACTGTACTTTTGTCACATGTGGTGGTTCCCTTCTTTTTTTCTCACATTTGATGGTACCATCCTCACATTGTGCAGTATCAACATCACATGTGACTGTATTTTTGTCACATTTGGTAGTTCTCTTATTTTTTTTCTCACATTTGATGGTACCATGCTCATATTGTGTAGTACCAACATCACATGTGACTGTACTTTTGTCACATTCAATGGTTCCCTTATTTTATTTTTTTCTCACATTTGATGGTTCAATTATCACATTGGGCAGTACTAACATCTTGTTTGACCGTACTTTTCTTACATTTGGTGGTACTTTAATTTTTACTCACATTTGATAGTTCTATTGTCACATTAGGCAATACCAACATTACATGTGATCGAAATGACCTCGAAAACTTTGGAAATAACTAAAATACCCTCGAAACCTAAAAAATGACCAAAATACCCCAAATTTACTCTAAAATTACCAAAATATCCTCAGAACCTAAAAATGACTGAAATAACCTCGAAACCTATAAAATGACTAAAATACCCTTAGAAGAAGAAAATGACTGTAATGCCCCCATTACCTAGAGAATGTTTGAAATACCCTTAGAAACTAAAAAAAAAATGACCGAAATACAACTAAAATAATGACTGAAATGATCCTAAAACTGAGAAAAGGACTGAAATACCCTCGAAACATAAAAATGATCAAAATGCCCCCAATTAATTAAATTATCTTTCAGTTAACACTCTATTAATAATTTTTTTTTAAATCTAATAAAAGTTTGATTATGTACTTCTACTAACTACAATAAAGCTACTAACTTCCATAACCTAACATAAACAAATCCAAGAAAGATATTACTCCCACATCAAACCTAGTCAGAACGCTCCGCATCGGAGAAAAAAATTATATCCTTTTCCACAAACCAGTAAATGTAGAATTGGTTTTTGAAAGAAGTCAAACTCGATGATGTGATGGTTGTGGTGGTAGCAGCGGAGGAGTGAGGCGTTTGCGGAAGGATGAGAAGATTTATTGGGTGGTAGTGCCATGACAGTCGTTGTAGTTGACACGTGGATATCGTTTATTGCTAAAAACTGAAAACACTGTATCAAAATAATTTAAAAATGTGCAAATAGTGTCGTGAGACCCAATTTTAAAGTTAAATTTGTATTTTTTCCAAGTTGCGGGTCTTATGAATAGTGCCCATGGACCTACAGAGTGTGAAACTCAGACGCATGTATAGCGCAAAACGCGCAATCCAAACGTGCACTAATTCAATACCCATAGGTTTCTCCAAAAAAAAAAAAAAAAAAAAAAAAAAAAAATTTCAATACCCACAGTATTGCCATAAGTTCTGAAAACAAGATTTAGCAATTCCACTATTTTGGCTATGAAGTTGTCCAAATCAATAACTTTCGGTTCACTGCAAAACCAGATTGCAAGAAATAGAAAGATAATTCAAAGAAGTTTACAATAGAATTAACTCCAATTAACTTCCAAAACCAAACATAAACAAATACAAGAAAAATATTACTCCCACATCAAACCCTGTCAAAAACCTCCGCATAGGAGAAAAATATTATTTCCCTTTCCACAAACCAGTAAAGGGAGAAATGGTTTTTGAAAGAAGTCAAACTCAATGATGTGATGGTTGTGGCGGAAGCAGCGGAGGAGTGAGGTGTTTGTAGTAGGATGAGAAGATTTATTGGGTAGTAGTGCCATGATAGTCGTTGTTGTTGACACGTGGATACTGCTTATTGCTGAAAACTGAAAACACTATAGCAAAATAATTTTTAAATGTGTAAATAGTGTCATGGGACCCAATTTTAAAGTTAAATTTGTATTTTTCCCAAGTTGTGGGTCTCATGAACAGTGCCCATGGACCCACAAAGTGTGAAACTCAGACGCATGTATAGCGCAAAACGCGCTATCCAAAAGTGCACTAATTAATACCCAAAGGTTTCTCAAAAAAAAATTCAATACCAACAGTATTGCCACAAGTTCCGATAACTAGATTTAGCAATTCCATTATTTTGCCTATGAAGTTGTCCAAATCGATAACTTTCGATTCACAGCAGAACTAGATTGCAAGAAAAGAAAAGATAATTCAAAAAATTTTACTATAGAATTAACTCCAACAAAGCTTCTAACTTCCATAACCTAACATAAACAAATCGAAGAAAATTATTACTCCCACATCAAACCCTGTCAGAACACTCCGCATCGGAGAAAAAAATTATTTCCCTTTCCACAAACCGGTAAATGTAGAATTGATTTTGGAAAGAAGTCAAACTCAAAGATGTGATGGTTGTGGTGGCAGTAGTGGAGTAGCGAGGCGTTTCCAGAAAAATGAGAAGATTTATTGGGTGGTAGTGCCATGACAGTTGTTGTTGTTGACATGTGGATACCGCTTATTGCTGAAAACTGAAAAAACTGTAGTAAAATAATTTTAAATTGTGTAAATAGTGTCATGGGACCCAATTTTAAAGTTAAATTTGTATTTTCTCAAGTTGCGGGGCTCATGAATAGTGCCCATGGACCCACAGAGTGTGAAACTCAGATGCATGTATAGCGCAAAACGCGCAATCCAAACATGCACAAATTCAATACCCATAGGTTTCTTAAAAAAAAAAAAAAATTTCAATACCCACAGTATTACCACAAGTTTCGAAACCAGATTTAGCAATTCCACTAATTTGCCAATGAAGTTGTCCAAATCAATAACTTTCGATTCACAGCAGAACCAGATTGCCAGAAAAGGAAAGATAATTCAAAGAATTTTAATATAGAATTAACTCCAATAAAGCTACTAACTTCCATAACCTAACATAAACAAATCGAAGAAAAATATTACTCCCACATCAAACTCTGTCAGAACAGTCCGCATCGGAGAAAAAAAATTATTTCCCTTTCCACAAACCAGTAATTGCAGAATTGGTTTTTGAAAGAAGTCAAACTTGATTATGTGAAGGTTGTGGCGGCAGTAGCAGAGGAGTGAGGCATTTACGGAGGGATGAGAAGATTTTTTGGGTGGAAGTGTCATGATAGTTGTTGTTGACACGTGGATACCGCTTATTGCTGAAAACTGAAAACACCATAGCAAAATAATTTTTAAAGGTGTAAATAGTGTCGTGGGACCCAATTTTAAAGTTATATTTGTATTTTTTCCAAGTTGTGGGTCTCATGAACAGTGCCCATGGACCCACAAAGTGTGAAACTTAGACGCATGTATTGCGCAAAACGCGTAATCCAAACGTGCACAAATTCAATACCCACAGGTTTCTCAAAAAAAAAAAAAGGAAAAAAAAAAAAAAATTCAATACCCACAATATTGCCACAATTTCAGAGAACCAAATTTAGCCATGCCACTATTTTGCCTATGAAGTTGTCCAAATCAATAACATTCGATTCACAGTAGAACCAGACTGCAAGAAAAGAAAAGATAATTCAAAGAATTTTACTATAGAATTAACTTCAATAAAGCTACTAACTTCCATAACTTAAAATAAACAAACCCAAGAAAAATATTACTATGCATCAAACCCTATTTGAACGCTCCGCATAGGAGAAAGAAATTATTTCCCTTTCCACAAACCAGTAAATGCAGAATTGGTTTTTGAAAGAAGTGAAACTCGATGATGTGATGGTTGTGGCGGTAGCAGCAGAGGAGTGAGTCGTTTGCGGAAGGATGAGAACATTTATTGGGTGGTAGTGCGATGACAGTCGTTGTTGCGGACAGGTGGATACTGCTTATCGCTGAGAACTGAAAACACTTTTGCAAAATAATTTTTAAATGTGGAAATAGTTTCGTGAGACCCAATTTTAAAGTTAAATTTGTATTTTTTCCAAGTTGCAAGTCTCATGAACAGTGCCTATGGACCCACAAAGTGTGAAACTCAGACGCACGTATAGCGCAAAATGTGCTATCCAAATGTGCACTAATTCAACACCCATAGGTTTCTTAAAAAAAAATAAAAAATTCAATACCCACAATATTGCCACAAGTTCTGAAAAGCAGATTTAGCAATTCCACTATTTTGCCTATGAAGTTGTCTAAATCAACAACTTTCGATTTACAGCAGAACCAGATTGCAAGAAAAGAAAAGATAATTCAAAGAATTTTACTATAGAATTAATTCCAGTAAAGCTACTAACTTCCATAACCTAACATAAACAAATCCTAGAAAAATATTACTCCCACATCAAACCCTAGGAGAATGCTCCACATCGGAGAAAAAAATTATTTCCCTTTCCACAATCTAGTAAATGCAGAATCGGTTTTTGAAAGAAGTCAAACTCAATGATGTGGTGGTTGTGGCAGTAGCAGCGGAGGAGTGGGGCGTTTGTGAAAGGATGAGAAGATTTATTGGGTGGTAGTGCCATGACAGTCGTTGTGGTTGACACATGGATACCGCTTATTGCTGAAAATTGAAATCATCGTAGTAAAATAATTTTTAAACTAGCAAATAGTGTCGAAGGACCCAATTTTATAGTGAAATTTGTATTTTTTCCAAATTGTTGGTCTTATTAATAGTGCCTATGGACCCATAGAGTGTGAAACTCAGAGGCATGTATAGTGCAAAACACGCTATCCAAACGTGCACAAATTCAATACCCATAGGTTTCTCAAAAAAAAAAAAAAAAAAAAAAAAAAATTCAATAGCCACAGTATTGCCACAAGTTCCAAAAACTAGATTTAGCAATTCTACTATTTTGCCTATGAAGTTGTCCAAATCAATAACCTTCGATTCATAGGAGAACCAGATTGCAAGAAAAGAAAAGAAAATTCAAAGAATTTTACCATGGAATTAACTCCAATAAAGCTACTAACTTCCATAACCTAACATAAACAAATCCAAGAAAGATATTACTCCCACATCAAACCCTGTCAGAACGCTCTGCATATGAGAGAAAAATTATGTCCTTTTCCACAAACCAGTAAATGTAGAATTGGTTTTGGAAAGAAGTCAAACTCGAAGATGTGATGGTTGTGGTGGCAGTAGCGGAGTAGCGAGGCGTTCGCGGAAGGATGAGAAGATTTTTTGGGTGGTAGTGCCATGACAGTCGTTGTTGTTGACACGTGGATACCACTTATTGCTGAAAGCTGAAAATAATGTAACAAAATAATTTTAAATTGTGTAAATAGTGTCGTGGGACCCAATTTTAAAGTTAAATTTGTATTTTTTCAAGTTGCGCGTCTCATGAATAGTGCCCATGGACCCACAGAGTGTGAAACTCAGATGCATGTATTGCGCAAAACGCGCAATCCAAACGTGAACAAATTCAATACCCATAGGTTTCTTAAAAAAAAAAAAAAATTTCAATACCCACAGTATTGCCACAAGTTCCGAAACCAGATTTAGCAATTCCACTATTTTGCCTATGAAGTTGTCCAAATCAATAACTTTCGATTCACAGTAGAACCAGATTGCCAGAAAAGGAAAGATAATTAAAAGAATTTTACTATAGAATTAACTCCAATAAAGCTACTAACTTCCATAACCTAACATAAACAAATCGAAGAAAAATATTACTCCCACAACCAACTCTGTCAGAATAGTCCGCATCGGAGAAAAAAATTATTTCCCTTTCCACAAACCAGTAATTGCAGAATTGGTTTTTGAAAGAAGTCAAACTCGATGATGTGAGGGTTGTGGCGGCAGTAGCAGAGGAGTGAGGCATTTGCGGAAGGATGAGAAGATTTTTTGGTTGGAAGTGCCATGACAGTCGTTGTTGTTGACACGTGGATACCGCTTATTACTGAAAACTAAAAACACCATAGCAAAATAATTTTTAAAGGTGTAAATAGTGTTGTGAGACCCAATTTTAAAGTAAAATTTGTATTTTTTCCAAGTTGTGGGTCTCATGAACAGTGCCTATGGACACACAAAGTGTGAAAATTAGACGCATGTAGAGCGCAAAACGCGTAATCCAAATGTGCACAAATTCAATACCCACAGGTTTCTCAAAAAAAAAAAAAAAAAAAATTTCAATACCCACAATTTTGCCACAATTTTCGAAAACCAAATTTAGCAATTCCACTATTTTGCCTACGAAGTTGTCCAAATCAATAACTTTCGATTCACAGCAGAACCAGATTGCAAGAAAAGAAAAGGCAATTCAAAGAATTTTGCTATAGAATCAACTTCAATAAAGCTACTAACTTCCATAACTTAGCATAAACAAATCCAAGAAAAATATAACTACCGCATCAAACCCTGTCAGAACGCTTCGCATTGGAGAAAGAAATTATTTCCCTTTCCACAAACCAGTAAATGCAGAATTGGTTTTTGAAAGAAGTGAAACTCGAAGATGTGATGGTTGTGGCGGTAGCAGCGGAGGAGTGAGTCGTTTGCAGAAGGATGAAAAGATTTATTGGGTGGTAGTGCGATGATGGTCGTTGTTGCGGACAGGTGGATACTGCTTATTGCAGAGAACTGAAAACACTTTTGCAAATTTTTAAATGTGTAAATAGTGTCGTAAGACCAAATTTTAAAGTTAAATTTGTATTTGTTCCATGTTGCAAGTCTCATGAACAGTGCCTATAGACCCACAGAGTGTGAAACTCAGATGTTGTATAGCGCAAAACATGCAATCCAAATGTGCACTAATTCAATACCCATAGGTTTCTTAAAAAAATTAAAAAAAAAAAAAAATTCAATACCCACAGTATTGGCACAAGTTCTGAAAAGCAGATTTAGCAATTCCACTATTTTGCCTATAAAGTTGTCCAAATCAACAACTTTTGATTCACAGCAGAACCAGATTGCATGAAAAGAAAAGATAATTCAAAGAATTTTACTATAGAATTAATTCTAGTAAAGCTACTAACTTCCATAACTTAACATAAACAAATCCTAGAAAAATATTACTCCCACATCAAACCCAGTGAGAATGCTCCACATCGGAGAAAAAAATTATTTCCCTTTCCACAATCCAGTAAATGCAGAATCGATTTTTGAAAGAAGTCAAACTGAATGACGTGGTGGTTGTGGCAGCAGCAACGGAGGAGTGAGGCGTTTGTGAAAGGATGAGAAGATTTATTGGGTGGTAGTGCCATGACAGTCGTTGTTGTTGATACATGGATATCGCGTATTGCTGAAAACTGAAATCACCGTAGTAAAATAATTTCTAAATCAGTAAATAGTGTCGTAGGACCCAATTTTATAGTTAAATTTGTAATTTTTCCAAATTGTGGGTCTTATTAATGGTGCCCCCATTGTGAAACTCAGAGGCATGCATAGTGCAAAACGCGCTATCCAAATGTGCACTAATTCAATACCCATAGGTTTCTGGAAAAAAAAAAAAAAAATTCAATACCCACAGTATCGCCACAAGTTCCAAAAACAAGATTTAGCAATTCCACTATTTTGCCTATGAAGTTGTCCAAATCAGTAACCTTCGATTCATAGGAGAACCAGATTGCAAGAAAACAAAAGAAAATTCAAAGAATTTTACCATGGAAATGACTCCAATAAAGCTACTAACTTCCATAACGTAACATAAACAAATCCTAGAAAAATATTACTCCCACATCAAACCTTGTGAGAATGCTCCACATCGGAGAAATTTTTTTTTCCCCTTTCCACAATCCAGTAAATGCAGAATCGTTTTTTGAAAGAAGTCAAACTCAATGATGTGGTGGTTGTGGCAGTAGCAGCGGAGGAGTGAGGCATTTGTGAAAGGATGAGAAGATTTATTGGGTGGTAGTGCCATGACACTCGTTGTTGTTGACACATGGATACCGCTTATTGCTGAAAACTGAAATCACCGTAGTAAAATAATTTTTAAACTAGTAAATAGTGTCGTAGGACACAATTTTGTAGTTAAATTTGTATTTTTTTTCCAAATTGTGGGTCTTATTAATAGTGCCCATGGACCCATAGAGTGTGAAACTCAGAGGCATGTATAGCGTAAAACGCGCTATCCAAACGTGCACTAATTCAATACCCATAGGTTTCTCAAAAAAAAAAAAAAAAAAAAAAAAATTCAATACCCACAGTATCGACACAAGTTCCAAAAACTAGATTTAGCAATTCCACTATTTTGCCTATGAAGTTGTCCAAATCAATAACCTTCGAATCATAGGAGAACCAGATTGCAAGAAAAGAAAAGAAAATTCAAAGAATTTTACCATGGAAATAACTCCAATAAAGCTACTAACTTCCATAACGTAACATAAACAAATCCTAGAAAAATATTACTCCCACATCAACCCCTGTGAGAATGCTCCACATCGGAGAAAAAAATTATTTCCCTTTCCACAATCCAGTAAATGCAGAATCGGTTTTTGAAAGAAGTCAAACTCAATGATGTGGTGGTTGTGGCAGCAGCAACGGGGGAGTGAGGCATTTGTGAAAGGATGAGAAGATTTATTATTGGGTGGTAGTGCCAAGACAGTCGTTGTTGTTGACACATGGAAACCGCTTATTGTTGAAAATTGAAATCACCGTAGTAAAACAATTTTTAAACTAGTAAATAGTATTGTAGGACACAATTTTATAGTTAAATTTGTATTTTTTCCAAATTGTGGGTCTTATTAATATTGCCCATGGACCCATAGAGTGTGAAACTCAGAGGCATGTATAGCGCAGAACGCGCAATCCAAACATGCATAAATTCAATACCCACAGGTTTCTTAAAAAAAAAAAAAAAAAAAAAAAATTTCAATACCCACAGTATTGCCAAAAGTTACGAAACCAGATTTAGCAATTCCACTATTTTGCCTATGAAATTGTCCAAATCAATAACTTTCGATTCACAGCAGAACCAAATTGACAGAAAAGGAAAGATAATTCAAAGAATTTTACTATAGAATTAACTCCAATAAAGCAACTAACTTCCATAACCTAACATAAACAAATCGAAGAAAAATATTACTCCCACATCAAACTCTGTTAGAACACTCCGCATTGGAGAAAGAAATTATTTCCCTTTCCACAAACCAGTAAATGCAAAATTGGTTTTTGAAAGAAGTGAAACTTGATGATGTGATGGTTCTGGCAGTAGCAGCGGAGGAGTAAGTCGTTTGCGGAAGGATGAGAAGATTTATTGGATGGTAGTGCAATGACAGTCGTTGTTGCGGACAGGTGGATACTGCTTATCGCTGAGAACTGAAAACACTTTTGCAAAATAATTTTAAATTGTGTAAATAGTATCGTGGGACCCAATTTTAAAGTTAAATTTGTATTTTTTGAAGTTGCGGGTCTCATGAATAGTGCCCATGGACCCACAGAGTGTGAAACTCAGATGCATGTATAGTGTAGAACGCACAATCCAAACTTTCTCAAATTCAATACCCACAGGTTGGTTAAAAAAAAAAAAAAAATTCAATACCCACAGTATTGCCACAAGTTCCGAAAAGCAGATTTATCAATTCCACTATTTTGCCTATGAAGTTGTCCAAATCAACAACTTTCGATTCACAGCAGAACCAGATTGCTAGAAATGGAAAGATAATTCAAAGAATTTTACTATAGAATTAACTCTAGTAAAGCAACTAATATAGAATTAACTCTAGTAAAGCAACTAACTTCCATAACCTAACATAAACAAATCAAAGAAAAATATTACTCCCACATCAAACCCTGTGAGAATGCTCCACATCGGAGAAAAAAATTATTTCCCTTTCCACAATCCAGTAAATGAGGAATCGGTTTTTGAAAGAAGTCAAACTGAATGATGTGGTGGTTGTGGCAGTAGCAGCGGAGGAGTGAGGCGTTTGTGAAAGGATGAGAAGATTTATTGGGTGGTAGTGCCATGACAGTTGTTGTTGTTGACACATGGATACCGCTTATTGCAGAAAACTGAAATCACCGTAGTAAAATAATTTTTAAATTAGTAAAAAGTGTTGTAGGACCCAATTTTATAGTTAAATTTGTATTTTTTCCAAATTGTGGGTCTTATTAACAGAGCCCATGGACCCATAGAGTGCGAAACTCAGAGGCATGTATAGCGCAAAATGCGCTATCCGAACGTGCATTAATTCAATACCCATAGGTTTCTGAAAAAAAAAAAAAAAATTCAATACCCACATTATCGCCACAAGTTCCAAAAACCAGATTTAGCAATTCCATTATTTTGCCTAGGAAGTTGTCCAAATCAATAACTTTCGATTCACAACTGAACTAGATTGCAAGAAAAGAAAATATAATTCGAAGAATTTTACTATAGAATTAACTCCAATAAAGCTACTAACTTCCATAACCTAACATAAACAAATCCAAGAAAAATATTACTCCCACCTTAAACCCTGTAAGAAACCTCCGCATCGGAGAAAAAAATTATTTTCCTTTCCACAATGAGAAGATTTATTGGGTGGTTGTGCCATGACAGTCTTTGTTGTTGACACGTGGATACCGTTTATTGTTGAAAACTGAAACTACTGTAGCAAAATAATTTTTAAATGTGTAAATAGTGTCGTGAGACCCAATTTTAAAGTTAAATTTATATTTTTTCCAAGTTGCGGGCCTCATGAACAGTGCCCATGGACCCACCGAGTGTGAAACTCAGACGCATGTATAGCGTAGAACGCGCTATCCAAACGTGCACAAATTCAACACCCACAGGTTTCTCTGAAAAAAAAAAAAAAAAAAACAATACCCACAGTATTGCCACAAGTTCCAAAAACCGGATTTAGCAATTCCACTATTTTGCCTATAAAGTTGTCCAAATCAATAACTTTCGATTCACAGCAGAACCAGATTGCAAGAAAAGAAAAGAAACTTCAAAGAATTTTACTATATAATTAACTCGAATAAAGCTACTAACTTCCATAGCCTAATATAAACAAATCCAAGAAAAATTTTACTCCCACATCTAACCCTGTCAGTACGCTCCGCATCAGAGAAAAAAATTATTTCCCTTTCCACAAACCAGTAAATGCAGAATTGGTTTTTGAAAGAAGTCAAACTCGATGATGTGATGGTTGTGGTGTCAGCAGCGGAGGAGTGAGGCGTTTGTGGAAGGATATGAAGTTTTATTGGGTGGTAGTGCCATGACAGTCGTTGTTGTTGACACGTGCATACCGCTTATTGCTGAAAACTGAAAACACTGTAGCAAAATAATTTTTAAATGTTTAAATATTGTCGTGGGACCCAATTTTAAAGTTAAATTTGTATTTTTTCCAAGTTGCGGGTCTCATGAACAGTGCCTATGGACCCACAGAATGTGAAACTCAGGCGTATGTACAGTGCAAAATGCGCTATCCAAACGTGCACTAATTCAATACCCACAGGTTTCTCAAAAAAAAAAAAAAATTCAATACCCACAGTATTGCCACAAGTTCCGAAAACCAAATTTAGCAATTCCACTATTTTGCCTATGAAGTTGTCCAAATCAATAACTTTTGATTCACAGCAAAACCAGCCTGCAAGAAAAGAAAAGATAATTCAAAGAATTTTACTATAGAATTAACTCTAATAAATCTACTAACTTCCATAACCTAACATAAACAAATCGAAGAAAAATTTTATTCCCACATCAAACCCTTTTAAAACGCTCCGCATCAGAGAAAAAAATTATTTCCCTTTCCACAAACCAGTAAATGCAGAATTGGTTTTTGAAAGAAGTGAAACTCGATGATGTGATGGTTGTGGAGGCAGCAGCGGAGGAGTGAGGTGTATGTGGAAGGATGAGAAGATTTATTGGGTGGTAGTGCCATGACAGTCGTTGTTGTTGAGACATGGATGCCGCTTATTGCTGAAAACTGAAATCACCGTAGTAAAATAATTTTTAAATGTGTAAATAATGTCGTAGGACCCAATTTTAAAGTTAAATTTGTATTTTTTCCAAATTGTGGGTCTCATGAACAGTGCCCATGGACCCACATCGTGTGAAACTTAGATGCATGTATAGCGCAAAACGCGCTATCGAAACGTGCACTAATTCAATACCCACAGGTTTCTCAAAAAAAAAAAAAAAAAAAAAATTCAATACCCACAGTATTGCCACAAGTTCCGAAAACCAGATTTAGCAATTCCGTTATTTTGCCTATGAAGTTGTCCTAATCAATAACTTTCGATTCACAGCAGAACTAGATTTCAAGAAAAGAAAAGATAATTCAAAGAATTTTACTATAGAATTAACTCCAATAAAGCTAATAACTTACATAACCACATAAACAAATCCATGAAAAATATTACTGCCACTTTAAACCCTGTCAGAACGCTCCACATCAGAGAAAAAAATTATTTCCCTTTGCATAAACCAGTAAATGCAGAATTGGTTTTTGAAAGAAGTCAAACTCGTTGATGTGATGGTTGTGGCGGCAGCAGCGGAGGAGTGAGGTGTTTGCGGAAGGATGAGAAGATGTATTGGGTGGTAGTGCCTTGACAGTTGTTGTTGATATGTGGATGCCGCTTATTGTTGAAAACTGAAAACACCGTAGCAAAATAATTTTTAAATGTGTAAATAGTGTCCTGGGACCCAATTTTAAAGTTAAATTTGTATTTTTTCCAAGTTGCAAGTCTCATGAACAGTGCCCATGGACCCACATTGCGTGAAACTCAGATGCATGTATAGCGCAAAATGTGCTATCGAAACGTGCACTAATTCAATACCCACAGGTTTCTCAAAAAAAAAAAAAGAAAAAAAAAAGAAATTCAATACCCATAGTATTGCCACAAGTTTCGAAAACTAGATTTAGCAATTCTGTTATTTTGCCTATGAAGTTGTCCAAATCAATAACTTTCGATTCACAGCAAAACCAGATTGCTAGAAAAGGAAAGATAATTCATAGAATTTTACTATAGAATTAACTCCAATAAAGCTACTAACTTCAATAACCTAACATAAACAAATCCAAGAGAAATATTACTCCCACATCAAAACCCTGTCAGAACGCTCCACATCGGAGAAAAAATTTATTTCCCTTTCCACAAACTAGTAAATGCAGAATTGCTTTTTGAAAGAAGTCAAACTCGTTGATGTGATGGTTGTGGCGGCAGCAACAGAGGAGTGAGGCGTTTGCAGAAGGATGAGAAGATTTATTGGGTGGTAGTGCCATGATAGTCATTGTTGTTGACACGTGTATACCGCTTATTGCTGAAAACTGAAAATACTGTAGCAAAATAATTTTTAAATGTGTAAATAGTGTCGTGGGTCCTAATTTTAAAGTTAAATCTGTATTTTTTCCAAGTTGCGGGTATCATGAACAGTGCCCGTGGACCCACAGAGTGTTAAACTCAGACGCATGTATAGCGCAAATCGTGCTATCCAAACGTGCACTAATTCAATACCCACAGGTCTCTCAAAAAAAAAAAAAAAAAAAAAAAAAAAAATTCAATAACCCACAATATTGCCACAAGTTCCGAAATCCAGATTTAGCAATTCTGTTATTTTGCCTATGAAGTTGTCCAAATCAATAACTTTCGATTCATTGCAGAACCAAATTGCAATAAAAGAAAAGGTAATTCAAAGAATTTTACTATAGATTTAACTCCAATAAAGCTACTAACTTCCATAACCTAACATAAACAAATCCAAGAAAAATATTACTCCCAGATAAAACCCTGTCAGAACTCTCCACAGACTAGTAAATGCAAAATTGGTTTTTGAAAGAAATCAAACTTGATGATGTGATGGTTGTGGCGGTAGCAGTAGAGGAGTAAGGCGTTTGTGGAAGGATGAGAAGATTTATTGGGTGGTAGTGCCATGACAGTTGTTGTTGGTGGTGGCCGCTGCAGTGAGGCTCGCAGTTCTGAGAGCGGTTGGAGGACAATTGTATGACATCATTTGGGTGGTTTGGCATCGGCCAAACAAAAGCTTCCAGAATTACCCACAGTATTGCCACAAGTTTCCACAAACCCTTACTGCTCATCAGGCATTTTTTTTTTTTTTGCCGATTTTTTTTGTGCTTTTTGTTTTTTGTCTTTTCTTTTAAATATTTATTATTTATATGTACATTTTCAATTACATCGACCTAACAAATTTTTACAATATTTTCACAATTATTTGACAATCTGCGCCGTTCATGGTTTTTTTTTTTTTTTTTTTTCACCGTATGTGGGTTTTGCACTGTTCATATATATAAAAGTGACAATGCTGCTACAGTGATTTGGCACTGTTCATTCAGTGTTTTTCACTATTCATGTACTGTGAAATTTTGGTGAGGCACTTTGTCTCTCCTTTTTAAAAAAAAAAAAAAAATTTATGAACAGTAGCTACAGTTTTTTTTTTTTTTTGTTTGTATTTTTTTTTCCTTTTATACATATTGTTATACTGACATAACAAATTTCACAATATTTTCACAATTATTGAGGTGTCAATTTCTTATAAGTCAAAATGAAATAATAAAATATGAAACTGTGACCAACCACATCTGAAAATAAATGTTTTGTGAAAAGCGGCAATGTTGCTACAGTGTTTTATCACTTTTCATTCAATGTTTTTGCACTGTTCATCTATAGTGTCCTTTTGGTGAGCCACTTTTATTTTATTTTATTTTATTTTATTTTTTATATTATAGTTTTGAATAGTAGCTACAGTTCCAAGCGGCACTGTAGCTACAGTAGCTTTTTTTTTTTTTTTTTTGGGTACCTTTTTTCCTTTTATATATATTGTTATACTGACCCAACAAATTTCACAATATTTTCACAATTATTGAGGTGTCAATTTCTTATAAGTCCAAATAAAATAGTAAAATATGAAACTGTGACCAACCACAACTGAAAATAAATCTATATATATAAGCGCGAATGCGTTAAATCACTGTAGCTACAATGCTTTGATTTCATGAGCGACTTTTTTTTTCCCCAAGTTTTGAAAAGTAACTACAGTGCCAAGTGTCATTGTAGCTACAATAGCTACAGTTTTTTTTTTTTCTCTGTAATCTGTTTTTGTTTTTTTCTTTCCTTTTAAATATTTATGTAAGCTAGTATATATATTGTTATATTGACACAACAAATTTCACAAGATTTTCACAATTATTGACGTGCGCGAATGCGCTAAAGCACTATAACTACAGTGCTTTGGTTTCGTGAGCCACTTTTTCTCCAAGTTTTGAACAGTAACTACAGTGCCAAGTGGCATTATAGCTATAGTAGCTGTTAGGTTCTAAAGACTTAGGATTTTATGTATTTAGAACTCTAATGTGTAATGTTTGCAAACCATGATCAAAACAATATGTTTAGTCTTGTTTAGGCTTGCTCAAAGTTGTGTAATTATTGTAAAGTTGGAATCGAGAGGCTGCAGAAGTCTTTGTGACTTTCGGCTTGGCTCGATCAATCGAAAGATAGACTCGATCGATCGAAAGTCGGCCAGAATGTTTTTTCTGCAGAATTTCCAACTCAGCCCTACCTCATTAAACGTTTAGGGTTTTATGTTTTTGCCCTAGGTATATAAGGCAAAACCCTAGCCACGTTTTGAGAGTTGCTTTGGTTGTATTGTTGCTCATATTTTGCTGTTTGTGTGAATCTCTTGTGAGATCCTTGAGGAGCTTTCCTTCACATAAACTTAGGATTTTCAAGGTAGAGATTATATCAACATCTTGATGATCAACTCAGTTGCTGCCATTAGAGCTTAAAGAAACACAAGCGGGGGTGCTTGTATCTTGATTGGAGAATCCAAGAAAGGAGTCCGTGGATTCGGAGTTTGCACGTGGTCGTGTCAGTAAGTTCTACTGGTGGGTAGCATTAGGAAGTCAAGCAGGGTTGCTTGTAAGTCCTTTTGTATGAATTTCGATTCTTTCATAATGGATTCAGGTTTACCTTGAGGATAGCTAGGTTAAATCCTCCCCAGGTTTTTTATCGGTTTGGTTTTTCTGGGTGATCATATCTTTGTGTTCTTTATATTTTCGTTGCAATATGTTTGATATGATTATTTGATTGTGTTAACCTAGATTTGCATATCTTGACTAAATAAACTAGGTTAATCCAATTGTTGTTTTAAGGGGTCTAAAACCTAACAAGTGGTATCAGAGCGGGTAGCTCTCTTGTTGTAGATCTTTTAATCTCTGAGCTGATCCTTGACCGCTGTTATCATGGAACACGGACACTCTCTGGTTATTCCTCCTCATTTCGATGTGAATAACTATGCCTACTGGAAAGTAAAGATGAAAGCATTCCTGAAATCTATTGATGAGAGGGTTTGGAATTCTGTTGAGTACGGATGGGAGAAGCCCACTACTTTTGTGAGTGAGTGGCAAACTTCTCAAAAAGAAGCAGCTGCATTCAATAGCAAAGCTATGAATGATATCTTTAACGCTGTTTCAATGGAGGAATTTAAGAGAATCTCAAATGTTGAGGTTGCTCACACTGCTTGAAAAATCCTCCAGACTGTGCATAAAGGCATAAAGGCAGTTAAAATTAATAAATTGCAGCAATTAACCTCTAGATTTGAAAGCATTAGGATGTTTGATGATGAAACTTTTGACGAATTCTATGCTAAGCTGAATGATATTGTTAATTCTGCATATAGTTTGGGTTAAATCTATGATCAACCTAAAATTGTTAGAAAGATACTTAGATCTTTAACTAAAGACTTTAGACCCAAAGTTACTGCCATTACTGAGAGCAAGGATGTGGACTCCATCCCTGTTTATGAACTTGTAGGATCTCTTCAGTCCTATAAGTTGGACCTACCCAAAGCTAGCAAATCCAAGTCAATGACTCTTAATTCAGTTGATGATGTTGAGGTTGGTGGATTTGATGATGAGCTCTTTGCTACAGAGATTGCTTACCTTGCCAAGAACTTTAGAAACTTTCTTAGGAATACTAACAGAAGGGCAAGGAATACAAACACTGCTGAACCTAGAAATTTTAGGAAGAATGATTCCACTAAGGTTAGCAACACTGAAAAACCTAGAGAAAAAGTAGGTCAATCTTCTAATAATTCTTTGGGTTCTCAATGTTTTGGTTGTCAAGGGTATGATCATGTTAAATCTGAATGTCTTACATTCTTGAGGTCTAAGGGCAAGGCTATGGTTGTAACCTTTAGTGATAATGAGGTTTCTAATGATGAGTCTGGATGTGACGAGGATGGAAACTTCATTGCTTTCACTACTACTGCTGTAGTCAATGAAAGCGTGTCTGTTGAAGAGAACCCTTCTGATGGGGAACTCTCTGAGGATGTAGATCTTCAAGAGGCCTATAATAAACTTTGCAAAGTTACTGCAAAGGATGCTATGAATGTTGAACTTGGCCTGAAGAAAATTGAATCTCTTGAGCTTGATAAAAAGAATTTGCTTGTTAAATTGTTTGATGTTAATGAACTTTTGAACAATGTGAAAACCGAAAACATGCTTTTGATTGATAAGGTTAAGAAATTAGAACTTGATTTATTTGTCGCTAGATCTGCTAGTTTTAAACTTGATCACATGCTGAGTGTTCAAAAGTATCCTTTTGACAAATCTAGTTTAGGTTTTGTTGAAAGCATCTTTGTGTCTACACCCAATTCCACAACTTTATTCCTTCATCTTCTTCTGAACCGTCTGTAAGTGAAGTTATGAGTGAAACTGTCAAACCCCCTGTGAGTGAGGTTGTCAAACCCATATAAGTTTCACCACCTAGGAAGATTAGGGTTGATCTGAAAGAATCTCAACCTAAGAAGTCTACCCTATCTAAGGACAAGATGCATGGTAAACCTACTTGGGTTTGTCATTTTTGTGGAAAGTCTGGACACATTCGTCCTAACTGTTACAAGCTTCAAGCTGCTAAGAGAGCAAACAAACCAAAAGTGCCTGTGCCTCAAGCACAAGATCCTATGGCACTCATTGGTGAATTGGTAAAGGCTTTAAACCTTTATTCCAATCCTGGAGTTGGAAATCACTCGAATGTGAATAGGAACTCCAATGCTCATGGTGCATCTAAAAAGTTTTGGATGCAAAAGATTCGATCTAATTGAGTCTTTCTGACATGGTCCTTGTGCTTCATTGCTCTACTCTTTTGTGACCATTGTTCTTTAGTTTTTGTGTTGTTTTTGTTTCTAGGACTTGCATTGCATAACATTCATGCATTTCATTCTAGGATTTATTTATTTTTTCTCTTTTAAATTAAAAAAAAAAAAGGAGAAAAGCAAATTGTGTTTGGTACTGTGTTTCTTGGTTTTTGAAAACAAGGTTAGTTAATTTATTTACACAGAACATGTCCTTGTACCTTGTTTAGCTTTGATGAGCTTATTTATTGCACTTTACTAGTTGAAGATTTGTAGTGCATATTGTGTTGGAAAGATGTTCATGGTGTTTATCACTTTGTCTTAATCTTGAAGTTACATGGTATTTGACTGTCGGACTTGATCCTTTTGAGAAAGGCATAAATAACCATCTCACCACTGTTCACTAGCCAATTATGAACACCTTAGTGCATATCATAAAATTTTGTGCTCGAGAAAGTGTAGCACATGCACAGAAAGAACATAAGGTGAAGCCTCGGTTTAAATGCTTAATGCTTAAAATTGGTGTGTATTATTAGGCTTGATACCAAATCACATAATTAAAATTGGTGTGTATATTATGAGGCAAAATTCAAGAAACTTACATGATTGCAAGCTTATGATCTAGGAGATGTGGAAGTTATATGATGTAACTCTTTAGGTGATAGTCTCTTTCAAATTCTATGTGATGAATTTTGTAGACTTTGTGTTTGATTTCTATTCACATATCACCTCACATGTATCTCAAGTTTTTGCTAGTTGCACACACTACACAAGTTACTCATTGCTAAACACTGTACATGTTATTATGTGTGTTTTTGATCTGACCAACCAAGTTTGAAAATACCTTGAGTATTATGCAAAACATTTTTTTTTTGCTTGAGAATTTAAAGGGAGAATGACTGAAATTTTCTTTGAAAAATTGGGGTTAAAACTTGGGTTTTTGAAAAAGCATTTCATCTCATACTCATGCATTTTGTTTCATCAATTTTAATGCTTTAAGGAGTTGTGCCCAAAATGTGGTTGTTGTTTTTCAAAACTGTGTTTTTTCTCAAAAATTTTGTGAGCCTCTGCCTGTTTTGATCGATCTATTCTGTTTTTCGATCGATCAAAAATGTGCTTAAAATCCTTTTAGGAGTCTCGGGTTGATTCGATCGATCGAATGTCATTTTTGATCAATCGAATATCCCGAATCAGGTTTTTTAAAACACTGTTCTTGACCTTTTCAAATCATTTTTTCAAAAAGTTTCAAAACCTTTTTCTCTCTCTCCGACTTGGCAAGCTTACTCAGCAATTTTTTTGTCGTTTTCTTCGGAATCTTTTGCAAAGAATTTGTCTTCTAAAGCCGGTAAGTCTATTTTACCCTTCCTTTTTCTTTTATTTCCAAGTTTCATGCATTTTTCCTTGAGATTTTCGGACCTATTCTTTTTGGGGTTTTTCTTGATTCAAGCCATATTATGTTAAATTGATCAATGGGTTTTTGTTGGGACATGATATAAACATGATATTGATGGTTTAATTTGATCATTTTGTGTTTTGTGAAAAATTGAAAATTCTAGGGCTTGTCATTGAACCGATTTGGGGCTTTTGTTCAATTGGATAGAAATTGATGAAATTGGCCTGTTAAATTGATGTAGTTGATCATTATATTGTGTATTCTAGCTTGTGTGATGATCAATTAGTCAAAATTTTTTTAAAAATCTTAACAAGTGATTTTCAATTTTGGGGTTTTTTTTAGAATCTCTATGCTCAAGCCAATTTTGTGCAATTGAACTTCAATTGAACTTAGTTTAACTGCATTAGTACATGCATCATGTCATTAATATTGTTCATGCATCATATAGATTTTTGTTCTATATTTTTTTTGTGCTAACTTGCAGTCTGCCTTGGTTTTTGCTTTGTTTTTGTTCTTTTGGTTCTTTTTGTGTCTCTGTCCTTTCCTTAGCATCATGCCTAGGAAAACTAGAGCTCATAGGTCTGTTCCCCCACCTTCTCCTCCCCCACCTTATTTTGACCGAGAAAAGTTTCTGAGTGAGAAAAACCAAGAGATTTTTGAGCGTTTGAACCTTAGGAGAAAGATTTGGGCTGAGTGTTCTGTTGTGTTAGATCCTGCCATTAGGGCAAATTTTGAGCGTCGGGGTTGGTTACCTCTGTTGGATATTTCTAATCCTCCTCCTCCAGCTACCCTGATTAGAGAGTTCTTTTCGAACATCTCTATTCGCATCTATGATTCCAACACTTTGGTAAAGAGTTGGATACGAGGCGTAGAGTACACCATTACTCCTACTGTATTGGCTAATGCTCTAGGGGTACCTTTGGTCCAGCACCCCGTCTACCCTTATGATGAGTCTCCTATTTTAAGTGATGTCATGTCATACATTACTGGGTCTACTATCCAGTGGGGTTCTGATCCTAGGATCACTACTGTTGAGCTATCTGAGTTGCATTATCTCTTCTTTGGGATAGCATGTCATTCTATATGGCCTATTTCTCATCTTCACACCATTCCTCTTTAGCAGTGTGTCTTTTTGTATGCTCTTGTTACTGATGCTCCTATTAGTTTTCCTCACTTGTTTCTCCGTTCTTTGAACGAAGTTTATAGGAGTTCATCTTCCTCTCATGCTCTTTTCCATCCTATTTTTATTCATAGGATTTTGTTATATCTTGGTCTAGATGATTTCCCTTCTTCTGAGCCCGTACATGTTATTACTCCCATAGGTGCGTCTTTTCTTAGACAGAGGGCTGCTCATCTTTAAGTTGGCTCTAAACACCCTAGGTCTAAGCCTTCTGGTACCGTACCTCCTCCTATTCTTCTACAGGTCCTGCTGGTGAGGATGTTGCTGATCCTGTTGGTGATGCTGCTGCTGCTGATGTTCCTCCACCTCCTTCGGATGACTTTGATATACGTCGTACCTTGGGGACTATCATGACCGTTCAGGTGGCTCATGGTCAGATTTTGGTGGACTTACTTGATGAGATACGTGCTCTACGAGCCGACTTGGCGCATCTTTGTTCACCCTCCCCACCTCCTTTTGATGATGGCATGTGATTGTTTTTTGGCATTCCGTCACAAAAAGGAGGAGTAGAGTTTTGACACTTGTAGAGGAGTTTTTGTAGTTAGGGGGAGATTTTTTTGTTTTGCGGAGCTAGTGGAGATATTAGATTGTATCTAGGTGCTTCACTTTGTATATCATTTTTTTTTAGGGCTATTCATGTTAGGGGGAGATACATTTATTTTGATATATGATTCTTGTTTCTTGTGTTCACTGCTTATTGATTTATATTTATGAGTTATTCATTGATATATGTCTTTATTATGTGTTGTGTGAAACATACAAGAATGTTTTATTTTTGTTGTATCTAACTTAAGGGGAGAGTTAGTTTACATATCTGTTGATATACTGTTTTCTGTCACACATGCGTTTATGCGTTTCTTGAGTATTTCAGGAATATACAGGTTGATTCAATTGAGCTGCTGTCTACCCTTGCAATTGATGGATAGTAGTTAGGATTGAATTTTTTGTGTTTATGAGCATTATTTTTTTGTAAAGGGCTTTTATTGTAAACTTTGAGTTTTGTGTTTGTGTTTTGTCACGGATTGTCAAAGGGGGGGTTTGTTAGGTTCTAAAGACTTAGGATTTTATGTATTTAGAACTCTAATGTATAATGTTGGTAAACCATGATCAAAACAATATGTTTAGTCTTGTTTAGGCTTGCTCAATGTTGTGTAATTATTGTAAAGTTGGAATCGAGAGGCTGCAGAAGTCTTTGTGACTTTCGGCCTGGCTCGATTGATCGAAAGATAGACTCGATCGATCGAAAGTCGGCCAGAATATTTTTTCTGCAGAATTTCCGACTCAGCCCTACCTCATTAAACGTTTAGGGTTTTATGTTTTTGCCCTAGGTATATAAGGCAAAACCCTAGCCACGTTTTGAGAGTTGCTTTGGTTGTATTGTTGCTCATATTTTGCTGTTTGTGTGAATCTCTTGTGAGATCCTTGAGGAGCTTTCCTTCACATAAACTTAGGGTTTTCAAGGTAGAGATTATATCAACATCTTGATTATCAACTCAGTTGCTGCCATTGGAGCTTAAAGAAACACAAGCGGGGGTGCTTGTATCTTGATTGGAGAATCCAAGAAAGAAGGAGTCCGTGGATTCGGAGCCTGCACGTGGTCGTGTCCGTAAGTTTTACTGGTGGGTAGTATTAGGAAGTCAAGCGGGGTTGCTTGTAAGTCTTTTTGTATGAACTTCGATTCTTTCATAGTGGATTCAGGTTTACCTTGAGGATAGCTAGGTTAAATCCTCCCTAGGTTTTTTATTAGTTTGGTTTTCCTAGGTGATCATATCTTTGTGTTCTTTATATTTCCGCTGCAATATGTTTGATATGATTATTTGATTGTGTTAACCTAGATTTGCATATCTTGACTAAATAAACTAGGTTAATCTAATTGTTGTTTTAAGGGGTCTAAAACCTAACAGTACCTATAATTTTTTTTTCTTTTTAAATATTTATGTAAGCTTGTATATATATTGTTATATTGACACAATAAATTTCACAATATTTTCACAATTATTGATGTGTCAATTTCTTACAAGTCGAAATAAAATAATAAAATATGAGATTGTGACTAATCACAACTAAAAATAAATGTTTTGAGAAAATGTTACAGCACTTATTGTGCAGTGCTTTTGGTTTATTCAACTGGCACGGTAGCTACAGTGCCTAATTTTTTTTTTTTTTTTTAGTAATCGGTTTGTGTTTTTTTTTTTTTTTTTTTTTTTTTTAAATATTTATGTAAGCTGGTATATATATTGTTATACTGACACAATAAATTTCACAATATTTTCACAATTATTGGCATGTCAATTTCTTACAATTCGAAATAAAATAATAAAATATGAGACTGTGACCAATCACAATTAAAAATAAATGTTTTGAGAAAATGTTACAACACTTATTGTGCAGTGCTTTTGGTTTATTCAATTGGCACGGTAGTTACAATGCCTAAAGTTTTTTTTTTAGTTATCGGTTTGTGTTTTTTTTTTTCTTTTAAATATTTATGTAAGCTAGTATATCTATTAAGTAGCTAGTTTACATTGTATATCTATTAAGCTAGTTTACATTGTAAATACACAAAAGTGGTTAATATTATACACATTTGCACAAAAAATGGTAAATATTGTACAAATTTTGTAAATGTGTACAAAATTTGCCAATTTTTTTTTGTGTCTACAATATAAATTTACATTGTAATTAAGTACAATGTATACATAGGATATTAAGAAAATGTTGTGACGCATGTGTCAATTCCTTATGGGTCAAAATAAAATAAAATAAAATAAATATTATACCGAGATCTAGCACAACAAAAAATGTCGTGACATTTTGTTGTTATTACAATATATTCAAAACTACTGAGGTGTAAGTTATAGGTTAAAATAAAATAATAAAATATTAGCCTGGGATCTGTCACGGTCTTATACGATTGAGATTAACTTTTTATGACTTAATTATCAAAATTCTTAAAATTAATGTCTCTTTTGATTAATATAAATATCTATGTATTTTAAAAATCAAATGATTTATATCTTTATTTTGTGATACAAATAAAATCTAAAATTAATCATAATCACTTCTTTTTTTTTCCCATGGCTAGCACGTGTTGCCTTGACTAGTTATATATAAAAGTGCGAATGTGCAAATAGTGTTATTGCACAGTATGTTTGGTTTGTTCAACCCGCACTGTGCATTGGCCTTCCTCTCTCTCTTTTTTTTTTTTTTTTCCTTCGCTGGTTTGTTTTGTGCTTTTTGTTTTTTATCTTTTCTTTTAAATATTTATTATTTATATGTACATATTCAATTACATCGACTTAACAAATTCTTACAATATTTTCATAATTATTTGACAATCTGCACCAATCATGGTTTTTTTTTTTTTTTTTCATTGTATGTTAGTTTTGCTTATGCTCTTTTTGTCTTTTATTTTAAATATTTATATGTGCATACACAGTTACACTAACACAACACATTCTTTGTTCAACCTGCACTGTGCATTGGTCTTCCCTTTTTTTTTTTTGTTTGTTTTGTGCTTTTTATTTTTTGTATTTTCTTTTAAATATTTATTATTTATATGTATATATTCAATTACATCGACTTAACAAATTCTTACAATATTTTCACAATTATTTGACAATCTGCACCGTTCATGGGCCTTTTTTTCACCGTATGCAAATTTTGCTTTTACTCTTTTTGTATTTTCTTTTAAATATTTTATATGTGTACACACAGTTACACCGATACAACACATTCTTACAATATTTTCATAATTATTGAGGTGTCAATTTTTTAAAGGTCAAAATAAAATAATAAAATAAGAGACTGAGAATTACTATCATCTAAAACTCAAAATATGTGGGGAAAATTTTGGGGATGCTAAAATTTAGTAGGAGTATTTTAGACATTACACAATAAATATTTTAAAAATCATAAGCTTTTATTAAGGTTTAATTGAGAAAATAACAATATGACATATTTGCTATTTTCTAAAATATTAAGGGAAAAATTTCTTGATTTTAAAATTAAGCAGTAATACTATGTCCACAACATTTTCACAATAATTTCACAACAAATTTTATGTGGCAAGGTATTTTTGATGGATAAAAAAGTGATATCAGTAGTGAGCTTAGTTTAAAACCAATAACAACTTGTCATTTAGAATTTGTTCTAAAAATATAATGGATGTAGCATTTCTCTAAAATAAAAAAATAAAAAATATCTGTGGGGCCGGAGAATTTGGCAACCCAGTGGCCCACTTTACACTAAGCCTAAGGCCCATACCGAGGAGGAGGAAGTCCAACGCCCTCGCTGAGGACAGCCATGTCCTCGGCAAAGCAGGACCATGGGAGGGAGAAGTAATGGCTACCATAGGCGGCTTTCCAGGGCATCTAAGGAGAAAGACCAAGTATAATGCATCGGCCATGGAAGGGTGGCCGAGGAGCAAAACCAGGATTGAATTGTCACTCCCACATTAAATGCACACGACTGATGTTTAGGCAACATTAATGAGGAAATGACCCCTAGGCGGTGCCTTCTCGGTTACTGCGACTCACAAGAGGTCTGGTAAAGTGGCTGATGGGACGGGTTGTTAGGATAAGGCATGGACGATTAACAAGCGGAGGAAAGGGATCGTTGGAGGAGAACTATATAAAGTGGGAGAAACAGATTGAGAAGGGGGATGGATCTCCACAGAAGAAGGACGACTAACAAGCTCCTCAGACTGGGCCGAGGATAGATTTTTGAGGACGATTTCGGTTCTCCGGCGTTCGGCGGTGGAAAACATCGCGATGGGCACAGTTTGCTTGCTAGGGTCTAGTTCTTGAACTCGTTCTCTACAAATTCATTGTATTGGGCTAGCTGGGCTTGAGTCCACTCACTTAACAGTAGAAGTGCTCAAACCCCAGTCCCTACAATTAGCGTTGTCTGTGGGGAGAACTTGTGCACTAGCAGGAGCATGGGACAGTCGTTCCTAGGTGGCTAGTTTACAGAGGGTTAGGTAATTTTTCGTCATTGCCAACGACACCGATCCCGAATCCCATCAAAAAAGAAAAAAAAAAAGAGAAACAACAAATAACAATGCATTTGCACAAGAAACAATCATTGCAGAAAAGTAAAAGATTCAGAGAAAAGGAAAAGTGAATAAACATCGTAGCATTTTATAAAACAAAAAATAAATACATTATACAAACAGAGGCTCAGACAGGCTTGTTTTAAAGCCAACTCTACAAACAGAGGCCCAGACGGGCCTGTTTGAAGGCTAATCCTAAAAAGGAGGGCTGAGGCAGGCTTGTTTTAAGGCTACCAACAACCCTCGGGCCGGTGTGGGTGGCGCCGGCGAGAAAAGAGGAGCAGATGCAAAGGCCCCTGATGGCCCCATCTCATGATGTTCCCTTGATGCTCCCCCACCCTCATGATAATTAAACATTGGAGGCGGCAACACCCGGGCACTGAACGTGACGTAATCTTGCGAACCTCCACTGGCGGGTAAGCAGGGCGCGAGTCACTACCAGCTTGAAGGGTAGACAGGGACGCACACTAGAGAAAAATATGACGTTCTTCATGGACCTCACTCCTAACTGCCAGGTACGCTACCACAGGGATGACGCCCAAGCCTTGCCGCGCTGGAAGTCTGACGCGAACCACAACCGCTACGGCCCTCGATCGAGGGAGGAGGACCTTTGGCTTGCTTGCCCTGGCCCTCGTCTAGAGCCGTCCCATTCCTCTAGGCTCTGATCACAATCCTGGCAAGATTATCGAAGGGGCTTAAAGGGTTGGAGGATCATGTTTCTTGTTTAACTAAAGGGTTCGTGAAGTGTGGAAGAACGATTCCCCCAGAAAGCCTTATATAGAGGGCGAAGGTTGGTGGGAATTGGTCCACACAGAATTCGAAGGAAGAATTACCAGCGACATTAATCCTGACCAAATTCTAAAGAGGTCACCAACCGCTAGATCTGCATTAATCCTCGAGGACATTAATGAGGGCGCGCCTCGCACACCGAAGCGTCAGGTGCACGACTCGAACAGTCAAAAGATGCCTCGTAATCAAAGATGGCAGAAAATTGGAGCGAAGGGGCTATTGCCACACATGAGGATGGAAATCCGAGCTGCCCTTGTCCAGGGCAGCACGAGGCCAAGGGCCCAGTCTGAGGAATAATCCATTTCCGGCGAGGCAAGGCCGAGACCGCTGTCACTTTAGAAGCGAACATTCCAGCGTTGAGGACAAATTCCTTCACCCCGAGCAGAGATGACGAAGCGTTAGACTGAACTTAGGTCTTGCATGGTCTTCGGACTCAAGCCTATGGAAAAACTAACCATTTCAAGGAGAACCTGGGTACTAGACAGAACCAAGGTCTTGCATAGTTTACGGACTCAAACCTATGGGGAAACTAGTTACTTACAGAAGAAGATAAGCGTTAGACTGAACCTAGGTCTTGCATGGTCCTCGGACTCAAGCCTATGGGAAAACTAACAACTTCAAGGAGAACCTGGGTACTAGACTGAACCAAGGTCTTGCATAGTCCATGGACTCAAACCTATGGGGATACTAGTTACTTACAGAAGAATATAAGCGTTAGACTGAACCTAGGTCTTGCATGGTCCTCGAACTCAAGCTTATGGGAAAACTAATCACTTCAAGGAGAACCTAGGTACTAGATGGAACCAAGGTCTTGCATGGTCTACGAACTCAGACCTATGGGGAAACTAGTTACTTGCAGAAGAACATAAGCGTTAGACTGAACATAGGTCTTGCATGGTCCTCGGACTCAAGCCTATGGGAAAACTAACCACTTCAAGGAGAACCTAGGTACTAGACGAAACCAAGGTCTTGCATGGTCCACAGACTCAAACCTATGGGGAAACTAGTTACTTACAGAAGAACATAAGCGTTAGACTGAACCAAGGTCTTGCATGGTCCTCAGACTCAAGCTTATGGGGAAACTAACCACTTCAAGGAGAACCTGGGTACTAGACGGATCCAAAGTCTTGCATGGTCCACGGACTCAAACCTTTGGGGAAACTAGTTACTTACAGAAGAACATAAGCGTTAGACTAAACCAAGGTCTTGCATGGTCCTCAGACTCAAACCTATGGGGAAACTAACAACTTCAAGGAGAACCTGGGTACTAGATGGAACCAAGGTCTTGCATGGTCCACGAACTCAAACCTATAGGGAAACTAGTTACTTACAGAAGAACATAAGCATTAGACTGAACCTAGGTCTTGCACGGTCCTCGGACTCAAGCCTATTGGAAAACTAACCACTTCAAGGAGAACCTGGGTACTAGACTGAACCAAGGTCTTGTATGATCCTCGGACTCAAACCTATGAGAAAACTAGTCACTTACAGAGGAACCTAAGGGCTAGACGGAACTAAGGTCTTGCATGGTCCTCGGACTTAGACCTCCGGCGAAACTGGCTACCTTTGGCAAAGGAGTAAACAAACACAAGCCCATGAGCATCACTTAAAGCATTCAAAGGCACATTGAACCTAACCCCTTAGCATAGTCAGCAACTAATGGCTTTCCTAAGCATTTTTTACTGTTTACAGTATCTAACTCATGTGATGTAGAACCAATATTGTGGAGTTATTCCCTCAGTACTCAATCTAGCAAAAATAGGTTGTGATGTCAAGGTGGTTCAATTATTGACCAAGGACTAAGTGGAAACTATCACTATGGCCTTTACATTTTTTGGTTGCCAATTCAGACTAAAAAACATGCTGAGTTTCTAAGATTGTGAAGCCTATAATTGAAGCACAGGTTATATAAGTAGCCAAACTCATCACAATGGTAGTAAACACTAAGTAAAAAAAAAAAGAAGAAGAAGAGATTCACGCATTCAACTTAAAAATAGCATTACAGTGTTTTAAACTAAAACAAAATATACAGTGATAAATCAAGGCAAAGAGGCTGCCGACGAGATCCTAGCTCGGAGGTGCTACTTCGGAGGACTCCTGGTCGGTAGGGGTGGCCTCAGGGTCAGCGGGAGGCTCCACCATGTCCTGGGGCGTCGTTGGGTTACCAGTTTCCTCGTTCCCTAACTCCCCTTGGTGCCCAATCTCTTCAGCGGGCTTGTCAGTTGGCATTGGATCATCGGGGCACTGACCGGGCCTTCGTCCATCGCTTTAGAGGCCGTGCCAACTTCAGGGTCAGTGGAGACAACCTCGCGGATGGCAGGGGGGTAATCACCCTCTCGGCCCTCTTAAGCTCAGACTAGGCTTCAACCCCAGCTTGATTGAGGGCCTCATTCCAAGTCTAGGAGTAGTAGCGCCTGCACACCTCGGGCACTTGGGTCTTGAGACTAGCCTCAGTCTTAGCCACTCCCTCAGCAAAGGCCTCTTCCTTCGCTTGCTTTTTGGAGCTCTTAGCACCTGTCCTCGCAAACTCGGCCAATTCTTTAGCCCTCGAGGCCTCGTCCCTGGCATACTCGGCAACACCCTTGGCCTACTCTGCCTTAGCCAGTTTTTTCTTCAAGTCGGCGATATGCTCTTTAGCGACTTGCAACTGACACTCAACCTCCCGTAGGCGCCCTGTCTAGTCCTCGGCCTGTTTCTTAACGCTGGCTAGGTCGGATGCCGCGCTGTCTCGGGCCTTCGTCATCTCTTCCAGGTTCTCCTGTGCCTTCTTGAGATCAGCCTCAGATTTCTTAAGGGTGCTCGCGGCATCCAAGTACCTGTTGCGCTCTTGATCCAGGGCTCTACCCTAGCCGTCGGCCTTCTCTTCCAGCCTAAAAGTAGCCTGGATAGCCTGCCAATCGAAACAGGTACATCGTAAGCTGTGTACGGGGGAATAAAATACAAAAAAAGGCACAAGTGTTGGAAATCTTACCATGCCCAGGTACCTCTTGAGGTTGCGGGCGACTTCTTGCCTCCTCATGCCCCCTAGCTCGGCCATGTCAGTGAGGAGAAGCAGGGACCTCTCCAAGGCATCTGCCACGCGGGTGCCCTCTCCCCCTTGAAAGTCCCTGAGGGTGGCGTTATCCATCAAAGGCTTCCCATGAAGCATGGCGGCAGGCAACCTGGCCTGGGGCTCGGACTACTGGATGACCTCCTTTCCCTTGTCCTAACCACCAATCCTCAGCTGCTTGGAAGGTCGTCGGGCTTCATCTTCCTCTTGGGAGGAACGAGATTTCCTCCCATCCACTGGGTCTTTGCCCTTGGAAGGCCTCTTCCTTTTCGGATCGGTGGACTCGGGCCGAGGGTCCGAGGTCGGTAGAGTGGAAGATGGCTTAGTCTGCACGGGCAAAGACTTGGGTAGGGGAGGAGGAATCTTGGATTGTGACTCCCCCGGCGCGTCCTTCCCCGGTTGGCCCTTAAGTAGGTCGAACAGGTTGGTTTGGGGTTGTCTCTTGAAACCCATCTCGGCCTGAATACCAGTCCTTGGTGGCAGAAGGTTTGCTTTGGATAAATGAGGATCGCCCAAGTCACTAGAGGGATCCTCAGATAGATGTACTTGGTCGAATGCGCCAAATTCGTCCTCGGACGAACCCAAATCAACTACCTCTCCCTCTTTTTTCAAACTTCCTCCCTTGGCTTCCGCAGCTCGATGGGACGAGGAAGAGCCTACCAACGGGATGCCCTCGAGGATAGAAGATCCTTCAGAAAACGAGAACTCGTGCTCCACCACGGTGATTTGGTGGAGTCTAGGGTCCTTGGCTCTGATCACTTGTCTGGGAGCTGAGAACGACTTCTGGAGCAGCTTATACCTGAGGATCTTATGGGCGGCTTTAACCTGGTTGTCAGCCTTGTTCACAAAGATCTCTACTCTGAGAACCTTTTACAAGTCTTTGTTGTTGACTAAATGGAAGTGCCGCTCAAAGGTGTGTGGATCTGCAAAAGAAAAGCTAGTCCCTGTTAGCAACCAAGCAACGCAAACGGTGAAAACAAAGCAGATCAACCTCCCCGTATTCCGAATACCCTACCTGGCTTTCCCTCTACTGTCGAGCAGTGAAGGCCGTCGTGCCACTCCCTCGACACAATGAGGAAATCCTTATTCAACCCCTTGCTAGACTCGGGGAGACACTGGATGAGTCTAACCCTATCATCCCTCATCTTCAAGTAGTAGGACTTACTCGTTAAGTGCTAGAGATTGTAGCACCAGTTCACGTCGTGATGGGTTAACTTCAACCCCATCTTCTCGTTCGAGGCATCCACAAAACCTAGGATCCTAAACACGTTGATGGCACACTGGGTAGGGGCTAATCAGAAATACCTAAGATAGCCTCTCATCACTGACCTCATAGGGATCCTTATACCACCTTCAAGGAAGGCGATTATGGGAATCACTACCTCACTAACCTCCCTCCTAATATACCAATCCCCCTCCTCGCAGTACCTTAGACCCACATTACCGGGTATCCTATGAGTGGCGACGAATTCCTCCATCACATCCTCAGACTCAACCAATTTCTTAAACCTACCCATCCTGAAAGACAGCTAAAAGACTCCGTGAAGAGTGAAAAGAAGAGAGGAGTATAGGAAGAGGAAAATCAGAAAGGGAAAAGTACAAGATGGAGTAAGGAGAAAACTTACGAAAATAAGGGAATGCGCTCCAACCCAGGCTTTTTAGGCTGTGAAGATACGCGAATTGGGTTGAGGACTTGACCGGATTTGGGGTGTGTGCATAAGAACCTTTGAATGCAGAAGTGAAGAGGCAAGCCAGTTCAAATGGGTATTTATACCCCCAATTAAAGATAACTGTGCAAGGCTTCCCGCCCATAATGGCGAAAGATCCACACCGTTGGATTACCATCACACCGTTGAACATGGGGAGTATGGAGCCGTCAAAATTTAATACGGGTGCGCACCGCGTATCGAAGCACCATAAACGTGCGTTAGATTGGTGAAAAGACTTTAAGCGCTGACTTGTGGCCAAACTAGACAAGCCACGGTATAGGCCCGAGGACACCAAAATCCTTCTCCCCATCCGAGGAGCTGGACAGCAGAATTTTGAAGGGCTATTGTGAGGCTGGAGAATTTGGCAACTCAGTGGCCCACTTTACACTAAGCTCAAGGCCCATGCCGAGGAGGAGGAAGCCTAGCGCCCTCGCTGAGGATAGCCATGTCCTCGGCAAAGCAGGACCATGGGAGGGGGAAGTAACGGCTACCATAGGCGGCTCTCCAGGGTATCTAAGGAGAAAGACTAAGTACAATGCATCGGCCATGGAAGGGTGGCTAAGGAGTAAAGCCAGGATTGAATTGTCACTCCCACATTAAATGCGCACGACTGATGTTTAGGTAGCATTAATGAGGAAATGACCCCTGGGCGGTGCCTCCTCGGTTACTGCGACTCACAAGAGGTTTGGTAAAGTTGCTGATGGGACGGGTTGTCAGGAGAAGGCATGGATGATCAACAAGTGGAAGAAAGGGATCGTTGGAGGAGGACTATATAAAGTGGGAGAAACAGATTGAGAAGGGGGATGGATCCCCACGGAAGAAGGACGACTATCAAGCTCCTCAGACCGGGCCGAGGACAGATTTTTGAGGATGATTTTGGTTCTCCGGCGTTCGGCAGTGGAAAACACCGCGATGGGCACTGTCCGCTTGCTAGGGTCTAGTTCTTGAACCCGCTCTCTGCAAATTCATTGTATTGGGCTAGCTGGACTTGAGTCCACTCACTCAACAGTAGAAGTGCTCAAACCCCAGTCCCTACAATATCTATTCGGATCCTAAAAATGAAGGTATTATGAAAATATTGTGATATTTTGTTGAATTCTTTGACTTCTTTTTTAATATAGTTAAACTGGGTGAGCCAAAATTCACAGTTTCACACACAATTTTCTTGTGTTGTATTTTTGTTTGTTTTTTTTTAATGCATAATTTTAATACCAGTAATAATTTTTCATTTAAAATTTGTTGTGAAAATGCTATGAACATAAAAAATAAAATAATAATATCAACCTGAGACCTACCACAGCTGGGAATAAAAAAAAATGCGAAAATGTTGTGACATTTTGTTGTGTTCCTAGGATTCTTTTTTGTGTGACATTTTGTTGTCTTCCTAGGCTTCTTTTTTTGTTTAGTCAAATTTGGTAAGCCAAAATTCATTGTTTTAGGTACAATTTTCTTCAATTGGTTTTTTATTTGTTTTTTGTTTTTTTAATGCACGGTCAAAAGTGGTTCACCCAATTTAAAATTAGTAACAATTTACCACCTACGATTTATTATGAAAATGTCACTAAACAAATCCTTGTTGTTGATAAATACTTCAAATCCATAATTTTTGAAAATAATTGGGACTCGACCCTCTAATGAATTATATGACAGGTTAAATTCACGCATCTTAATAAAAGAAATGGGAACATTGCCTGTGAGGTTATTGTAGCTGAGATCAATCTTAATTAGGGCATATAAAGGTCCATGACCTAAGAGGGAACACTTCCATTTAAATAGTTATGGCTTAAAAACAAGATTTTTATCAAAGAGCAATTAGCTAGTTTTGTGGGGATGGGACCACCGATCATATTCCAATTAAGGTTCAAAGTTTTCAACTTTGTTAAATGACCAATTATCAAAGGCAGGGATGGAGCCAGGACTTGGAGTTAGGAGGGCAGAAGTATAAAAAGAAAAAAAAAAGAAAAAGAAAAAGAAATTGAAACTCCAAATAAACATTCATTTAATAAATCATCAACAAAGAAAAATACACAAAATTATTGTTTTTTAAGATATTACAATGCAATTATTTATGAAAATGGAACTCGCCGACTTTTTAAATCTTCGAAATCATCTATAATTATTATGTCATTATATGGTCAATAATATACCATCATTACATATATTAGATAAACACTATGCACACAAGCATTCAACAACTTCTTTCTCAAAAAAAAAAAAAAAAAAAAAAAGCATTCAACAACTAACCAATAAATTTTAAATTTGCAAATAATCTCTTTAATTATTTACCCAAAATAAATATCTTTAATGTTTTAAAAGACACTAACTAATAGACAAAAACACTAAAGACAAAACTACAAAAAAAAAAAAAAAAAATCACAAACATCACAGGCTATGGCAATAGGAGTTGACTGTTGTCGTGTTGTGTTGTGTTGTGTTTGTCAGATGACAACTTTTCTCTATTAACTATATAAAAAGTGCCAATGCCTTTACAGTGTCGCTTTGGTTTATTATTGAGTCTTTATCTTCTTCTTCTTTTTTTCTTTTTCTTTTCTTTTTTTAATTTTTTAATTTTTAGTTTTGAACAGTTGCTACAATGCTACTTTGGTTTGTTCAAGTGGCACTGTAGCTACATAGCTACAACAGTTTTTTTTTTTAGTCTTCTGTTTGTACTTTTTTTTTTCTTTTATATATATATATATATATATATATTGTTATACTGACACAACAAATTTCATAATATTTTCATAATTATTGAGGTGTCAATTTCTTATAAGTTAAAATAAAATAATAAAATATGAAACTGTGACCAACTACAACTGAAAATAAATGTTTTATGAAAATGTTATGACACTTGTTAGGTGAATGTATAAAAGCTACATTACTTTTGGTTTGTTCAATATATACTGTTCATTTTTTTTTATTCATTGATTTGTGCTCTTTTTTCTATATATAAAAAGAGCGAATAGGCTCATGAATAGTGTTGATAGGCCACAAACTGAATGACCTATTGTGATTAAACCAATTAATTAATTAGCCAAGTTATTAATTAATCAATTTAACATGCAAATACTTGGAAGCACAAACAAATCACCAAATAACTAAATATGCAGCGAAAATTAAATGATACGGTGATTTGTTTACGAATGGGGAAAACCCTTACAGCAAAAACTCCACCGGGTGATTTTCAGGTCACCACTCCCGAAACTCTACTATTATCAAATCAAGCGGTTATAAGTAAAGGAATCCCAAGTACCTTACTAACCTACAGTTGAACATTTACCCTAATGCCCAATTGGACTTGATTTGTAGTGACAGTTCCACCTTTTGATGCACGGCTCCCAAGTACGTGACTAACCAACGCGAGGATCCCAGTACGCGACTTCAAACACCAACTTAGAAGGAGAGGTTGGCTGCAAAGTTCTTTAGTTCATCCTACACGATGAAGATCAGGAAGATGCTTGGTCACAAAACCCTTTGGTGCAAATACACAGCAACTTCTTCAGAGAAGATGAACTAGGTCAAGAACTTCGTCTTTTTTCACAAATTGCTTGAACAGAGTTTTCTCAATGCTTGTGCAACTTGTGTACAATTTGACGGCTCTTAAAATAATCATTTTATATGTCTAGGGTTAGGAGAAAAGAAGGCCTAAAGACACATTCACGGATCCCAAGAAATCAGATCAGAAAATCTGATTTTATAAATCTCGACAGATAGCAGGTGTCGAGGAGCTATCGAGAAGGTGTCGAGCTTTAATGATTTTGCACTTCAACTTGTTTTTCTTGGACAGACTTGATGACTTCAACACTTGATCTTGAAACCTTATTTCTTGAAGTATTAAAAACACCTAGAACTACCCAATTACAAGGAGAGTGTGTTTTGTCAAATGATTAGCCAATTTACATAAATAAGTGACATATGTTCTTAATAAGTGAAAACACATATGTCCTAACAAGTGTTATGAATAGTATTTTTGGTTTAATAACTTGCCTTCCCGCCCCCCCCCCCTCCTTTTGTTTTTCTTCAAGTTCACCAACTTGGTTTGAGTTTTTATTTTTATTTATTTTTTATTTTTTAAAGGATCTTTATATGTTTACTTTGTACTTGTAATGTAAGCCTACATTGTATACACACAAAAAGTAGCAAATATTATATACATTTAATAAGCTCATGAACAATGTTATGAACAATATTTTTGGTTTAGTGAGTTGCCTCTTTCCCTTTTTTATTTTTTTATTTCTTCAAGTTCACCAACTTGGTTTGAACTTGTTTTTTTTCTTTTAAATGATCTTTATATTTTTACTTTCTACTTGTAATGTAAGCTTATATTTTATACATACAAAAAGTAGCAAATATTATATACATTTGCAAAAAAAAAAAAAAAAAAAAAAATTTACAAATTTTGCAAAATGTGTACAACATTTGCCAATTTTTGTGTTTACAATATAAATTTACATTGTAAGTGCAATATATATTTCTCTCTCTCTCTCTCTCTCTCTCTCTCTCTCTCTCTCTCTCTCTCTCTCTCTCTATATATATATATATATATATAAATAGTGAATGGGAAAAACTTCAATAATTTCGCTACAGTAGTTTTGGTTTGTTCAACTTTCACTGTTTTGTTGGCCGCTTTTTTTTTTTTTTTTTTTTTTTTTGGTGAATGCATAAAGTTGTAGTCTATTTGCTATATTATTTTTGGTTTGTCCAATTCACGCTGTTTCACATTATAATAAAATATTAACATCACAAATTGGCACAATATTTTCATAATTGTTGAGGTGTTAATTCATTATAGGTCAAAATAAAATAATAAAATATCATACTAAAACTAGTTACAACTAAAAATAAAAGTATTGTGAAAAAGAAGTACTATATCCACAATAATTTTCACAATACTTTCATAACAAATCAAATATGGTAAATTGTTATTGGTTTTAATTTAAACTCACCAATGAAACTACTTTTTTGCCCACCAATAACAACTTGTAGTAACCTACTACTTATGATTTGTTGTGAAAATGTCATGGAGATAACATTTTTTTTGTGTGAAAAATGTTAAGACATCTTGATGTCGTCACTATATTTTTAAAACTATTGAGCTGTCAATTCTTTACAAGTTAAAATAAAATATAACAAAATTATAAAGGTATTATGAAAATGTTGTGTCATTCTGTTGTGTTTTTAGAAAGTTTTAATTTTGTTAGTTTAATCAACTTTGTTGAGCCAAAATTCACTATTCCACGTACAATTTTCTTGGGTTAACTTTTTGTATATTTTTTTTCTTTACACACTATGTTAAGTAAGAACACATAGTTTTGTACACAAAAACAAAAACAAAAACAAAAATTTAGGAAAAAAACATTTTTCATCCTTTATGTTTGGGGTAGTTTACAATTCTTCCTTAAATTTTAAAATCAAGCATTTTTTCCTTAATATTTTGGAAAATAGCAAATATGTCATATTGTTATCCACTCAGTTAAACTATAATTAAAGCTTATGATTCTTAAAATATTTTATCGTGTAATGTCTAAATTACTCCCGCTAAATTTTAACATCTTAAAAATTTTCTTTATGTATTATGAGTTTTAAATGATAGAAATTCTTAGAAAGTTAGAATGATGATATTAGGTGTTTTATTTATTATCTAAAGAACGTTGATTTTTTAGGTTTAAATTTTCAAAACTTATAATTTATCTAATGAAAAATTCAATGACACATGCCTTTTGTTATCTTTTTCGTTATTTATTTTTTATTTTAAATTTCTTAGCAAAACTTAGTTGTTTATTGTTGGAAGATGATGATATTCATTATCATTGTTAGAAGTTTTTAGAGAGTAGATATATTGTCTTTAGCAAGTAGGTACTAAAAAACTATTATAGTTAAGTAAATATTTATATGTTAAATAGCTACCATAACTTTGTGGTTGATCAAAATTCTTAAGCGAATGAGATTAATTTTTTATGACATAATGATCACAATTCTTAAAATTAATGTCTCTTTTGATTAATGCTAAATCTCTATATACTTTAGAAATAAAATGATTCATATCTTTGTTTTGTGATACAAATAAAATCTAGACTAGACCTTAATTACTACTTTTTTCCATGGCAAGCACGTGCCTTGCATTTGCTGCCCTAACTAGTATTTATAAAAGAATATAAATTATGGGTATATTAAAGAGAGAAAGACAAAGATGGGTCATATTTTTACCTCTATCTTTGACTCTTTCTCTCTAGTTACCTCTAGTATATTCTATGTCTCTAAGTTTCTCCGTCCCTGCTCTTTCTCTGTGCTCTCTTCTAAGTTTTCTTTACAAGTCTGTGAGTCACAATAGTGTCAAGTGTCAACACATGATTAAATCTAAGTTAACCAAACAAGAATTCAAAATGAGATGAGAGGGATACCTTTGCTTCTGCAGACCTGTAGCGTCATTGGCTACCGAACTCCTCTCCTTTGTGTTCAGCTGTAACTTAGGTTTTCCCTTTTTTTTTTTTTTTTTTTTTTGTTTTTTTTTTTGTTTTTAGTTGGGAATGGCTTAGAAATCCCCTTCTTTTTTCCCTTTTATTATATGTGTGAGGTAAGTTGGGTGTTTCCTACTCTTGGGCTAGTTAAATATCTAGTTAAAACCGGCTTTTATTTTTTTTTGGGCTTCCGTTTGTTTTGGGGTGTTGTTTGGGCTTAATTTTTGTTGTTGGGCTAATATATATATTTTTATAGCATTTAAAAGTATCAATAATATTGTTAAGGGGGCAATGTGCAATTTTATTGAAACAAATGACTTAAAATAATATATTATATATATACTAATTTTTTTTAAAAAAAATCTTGTGGGAGGGGGGGCTTCGTCCTTGGTCAAAGGGATTTGGCCAACAAGGTTGTTATTATTGAGGTACAAGTATCTCAAATTCTTCATATTTCCTATTTGCAAGGGAATGGAACCATTAATTTGGTTGAAATCAAGAAATAAATAGACCAGTCTAGTTAGATGGTCTAGATATGAAGGGATCATACCTATAAGCATGTTATTATCGAGGAACAAGCCATTCAAAATTTTCACGTTGCCAATTTCTTGGGGAATGGAACCATTGATTTGATTTAAATTAAGAGAAAGAGAGACTAAATTTGTCAGAGGACCTAGTGATGAAGGGATCAGACCAGTGAGCTTGTTTTGTCTTAGGTCCAAATTTAACAGATTCTTTAGCAGTCCAATTTCTGACACTATAGAACCGTTAATCTCATTGAAGGACAAATTCAGATCGGAAAGATTGGTTAAAAGGCCAAGAGTTGAAGGGATCGGTCCAGTGAATTTGTTATGACTCAGATTTAATTCAAGAAGATTCTTGAAATTTCCAAATTCTTTGGGGATGGAACCAGTAATTCCATTGAAAGAAATGTCAAATTTCACTAATTTGGTGAGGTTTGCAAGTGAAAGAGGCAACTGACCTGTAAGATAATTGTGGGACAGATTAAGGTGGCGAGCTTCGAAAGGGACCCTATCTCAAATGGGATCAATTTGATTATTACTAAGGCTAAGACGGACTAAATTTGGAAAGGAAGAGAAGTTAAATTTCCTAAACTTATCTCCAAGATAGATATTACCAGCTATGTCAATCTCTATAATGCTTCCACCAAAGTTGCATTTAATTCCTGGCCAGTCGCAATGACTTGAGGTATAGTTGGAAGAGACACTCCACCACCCACTCTCCATCAGAGCCTGCACTTCTTGTTTTAGCGAGGAAGATTTGGATGTTGCCACAGAACTAGCTGCAATAACTACAGTTGGGACATTCATGAAGATACAAAGAACTACTATCTGGATGGAGCTGTTGTTGGACCTAGGGGGCAGTGGCCCCCCACTCCCCTCAGATTTAAAAAAAAAAAAAAAAATTAGTATATGTATAATATATTATTTTTAGCAATTTGTTTCAATAAAATTATACTTTGCTTCCCTTAATAATATTATTGATATTTTTAAAAGCTATAAAAAAATATATTAGCCCACAACAAAAATTAAGCACAAACAACATCCCAAAACAAACACAAGCAAAAAAAAAAAAAAAAAAAAAAAAAAAAAAAAAAAAAAAAAAAAAAAAAAAAAAAAACCGATTCTAACTAGATATCTAACTAGCCTAGGAGTAGGAAACACGAATTTCTTTTCCATATAACCTTAAATATCAAAGATTTTAGTTAGTTGTCATGTTTCAAAAAAATGTGGAAAACTAGCATCTCAAGTGTCTAAAACTCGAGTTCCAAGATAAAACTTGAGTTTCTAAGTCTCGATTTGTAAGTGGTGGCATCTAATGTGGAAAAAAAATCCACATAGAACTCGAGTTCCACCATTTTCTTTTCAGATTAGCCTTCGTCTTCTTCTTCTTCTTCCCCTGTTCTTTTAGTGGATCTCAAACCCTCAAACGCAAACGTAGGCAACCTATGTTTGCAAGAACACAAGTAGTGACACCCACCAACTCTTCCATTAGAACCTTGAAAGCAAATTGTGTATTTGCAGCAACTCTCAATCTCCATCCATTCAAAAAAAAAACCCAAAACCCCAAATCCTCCCCAGAAGACTTAGAAGAATCATTACCAAAATCATTCCCATCTCCTCATGCTCCTCCACTTTAGCCTCCATTACCGCCACCACGTCCGATCCCAGCTTCGTTGTTGTTGCCTTCACCGGCAAAAGGCAATAACTTATTGGGGATTGATTGTTGCCGAGAGATGATGAGGGCGATGAAGAACATGGAAATGAAATTGAAGTAGGTAGGGCAGCACCAGCATAAATCGAGTCTATAAAACTCGAGTTACAAATCGAGTCTTTAAGACTTGAGATTATGTGGCATAATAGTGTCTAACTCAACAAGTAGGAAGCGAGTATTTAAGCCTCGAGTTTTATATAGAACTCGAGTTTCTGAAACTCGATATGCTAGTTTGCAAATACCTTTCAAACTTGTGTTAACTTACTATATTCTATGCCCTCACCATGCTAGTCTGCAAATATCCCCTAGGAAACACCCAACTTACCTCACACATATAATAAAAGGGAAAAAAGAAGGGGATTTCTAAGCAATTCAAAAAAAGAAAAAAAAGAAAGAAAGGAAAATCTAACTTACGGCTGAACACAGAGGAGTTCGACAGCCAGCGGCACTACAGTCTACAGGTCTGCAGAAGCAAAGGTATCCCTCTCATGTTAAATCCTTGTTTGGTTAACTTAGATTTAATCATGTGTTGACACTTGACATTGTCGTGACTTGTAAAGAAAACTTAAAGAGAGCATAGAGCAGGGACGGAGATATTCAGGATCCGTTTGGTAATGTTGTTTGTATTTTTTAGAAATATGTGTGGTTGAAAAGTATGTGGAAATACCTGTAATGTTATTTAAAAACTAAAAACATGCGTTTAAACACATGTACCAAACAGACCCTCAGAGACATAGAATAAACTAGAAGAAACGAGAGAGAAAGAGTCAAAGAGAGAGGTAAGAATCTGACCCATCCTTGTCTTTCTCTCTTTGATATAGCCCATAATTTATATTCTTTTATAAATAAAAAAGTTGTCATCTGGTGACAAACACAACACAACACAACCCGTCAACTCCTATTGCCATAGCCTCTGTGATGTTTTGTGGATTTTTTTTTTTTTGGTAGTTTTGTCTTTAGTGTTTTTGTCTATTAGTTTAGTGTCTTTTAAAACATTAAAAAGATTTTTTTTTGGTAAATAATTAAAGAGATTGTTTGCAACTTTAAAATTTATTGGTTAGTTGTTGAATGCTTGTGTACATAGTGCTTGTCTATTATGTGTAATGATCGTAGATTATTGACCATATAATGACATAATAATTTCAAATTATATTTTATTTTGATTAAAAGGACGACGAGTTCTATTTTCATAAATAATTGTATTGTAATATCTTAAAATATAATAATTTTGTGTATTTTTCTTTGTTGATGGTTTATTAAATAAATGTTTATTTAGAGTTTCAATTTTTTTTTTTAAATACTTCTGTCTCCCTAACTCCAAGTCCTGGTTCCGTCCCTAATTGCTATCAGAATGGAAATAGAGATAGAGGGAGCCATGTTGAAGTTTTTGGTTGATGAATGTAAGGGAAAATGGTCGATATATTGTTATATTTTTGATTCAACACACTTCAATAACTTAGACATAGCTAGAAAGTGAATTCTGAGTAAATGAATTTTCTTTTGACTTTATAATGATACAAACGTGAATGTGGAAATGTTGCCTTGTGAACCCAATTGGAGCGCAGAAAAGTTCCTTGCAATCAGAACGATGGCTTTCACATTTTGGATATGGCTTGGAAATTTCTTCATTATCATATTTCATGATTTTTCAAAATTTTCTGTCTTTGATTGGCCATATCTAGCGGACTTTCTATGAAGCTTGCACTTCCAAATTCCAAGGCAAATGATTGGGTTTGCTTGAGTCCATTTTTGCATGGGTCGATTCAAGTTAGCCTCCATTTTAGCATTTTTATTGAGAAATACTATTCACATAACATTTTCACAATACTTTCACAACAAATCCTAAATGACAGGTTGTTATTAGTTGTTATTGGTGGGCAAAAAAGAAATTTTAGTTGTAGGTTTAAATTAAAATCTTTAAGAACTTACCACTTATGATTTGTTGTAAAAATATTGTAAATGTAGCACTTTTCATAATTATTAGATATTACATTATAAAGTTGGTTTCTACTATTTGAAACTCGTGATACTAATCAACAGTACTAGTAAATTAGAAAATATGCTTCAAAGGGAACCAAGGCCACAATAACAATTATTTAGCAAAAAATAATAATCTATTAACTATATAAAAAGAGGCAATGCCTCTACAGTGCCATTTTGGTTTATTGAGCCACTTTGTCCTTTTTTTTTTTTTTTTTTTTTTAAAGTTTTCTGTTTGTATTTTTTTTTCCTTTTATATATATTGTTATACTGACATAACAAATTTTATAATATTTTCACAATTATTGAGGTGTCAATTTCTTATAAGTCAAAATAAAATAATAAAATATGAAATTGTGACCAACCACAACTAAAAATAAATGTTTTGTGAAAATGTTGTGACACTTGTTAGGTGAATGTGTAAAAGCTACGATACTTTTGGTTTGTTCAATATGTATTTTTTTTTTTTTGAGTCATCAATTTGTACTCTTTTTTTCTACTAACTATATAAAAAGAGGCAATATCTCTACAGTGCCCCTTTTGGTGTAGTGAGCCATTCCCCCCCCCCCCCCCTCCCCAAAGTTTTGAATAGTTGTTATAGTGCCACTTTGGTTTCTTCAAGTGGCACTGTAACTACAGTAGCTACAACAATTTTTTTTTTTAAGTCTTCCACTTGTACTTTTTTTTTTCTTTTAAATATTTATAAGAACTCACATATATATTGTTATACTGACACAACAAATTTCACAATTATTGAGTTGTCAATTTCTTATAAGTCAAAATAAAATAATAAAATATGAAACTGTGACTAACCACAACTGCCAATAAATGTTTTGTTGAAAATATTGTGACACTTGTTGGGTGAATGTGTAAAAGTTACAGTACTTTTAGTTTGTTCAATATATATTGTTCATCACTTATTTTTTTTAATTTTTTTTCCAGTCATCGATTTGTGCTCTTTTTTTTCTATATATAATAAGAGTGAATAGGCTTATGAATAGTGTTATAAACAGTATTTTTGGTTTAGTGATTGCCTTTTTTTCTCCTTTTTTTCATTCAAGTTCACCATCTTGGTTTGAGCTTTTTTATTTTATTTTATTTATTTTTATTTTTTTTAAAGGATCTTTATATGTTTACTTTTTACTTATAATGTAAGCTTACATTGTATACACACAAAAAGTAGCAAATATTATACATTTGCAAAAAAAAAAAAAAAAAAATTGTACAAATTTTGCAAATGTGTACAACATTTACCAATTTTTATGTGTTTACAATATAAATTTACATTGTAAGTGCAATGTATATTTCTATATATATATATATATATATATATTATATATAAAAAGAGTGAATAGAAAAAGTTACAGTAATTTCGCTACAGTAGTTTTGGTTTGTTTAACTTTCACTGTTTTGCTTGCTAATTCTTTTTTTTTTTTTTTTTTGTGTGAATGCATAAAATTATTGTAGTATATTTGCTATATTATTTTTGGTTTGTCTACAATAATTTTCACAACACTTTCATAACAAATCAAATATGGTAAATTGTTATTGGTTCTAATTTAAACTTACTAATGAAACTACTTTTTTGCCCACCAATAACAACTTGTAGTAACCTACTATTTATGATTTGTTGTGAAAATGTCATGGACATAACATTTTTTTGTGTGAAAAATGTTAAGACATCTTGATGTTGTCACAATATTTTCAAAATTGTTGAGCTGTCAATTCTTTACATGTTAAAATAAAATATAACAAAATTATAAAGGTATTATGAAAATGTTGCGTCATTCTGTTATGTTTTTAGAAATGTTTTGTTAGTTTAATCAACTTTGTTGAGCCAAAATTCACTATTCCACTTACAATTTTCTTAGGTTGACTTTTTGTATTTTTTTTTCTTTACACATTATGTTAAGTAAAAACACATAGTTTTGTACACGAAAACAAAAACAAAAACTTAGGAGAAAAACATTTTTCATCCTTTATGTTTGGGGTAGTTTACAATTCTTCCTTAAATTTTAAAATCAAGCATTTTTTCCTTAATATTTTGGAAAAGAGCAAATATGTCATATTGTTATTCTCTCAGTTAAACCCTAATAAAACTTATGATTCTTAAAATATTTTATTGTGTAATGTCTAAATTACTCCTGCTAAATTTTAACATCTTAAAAATTTTCTTTACGTATTTTGAGTTTTAAATGACAAAAATTTTTAGAAAGTTAGAATGATGATATTCGATGACACAATCCTTTTGTTATCTTTTTTTTTTTTAAATTAAATTAAATTAAATTTATTTTAAATTTTTTAACAAAACTTAGTTGTTTATTGTTAGAGGATGATGATATTCGTTGTCATTCTTAATAGTTTTTAGAGAATAGATATATTGTCTTTAGCAAGTTGGTACTAAAAAACTATTATAGTAAAATAAATATTTATATGTTAAATAGCTACCCTAACTTTGTGGTTGATCAAAATTATTAAACGAATGAGATTAACTTTTTACGACATAATTATCAAAATTATTAAAATTAAGGTCTCTTTTGATTAATATAAATCTCTATATACTTTAAAAATAAAATGATTCATATCTTTGTTTTGTAATACAAATAAAATCTAGAATTGATCTTAATTATTACATTACCTTTTTTTCCACGGCAAGCACATGCCTTGCACGTGCTGCCCTAACTAGTTTTGAAAAAAAAAGCCCACTTAAATAAATAAATAAATATATATATATATATATATATTACATAATATTTTCACAACAAATTATAAATAATAACTAGTAAGTTGTTATTGGTTTTAATTTAAGTCCACAACTTAAATTTATTTTTTTTAATTTGTTCAAAAAAAAAATATTTATTTTAATCATAACAATCAATAATGACCTCCTATTTATAATTTGTTATGAAATTATAGTAAAGATAGCATTTATTTTTACCAAAAATGCATTAATGTTTTTGGGTCGAGTTTATATTTTTCAAAATATTTAGTTATTTACCACAATACCACTTAAAAATTAAAAACACGTGTTACACGTTCTCAAAATACAGATTTTAAATTGAAAAATCTGACCCCTAGCTCTCAATTATTGTCCTCTCAGTTCAGCTTGAGCAGAACAAGGTTTCACAAGAAGGAGCATCTTCCACAAAAAGCGATGACAATAGTCCATCTTTTTTTGTCACACTTCATCCACCCTCAACTTAAGTATATGGTGGCCAAAATGACTCTCCTAGACACCATATTGTTCTGTGTTAGTGCAATCTCTCTCTTTCTCTCTCTCTCTTACTATATATGTTGACATATCAGTTACTATATCTGTTTGATAACATGTACTATGTTTGATATTAATTAGGTTGCACACCTGGTGGACAAGCTGGACGCATGGCACAGACTACCGGTAATTATTGGAGCTGCTTATCTGGGAATTAGGAGACACTTGCACCAACGTTATAATCTATTGCCGGTCGGAGAAATCAATGGACAGAGATATAACACACAAGAATTTGCCTCTAGGACGGCTGATGGAAAGTGCAATCACCCTAGTAATAATAAAGGCCACAATAACAATTGATGTTGCAAGGAGTAAGGATATTGTTAGAATTATGTGGTTGGATAATTAAATTTATAATTTTCCAATAGTTGAAGCTTTTGAGGGCAATCGGTAATTTAACATAGTATTAGTATAAAAGGTCTTGAGTTTAAAATCCTATGTGTTGTAGCTTACTTATTTAAAGACAGTTTGAACCCACATTTAAATGGGAGTTATGTAGCTCAAGCTTTTAGGGCCATCGGTAAGTTAACAAATATTAAGCTACAAGTGAAAAACTGAAAAAGATTAGTCCAGTATAAAAGCATCTTGGAATTTTTTTTTTTGGTTGGATTTTCCTCCTAATGCAATTGAGGTGAAACATTTCTACGTTGCACTGTCCTTGGATGACTATTTCCGCAGCACCAAGTAGCACATTTTGTTAAAATATTCATGCAAGAATAGTGTGGTTAGTAGTTTTTTTGGTAAATTATGTGGTTAGTTTTAGAGATGGCAATTTCTACCCGGTCCGATAAGGAATAGGGTCGGGTTTGAGTTTTAAAAAAAAACCCGAACTGGGTTCGGGTCAGATCCGGATTTTTGTGAAAATTCGGCCCGACTCGACCCGCTTATATATAATTTATAATTCCTAAAATACCCTCATATATATATATATATATTGTTATAAACCCTACAATTTCTATTCCTCATCCTCATTTCTTTTCAGCCCACACAGCTCGCCTCTCTCATCTCTATATCTTTGAGCCGCCACCCTCCCTCTCTCAAATCTCCAGCCCTCAACTCCTCAAGCCGCTGTAACCATCGAAGCTCCGCCATTAGACCCAAATTGTTAGGTATCTGAAGCTCCACCAAACTAATCTTGGCATTAGTGACCTTAACACACTCATTAGTGATCAAGTCAGTTGCATTCCCTTTGGTGATGGACGCAGAGGTCTCCAATTCGAGGACAGAAGCTGGAGATGTATGCGACAACACACCTTCAGAATCCTCAGAAGACACAGGTTGCTGGTTATTTTGTGATAGAGATACCACAGCTGAAGACGCCAACGCATTATTGCTCTTTTCAGAGGAAGCAGAAGCCGTAACAGTAGGAGTCGCACTAGACATGGCCATAGCAGCTTCAAACTCGAGTTTGATCTAGGTTAATGACCTTGATCTTGGCGTCTTGGGGTTTGTTTTTTGGGTTTCTGATCTAGATTGATGAACTTGGGGTTTTTTTTTGGGATTTTTGATCTAGGTTTGTGGAGGTTTAGGGCTTCAGACAATTTTTTTATTATTTTATTTTATTTTATTTTTATTGGGCCATAGATTGGGCCCTAAAGTGGCATGGGTTGGGTGGGCCCATAGGGCTCGACGGGGCAGGTCTGGGGTGCAGAAAAAACCGGTTTATTAAACGGGGCGGGTTCGAGTTTTTGGGACAGACTCGCGGGTCGGGTTCGAGCATGAAGAAACCTGGCCCGAACCCGACCCGTTGCCATTCTTAGTTAGTTTAGAATTCCTACATTGGATAATTACCCCCTAGTTAGTGGATAATATAATATAATTTTATCAAAATCTATAGATTTAGACTTTTAGGTTTAGTGTTATCCTTGTATATTAGAGAATATTTTTGAAAATTGAAAATCGATTGAGAATTAAAAATCTGATAAGATTGGCTAGGAATGCGAAATCAGTCTCAGATAATGTTATTTGGGTGGAAGACAACCCCCTTGTAATCGTAAACCAAGTGCTCTTGGATGTATCTTCAATGGGCTGTTGCCCCTATTAATGAAATTTCAATGAGTTTGGCTATCAAAAAAAAGAAAAAAAAAAAGAAAAAAAGAATCTGATAAGCGACCGAGTAGATTAATTGGTGCTCTCTTTCTCATATATCCAAAACTTCATGTTGCCACGTCAACGTGCAGGTAGAAATCGTGATCCTCTGATTTTTCAGTGTATACTGGCGACTTATCGAGGAAGGGGACCCATCCATGCAAATGCAATGAGGACCAAATCAAGTCAAGATCCTGTTCCTGTCAAATAAATTTTCCGCGTCTGTATTTTTCTCCGAAAGGTTTTTGTATTATTCACAGTGTTATCATTTCCCTCTCAAAGCAGCTAACTATTGACTGGGTCCCTTTGCATAGATTGACTCCAGTCAACACGGGCTTAAAATATACTAGCGTCTATTATGCATTTAGAACTATTAATATAACTAGGAGTGTCATAAGACTAGTTTCAAAAAATAAACAAATATAACACGTTTATTTTGTAGTAAAAAAAAAAAAAAATTTCTTGTGTTTTTATTTTATATATATAAACTTTATTTTAAGAATTTAATTTATAAGTAGATAAAGCAATTTAAAAATCAACAGGAATGATTAGAATAACAATTGCACTTGATCTCAATCCGAATGAAACTATTAAAATAATTTTCACCTAGACCTAATTCAAGAAGATTCTTTATATTCCCAACACCATGGGAATGGAACTGCCGAGATGATCTCAATCCAAATGAAACCATAATTTTTTTTTTTTTAATTATAACAAAGTAGAGGAGAAGAAAATAACAGAAGAAAAGCTCATACCTCTACTTAAGTTTTTTTTTTTTTTTTTTTTTTTTTTTTTTTTTTTTAATATTGGGATTTGCACTATCAGAGCTATTTATAAAATTATCAGAGATATTTAAATTTGTAGAAAAATTCCCAAAATCTAGTGTCAATGCACAAACCCACCATAAATGAATCATAAAAAAATCATACTTATTTCTTAGTTTTCCCTAAACTTTTAAATACCCTTAAAATCCCTAATGGAACCCAATAAAAATTATTATCTAAACCTTTCGAATTTGGAATTTATCTGTAAATCAAAGGCTCACAAATCAGTGCCTACACAGAAACCTTAAAAAAAAAAAAAAAAAAAAAAAAATCCAAATTTACAAAGGGAAGGAAACCACATTAAAATTGCGATAATATAACAACAAAAACCACTATCAGAAATTGAATAGGGAAATTTTAGGGCAACACTCACTTGGATGTGTGGAAACTGGAGAGGGACCTTCTTATTGATCCAGAATGGTTTGTTCTTGAAGAGGTATCGTGAGGCAACCTAGAGAGAAGAAGGCTTTCAGAAGAGAGTGAGAGAGAGAAACGAAGAGAGGAGCGTATAGAGAGAAAAAGATATATGTAATTTGGAGATAAATTATCAATGTTTGAGTTTGAGTTTAAGTTGGACTTGTTAGAGAAATAGAGTTTCACTCCTTATTAAGTTTGGACTTAGGCTGTTGATGTCAAAGATTAGTCCTCCTCGGATTGAAGTTGATATTGTTGATTAAAAAAATTAAGATAATTTTGTTTAAAAAAATAAAAATAATGTGGCAAGAGTTGATATTGTTAATTAAAAAAATTTAGATAATTTTGTTATAAAAAAATAATTTTGTTCAAAAAAAAAAAAAAATGTGGCAAGCTCTATCAAACACAGTAATAATGTTTGTTGTATACATGTATCAAAGGATTGGAGACATTATAATAGGGATAATTGGGTTAAGGACTTCCTCACTGATGATGCCGAATATATCAACAGTGAGTTGCACTATGCTCGTACTCTCGAAACGACACCTGCACAAGGAAAAGAGAAGACCCAACAGAGAGCACCGGTGTGGTGCCGACCAAATACCCTCCGAAGGTCAAGTTAGAACTTTTTTCAACTCTAGAGTGCTAGAGAGGGGTTAATTATGCGTACCTCGATTTGTGAGGGTATTGGGGCTTTTATAGTAGTAGGGGGTTGACCTTTCTTCCTTGGAGCAGAAGTCTTTTCCATATAGGAATCCATGTGAGTGTAGATTGCGGAGCCCTTTCCTTATAGGACTCTATTATTGAGCGTGGTGGCCAAGTAAAGGATTTACTCTAACCGTCGGCCTCTTAACAGTCGGCCTCCTAACCGTCGGCCTCACTTCAACAACGAAGGGCCGTCAGCCTTTTGAACATAATTAGCCCTTCGAGCCCGTCATGGGATGTTATTTTCGTCGGCACGTACTTTTCCGTTGCTACATGAACCGTCAGCCTGCTTTTGAACATAATTAGCCCTTCGAGCCCGTCATGGGATGTTATTTCCGTCGGCACGTACTTTTCCGTTGCTACATGAACCGTCAGCCTGCTTTTGAACATAATTAGCCCTTCGAGCCCGTCATGGGATGTTATTTCCGTCGGCACGTACTTTTCCGTTGCTACATGAACCGTCAGCCTGAGAGCAGGCTGACGGGTGAAGCCTATGGTATTACTATGATTATTTCCTTATCAGTTGCCCCCTACTCCATATCTCCGTCGGCAATAACTGACGGGATATGGAGTTTTCGTTCATCCTTACCTGCTGCTTTGATCAGGAGAGAGAAAATAATTAAAGCTGACACCCCAACATTAAATGCTAGGACACGTGGCGTGCTCGGGTTGGCTCCGTGTCTGGTTTGAGGGCGTCGCTTCGTCTTCCGTGCGTTTTCCTTATATATATACATGACCCACCTCTCCCCATTTTCGCTATTTCACTTTCACCGGTTCCTGGAGAGATATCCGTCGCTTATCTTCCGTCAGTACTTGCTAACAATATTCCCGTCACTTCTTCGGTCGTTACTCTCGAGGAACTTGTAAGTTCTCTCTTTCTTTTTGTTCCTGCTTTATTATTATTTTTTCTTTTAAGCCGAGTCGTCATCCTAGGTGTTTAGATTACACCCGTCACTTGTAGGTAGTCAGATGTCGAGTGACGCGTCGAGTGACCGGTCGTCGGTCCGCGATGGAGCGGGCTACGACGAGGTATTTGGTTCAGGTAGTGAGTCAGGGAGCTCGTCCTGGTCTTCAGAGAGGGAGACGTCGGCCCAAACCCCTATCGAGGAGGTAGGAGGTCACGGAGACGGTGGTCAGGAAAGGGTAGTAAGTGAGGGAAGTGACAAAGTGGAAGGAGAAAGGTATAGTGACGGGTCTAGTGAAGGGGATGAAGGTGACGACGGGTCTAGTGAAGGGACTCTTGTGAGTCCTGGAGGCAACCGTCCCTTCATCCTTCCCAAAGAGTGGGCTGTAAATAAGTTTCTTCCCAAGATGACTCTCAAAATTTTTAACGAGTTACGAACCCGTTTCCAAATCCCCGACCATATTCCTATCCGTCTGCTTGAAGATGGCGAAAAATGTTATATGGGAAGAACTGCAGACGTTGGTATGTACGATGCCATGTTTGCCGCCGGTCTTAGACTGCCCCTGACGGCATTACACCGTCAGTTAGTGGACTTTCTTGGCTTATCCGTCAGCCAAGTCGCTCCGAATTCGTGGAGGATTTTTATAGGTGCCGAGGTACTGTGGGGTCGTTTGAGTGGAGGGAATCGTCAGCTTTCTTTGGACGAATTCTTTTATTGTTATAGACCTCGGCACCTTTCTTCTTCATGTACCATTTTGCCGTCAGGGAGAAAGATCTTAGGTTGGTGTTTGAGACGCCGGACTCGAATAGAGCCTGGAAGAGCAGGTTCTTTTTCGTTGAAGGGACGGACTGGGTGTGCCGTCAGGAAGAATGGGAAACGATACCCCATGGCTATTTTGACAATACTTGGGCGTTTATAAAAGAGTCAGGTTTTTAGTCGTCAGCTTTTGACTTTACTTTGAGCAATAATTTCGGTTTTTCAATGGTTCTAACGCCGTCGGTTTATTTGCACTTTTCAGCCCTCATTCGCCCTTCCATAACTGGTGAGCAGGAGGACTTCATCCGTCGGGTTTTGGAGATTCCCTTAGAGGAGCGGTCGTGTCGAGACTTGATCACCCTTGACTACCTCCACGCCTTCTGTGGTGGTCCTGACCCGACGCCTGAGGCTCGCAGGCTAGAAGGATTCTCCCGTCACCGTGAGTACTTTACCCTTATTTTCGAAATTATCCTTGTATTACCGTCAGTTTTGCTAATGCGTCTTTTTTGTAGAAATGGATGTGGCCAAGCAACGGATAAGGGCCGCCGCTGCCCGCTTAAAAGAGGAGAAGAAAGCAAAGGGGGAGACGGTACCCACGTCGACCCCCAAGATCGTCAAGGGTTCTTCAAAAAGGAAAACTGACGGGGATAATAGCCGTCCACCGAAGAAAGCAGCCGTTGGTTCTGGGAGTGATCCCTCAGAGAAGCCGTCACCTAAGCCCAGTCATGGGGCAGGAAAAGGTGTAATGACTTCTTCTGGTCCCGTCCTGGAGGGGCCCCGTTGCCTGCTGACTCACAAGGATTTTGCTGTTGAGGCTGTGGAGTCACTTATAAAGCCGACGGACATAGATCCTTGTGATTTGTTGGCAACGGATGAGTTGGGGTCGTCAGCCTTGTTTGACCTTACTCGGGTAGGCCGCCTTTCCCAAGTGATTCCTCATCTTTTTCTATTTTAATAACTGACGGTTATATCCCTTTCTAGGCCTTGGTTCGTGTAAAGGCGCTCCAGGACCGATGCGTGGCTAAGGAGCGTGTCGTCACCCGCGTCAATAAGCATAATGCCAACATGCGAGATCAGCAGGCTCAGTATAAAGAGGCAATGCGTCTCCTTAACGTTGAGCTGAAGGAAGTTAAGCAGAAGCTAGAGGAGGCGGATCGTCAGAGGGGTGAGCTAGGGAAGGAGCTGACGACTCTTCGTGCGCAGATGGAGACTGCAGGGGCTGACGCGGTTGAGAAGTTCAAGGCGTCAGACTCTTTCATTGATTCCTGTGCTGGATACTACGGCACAGGATTTGATGATTGCCTCAGGCAAGTGGCGTCAGCTTTCCCAGATTTGGACTTATCTGGTATCTCCCTAGATGACGCCCAGCCCATGACGCCTGCTAATGAAGCCGTCACTGCTGGGGCTGACGAATCAGTGGATTCTCCTTCTCATGGAGGCGGTGGAGTTGTTTTGGCCCAACCTGCTGTGAACCTTTCAACAACTGCCCCGACGCCTCCTGTGGTGCTGCTTGACGGAGAGGATCCTTCTGTTAGGGAGTAGAAGGAATTTTTTAAGCGACGGTTTTTTTTTTGTATTTGTAATTCATCTATTTAGCAAACAGTTTTATTAGTGCCCCCTGGGCTCCTGCTTGTAATATTTTAACACTTTCTTCAAATCCCTCTTTTAAATTTGCCGTCGCTCTTGATTACTTGATGTGAGGCATGCTTAACTTGTATGTTTTGTTTGGAATTATGGGCCCTTTTAATGTACCGTCAGCTTCGCTGAACCGTTGATTTAAACTTTATATTGGGCCACTTGGCAAGTTTGCTTGACGAAGCCGTCAGTCTTTCGTTTTAATGCTTGTAGAAATTCCGGCAAAATTCTATTATCCCAGGTCAAGGTCATCTCCCTTATAGACTTGTCCATTTGTGGACCGTCAGCCTTAATAGTCGGGTTTATGCATTCCGTATGTATTCTATTAGGCCGTTGGTTTCATTGCTTTTGCTTATCTGCCGGACTGAGTTATTTTAGATCGTCAGCTTACCTGATTCGTCCACTGCGGACTTGGTCTTTTTTAGACCGTCAGCGGTTTAACTCGTCTACTTTGTGGACTTGGTTTTTTTTTTTTTTAGACCGTCCGCTATCTGGCTCCCATTTTTTGGACTCATTTTTTAGTTGGTCTTTTATAAGACCGTCAGCTTGAGAGCCGAGCTTATGAGACCGTCAGGATTTTATTTAAGCCGTCAGCTTAGAAGCTGAATTGTGGGCTTGGCCATATTTTGTTAGCCTTTTATTTAGGCCATCAGCTTAGTAGCTGAATTGTGGATTTTGCCACATTTCGTTAGCCTTTTATTCAGGCCGTCAGCTTAGTAGATGAATTGTGGGTTTGGCCACTTTTCGTTATCCTTTTGTTCAGGCCGTCAGCTTAGTAGCTGAATTGTGGACTTGGCCACTTTTCGTTAGCCTTCTGTTTAGGCCGTCAGCTTAATTGCTGATGTGTGGACTTAGCCACTTTTCGTCAGCCTTCTATTGAGGCCGTCAGCTTAATTGCTGATGTGTGGACTTAGCCACTTTTCGTCAGCCTTCTATTTAGGCCGTCAGCTTAACTGCTGATTTGTGGACTTAGCCACTTTTCGTTAGCCTTCTGTTTAGGCCGTCAGCTTAATTGCTGATGTGTGGACTTAGCCACTTTTCGTCAGCCTTCTATTTAGGCTGTCAGCTTAATTGCTGATGTGTGGACTTAGCCACTTTTCGTCAGCCTTCTATTTAGGCCGTCAGCTTAACTGCTGATTTGTGGACTTAGCCACTTTTCGTCAGTCTTTTACTAACTTTCATTTGTAAGTAGAAACTTCAGTAGTTCTGAATAAATTCCTCTTATTGTCATGCATCTGTATAAAAAGTATCTAAATGAAGGAAAAATCTGCCCTTTTGGGCTTATTATATCAAAACCAAAGCAAAAGACATGCCCGTTGGGCTTATTGTAGTGAATACTTAAAAGTAAACAGTAAATCTAAAATAAAAAGATAGGTGTTTTTCTTCATGTCGTCGCCTCTACTGGTAGTACTTTCGCAGGTGCTCAGCATTCCAAGGGTGCGGTAGTTTCCGTCCGTCCAGTGTCTCCAGATGATAGGTGCCCTTCCTCTGCCACGCCGTGACTCGGTAAGGTCCTTCCCAATTCGGGCCGAGTTTTCCTTGAGTTGGGTCTCTTGTTGTGCCCATTACTTTCCTTAGAACGAGGTCTCCAACCTGGAAGTCTCTGTGCTTGACCCGGGAGTTGTAGTGCTTGGCCATGTGGTCCTGGTATCACGCGAGCCTTTGCTCTGCTGCTGTCCTGACTTCGTCCACTAGATCGAGCTGTAGACGTAGGGCTTCGTCATTTTTCCTTTCGTCATGATTGTGCACCCTGTAGCTGGTGAGGCCGACTTCGGCTGGAATGACTGCCTCGCTCCCGTATGTAAGCCGGAATGGTGTCTCCTGTGTCCGTGTCCTTGCCGTTGTCCTGTAGGCCCAAAGTATGCTTGGTAACTCTTCAGCCCATATACCCTTTGCCCCCTCGAGCCGAGTCTTGATAATCTTCAGCAAGGATCGGTTCGTGACTTCGACCTGTCCGTTGGCTTGAGGGTGGGCGGGAGAGGAGTAGTGGTTCCGTATCCCTAATTGTGAGCAGAAGTCCCGAAAGGCCTCGTTGTCGAATTGCTTCCCGTTATCTGAGACCAAGACTCTAGGGATGCCAAATCTGCATATAATGCTTCGCCTAAACAAAGCTGCGTACGTTTCTCTCTGTAATGGTGGCCAGGGCTTCAGCTTCGACCCACTTCGTAAAGTAGTCAATGCCCACGACTAGAAATTTTAGCTGTCGTATTGCCGTAGGAAACGGTCCCATGATGTCCAGTCCCCATTGAGCGAACAGCCATGGCGCCGTCATCGGGGTAAGTTCTTCAGGTGGTTGTCTGATGACATTGCTGAACCTTTGGCACTTGTCGCATTTCTTTACATAGGCTTCAACATCCTTCTGCATGGTTGGCCAAAAGTACCCCGTTCGTACTAGCTTGTGGATTAACGACCTCGACCCTGAGTGGTTTCCACAGATTCCTTCGTGCACTTCCCTCGTGACGTAATCTGCTTCTTCAGGACCCAAGCATCGTAGGTAGGGGCGGGAGAAACCTCTTTTGTACAAGATGTCTCTTATCAGAACGAACCTCGCTGCTTGAACCTTCAGCTTTCTTGCAGCCTTCTTTTCGTCCGGTAGTACCCCGTTCTTCAAGTAGGAAACTAATGGCGTAGTCCAATCGCTTTCGGAACCAAGTTCCTGTATATCAACAGAATTTATAAGTGGAGAGAGCTGAACGAAAGAGAGTATGTTATCAAAGGTGGCCATATGTTCAGCTGAAGCGGTCTTGGCTAGGCGATCAGCTTGCTCATTTTCTCCTCGGGGGATCTGCATAATTTTGGCCTTCAGCTCACTGACCCTTCGCCTTGCTTGGTCCAGATATCTTTTCATCCTCTCGCCTTTACACTCATAATCCCCATTTATCTGATTGACCACAACTTGAGAGTCGCAGTGAATGATCACTCTTTCGGCTCCTGCAGCTTTGGCGAGGTCCAGCCCTGCTATCAGAGCTTCGTACTCCGCCTCGTTATTGGTGGTGGGGAACTCAAAGCGGATCATACACTCGATCATATCTCCTTCGGGTGAGTGTAGTACGACACCGGCTCCCCCAGCCTGCTTGTTGGAGGACCCGTCTACGTGTATGCTCCATTGGGGGGATTCTTCTGCCCCCTTGTCTTCGCCATTTGTAAACTCGGCTATGAAATCTGCAACAACCTGTCCTTTAATGGCGGTTCGTGGGTGGTACTGTATGTCAAACTCGCTCAATTCCATGGTCCATAGTGCCATTCGTCCAGTAGCTTCAGGGCTGCTCATCGCCCGTCGCAAAGGTTTGTCGGTTAGGACGATTATCGTGTGGGCTTGAAAGTACGGCTTCAGTTTTCGTGCCGCGGTAACCAGTGCAAACGCGAGTTTTTCCATGGGCGGATATCTTTCTTCTGCTCCGTGTAGCGCTCGACTGGTGTAGTATACAGGCTTCTGCATGCTTCCTTCTTCCCTGATCAAGGCGGCGCTGACGGCGGCCGGGGAAACGGCAAGATAGAGAAAAAGCTCTTCACCCGGTTGTGAGGGACTCAGTAATGGGGGGGAAGAGAGATAAGTTTTTAATTCTTCGAACGCTTGTTAGCATTCGGCGGTCCACTCGAAAGACTTCTTCAGTGTGCGGAAGAAGGGTAAGCACTTGTCCGTTGCCCTGGAGACGAACCTGTTTAGTGCTGCTATCTTGCCGTTGAGGCTTTGTATTTCCTTCGCATTCTTTGGTGGGGCCATCTCCATTATAGCCCAGATTTTGTCTGGATTGGCCTCGATGCCCCTCTGGGAGACCATGAATCCTAAGAATTTTCCCGCCGTTACCCCAAAGGCACATTTCCCCGGATTGAGCTTCATGTTGTAAGAGCGGAGAGTGTTGAACGTTTCCCTGAGGTCTTCTAAATGATCTTCCTCCCTTCGACTTTTAACCAGCATATCATCTACGTACACCTGGACGTTCCTCTCGATCTGTCGTGCGAACATCTTGTTCATAAGCCTTTGGTATGTTGCGCCCGCATTCTTTAGACCGAACGGCATTACCTTGTAGCAGAAGAGTCCTTGGCTGGTTACGAAGGAAGTTTTTTCTTGATCATCGTCGTGCATCTTGATTTGGTTGTAGCCAGAGAAAGCGTCCATGAAGCTTAACAGCTGGTGTCGAGTCGTAGAGTCTACTAGAGTGTCGACTCTTGGGAGAGGGTAGCTGTCTTTAGGGCATGCCTTGTTTAGATCGGTGAAGTCTACACACATCCTCCATTTTCCGGAAGCTTTCTTGACCATCACCACGTTCGCTAGCCAGTCGGGGTAGTAGACTTCTCTAATGAAATTTGCCTCTCGTAGCTTGCGGACTTCTTCAGCTATGGCTTGGTCCCGTTCTGGGGCAAAGACCCGCTTCTTCTGCCGGATTGGTGGGAAGGATGGTGATACGTTCAGCCTATGCACCATGACTGAAGGGTCTATTCCTGGCATGTCCTCGTGACTCCAGGCGAATACGTCCTGATTCTCCTTGAGGAATGCTTTAAGTGCTTGCCGGATGGCGGGACTTGCAAGGGTTCCAATCCTCGTGGTCTAGTCAGGCCTGGAGTCATCCAGGGGTACTTCTTCAAGCTTCTCGACTGGCTCCGTCGTGCTCCGGTGTTCTTCTATGCTCATGGTTTGGCGGTGATCATCCATTTCCATCATGGCTACGTAGCATTCACGTGCGGCAATTTGGTTTCCACGTAGTTCTCCAACTCCGTATTCAGTCGGGAACTTGATCATCAAGTGATAAGTCGAAGTCGCCGCCTTCCATGAGTTGAGGGTGGGTCGCCCTAGGATTGCGTTATAGGCGGATGAATGGTCGACTACGAGAAATGTTACGTCCTTTGTGACTTGCTGGGGATAATCGCCTGCCGTCACAGCCAACGTGACCGTGCCCAGGGGAAATACCTTTGCACCTCCGAAACCGACAAGTGGGGCATTTGTTGGAACCAGTTGCTCCCTGCCGATCTTCATCTGCTGGCAGGCCGGGTAGTACAGGATGTCGGCCGAACTGCCGTTGTCGACTAATACCCGATGCAAGTTGTAGTCACCAACTCGTAGGCTGACAACGAGCGCGTCGTCGTGCGGGTGGTGGAGACGCCGCGCATCTTCTTCCGAGAACTCGATAATGGGGGTTTCCCTTCGAGCTATCTTTTGCATTGGACCCGTCAGCTGGACGTTTTGGACCATCCGGAGGTACGTCTTTCGAGCCTTCTTCGATGGCCCGGTGGCCATCCCTCCTACAATCATTCGTATGTCACCTACGGGAGGTCTAGGACGGTCATTATCTCGTCGGGGGAGATGCTCTGGAGGCGCTGGATCCGTTCTTTCCTTGTTCACGAACTTCTGCAATTTTCCTTGTCTTATAAGGGCCTCGATTTGGTGCTTCAAGTCGTAACAGTCGGCCGTGTCATGGCCGTGATCTCGGTGAAAGCGGCAGTACTTGTCCCTGGAGCGCCTGCTAGGATCCCCCTTCAGTTTTCCAGGGAAGGTCAGAGCCCCATCGTCCTTAATTTGCATTAGGACTTGATCTATTGGGGCGGTCAGCGGGGTGAAGCTTGTGAATCTTCCTCCCGAAGGTTTTGAACGCCTTTCGTCCCTTCGGTCTCCCGTTCTGGGCCTCTTCCTCCCTTGCTCTGGTCGTGCATCCTCCTGCCTTTCCCTTTTTCTCGGCTTCTCGTCCCGGGCCTGCAGCGCGTCTTCAGCATTCATATACTTAGTGGCCCTGTAGAGTACTTCCGACATGGTCTTCGGGTCGTTTTTGTATAGGGAGAACAAAAACTTGCCCTTGCGCAACCCATTCGTGAAGGCTGCTACAAGTATTTTGTCATCGGCTTCGTCAACAGATAGTGCTTCCTTATTGAAACGCGTTATGTAGGATCTCAGCGTCTCGTCCTCTTTTTGCTTGATACTCATCAAACATGCCGTGAACTTCTTATACCTGTGTCCCCCAATGAAGTGTGTAGTGAACTGAGCACTTAGCTCTTTGAAGGTGCTGATAAAGTTGGGCGTCAGTCGGCTGAACCATACCCTTGCGGGGCCTTTGAGTGTTGTGGGGAAGGCCCGACACATAATCTCGTCTGCTACCCCCTGAAGATGCATCAGGGTCTTAAAAGTTTCCAGATGGTCTAGAGGGTCCTTCACTCCGTCATAGCTATCTATATTCGGCATGCGAAACTTGTGGGGTAGGGGGAAAGAGTTCACGGCTATAGTGAAGGGTGAGTCGGTGCGGTTGACTAGATCGTCAAGATCACTGGAGACACGCCCCTTGAGCGCGTTCATCATAACCTCCATCTGCTCCCTCATTGCCTGCATCTCCGTGATAATATGCGGTGGAGTCGCATCCGTGAGGGATGGCATGCTCACGTTCTGTCTCTCTGGCTTGCTTGGGGCGTGGCTGCCTTCAGGTTTTTCGTGATTCTTCTTCGGGGCGCTGGTCCCTTCCTGGTCTTCCTGTAGGTCATTCAATGCTGCATTCTTCTGGCGTAGTTGTTCTTCCAAGTCAAGGTTTTGTTTGGTGAGGCGCTCTACGGCGGCACCGAGAGTTCGAACTTGTCTTTCGAGGGTAGTCGTGGGTGGTTCCTCTCCTTGAACGTCATTAGTAGTTGCCATTGAGCGAGTGAGTACCATGCAACCCTTTAGTCCGGGAAACGATAATATGGCTTAGTCGTATGTTTCCCACAGACGGCGCCAACTGATGATGCCGAATATATCAACAGTGAGTTGCACTATGCTCGTACTCTCGAAACGACACCTGCACAAGGAAAAGAGAAGACCCAACAGAGAGCACCGGTGTGGTGCCGACCAAATACCCTCCGAAGGTCAAGTTAGAACTTTTTTCAACTCTAGAGTGTTAGAGAGGGGTTAATTATGCGTACCTCGATTTGTGAGGGTATTGGGGCTTTTATAGTAGTAGGGGGTTGACCTTTCTTCCTTGGAGCAGAAGTCTTTTCCATATAGGAATCCATGTGAGCGTAGATTGCGGAGCCCTTTCCTTATAGGACTCTATTATTGAGCGTGGTGGCCAAGTAAAGGATTTACTCTAACCGTCGGCCTACTAACCGTCGGCCTCTTAACAGTCGGCCTCCTAACCGTCGGCCTCACTTCAACAACTAAGGGCCGTCAGCCTTTTGAACATAATTAGCCCTTCGAGCCCGTCATGGGATGTTATTTCCGTCGGCACGTACTTTTCCGTTGCTACATGAACCGTCAGCTTGAGAGCAGGCTGACGGGTGAAGCCTATGGTATTACTATGATTATTTCCTTATCACTCACAAACATTGACAATACCACTACCATGTTGACATAGTTATGGGCCTGAAAGGATGGACTGACTCTATCAAAACAACTGGGCTTTGTAAACTTAATGTGGAAATGGATGCTAAATGAGTAGTAGATCTTCTCAATGTTCTCATCGAATAATGCAGTATTGATCATGAGTCATAAATCATGATCCTCACCCTTGTAGTACTGTAACGCACAACTACAAGATTGTCAATCAAAAAAAAAAAAAAAAAAAGTACGAATCAAATTACTTTTAGTACAGTTTGAGGCTTACCAACTTGATCATGCATATCGTGAAGGGAACCATAGCATAGATCTGTTGGGCTAGGGAAGGGTATAGTTGTGTGATTGATTTTGTGTTTTATTTTGAATAGTGATGAATGCTAATTATTAGCAGATGTTTGGGGTGTTAAGTGTTAACATCTTATCCTAGACTTATTTATACCTGATTTTTGTTTAATTCCATTCATTTAAAAAAAAAAAAATTTAATTGGAGTTGCTTGATATCATAAATTTAATGTATATTAGGACAGTGTTAAAGGAATATATAATAAAACCAATGCATGCTTCCATTTGCAGCAAAGAGGAGAAGGAATTAAGAAGGTCATTCTCCAAATTTCTCTTTCAACAGTGGAGGTAATGATGCCAAAAGTAATCAGTTGGGGTCACTTATCCAAATCCAGAGCTTTGGAGGGTCTTCTAAGATCTGCAAGAAGAAGAAAATTGATCGAAATGACCATCGGGGTGTGCCCATTGGGGTGTGCCCATTAGGGTGTGCCCAACTCCTCCGATGGTCTAGTAAGTGATTTGGCTTTTGAGAATAGGAAGAGTATTTTTCTGTTGATATAGGTGACCATTATTAGTAATTGATTGCAATGTCTTTATTGGGCTAATAATACTAGGTGCTTTTATAACCTTCATTAATGGAGGATAATGGTTAGCTGACTGTTTTTCGGTTACCACACATTTAGAGCATGTATTGAATGTCGTTATTTATCATCTATTCAATATGGACAACTGTTACTTACATATCAGTCTTGCTAGCAGTACAAGGTTGTCTATTAAGGTGGATGACTATATCAAAATTTCCATACCCATCAGGAGGAATTTCCTCTAATCCATTAACTACATGGCAACTCAAGTGAATATCTATGAGTACTTTTAGCTCTATGTGTGAATGATCTTATAAATTATCACATAATATAAGATGGGTGCCTCCTCCAAACAAGAGGAGTCATTTTTCCTTTCTTCTTTCTATTGAGAGTTGTGTTAAGTTCTCCAAAAAATTGTACTTATATGATACTTGAATATATTTGACACTAATAAAAAGTGTTCTTTTGGTAGAGTTTTGTACTTATATGATACTTGAATATATTTGACACTAATAAAAAGTGTTCTTTTGGAAGAGTTTTGTACTTATATGATACTTATGTATGACGGGTTCATGCCATATAATGAACAATAACTGAATTTTTGCCAAAAGATTTGTAACTCAATGACATAATATAGTCTCCTTTATAAGGAGAATTAAGTTTCAAATCTCCCTCACCCCATTTATAGTAATATTTTGAATTATAAAAAAAAACAACTGAGCTTTTGTATCTTAAAGAAAACAAGTTAAAAGAGAAGAGTTGGTGCATGTTATTTGGTGGTGGATTCTTGGTGGAGATAAAGAAAAAATTAATTGAAATTTAAATACTTCTAAAAAAATAATATTGTTAATAAAATGTTATCACGTAGTGAGCACACAAAAGCAAAAGTTAGGACTTCCTGTTTGGTTTACTTTTAACTCAAAACTCAATTCTCATATATAATTTTTTAGAGAATAACTATTTTTAACTTATAGAATAACTTTTATTTTTTATAAGAAAAATTTTGATTGTTTCCTATAATAAAAACATACCAAACTATAGAATAACTTTTTCTTTTTAATAAGATCCTACAAAATAACTAAATCATAAGTCTTCTAAAAAAAAAAAAAAAAAAAACTAAATCATAAGAATAACTATTATGTTACCATGTCTTATAGTATATTAGTATTACAGCATACTAAACATGCTTTAAAAATTTCTTATGAAGTTCGGAGATGTTTGATATGTGTAATAGATCCGATAATGGAATGTTTATTGATGTGTAATTGCTATGCATATGCATAAACTTTTACAAACTTTTCATATATAACAACTATGAATATTCCTATCAAAAAATTAAAAAAAAAGGCTATGAATATGAATAATTATTCTGCACAACATATTGTATTCTCATTAAAAAAAAAAAAAAAACTATTCCTATTTTAGTCTCCATTAATATTCAGTGTATCAAAAGTTCACTTTCTTTTTAGTTTTTATTTATTGTTCACCCTTCTGTACTTAGCCAAAAAAACATAAATAAATAACACTTGTTTTCGGTTAGCAACAAAAATAACAAGCTTTGATCTCAAAATTTTGAGGTAATTTTAAATCTGAACAAACTAGTTGCTAAACCCATGCAATGCACAGGAAAAACTATAAAATGAGTTTAGAAGAGAGTATCATTATATTTAAGTTGAAATAGTTAGCATAATAATAAATAAAAAAAGAGAGGAATATTTAGCCTAAATGTATGAAATGCTTTTAAATAGGAAATGACATTAATAATACAATGTAAGATGCCATTTGAAAATTATTGATATAAACTATCCAATAGACATTGCATTCATTCTGAAATAAGTTATAGTCATATATAACATTTTTTTTTAGAAACAAATCATAATAATTGTATAACTAAAAAAAGAAAAAGAAAAAGAAATTGACATAATAAAATGACTTACAAATTAAAACATATATTCATAGATAATTGCATTTTTTATAGTATATTTTCTTAAAAAGAAAACATAATACATAAACCTTTGAATTATTATTTTTAATTTTTTGAGAGTAATGATTTATTAGCAAAATCTAGCAAAAATTTATGTTTCCCTTAGCATTAATTTTTGTTTTAGAAACAAATTCATACCAATCATTTTAATAAGACTAATGGCAGATAGTTAGAAACGAACGGAAAATACATGTGAAAGATGAAATAATAATATTAATACTAAATGTAACACATTTAGTATATATATATATTTTTTCTTTTTAAATAAGTAAGTCATTTATATAACACGTACCTTTTAAAAAGTTTAATTTTAATGTTATGAATGCAGTTTCGATGCCCATTTCGATTTGTCTATTAAAATAGAATATGCAATGCTAATGATACTAAAAATCCCACAACGCCACAACACAAAAGTTGTGTCCTTAACATTTTCTATAGAATATTTCAGCGTTGACTTATTTTGGGTTATTGCAAATATATATAAATTAGTTCTGTAAGGTAAGAATTGGTGAATTCCACCCCATCTAATTGTTGTCCTACCGCAGAGCCAGGTGTGGTGCAGTTTTTGTCCTCGTCCCCGAGTGCAGGCAAGCAAGGAGGGTTTTATAGTCTCAGCCCCAAGCTTATTGTCCCACATCAGTTAAAAGAGTGCCCCACTCATGCTTTATATGCCTCTAGGACTTGCATGAGTGTACCACTACTCACATGGCTTGCCTGCACTCGGGGACGAGGACAAAAACTGCACTGCGCCTGGCTCCGCGGTAGGACAACAATTAGATGGGGTGGAATTCACCAATTCTTACCTTACAAAAATCGCTTTTTGGGGTTAGGATGAGCCTTAGCTTGCCTTCGCCCCATCTGATTGTTGTCCTACCGCGGAGCCAGGCGCGGTGCGGTTTTTGTCCTCGTCCCCGAGTGCAGGCAAGCAAGCGCTAAGCTTGGACTACGTCCCACATCGGTTAGAAGAGCGCCCCACTCATGAGTAGTGGTACACTCCTGCAAGTCCCAGAGGTATATAAAGCAGGAGTGGGGCGCTCTTCTAACCGATGTGGGACGTAGTCCAAGCTTAGCGCTTGCTTGCCTACACTAGGGGACGAGGACAAAAACCGCACCGCGCCTGACTCCACGGTAGGACAACAATCAGATGGGGCGGAGGCAGTGAGTAGTGGTACACTCATGCAAGTCTCAGAGGCATATAAAGCATGAGTGGGGCGCTCTTCTAACCGATGTGGGACAACAAGCTTGGGGCTGAGACTATAAAACCCTCCTTGCTTGCCTGCACTCGAGGACGAGGACAAAAACCGCACCGCGCCTGGCTCCGCGGTAGGACAACAATTAGATGGGGTGGAATTCACCGATTCTTACCTTACAAGTTCTATAATAATAATAATAATAATATATTATTATTATTATTATTATTATTATTATTATTATTAATAATCTAATGCACAGTAGAAAAAAATCTTAAAATTTTTTGTAATTTAGTAAATATAGAAGGGTGTATACAATTTTTTTAAGAAAAACCGTATACAGGCTCGTTTGAATGGTGTGCAATGGGCTATGGCCACTTGGCCTTCAAGCTCCCTTGTAGAGCTTGAAAATAAGCTCATTAAGGAGCTTGAGATTATTTTGAATCAAGAGCATGAGTTGTGGGCTCTTAAGTCTCGAGGGAACTGGATGGTCTAAGGGGATAGGAACACTGCATTCTACCACGTATAGACGTTAGTCAGAAGGAACAGAAATCACATCACTGCTATTAAAAATAGTGTGGGTGATTGGATTTACGAAGAGGAGGAGGTAATGGGGTTTATCCAGAATGGTTTTTGTGATATCTACTCAACATCTCATTCTTACTCTCTTAGAGATTTGAGTCAAGACACAAGGAGGCAAGCCTATCTTTCTAATGAGGAAAGGGATAGCTTAAGTCAGAGGGTTACAACTGAAGAGATTAAGGCTGGGCTTTGGTCTCTCAAAGCTAATAAAGCCCCGGGCCCAGATGGGCTGCATGCGGGTTTTTTTCAACACTTCTGGCCAGTGGTTGGGGAATCTGTAATTCAAGAAGTCAAGAATATCTTCGACATGAAAACTATGCTAGAGTACCTAAATAGAACTCACATAGTTCTCATTCCAAAAATCCAAGGTCCTGAAACTTTGGGGAATTATAGGCCAATAGGCCTATGCAATACTGTGTACAAAATAGTTACGAAGATTATTGTGGCGCGGTTAAGGCCGTACTTAGAGTAGCTAGTGTCTACTCTCCAAACTGCCTTTGTCCCTGGTAGGAAAGGGATTAATAATGCTGTAATTGTCCAAGAGCTAATTCATTCGATCAGTAAGAAAAAGGGAGGTATGGGGTATATGGCAGTGAAATTAGACTTGGAAGAGGCCTATAATAAGCTTGAGTGGAGTTTTATCCGTGATGTGCTTGTGAAGATAAATTTGCCGCAAAACTTAATTGAACTCATTCTGAGCTGTGTGAGCACTAGCTCTTCTTCTATTCTATTTAATGGGGGGAGTCTTAAGCCCTTTCTTCCTACTAGGGGTATAAGACAGGGTGACCTCTTTTCACCATATTTGTTTATTCTCCGTATGGAATACTTGGGGTAGCTTATAGAGGAAAAATGTGATCAGAAGCTTTGGGTCTCGTTGAAATCTTCCCAAGGCGGAATAGCTTTCTCTCATCTTATGTTTGCGGACGACATTTTTCTCTTTGCTAAGGCTGACCTTATGAATTGCATAACTATCAGAGAGGTGCTAGATGAATTTTGTAGTAAAACAGGTCAAACCATCAGTGCAACTAAATACCGAGTCTATTTTTCTCCAAATGTGGACTGCGATACAAGGGAGTCTTTCTGTGACATATTGGGTTTTGCCTCCACTCCCAATATCGGTAAGTATCTAGGAATTCCTATTAAACATCCTGGCTCATCCTCTTTGGACTATAACTTCATCTTAGATAGAGTGAAGAACAAACTTGCGAGATGGAAGGCTAATCTCCTATCTCTAGTGGGCTGGGCTGTCCTCATTCAGGCTTCATCCTCTACTATTCCTGCTTACGTGATGCAGAGAAGTCTTTTCCCAAATAGAATTCTAGAGGGTATTGATCGGGTGAATAGAAACTTTCTGTGGGGTTCGACAGAATTGATGAGGAAAGTTCACTGGGTTGGATGGGGGAAAGTGACCCAACCAAAAAGGGATGGTGGGCTTGGTCTGCAAAGCGCTAGGGGGAGAAACAAGGCGCTATTAACAAAATTAAATTGGAGGTTTCAAATGGAAAAGGAGAGCTTATGGGTGCGAGTTCTTAAAGCTAAGTACTGTTCAAATCGAAGAATTAATTCTAGGAATTCAAGCAACTTGCCAAGGTCTCAAATCTGGAGAGGGATGAATAAGGGGGGGCGGATCTGTTCCAGCAAGGCGCAAGATGGGTGATTGGGAAAGATAGCAACTTGAGTTTTTGGTATGATGCTTGGACTAAAAAGGGATCTCTAAGGCAGCAACTTTATGGTCCTCTGCCTTTGGGGGTGTCAGAGTGGAAGGTGAAGGATATAGCAACCCTTATGGGGTGGAGGTGGGACCTTATTCCTTTTGATCTTCCTCCCTCCATTAAGCTGGAAATACAAGCCATTCCTTATGCTTTAGCATCTACCAGTAGAGATAGAATAATGTGGACAGACTCTCCTCGTGGAGAGTTTAGTTTAAGCAGTGCTTACAGGATGGCTAATGGTTTGAATTAAAGCTTAGAATTTGGCGGACAATGATGGATTTGGAAGCTTCAAACTCTTCCAAAAATTCAATTTTTTCTGTGGAAGTGTGCTCATAATAGTATTGGAGTAAATGGTTGTTTATCTGCTAGGGGAATGGAGGTGGATTCTCGATGTCCTCGGTGCCTGAAAGAAACGAAAACCATTATTCATGCTCTCCGAAATTGTGATTTGGTTAAACTTGTGTGGAATGAGTTGGGTGCGGTGGGTTTTGACAGGGACTTCTTTGATTCAGATCTGGAAAATTGGATGGCTACTAATGGTAAGTCTGATAAAGCTTCGAATGAAAATCATCCTCCTTGGAATATAATTTTCTCCTTTGCTGTGTGGATTATTTGGAAAAATAGGAACCAATCTGTATTCAACAATCAGACACAAAATCCTCATATGGCTAAAGATATCATGAGCAAATCTGTAGAATATTTCTTTTGTGCCTATACAAAGAAAGGAAAGACTCACACGTAGATAAAACAAATCCAATAGAATAAACCTGAACAGGGGTGGTTGAAGTTAAATACCAACGGTTCATCCTTGGGGAATTCAGGCCTTGCTGGTGGAGGTGGTGTTATCAGGGACTGGACTGGTAGATGGATCGTGGGTTTTTCCAGGAAGATTGGCATAGCAACGAGTTTAATGGCTGAGGTGTGGGCTATTCGGGATGGATTGATGCTTTGCGTTGATCGGAATTTGGTTATGGTGGAGATTGAGTTGGATGCGAAGTATGTTGTGGATATGCTACAAGACTCCCAATGTACTAATAATTCACTTCTTCTATCATTGAGGACTGCAGGCATCTGATATCCATAATCTCTCAAATCAGGATAAAGCATTGTTATAGAGAAGCCAACAGATGTGCAGATTACTTGGCGAGGAAGGGAACAGATCAAGACCAGAGTTTCGTTGTGTTGGATAATCCTCCTGAGGATGACTGCTATTGTTGAATCTGACCTTACTGGGGTTGGGGTGGCCAGGCATTGTGCTGAGCTGTGTTTAGTTCCTTAGTTTTCTTTTCTTGGAATTCCCTTTGACCAATATATATATATATATGGGTTGGGTTCAAGTTACACCTAGCGTAATTTTAAGTAATGTTACACCACCTAATAGCTTGTTATTGAATTAATATTTTACAAATCTAACCGTTGAATTACATGTTCTATATGTTCTTAATATGCATGCCAATTTTCATATCAATCGGATGTTATTTACCATTTGATCCATAAAGTCATATTTTATGCATTATTTTCGCATCCAATTAAAAAATATTGAGTGGTGTAACATTGCTTAGAGTTACATCAGGTGTAACTTGAACCTAACCTTATATATATATATATATATATATATAGAGAGAGAGAGAGAGAGAGAGAGAGAGAGAGAGGTGTTTATATATCACGCACCTTCTACGAAGCTTCCTTTTTAACTTTCTCTTTTTTCTCCTCTTTCTTTTCTTCATTGTAACTTCTCTTATAGACTATAGTTATAGTACTGGTTTTTTTTTTTTTTTTTTTTTTTTTGTTTTCCTTTCTTCATTATCGTCATTCCCTTCTCTTCTTTGACATTCTCCATCAATTTTTTTTCCCCTCTCACAGTGCCCTCCGTATCAATTTTTCTTTTTCACAATTTTTTTTTTCTATCAAATGCTTCGAAAGTTGAAAAATGGGAAACGGGTTTGGTGGAGTTGGGACCGGAAAAGTTGAAAACAGAAAACTTCAATTGAGAGAGAGATTTAAGGCCTGAGGCTGAGGGAGAAACAATTAAGAAGATGAAAAAAAGATGAAAAGAAGCGTACCTCAAAGCAATGATTGGGTTTTTGGATCATTGGAGATAGAGACCGGAATGGGAGAGAAGGAGGTTTCTTACGCTGGTTTTTAGTTCGCTAATAGTCGGGATTTTGTTCTTTGTTTTGGAGGAAGGAGAAGGGAAACGGTGGAGGAAAGAGAAAGGGTCTGCATTTTGTTTTTTAAAGGTGGAGATTGGGGATTTGGGGAGCCGGTTTGGCCTTTAGCATAGCATCATAAAAGGAAAAGGCAGAGTAGGGTTGTAAAAAAGTTTTATTACTTTTTTTTTTTAATATTATACTGACGTAAAAAACTGTAAGAGCTCCCATATCTTTGGTCAGCACACAACCAACTATATTGACAATACGTTATTTTATAGTTACACCAATGGAGTCCCAACCGCGAATTCACTGGACATTCCGTCATTATTGACCACTGACCATTCCGTTTTACGTAAACGCAAGCAAGGCACGCACCCACCAACTGAGTTGAGTTCTGGTCTGGCTGTCTATATTCTCGGAACTTTTTGAATTAAAAACCAAACTCCCAAAATAGCGTAAAGCTTAGCACATATATATCTATACCAGATATCTAGCTGGTGCAAATCATTTCCTTATTAGTTCTGCTTCCTTATTTGTTTCTCACTAATATTCTCTCTCTCCAAGTTTTCTTGGAGAAGGGTTCCTTTTTTCTTGGTTGGTTTCTTCTCTTATTTCTCCTTCTACTTTTCATGGCATCCGCCACCGCCAACAGATGGTTAAGGCCTGAGGTACTTTAAAGCTTTTGTGAAAAAAAAAGAGTGTTTTTTCATTAATATTTGATGTTGGTTTTGGTTTGTATAAAGAAAACTCACATGTTTTATCATCATGTTGTTATGCATGTTTATTGGTATATGGCAATATAAATCTTTGGATCTGTAAGTATGTTACTCTTTGTTCAGAGATCTGGGCTGATTGGTTATTGGTCCACTCCTTTGACGCATGTTTAACAAGAAAAATGAAAGGATTTTTTATTTTTTATTTTCTTATTGGGGTGACTAGAAAACAAGGCTTTTGTTTAACTAATGATCTTAATTTATTTATTTTATTGAGGCTTTGAAGCTGCTGAAATTGACAATTGTATTTGTACAAGGCTAGTAAATATTGATGGAAGCTACTACTGTTTTTGACTAAACTTTGTTATGAAGCATGTTTGGGCCAAGATGAATTCTCTGATTAATTTGATTTGTTTGATTGGGGTTAATGCTAAGACATTGTCATGAAAAACATAACATTTTGTCTCCAAAAAATCATTGTTATATAATTAAACATAATATATTTATAGCTTGATTTTTTTACACAAACCTTATTTGGTTGGTAACACAAATAAATAGAATGACAGAGGACTGAGGGGATAACTAATTGGTTATTTCAAAAGGTAACCGGGGCAGTGGAAAAAATCACAAACAAATGAAATTGATTAAACCAAAAATGGTTCGATTTTCAAGTATATAATCAAGTGGGCAGAGCCTTTTGTGTCTTATATTGCAGAAATCATATGATTAAGGTACATATATTTTTGTTAATTGGAGGGATTAAATTAGAAAAAACGATACAGATCCTTTCATGATGGATGTGTTGTCATTAATTTACTCATTCATCTTTTATTTTTTGGGTCCTTTGATGTGGTTTAGGCAACATAAGGCTTCAACTTGATTGTTAACCTGTCCTTTTTGAAGAAACACAAAAGACATTGATATAATGCCAAAGCATTTTGTTGATGGAAGAATGTGTTACTATGATATAAAGTTGAAGGATTTACTGCTTGTCTGGGCTAATAATTTTAGTCTTGTATGTGCATTCAAAATAGAGGACATACGTGATTATGTCATGTCTCTCTCTTTTTGGTTTTGTTTTTCATGTTCAGTTTTTCCTCACCTTTTTGTGATGAAATTTTGAGTCATGCTATTCAACACCACAACATGGTATGGCATGCCATTTATTATACAATATAGCATAGAAAATAAGCAACAGCATCACTGATTCGCTAGACTCAGACATACATATGTATCCAATGTGCACAATCATTCAGACTTTGAAAGCAATATGCTATCAACCTCATGGTTTTTCCTATTGTAATCTTTGTGTGATATGAGATAATTCTGCGAGAAATTTTATTCTATCTTGCTATTAGTCTTGGGATATATACTGTGTTTGGTACAAATTCCTAGCTTCCTAGGACCTAGTCCTAGGTTTCAGTTCAGGGAGTATAAGTCTTATGGTAAGTTAATTAGGCCATTTTTCTGTCTAAACTTCTTATGCTATAAGATTGCCCGTTGACCATTGTGCTGAGTTTTTTCACTACCAGTCAAGCCCAGGCTTTTCAGTATAAGCTTCTCTCATTTTTTTTTTCCCAATTTTATAGGTGTACCCACTTTTTGCAACAGTTGGTGTTGCTGTTGGCATTTGCGCCATGCAGCTTGTAAGGAACATCTGCACCAACCCTGAAGTGAGGCAACTCTATTTTATGCTATCCTTGATTCCAAATCTGTTATGATGTTTTCTGGTATTTACACTTAATGTGAACTCCCAATCTGAGTACGAGTCCTGTGAATTTTTGGTAATTGATTGGAAACTGTAAGAGCACAGAGAAAAAGCAGAGAAAACAGAGAGAAAGAGAGAATTTCTGGTGTTGAAGAATACTGAGATTGATTAAAAATGAATGCTCTGTTACAATAGAGTTGGTTATCTACAATATATATACCACTGAGAAAGCATAGAAATATATCTAAGTAAATATCTCCTATACTGAGAATCACTCTAACAATCTTGTAACTAACCTTCACACGTGCACACGTATAAGCACCAAACCAAGTCTAAGTTACATAACATAAACTACACACGTTTTTCATTTACTCTTCTTAGACGACACTGGTTTTACTGTTGGAATTGTCGTTGCTTCATCTGTGTCATGAAGCTCTTCAATTTTACAGCTTGAGCTTTCAGAAACCCTCACTCTAGCATCTTATAGTGTTATAATTATTCAAGTCTTCTATTTCTGTCCTTGTGAATCAATCATTTTATAAGATCTATGCTGATATTTAAACCAAAAATAAGCTTCTGTCTTAATACTCATGTCCTTGTGAATTGCTTGTATCTGATTAGAGGCCCCCGTAGAACTGTCTTTTATGGTTTTGTTTTTTGATAATTTAGTTGTCACAACAAGTGGGTAAGGGATTGAACCCTAGTTCTCCTTATAAAGGAGATCAAGCAATAAATGACACTGAGTTACAAGACTTTTGTCAAGTGTCTTATAGTTCTTTGCATCTGCTATTCATCTTGGAAGATAAATTGCACTGCACAAAAAAAAATTCCACAGGAAAGAAAAAAAGAAAAAAGTGTCCACAATAGTTTAACATATCCAAATTTGATTATGCTATCAGGGTTACCAAAGAGAACAGAGCTGCAGGAGTGCTTGACAACTTTGAAGAGGGTGAGAAATATTCACAACATGCTGTCAGGAAGTTTGTACGCAATAGATCCCCTCAGATCATGCCATCCATCAACAAGTTCTTCTCGGATCCAAATATTCCAAACTGAATCAAATGTTGTGATTTGAAGATTCTAGATATTTGAATTTTGAAAATGGAGGTTGTCTGCTTAAATGATTGATTTGGAGAAAAAGAGATACTATTTATTTTTTTAGAAGAGGCATGAGATAATTGTGTTATACTGGATTCCATCATGTTGATGCATAAGCTCAACCCTTCAGTAATAAAGTCAATATTTAAAAATTGGACATCATCTTTCTTGTTCTCCCCCACCCCCCTTTTTCTCTGTGTTGCATGTGTTGTGTGGATTAAAAAGAGAGAAAAAGAAGAAGATCAAAACAGAAGAAGAGAATTTACAACACGACTCAGACTTAGTTCTTTTTGTTCTCTAATAGCAGGCAAAAGCTTGTGAATCTTTTGCAGTCACTTAATAGTTTTTATGATTGAATAGTTTGTGCATAAAGCATTTTTTTATATTTCGAATCAGTACTTACCGTGCAAAACCATGTTTTATTGTCATTGACAAATAAATATATTTTTTCCAGAATTGGCAGAGATTAAACTTTTGCAATTTAAAAAAAAAAAAGTGAAAATCACATAATTTTTAACGACTACAATTTGACCAGATGAATTTCCAAATATACAAAGAATTTTAAGTTTAATGCTGAACTAAATTTTGCGGTATCAATGCAAACAGAACTCCAACCGATTCATTAGGATTTGAAATTTGAAAACACACACAGGAGAAAAATTTCTAGCTGAGAACCCCTTTAGGTATTTCTAACCTGTTACTACCTCACCTATGGCTAAGCATTATTGATTGCTCCTAACTTGAGTTTGAGATTATTAACTTGCTGAATTTAATGCCTCAATTCTATGAATCCTTTAGTTCAGAGTTAAGATTGGTCAACATGTCTTCACTAAAAAAAAAAAATAGAGGTTAACATGTCACAACTCAAGAACTTCCATTTCTTACAAACTTAGCACAGTGACTTTTGGATGATTTCCTCAAGAATCTAATCACCAAATTTGAGAATGGAGAATCCTTGAGTGACTGAACTGGGGAGTCCTACTTTACAGAACTCCAAAGAAATCAAAAAGTGGACATTAATCTTTTCACTGCATTTTTGATCCAGTTTCTATATCCACCTGCAATAATCTCGCATTCGAAATTCATATATTTGATAATTCTTTACGAGAGCCTGACATATTTGATTTTCCTTACTTTCCTTTGGCTATGGTTGTTTCAATGCTTTACCTACCAGTTCTACTAAGAAACACAATGACCTAGTACAACCTTTACCGCAAGAAGTAATTACAAGTTCATAGGTGATGATTGTGCATTCACCAATGCTGGAATTTTGAGACAGTGGATTTACTAATTCAAAGACATTGGTATTATGGTGCATCACATAGGTATATGTGCAGCTCTTATGGTTTTAATTTACAAAAATTCTCTATCCATTAACAATATGTTTTTTTTTTAAACAACAGTGAAATCATTAGTGTCATCAATATGGATTCTGAAAGAATTGGAGACTTGTGCTGATAAATCGATGGAGTTTTGTTGCTTCCTGGCCCTGATCATCTTTCACAGCAAAATCAAGCCTCTCTCAGGTGATATAGATCCTTTGCGTGGCATGTACTCCTTCTCTTCATTGCCATGCTTGCAATCTCCATGCGGTATCAAGCAAGGAAAAATTTATATATTTATATGCTTTTTAACTGCTTCTGTATGATTATACCTATATATTTAGCATCACACTATGCTCAACGAATAAAATTTTATATGTATTATCTCACTATAATGATAATTCACAAACATCTATGCTTCATGCATCATTTCCTTTTATATGTACTTGGTGCTTATTTCAACTTTTCTGCAGGCCTATTGCATTACTGCTGCCAGAGAACTAGCTCAAATGGTTGGAGTTCATAAGACTCATATCACTAGCGCAGCCACTGTTTCAATCAGGAAGAACACTCTTTGACAAATAATTTGAGTATATGCATCAATAGCAGTAAAAGGGTTGTCCTGGAAATATGCATTAACATTACTATATGCCTTTGTTCTAAGCACCCTCTCTAACTACACTCAAATCTCTACCTAGCTAAATCTTGATATCCTAGTTCAAAGCACAGTCTTCCAGTACATCCTCATAAAAGTCCTTGTTCATCTCCTTTCCAAACCATAATTTAAGGTCAATGGCAACGAAAAAAATGTATATGTATTTTTTAATTTCGAGAATTATTAGAGATTGCATATCATTTACATAGCTTCTACAATGTGAAAATGTGCGGATCACAGAATTTTTAACAATAATAATTTGCTCAGATAATTAGTTTCCAAATATGCAAAGCATTCTGATTTCAATCATGAACTAGTTTTTCGGTATCAATGCAAAAGCTCTACCTACAATTACTTAAGGAAAAAAAAGAAGAAGAAACACATATGGGAAAAATCTCTATTTGAGATTGCCTCGAAATAGAGTTTGAGATTGTCAAGTTGTCTGATTTAATTGCCTGAACGCTATGGATCCTTTGGTTAAGAATTAAGATTGGCTAACATACCACGGGCAGGAACTTCCATCTCTTATATCCTTAACACAATGACATTGTATCGATAGCATAGCACCTCACTTATCTACTACCAGAATTGTGTTGCTGCACTGAGTATAGTGCAATTATAGGGTTAACGTCAATCACATAGAGAAGAGAAAAAAAAAGAAACCAAAAGCCGAAAACAGAGAGAAGAAACAAAAGCTGCGGAAGAAAAAAAAAGGATGTGATTTTAACGTTAACATTAGTGTTAAAGTTAGGGTTATCTCACTAAAAAGGAGAGGCCAGTTGTCCAAATTTTATTGGTGGAGCATGGAATGGAGCACAATTGACGAGACAGAAGATTTGGACTCCAAGAATATGGCTTGTCATGCCCAGAGTACATTACCCAAGATTAATCTAGATCAAACTTCACTTATAAGGCCACATCATCTAAACAGAAAGCAACCCTATGGAGACATACTTGAAAGCTCAAATATGTGTAAAAACACAAGAGCTTGTTTAGACCCCCAAATTAAAATTACGGCTAGATTGCTTTTACTCTAACTTAGACTAAGTGCAGAATAAGAGTAAATGAGCACAAACAACCGATAACACTACCCTAAGCCATATTTATCCATTATCAACGATATAAAGTAAAGCTTAAGAGTAGGGAAGAGAGATGCAAACACAAGATAACATCGAGACATGCTATTGAAGAGGAAACCGAAAAACTCGGCGAAAAACCTCTCCGCCGCCCTCCAAGTGGTAATCGATCCACTAGAGAATAAAGTTGGAGTACACGGATAACAAAAGACCCTCCAAGTCTATTCTACCCAATGTACTTGAGCCCTTCGAGCTCCTACTACCAACTGCCTTCTTAGAACCTTGTCTTCTCTAGCTTTCTCGGACCCCACAATACGCCCGATTGCATACGCTAATGATTGACTCCTTCCAATGATTCCCACCAGCACCAAAACCTCACTTGAATCTCAGATTGGGTATGGTAAGTGTTTGGGCTATCAACCTCTCAAGGATTTAGAGATGGAGAAGTAGGAGTAGAGGAAAACTACAAGGAAATGTGTAGATGATTGTGAGTATAACAATCTCTAACTCTCAAGTGTGTATTCTAGGGTTTTCTCTCTAAAAAGCACTCCGTAGAATATGTGGGTAATAAGGGTATATATAGTGTGGGTAAGGAATTGGTAAAACAAACATGACAAATTAGCCAAATAGAATGTTTCGTGAGTATTTCGTGTGTAGGCCTTACCCGCGAGACACTTGCGAAAACTCCAGGCTGTCATGACTCTTCGCATTCCAGTCATGTGCTCTACACATGGCTACTTCGTGGGTTAGCTTCTCACGAGCTTCTCGCGAAATCCACTTGTTCTTCATTTTAAGCTTGAGTCTTCACACTCTCTCATACTCAACCCTTACAATTAAAAACCCCACATAAATACAGGGAAAAATGATTGAATAAAATTACAATAAAATTTGGCATAGAATTAAAGCCAACACAAAATAGTTGTAAATCACAACTTTACAATCTTCCCGTTTGGCTATTTTGTGACAAAACCCCTAAATAGACTCTAGACTTAAATGTGAGTTTGGGAACATAGACAAAACTCACTCACACCTAATTCTAGAAGCTGTGAAGCACTTGCACCGTATACACCTGTATCCTGAAACATTTGCACATAAACAAAACTTTCATTAAGCTCATGACAAGTTGAACACAAGGTATTTATAGGAGCAAGTAAAACACGATCAAGATATTAAGCAAGATATAAGCTATGAAGCGTAACTTGATCAAACATGAACAGTCATTAAGGAATGACTACAATGAACATTTATCTAGTAAATGATCATCCGGACACGCAATGCAATTAAGAGCAATGCTAAAATTAATTACATGTCCAACAAGCATGATGCATTAAACAGACTAAAGCTAAAAGCGATAGAAATCAATAAGCATAAAAAAGGTTATAAAAACCAAGATACACAAATAGTACTAAAGATAAATTGAAATTAAAACTAAAGTACTTTAAAGCTTTAAAAGAAAGCAATGTAAGTTATAAAAACTTTAAAAGATAAACTTAAAAGTAAACAACTAAACCACCAAAATGAACCAATGCTCTATGATATGCTACTCTATGCTCCCCTTCAAGCTATGCTACTCCCCTTCAAACTACTCCCCCTTTTTGACCGGAATGGCCAAAGAGGCTAGAATTGTTCGGATTCCGAATCTGAATCCTCTTGCTGTTGCTGGTCCCTCATCATGTCATTGATTTGAGACAAGAGTGCAGTGATTTGGCCTTGGATGTAGGTGAATTGAGTTGTGGAGTGTTGCATGTAGGATTCTAGCATACCATACATTTGCTCAACCTTTGCAATGAGATGATCAAGACGACCGAGTGCCCGTGTACGTGCTTGAGAAGAGGGTTGTGTAGTGTCCTCCAGAGCTGATGTGAACCTCTCTATCTCTTCTTCCGTGCCCCCACCTTCTTCCTCAACATTGTCCTTTGGGATTTGAGAAATACTAATAGATGGTTCGGGGATATGGGCTTTGCTTCGGGTCATTGTTTGAGCACTGATTGGATAATCCCTTGGTATCACGGGAAGACCACTAGGAATCTTCACCCTTGCCCTTACGATAAGAGCCATGACAAGACTTGGAAATGGTAAGATCAGCCTCAAATTCCTCTTTGTGATGCAATTGGTGAAGAGGTAGTAAATGTGACTGCAAATGTCGATCTCCTTGTGTGTGAAGAGATCAAGTAGAAAAATGGCCCATGGCGCTGACAAGTTAGTCAAATTCTTCACCGGGTAGAGGTTGAAGATCATGATATAGGCCAATGTTCTCATCTCTGGGGTGAATGGAATGGTATGTAATGCCTTCTTGTTAATTTTACCTTTGAGGATGTCTACAATAGGTCCAAGCTTTTCCCTTCTCTCATCATACTGGAGGGATGTGTATGGAGTTGTTGGACTAATCTCCAAAATCTCTTGAATGGACTCCCTTGTGACATAGAACTCCCTCCCTCTTGGCCAACAACCTATACGATCCCTTTTTTATAATGGCATTGGAGAAGAATTCCCTAATGATTTCAGCATGGACATTCCCTATTAGGTTCAACAACTTTGTCCACATCCTTTCCTTGAACACTTCAAGGATGAAATTGTGTTCTAGGGACTCTAACTCCACAGTCCTTTCCAAGAACTTTGTCCACGTCCTTTCCTTGAACAATTCAAGGATGAAATTGTGTTCTAGGGACTCTAACTCCACAGTCCTTTCCAAGATGATCGAAGCCCTTTTGTAGTAATCATTATAGGCCATGTTTGCATCATTGCTTCGGAATGCATCCGAGGAAGTGCATTGATGCTTTGAGGACTTCTTTTTGGCTACACTCTTATGAGGAGACATCTACAAAAATAGTCACAAGCACAAAGAAATAAGGACAAAAACAAAACATGGAAAAAAACTTGAATAGATACAAGTTAGTCCATAAACCAAACAATTAGTCCTAAAATAAACATAAAAACATAAACCTAATAACACAAGACAATGTTTTAAGTGCTAAACATGTAACAAAACTTATCTAGCATGAGTGAAGTGCAAAACATGTCAAGTGATCAAGTGTGTGCATCGAGTGTGCATGTGGTGTGCATATGTGATGCATGATCAAGGCATGATAGAGCATGCATGGGGCAAAGTGTGTAAAACGCACAACCAATGATCAAAACATGATAAGCATGCATAATCATGGTAAACCCCAAATTTTGGTACTCATCGAAGTCCAAAACAACAACAAAATGCCATTTGGGCATTTCATCAAACACATAGTGTGCATACACACCAATAACATGTGAAACAATGCATGAACATGATGAAATCTTGCCTAAATACATGTTAAAATGCCACTTGGGGCCAACACAAATACAAACAAACAAAATGGGACACAACCCAATCAAGAAAATTAAAAAATTTTGCAAGAAAAATAAGTTTTCCCCAACCCTTTCAAAAATAACCTAACCCTAGAAATCCTAGAATCTAAGACTTAATCTAAGGAATCAAGAGTGAAAAGATGTTGAAACATACCTTTGATGAGTCTTGAAAGTGATTGAACTTGAGTGTTTGGTGGATTTTTGAGAGAAAATGTGTTTTGGGTTGAGAGAGGCTCAGAGGAGGCAAAACACAAACTTTTGAAAAACTATCACTGTTTGCCTTTAAAAACTGAAAACACGCACTTTTCGTGGGCAAACTTATTGTGAAAATCCCACTGAAGCATATAAATTGTTTCGCGGGTAGCTGTTTCTTGCGAGATAGTTGCAAAAGTCTTTGTATGAATTTCAATGTTTTCTTATTTTTTGCCATCCTTATTTTCACGGGATGAGCTAACTCGTGACTTGCTCGTGAAAATGCCTCTAAAAGAGTTTTTTGATAAAAACAAGAAATAGACGTTTTGAACAAAAACTCTAAACACACAAAAGTATAAAAACACTTTCAAAAACATATAAAATACTCAAAATCTTTTTGGGTTTGTTCAACAAGCAATTGAGTATACACATCACATTTGAACACGTACAATCACACAAATGGAATAAGCATTCATTGAACATAAGCCTTGTGTGTTGTGTGTGTGGATCAAGTATGAACTAGTCTATAGTCTAGTATGAAGCTTCAATGATCAATTCAATCAAGTCATACATGACTAGTACGAAGTCAAGTTACCTATCTTACTTGAAGAAATGAACATATATGACCCCTCACCAATGTGATTACAATAGATTGAAAGCTTTTCATTGGCTTCCATTTTTCACACTTTTGATCAAATACAACTCAGATTTTGAGAAGCGATGTTATAAACATTTTGATATAACTTTGACAAATGTGAGCCTTTGGCTTTGGCACTATACATTTTAATACAAATCACTTTCCCTTTTTTCTAGTCAAATACTAGTTTCTGCGATGACTTTTTCAGCTTAATATCTCTTTTCAAGATAGGCATTTGTCAAGATAAAGCAAGACTATTGACCAATCATTCATGGCAAGCTTGAAGATCTATTTACAACAATCAAAATGTAGATTTCTAGATGTCGCTCACACTTAGAAAATGTGCATACATAACAAGCTGCTTGTAAATGCACTACGCCATTAGTATGGAGGTACTAGGCCAAACTCACATGTGATATACACAACACAGGCGATCAAACTTTTTGAGATTTTTCACTTTTTATGGGTTTTTGAATTTTTCAACACACTCAAAAACAGAACAAGGAAAGTAAGATCAACAAAAACAACAAGCAAAAAAATGAAAAAGAAACATGCTATAAACTAGAAGCAATTACACAAGAAGATTGCATATGTCATGATGCATGAAACTATAACCCTAATACGCTCGAAGTATTAATGCATGGGTATAGAATGATTATGCATGAGTACCTTTCTTTACCCACACTGTACAAGTGTTTTGGGTGAGATCCTTAGACGGAGGGGTATGATTGACATAACCCTCAAACCTCGGGGTGAAGCTAGCAAGGCATAAATGTTCTTTAACATCTCCAATGAGTTGTCCCTCATTTTATCCTTTAACTTCTGTTCCCTTTGGCATTCTTCTTGCATTGTCTTGGCCATGCATAGAATCAACCCTCTTGAGTGCATGAAACTGGAAGCAATTTGGCCTTGTGTGCTCTCGCATGCCACAATGATGACAAAAATGCTTCACTTGAGGTCCCCTTTGATTTTTGGGTAATGACTTCCCTTTATCCTTTGGTTTTGCACCAACGGTTCTATTTGCAACAAAAGGGTTCTCAATCTCAGGCTTCACCTCTTTAAGTTTCTCTACATTTTTGGCTGACACAAACCTCACTTCCTTCTTGGGTTCACTGCTTGAGCTTCCTTCACCGGTATAGCCTAGACCGGTCTTGTCATGTGAAGATTTTTGAGAAGATAGCACGCTATCAAGTTTCTTGGTGGAAATGCACTCTACTTTGACATTTGCTTGAATAATTTCAAGTTAAAGAAACTTGATTTTTGAATAGGCTTCCACCAATTCTCCCTTAAGTCCTTCAACTTCACATTTTGTCTCCTTAAGTTGCACAAGTGTGCACCTATGCTCTTCTTCAATTTTCTTCATCTTCTTAATGGCATTGTTTGCAACCTTGGCATATTTTCCACAATCTTCTAGCAATGCATCATACACTTCTTGAAAGTTCTTCTCACCTTCATTGAGGCACACATCCTCATCTTTCGAATCTTCAACTTCCTCACATTCGGAATGCACACCAAGCTCATCAGCCAAGTTGCTCAAATCATCCCTAGAGTCAACTGTGATAATTGGCATGAAAGCTGAATAGTTTCCCCCACTATCACACTCCCCTTCCACATTGGAATTTGAGCTTTCGGAATCACTAAGGGTAGTGGCAAACACTTTACCCTTTCCTCTCAAATAGTTTGGACATTCTTTCTTGAGATGTCTATGATTGTTGCATTCATAGCACATGATTCCTTGAGTGGATGGAGAATCATTCCTGTCTTTCTCCTTGAACTCCTTCTTATCACCTTTTGAGGATGAAAATTTTCCTTTGCCAAAAGACTTCCCACCGTTCGTCATCTTGAGAAATTTCCAGAAGTTCTTTGCAAGAAACGCCACCTCCTTCTCCACATCTTCTTCTTCAGAGTAATCATCCATTCTCTCATTTATAGTCTTGAGAGCAAGTGATTTGCTAGACTTGTGAGAAGGAAGTCTGAGCTTATGGGTTTGGAGAGATCCAATGAGTTCTTGAATCTTTATCTCATCCAAATCTTTACTCTCCTTAATGGTTGTGACCTTAGCCTGGAAGCCTTCGGGTAAAGATCTCAAAATCTTCCTTACCACCTTAGCATTTTCAATCTTCTCCCCAAGATTGAGCTTGGCAGTCACTATCTTGTTAAGTCTCCCATAAAAGGAATCAAACGACTCATCGTTGCTCATCTTTACTTCTTCAAATTGAGTAGTGAGCATTTGAAACTTAGTGTCTTTGACCTTGGTACCTTCATAGGTCGTCCCAAGAATGATCCACCCTTCCTTGGAGGTCTTCGCATGCGAAATCCTATGGAACTCATCAGTAGAAACACAATAGAAAATAACGTTAATCACTTTGCTATTGGCGTTTGCCAAAGCAAGAGCAGCCTTATTGTAACACCCCAACCCCAAATTAATAGTTAAACTATGTGTTTAAATAGTTAATTATTATTTTAAGTCACTTACTTTCTAAAATTAATATAAGAATATTTAATAAGTATATTATTTTATAGTACCTTTGAATAAGAATTGTAAAGAAAATAAATAATGGAAGGGCTATTTGTATTATAAATATATATTTAGTATGGGCAAAACTATATTAAGTGGGTAAGTTATGAGATATATATATATATATAGTTGTTGGTGTTTTAACTATGTATGATGCATGAGATATTATGGTTGAAATTCCACACACCCATGCAACCAATGGAAATTCAACACACATAATGCCAAAGTTTCATGCATGATGACAAACTTTAAAGACCAAGACTTGGCCATGCAATCACCAAGTTCCACCTAATCTCTTCTTTGACTATTCAAGGTAACTAGAATTTCCAAGCTCTCTCCCTCTCTATTCCTACGGTTCCAAGAAAAAAATCAGAAAAGTCTCACCTCACTTTTCTCTCTTTTCTCTTAAGGAAAGAGCTAGAAGCTCTCTTTGAGTCTTCCCTCAAGTCCACGGGTTCACACATCAAAAGGAAGATAAGGCTCATCTCATTTCTTCTTTCTACTCTTTCAAAGCAACTAGAATAGTCAAGAACACTCTCTCCCTTTCATTCTCACGGGTCCTAAACCAAAAGAAAGAAAATTCTCTCAAGCTCTACCTCTCACACCTACGGGTCCAACATCAAAGAAAGAAAACTCTCAACTCTTCCCTTCCTCTCTCACTAAAACCATATATCTCACTCTAAGGAAGAAATTAAAGGTTTAGCCCTAAGATTTCAGCTTCAAAGTTGTGGGTAAGTAAATAAAAATCTCATCTTATCATGGGTATTTTAATGGTGGTATGGTTTGCTTTAATTTCACTTCTATGTTTCTCTAATATGATTGTTAGAAGTTGGTTTTTGTGGTTTGTAAAATTGGGAAGCTTGTAAGTCTATATATATATATATATATATATATGCTGTTTTAAGAAGCTTTGAAATTGTGTTGGTGATTTGTTGAAGGTAGCTTAGGGTTTTTACTAATTAAGGATTGTGTATGATTAAGGAAGTGAGAAAAAGTTAGGATGAGTACTATGAATGTTACTGCTGGGATTGTTGGTTGTATGTAATTCTGCTCTAAATGGTTAAATGACTGTATATAAGTGTTTTATAACATGTTTAATGAGTTCATAAAAATCCTCATATGAAAATACCATCACTTAATAATTGTTTGTGAATTTATAAAAAAATGTTGCAAAGCTGTCACTGTGACAGATTCTGTGTTTATGCATGATAAATTATGTATTAAATTTTATATAGTGAATTTGGATGCTAGGGTTAATTTATATGAAAGCTAAGACATATACGGTTGTTATGGAATTGGTCTCACAGTATTTGGATGAGTAGAAAAATAATGATTTAATTTTGAAGTTGCAAGAAATTCTGTCAGGACAGATTTGAGTATGCTGTCTTCCGTGATTTTTAGTAAATCATGGGTTTATGCTTCGATTCCTAAATTTTTATGGTTTATACAGGACATACAGGGGAGTAGTTATTTAAAATTTCGTGACAATTTGATGTGTGTGGACAGCCCATTTGTATTTTTACAAATGGGGCATATGTTGCTGGAATAGAACAGTGAACAATAAGGGACATGCTTAACTTTGAGGATTTAATTCTATAGCTAGGGTGAACGTTTTGAGCTATAATTTAATATGCTTATCTCTTGGTATGTCTCGATCATAGATTAATTTTGTGTAACTTGTTTTGAGGTTTAGTACTCAAATGAAGGGTTCTAAACCATGTGACGGCTGTATTTATGAAGCTGTTTTGTCCGACGTGTTGTATGTTACCATATGAATGTATATAGTTACATGACCATGCTTAAAGGATTCTATGTTATGCATGCATTATTGCCCTAATCTCAAATCATCTTTTGAAATGAAGTTGGTTTTTTTTAAAGATATGAGATTAATGTGAGAATGTTGGTTTTTATGATTTAGTATATCATGTTGTATGATGAATGAATTTTATGTTTGTGGGAACCTCGTTGAGGTGGGATTAGGATTTCATTGATTATAAGAGATAGACTTTGAGATTAAAGTGTAAGTTTATGATAAGGAATAATTGATAGTAATAAGTTTTGATTTTGGTTTAGGTGTTACCAGTTCCCCAGGTCTAAGCTCCTTCGACTTTAGGCTCTCGGTTCCTCTGCTATCAGGTAAGGGATAAGTTATATGGGCATTTGGTAAGTCATGAGGTTATTTTAATGTATATTATGCATTAAAATGTTTTTATTAGAGATATGGCATGTAAGCATTATCAGACAAGGATATGTTCGTGAGTTTTCGAAATTTTATGTATATGATTTAAGCATATTGATGCTATTACTAATTTCACGAACATGATGAAGAAAACAATGGAAATGCTTTTATTATGAAATGTTATGCAAAAATAAGAAATTTTAGTATGATGTATAAGTATGAAATATTTTCGGGTTATGTCCTCTGGTGATCTGAACTCGGTTAGTAGGGGTTAATTACTGGCTTTCTATGGAAAAATGTTATCTGTTTGGCCATTTAAAGTAGAGGAAATGGGGCTGCCCGTAACTCTAGGCCATTTAAAGTAGAGGAAATAGGGTTGCCCGTAACTCTAAGGCCTTCTCCCCAATGTGTACGGACGGCGGGGAGGAACAAAACCTGGAGGGGATGTGCCATCAGGCCTCCCAAAGGGGACAATATCATACACACGAGGGCATCCAAATGTGATGAGGCATTCTCTGTACAGATTTATCAGATATGGACTAACCAATATGTTATGAGCAGCTATGTTATATTATTAATCATGAGGGAATTATTTTGTTTAAATGCATTGTGAAAAGAAAAAGCTCTCATGAAAAGAAGAAGTTTCTGATGAAAAGAAAGCTGTTCATTAAAGATAAAAGTTTCTGAAGTTCTGTTATGCTATAAAGATAAAGTTTATTGTGAAAGTACAAGTTATGTTAAGAAGTTATCTGATATCTGTTTTTCTGTATGAAACGTTAAGTTTTATGATTATGAAAGTTATAATATTTTATAAGAAGAAGTTTATGAAGGAAAGTTTTATTATTATTTAAGATGCTTCCAGTTTAAGACAAAGTTACCGATTATCCAAATTAAGTTAAGTGATTATTTTGTAATGAAAATATATACGGTGACTTTGTAAGAAATGAAAGAAATTCAATTTGAAAGGTTTTGTTAAAATTATTTTGATAAGAAAAGGGAGAACAATTATTTTCCTACGAAGAGCGTACAAGCTATTATTATACATAGTATAAGATACTATGCATGAAAATATGTTCTCCTATTCGAATATCCATAGAATGAAATGATTTGATTTACATGCATACTTATTGAATTCTCATATATCTTACCTTTACTGAGCTGTGTAGCTCACTCCTTCCACTCTTTCAGTTAGCAGGTTTTATTTTGGAGTAGAGGGAGCCTTAGTCGAGTTTTGGAAGGAGCTGGTTTTAGTTTTATATGTATAGATCCTAAATTAGTATTTGATATTTCGTTTTGTGGTATTGTGTATTTTAGGATCTAATGAAAGTTGTACCTTAAGATATTAAGATATGTATTATGTGAAAGTATGGAATTTGAAAAACTGGAGGATTACGTTATGTTTGGAGTACAGTGTAGATGCTCTGAATATCAAGTGAAAAGCTATATCAAGAAGTAAAGAAACAAGAATGAAAATAAAGAGGGAAGCTTTTGTAAAAGCTTTTCTGAAAATTTGTAAAAGTTAAGTTGGTTCTTGTTAATATCAGGTTTAAGCTTGATATTAGCATGCCGGTCATGGTCACAAATTCGGGTATCGGGTTTGGGGCGTGACACTTATCCCATTCAGATTTGGCGGTAGTGGGTTTAACATACCTATTCTCAACGGAATTCCATACCGTCTCATCAATAGCACAAAGAAAAGCATGAATACATACTTTCCAAAAAGCATAATTACTCCCATCAAAGAATGGAGGAGCATTAAGGGATTGAGATCGATCCATCTCACTTGGGGTCTAGGATCACTCTAGGATAATGAAATCTGATAAGTGTACCCGCTCTGATACCAATTGAAAGCTCGAATATGTGTGAAAACACAAGAGCTAGTTTAGACTCCTAAATTAAAATTACGGCTAGATTGCTTTTACTATAACTTAGACTAAGTGCGAAATAAGAATAAATGAGTGCAAACAACCGATAACACTACCCTAAGCCTTATTCATCCATTATCAACAATATAGAGTAAAGCTTAAGAGTAGGGAAGAGAGATGCTAACACAAGATAACACCGAGACATGTTATCGAAGAGGAAACTGAAGAACTCGGTGAAAAACCTCTTTGCCGCCCTCCAAGCGGTAATCGATCCACTAGAGAATAAAGTTAGAGAACACGAATAACAAAAGACCCTCCAAGCCTAGTCTAACCAATATACTTGAGCCCTCCAAGCTCCTGCTACCAACTGGCTTCTCAGAACCTTGTCTTCTCTAGCTTTCCCAGATCCCACAATAAGCCCGATTGCATCCGCCAATGATTGGCTTCTTCCAATACTTCCCAGCAATACCAAAACCTCACTTGACACTCAGATTGGGTATGGTAAGTGTTTGGGCTATCAACCTCTCAAGGATTTAGAGATGGAGAGGTAGGAGTAGAGGAAAACCACAATGAAATTTGTAGATGATTGTGGGTATAACAATCTCTAACTCTTAAGTGTGTACTCTAGGGTTTTCTCTCTGAAAAGCACTCCTTACAATATGTGGGTAATGAGGGTATATATAGTGTGGGTAAAGAATTGGTAAAACAAACATGACAAATTAGCCAAACAAAATGTTTCGTGAGTATTTTGCGGGAAGCCCTTACTTGCGAGATACTCGCAAAAACTCCAGGCTGTCATGACTTTTCGCATTCCAGTCACGTGCTCTACACGTGGCTACTTCGCGGGTTAGCTTTTGGTGAGCTTCTCGCGAAATTCACTTGTTCTTTGTTTTAAGTTTGAGTCTTCACACTCTCTCACACTCAGCCTTTTCAATTAAAAACCCCACATAAATATATGGAAAAATGATTGAATAAAATTAAAATAAAATTTGGCATGGAATTAAAGTCAACACAAAATAATTGTAAATCATAACTTTACAATACTTATATATAGCTATTGGACACGAGCCAATGTTCAATTCGCGATATTAGTCTTGATTACTGTTGAAATTATTTACCACTCAACCAAATGATATAAAAAATATAAAAGATAAAAATTTGCTTAATTAGGGTTTGTTTGGGATTTGTTTATTTTGCTAAAACTAAAATTTTTTTGCTGAAAGTATTGTAGATAAAAGTAAAAGTTAGCTGAAATAGTACAATAGGACTTATGAATAGTACCAAAAAGTGAAGTGGGACCTATAAATACTTACAAAAATAAGCTAAATAGTAAAATAAGTTGGCAAAAAATAAGCTATTCAAACGGACACTTAGTACCTGTTTGGGTACAGCTGAAACAGACCCGCATTTGCGTTTTAGCGTTTTCCTTTTTTTTTTTTTTTTTTTTGAGAACGTGCATTGTTGCGTTTTTGTCTTTTCCAGTGGGTCTCGTGCACTATTCACGGGACCTAGAAACCTCTTTTTTCACCAAAACTTTAATTAAAAATGGGTCTCACGACACTATTCACACATTTAAAAATTATTTTGCTACATTATTTTCAGTTTTCAGTTTTTAGCAAAATAAGCGGTATTCAAACACACCCTTAATATGCAAATATTTCTACACATACACTAAATAAAAATTTGTGCATAAAATCTGCAAATATATTATTTGGTAAAAGAAAAAAAAAAACTGTAAAAGTATTTCATGGTTTGCTTTTCTAACCGGCAAGATATGAGTGCTTAATAGTTAATACATATAACTGATCAAAAAAAAAAAAAGTAGTAATACATATAAAATTTTGCAAGGTCAATTAGAATGAAGGATTCATGAAGCTAAATTATGAATAAAATTATAAAAAGCTTCAATTTGATCGGGATGAAATATATGTTATTAGTCAAGAATTCCTTGCCTTGATCATGAGTATAGCAGCAGGCATGAAACATGAAAGTAGGGAGATCAAGACTGTCAAAAGTTGGAAGATAGAAGATGCTATAGTGAACAGTGTGAGTCAAGCCTTACCATCACTTCCAAAGCCTCCGTCACCAACGTTCACGTGGAAGTCCTCCTTGTGGTCAAGTATATGGATGAGCCTTTGCAATCTCCACAATGTGTATGAGGATTATAGATGTGTCGCATTAGATATGTGGTAAGGACATACATTTTATGACGAAAAATACAAGCTATAATTGTAAAGATGAACAGATATACCATACCGAATTACATGATTTTTTTACAGCTTATTTTAGTACACAACATTTTCTTTCATATAAGTTCTTCAAGCAATTTGATACCAAACTTAGCAATAAGCACTTCATGATTGAGTTTCAATATCACCAACCATATAATTTTCTTGGTTCTTCAACTGCCATAGTGAAACCGCATGTAAGGGCTTGGCTATTGGTTTCTTACGAGAAAGAAATTCTTGGGACACCCAATTCATTGTTGGCCGAGACTTTGGTTTGGTGCATAAGCATGCAAATGCTATAGTTGCAACAAAGAAAATATCCCGTGCAACTATTCGATTTGGAGGTGGCAAGCGCTGGTCTAATATTTCATTTAACATCATATTTCGAGAAGATGATGATGACGATGACGATGACGATGACGATGACGATGATGATGACGATGACGATGATAATGTAGTCAAGAGTTCTCCTGGATGTATTCCCATTAATATTTCTAATGCCACCACACCAAAACTATAGACATCACATTTTTCAGTAAACGCCATAGTATACGCCAATTCTGCATAGGAAGAAAAAAAAAAAATGCTATTAAAAATGTAATATCTTTGTTCTTTCTTTTCTTTTATATTTTTTTAATAAGTTTTCTTCATGGAAAGGTTGATCAAAACTTGTCATTGCACAAAAATACATGGTGGAATTGATTGCTTGATACCGTGCACGATTTAGTTCTTTTAACAAAAAATAAGGTAACCAAACTAGCATGATTATTTGGAATGCCTCACATAGCTAACCTTTTAAAATAATATGTTGGAAAATGGGAGAGATATAAGATATAGTATGAAAAAACAATTCACCTGGAGCAATATAACCATAAGTCCCAGCAACTAAAGTTTGATTGGAGGAGTTAGGATCAAGAAGTCTAGCTGTACCAAAATCAGAGACAAATGCCTGCTCCAACTTAGAGTTCAATAAAATGTTATTGCTGCTTATATCTCGATGAACAATTATTGGGATACAATCATGATGCATGTAAGAAATGGCATGTGCTATGTCTTTGATGATGTTCACCCTCTTTGTCCAATCCAATTCCACAGCTTCAACATCATTATTTAGCACGCAAAATAAGCTTCCCCTTTCCATGTATTCATAGATCAAAACCATGCATCGTTTATGCAAACAGTAGCCATGAAGTTTCACAATGTTCCGATGTCGAATTTCTGTCAACATTTTAACCTCGTTCTTGAAACTCTTGTCAACATTTGGGTCCTCAGCCTCTAAGCGATTAAGTTTTTTCAAGGCAACTACTTTGCCGCTAGGCAACTGTGCTTTGTAAACACTGCCATAACCACCGGTTCCAATACAATATCTAATGTCAAAGTCCTCTGTGGCTTCAATGATGTCTTCAAATGCAATATTGCCATCATAATTCCATATTGAGAACAAGTTCCCATTTTTTGTTCCCTTTAACTCAGCGTGTGTTTTCATTCGAAGTACCAGATTCTTGACCCGACATTGAGAGTGGAGAAAATACCCAAAAAGCTGTAAAAGGGTAAAAAATGAAAAAGAAATAAAGAAAACGATAAGGGGAACCAATTTTTTTTTTTTGAAGTTTGGGTGTTCATCTTCTTCTCTACCATCTTCCGTGCGAGACACAATATTTTCAAGAGCAGGAGGTGGAGACGAAGGGGAAATTAAAGATGGAGATGGGCATTCAGCAAAACCTTTGATGTCACTACACAAATCCTTGTTGCCGATAAATACTTCAAATCCGTAATTTTTGAAAATAATTGGGACTCGACCCTCCAATGAATTATATGACAGGTTAAATTCACGCATCCTAATTAAAGAAATGGGAACATTGCCTGTGAGGTTATTGTAGCTGAGATCAATCTTAATTGGGGCATAAAGGTCCTTGACCCAAGAGGGAACCCTTCCATTTAAATAGTTATGGCTTAAAGACAAAATTTTTATCAAAGAGCAATTAGCTAGTTCTGTGGGGATGGGACCACTGATCATATTCCAATTAAGGTTCAAAGTTTCTAACTTTATTAAATGACCTATTGTCAAAGGGATTTGGCCAACAAGGTTGTTGTTATTGAGGTACAGATTTAACAGATTCTTTAGCAGTCCAATTTCTGACACTACAGAACCGTTAATTTCATTGAAGGACAAATTCAGATTGGAAAGATTGGTTAAAAGGCCAAGAGTTGAAGGGATCGGTCCGGCGAATTTGTTATGATTCAGATTTAATTCAAGAAGATTCCTGAAATTTCCGAATTTTTTTGGGGATGGAACCAGTAATTCCATTGAAAGAAATGTCAAATTTCACTAATTTGGCGAGGTTTGCAAGTGAAAGAGGCAACTGACCTGTAAGATAATTGTGGGACAGATTAAGGTGGGTGAGCTTCGAAAGGGAACCTAACTCAAATGGGATGCTCCCCAGAATTTGATTATTACTAAGGCTAAGACGGACTAAATTTGGAAAGGAAGAGAAGTTAAATTTCCTAAACTTATCTCCAAGATAGATATTACCAGCTATGTTAATCTCTGTGATGCTTCCACCAAAGTTGCATTTAATTCCTGGCCAGTCGCAATGACTTGATGTATAGTTGGAAGAGCCACTCCACCACCCACTCTCCATCAGAGCTTGCACTTCTTGTTTTAGCGAGGAAGATTTAGATGTTGCCACAGAACCAGCTGCAATAACTATAGTTGGGACATTCATGAAGATACAAAGAACTACTATCAGAATGGAAACAGAGACAGAGGGAGCCATGTTGAAGTTTTTGGTTGATGAATATAAGGGAAAATGGTCGATATATTGTTATATTTATGATTCAACACATTTCAATAACTTGGACACAGCTAGAAAGTGAGTTGTGAGTAAATGAGTTTTCTTTTGACTTTATAATGATACAAACGTGAATGTGGAAATGTTGCCTTGTTGAAACCCATTGAAGCGCAGAAAATTTCCTTGCAATCAAAACGATGGCTTTCACATTTTGAATGTCTTGGAAATTTCTATGAAGCTTGCACTTCCAAATTCCAAGTCAGGAGTCGTTACCAACAATCTTAATGTGAACACTGTTAAAAGTTCCACATGAGGTCCACACGGTCCCTCGGCCTTTAAGTGCTCGTAGTCACGAATAAAAACAAATCCACTCTAAGAATGAATATTCCATCTTGCTTCTTCACTTCTCTTTCTTGACTTAACTTTCAAGTGTGAAAGCTCAAATAGTGCAAAACACGATTACTTGTTTAGAGCCCCAATTTTAAACTAGTGGCTAAATTGCTTGTACTCTACTTAACTAAGTGCGGAATAAGAGTAAATGAAATTGAATAAACCGGAACTACTCTCTAGTGCATAAACATAAACAATAAACAATAAATGTAAAGCACAAAGAGTAAGGAAAGAGAGATGTAAACACAAGATAACACCGAGACGTTCTCATATCGAAGAGGAAACCGAAGTACTTGGTAAAAAACCTCTTCGTGGCCCTTCAAGCTGAAATAATCCACTAGTAAATAAAGTTTGAGTACAATGATATCAAAAAGACCATCCAAGCGTAAGCTACCCACTGTACTTGAACCTTCTGAGTTCTAGCTCCCAACGGATTTCACCGAGTCTTATCTTCACTAGTTATCCGAATCCCGCAATTAGCTCCAAATTGCATCCGCCAATCAATGGCTTCTTCCAATACTTCCCACATGCACCAAAGCTTCTCTCAATACTTAGATTGAGTGAGGTAAGTGTTTAGGCTAAGAACCTCTCAAGAATTTGTAATTGAAGAGGTAGGAGTAGAGGAAAACTAAGAGGAATTATGTAGAAGATTGTGGGTTTAAAATCTCTAACTCTCAAGTGTATTTCTAGGGTTTTCTTGTTGAAAATCTCCTTATAATTTCGTGAGTAATGTAGGCTTATATAGTGTGGGTAAAGAAGTGAGGAAAGTACATTTGAAAAACAGCCAAATAGCGAGTTTCGTGGGTCACTCGCGAATTGGTCTAGTCATGAAATGTCTCATGGCACTTAACTATTTAGCTTCCAACATGTGCTTTTCACGTGGCATTTTGAGGGTTGTCCACTCGTGAGCCAGTCGCAAACTTCACTGTTTGTCACAAATCTTCACCAAACTCTCACACTCAACCCTTACATTAAATCTCACAAACATACAGAGAAAAGATTGACAAAAATACAATCAAATTTGACACGGAATTAAAGCCAACAAAACATAATTGAAAATCACAACTTTATAAAGTATATCTAGATAGGCAAATGGTTGGATTTGCTTGAGTCCATTTTAGCTTGGGTCGATTCAAGTTAGCCTCCATTTTAGCATTTTTATTAAGAAATGCTATCTACACAATATTTTCACATTACTTTCACAATAAATCCTAAATGGCAAGTTGTTACTGGTTGAGTGATTGTTATTGGTAGGCAAAAAAGAAATTTCAATTGTAGGTTTAAATTAAAATCTATAGCAACTTACCACCTATGATTTGTTGTGAAAATGTTGTGGATATAGCACTTCTCATAATTATTAGATATTACATGTTAAAGTTAGTTTCTACTATTTGAAACTCGTGATACTAATCAACATTACTAGTAAATTAGAAAATATGCTTCAAAGGGAACCAAGGCCTTAACAATTATTCAGCAAATAATAATAATAATAATAAAGGCCACAATAACAATTGATGTTGCAAGGAGTAGGGATATTGTTAGAATTATGTGGTTGGATAATTAAATTTCTAATTTTCCAATAGTTTGAGCTTTTGAGGGCAATTGCTAATTTAACATAGTATCAATATAAAAGGTCTTGAGTTTAAAATCCTACATGTTGGGGCTCACTTATTAAAAGATAGTTTGAATCCACACTTAAATGGGAGTTATGTAGCTCCAGCTTTTAGGGCCACCGGTAACTTAACAAATATTAAGCTACAAGTGAAAAACTGAAAAAGATTAGTCCAGTATAAATGCATCTTGGAATTTTTTTTTGGTTGGGCTTTCCTCCTAATGCAATTGAGGTGAAACATTTCTACATTGCATGTCCTTGGATGACTATTTCTGCAGCAACACGTAGCACATTTTGTTAAAATATTCATGTGAGAATAGTGTGGTTAGTAGTTTTTTTTGGGTAAATAATGTAGTTAGTTAATTGTTAGAATTCCTACATTGGAGTTAATTGTTAGAATTCCTACATTGGATAATTACCCCCTAGTTAGTGGATATATAATATAATTAGATCAAAATCAATAGATTTAGACTTTTAGGTTTAGTGTTATCCTTATATATTAGAGAATATAGTTGAAAATTGAAAATCGATTGAGAATTAAAAATGAGATAAGTGACCGAGTAGATTAATTGGTGCTCTCATTCTCATGTGGCAAAAACTTCATGTTGCAACGTCAACGTGCAGGAAGAAGTCGTGATCCTCTGTTTTTTCAGTGTAGACTGGCGACTTATCAAGGAAAGGGAACCATCCATGGAAATGCAATGAGGACCAAATCAAGTCAAGATACTGTCGCTGTCAAATAAATTTTCCGCGTCTGTATTTTTCTCTGAAAGATTTTTGTATTATTCATAGAACCACTATTGAATGGGTCTCTTTCCATAGATTGACTCCAGTCAATACGGGCTTAAAATATACTAGCCTTATTACATGGGTTTCGCGTGAGACCTTTTTTTTTTTTTTTTTTTTTTTTATAATTTTTAATTTTTTATAGTGTTATAATTTTTCATTCATTCCAATTTGAGGTTTATATATTTTCTCATTAATATTACACATTAGAACTACTAATACAACCAGGAGTGTCATGAGGCTAGTTTCAAAAAATGAACAAAAACTACTAATACAACCAAGAGTGTTATGAGCCTAGTTTCAAAAAATGAACAAATATTGCACGTTTATTTTGTAGCAAAAAAAAAAAAAAAAAACCCTGTGTTTTTATTATATATATATATATATATATAAATTTTATTTTGAGAATCTAATTTATAAGTGGATAAAGCAATTTGAAAATCAATAGAAAGGATTAGGATAGCAATTGCACTTGATCTCAATCCAAATGAAACCATTAAAATAATTTCCACCTAGACCTAATTCAAGAAGATTCTTTATATTTCCCAATACTATGGGAATGGAATCACCGAGATGATTAGAAGAAATATCAAATGTCAGTAATTGAGTGATGTTTGCAAGTGAAAGAGATAACACACCAGTTAAATTATTTGTATCTAGAATCCTAGATCCAGTTCAAGAAGATTCTTTAAATTTCCCAATGAAAGAGGTAACTCACCTGTGAGATAATTATGGGATAGACCAAGGATTCAAGGTGGGTGAGCTTCGAAAGGATGCCTATCTCAACTGGGATGCTTCCCTGAAGCCCATAATAAGAAACATTAAGACGGACTAAAATTGGGAAAGAAGAGAAGTTGAGTTTACTGAACTCATCTCCCTCATCTCCCAGATAGAACACCGGATCGACCCTATCCATGTCAATCTCTATGGCTTTTCTACCATCATTGCATTTGATTCCAAACCACACGCAATGATTTAAGGATGTATCGGTAGACTCACCACTCCACCACCCATTCTCTAGGAGAGCCTTCCCTTCAAGCGCTAATGAATTAGATGCTGCCATAGAGCCAGCTACAATAACCATAGTTGTGGAGTGCATTAAGATATAAAGAACCCATAATGCTACTATCATAATGGAAATGGAAACAGATGGAGCCATGTTTGAGTGTATGATTGATTGATGAGTGCGATGCAAAGGGCGGTTGATTGTTAGAGCATCCACATTGGTGGAGTCATAAATTTAGCAATATGGCTCCACAAAAAACTACTTTATCAATCTTACCTTCTCACTTTACAAAACACCCAATATCAGTGGTTTTATTTTAACTTTCAATACAATAAAATAATATAAACAACACAATAAAATAATATATCCACTACTAACAAGTAGCATATAAATGGTCGTCCGTACTTGCAAACCGTCCATAATAATGACGAGTAAGAGTATGGACGAGCGTAAGTGCATTAATTCCAGACTGCATTCAATGATTGAGTGATAAATGAGCACGAAACCATTACTACCATCCAATAATGTGTATTTAAATGACCATTACGGACAATAAAAGGCTGAGATTAAGTGGTCATCATTGAGCCATAACTCTTCCAACTATAGTACAACGTTACACAAAGCATTTATTCACACAGAGGCTATATAAAGCCAATAAAGCCAGGTAAATGATTCATACAAACACATATACACATAGATTGCTCTACAGATTACTTATTTTCTTAAGAGCCTAAGCCAATTGAGGCATCGGAGGGTCCTTGGCAGGCCCCAAACCGGTGCCATTATCCACTTAGTGTTTTCTCTTGCACAAGATCTCTAGGTTGTCCATTGTATTGACGAGTAATATATTGACAAGGTGAAATCTTGCTTCATCAGTTTGGCACCGTCTGTGGGAATCGACCATAAGCTATTGAATATCGATGGACCTAACCACTACTGCACCACCGGATTTGGTGGTAATGGCTCAACAGATTCAAGCATTGACAGCTAATGTGCAAGAATTGATGAAACAGAATGAAGACTTGAAATGGAAAGCACGTCCAAAGGGCACGAGTATGTTGCAATCTCGGTGTAATAGCAACAACAATGATGATGAAGCCCACAACCCAGGAAATATTAGAAGAGAAATTTCAGAACACACCACACAGTCAACTTGTGGCAGTGATCAAATGATGAAGAACATGAGGAAGGAGTTAGACGAAGTCAAAAATGCAATGAAGGGTAAGACAGTAGTACACCTTGATGGCATGATCAAAAGGATGGACTCACTCTTCACTACAAGCATTTTGTAGTGCCCTTTGCTTCCCAAATTTCGTCTCCCTCAATTGGAAGTTTATGACGGCACTAAGGATCCCCTGGATCACATAGGGGCATTCAAGACAATTCTAAGCCTCCAGCAGAACCTAGATGAAGTCATTTGCAGGACATTTCTGGCAACCCCTAGGGGAGCATCAAGGGTGGGGTTCAGTAAGCTGCCTTCAGCATCTATTGCAAATTTTGACCATCTGAGCAACTCTTTTGTCCGTCATTTCATTGGGGGCCAACGCCATTAGAGGCCCACCTTCTATCTATTAATAGTGAAGTAGTAAGAAGGGGAAACCCTGAGAGAGTATGTAAAACGTTTCAACAAAGCAGTACTAGAAATTGATGAAGCAGATGATCAGGTGATAATGACGACCTTTCAAGCAGGGTTGAACAATCCTGACCTCGTCTTCTCTCTAGGGAAGACTCCTCCAACTTCAATGACAGATCTGTTGTTCAAAGAAAATACATAAATGGGGAAGATGCACTGATTGCAAAGGGACTGATGGTTAAGCGAGAGAAGGAAGAAAGCGCTAAGTCCTAAGGCAAGAAGGGGGATCACAAAGATAATCTCACAGAAGCCAAGGCCAGCAAAAGTGGTCTAGAGACATCATCAAAGAAAAAGTTGAATTTCACTCCTTTACTGATGCTCGTGGACAAAATCCTCCTACAGATAAAGGATGACCCTGCACTGAAATGACCCAAACCATTAAGCTTGTACTCAAAATGGAGAGATACAAAGAAATACTGCCGCTTCCACAAAGATCATGGTCATTATACTAACGAGTGCCGAGATTTGAAAGAACAGATAGAGGAGTTGATCCAAAGGGGAAAACTTCAAAAGTTTGTCAAGAAAGATTACCAGGTCCGCCAGCAGACAAAAGAGAAGTCTATCGACAACCATAAGGAAGAAGATCGAGACAATCCTAAGCAGATTGTGGGAAAAATAAGGACGATCACCGGAGGACTGATTGTTGGGGGATCATACAAGTCCTTGAGAAAGGCAGTCCAAAAGCAAGTAAACAATGTTCATATCAAACACCCAATAGCAAAACATCATCGTACCGGGAATGACGACATTGTTTATTTCGAGTGAGATGTGAAGGGGATCAAGTAGCCACACGATGACCCTTTTATCATTATGCTAACCATTGAAGAGTACAACACCTGAAGAGTGTTGGTGGACAACGAAAGCCCGGCAGATGTAATGTACATGACGGCTTTCCAACAGATGAAGTTGGATCCAATATGCCTCAGAGCCTTTGGATCCTTGTTGGTCAGTTTCAGTGGAGACTGTGTTTATCTAAAGGGCATCATTTCATTGCAGATTATAGCAAGGACTTACCCCGCTTAGGTGACAGTGGGGGTAGAATTTCTGATCGTTAATTGCCCTTCATCTTATAATGTGATTCTTGGAAGACCAACCCTTAACCGCCTTAAGTCTGCAACTTCCACATACTGCTTGAAAGTAAAATTCCCAACCCCCCACGGGATTGGAGAAATCTGTGGAGACCAAATTTTAGCCTGTGAATGTTACTAAGCAATCCTGGCTTCCAGAGAGAATCACACCTAGATGGTAGAGGAGGAACCACCTAAGCCCATAGAGGAAGCAAAAAACATAGAGTTGGTGGAAGGAGACCTATCCAAAACTACCAAGGTAGGAAAGGAGTTTCAATAGTCCTAATGAAGAAGGAAGATCAGGAGAAAACTACATTCGTCACTAGCCAGGGCCTATATTGCTATAAAGTCATGCCATTCGTCACTAGAACCTCATAATGCAATTACGTCCTTGTTGGATTACTGATAGTGGAATTGCTGTGAAGTTTGCAATTTTTTTTTTCTTTTTTTTTAAAGAATTTGAGTAGTGTAATCGGAAAATGGTTTAATTGCCACGATTTATTTCTAACAATTTATCAAAGGTTCCATATGAGGTCCTTGGATTAGTGGAATCAGTAATTGATGTAATGGTCATGATTTATTTCTAATACTTCATTAAAGGTTTCATATCAGGTCCTTAATTAGATTAATTAGTCGAATCAGTAAATGGTGTAATAACCATGATTTACTTCTAAAACTTTATAAAACGTTTCATATGAGGTCCTTAATTAGATTAGTGGAAACAGAAAATGGTGCATAGCCCTACACTATAATAAAGGTTCCAACTTTTAGCACTAAAATTTTAATTGATAATTTTGTATCTTCTCCCTTAGTGGGATGCCAAAATACTAATTAACTTTGTATATTAGTCTTAAGTTATTCTAAGATTAGTCAAATATTCTCTAGTATATTAACTCTACATTAGGTTCATTGTAAAAAGTATTGCTAATAATAATATCATATGTAGTCGTTAAAGGTTTTCTTATTGCTAATATAGGTTGTTAGACCGAACTACGTAAACCTTTATATATGCTACATCTTTCATACTTTTGCTTATCATTCAATTATCTCACACAATCACACAACTTTAACATGTGGAGTCTAGTGTCATAAAGAGTAAAAATGATGCCATACCTGTAAATCTCAGTGACGCTTCCTCCATCGTTGCATGTAATATACCAACCCACTTACAATGACTAGGTAAGAAACATTAGCCTTCGCTTCTAGATAGTGACACAGACCCAGCTGCAATAACCTTATTTGTGGAATTGTACAAGCCCATTTACCATATGCTTGGGCGGCGATTCAATTAAGGACCTGTCAAGGAAGGGGAAAGACCCATGCAAATGCAATGAGGACCAAACTCACCTAGCCCCAATCATGGGTTAGCTACTTAGCTCATATAACCTTCAAGTCAAGATCCTATTACAATCAAAGAAATATTGCTCTCTGGAAGATTTTTGGAATTTTCATTGTGTCATCAACTCCCGATCAAAGCAAGCTAATTTTTCATTGCATAGGTCCCTTTGCATAGATTGACTCCAGTCAATACGGCCATCAGTTCTTGCATTTTTGTGGTTATTGGCAATTACGTGTGGAATAAGTTGATTTTTTCCTATTGAAATTGAACAGTGGTTTAAAATATGTGGGAAAGAAGAAAGAATTGTCAATTTTTGCTTGAAGTTTATAATAGCTAACCCAAGTTTGGGGCAGGGTGTGATTGGTCAAAAGCGATGGAGATTGAATTGATTAAGAATGTCAAAAATTATATAATCAAGGTTGTTGGATATACTATTCAAGATTTAATTGAAGTTAAATATAACGGTGGCTCCATAAACTACAATTCCAAGATTTAATTGATTTATTCAAAACCATATTGTTTTGAGGTAATGTGGCATTTAACAGTTGCCTCATTCATGAATAGGGTTGGAAGGGTCATTTTGCAAATACTATGCAATGTGAGGGGTGTAAATCCAAAATTTTGAAAAACTTTAAAAATAAAATTCAAATTTCACAAATTTAAGAGTGTAAATTGCAATTTAGTCTAGCCAAATTGACAAATCAACTTAAAAGTGTAACTTTTTATTTAGTTTGACCAAATGGACAAATCATATAATCTAAAGAAGTCCTTCAAAAGCTAAAATAAACAAAATTTCATAAAATATAAACAAACTAAATTTATTGTTTAACTATGAGTCACAGGGGCAACCTGTGTAAGTATTGAACTCATTACCACCACCCTCCATCTTATTTTTACAAGGACTTTGTAATAAAGTCTCTTGATTGCTTATATAGTTATATGTTCATTCAAGAATGGAATTCACTTAGTTATTAATTAACTATTTCAGCAATGTCAAAGAGGCTAGTATCCCAAAGTGATCAGAGTTTATTAATCTTTTCCATCCATGAAAGAGCAAAAGACACATTTTAAGTTCAAATGCATATGTATGGATGATACTTGATTATTAAGTAGGATAAATTACAAATTACACCCCTAAATTTTGGGGGTGTTTAGATTTTACCCTCTAAAGTTTCAGAATTTGGATTTTACCCTCTAAAGTTTGGGGGTGTTTAGATTTTTTAACCTAACATTTTAGAATTTGGATTTTACTCCTTCAATTTTAGGGGTGTTTGGATTTCACTTGCTAAAGTTTTGGAGTGTTTGGATTTTACATTTTAAAGTTTCAAAATTTGGGATATAAAATCCAAACACTTCCAAATTTTAAGGGGTAAAATCCAAATTAAGAAAAGTCAGGTGTAAAATTCAAACACCCCCAGACTTCAGGGAGTAAAATCTAAATTTTGAAACTTCAGGGTGTAAAATCTAAACACTTTCAAACTTTAAGAGAGTAATTTGCAATTTACCCTATTAAATATAAAAAATTTGATGCATTTTGACAAATTCTTCAACCATTTAATTCAACTTAATTTAAATGCACTGAAATCATCCATTCATATTCCTGACTAAACCATATTAGGCATCAAAACCCACGAAATTATTTTATTCCTATTCTTAGATTGCAAAACGCCTATGGAACTTCATTAGGTGCCAAATTGCCAATAAGCTACCTTTTGCATGGAACTGAGAGTCTGGCTTTTAGTGCCAAACTCTCCGGCCACAATATTTGCATGGAATTGAGAGTCTGGCTTTCACTGGATATTATTTTTTTGATTATTTTATTTTATTTTTTTGTTTAGTTATATTTACAACTCAAAACTTAAAAGAGTTATTTTAAATTTTGATTGAAGGAGCTTGGAACTTCGCATGATTGGATTTCTTAGAAATTCAACAAGTAGAATCCAAAATTTCATTCTTTTTTATTTTTTGTTTTGTTTTGGGTCGGCGTCCGAACTACAATGATGAAAGGCTTTGTACAACAAACAACGACGTTGTGGTGTCACAAAATCTTACCAAGTATGACTTCGCTCGATCCGGTGCTCTTCGCAATGGGTCTTGCCAGTGTGGGTCGGGTCAAGCACAGTAAGATGGGTCTTGTGGGTTAAGAGAGTTAGGGAAATCAGATGAGTTACAGAAGATAATGGATAGGGTATTTTAGTTCATGAGGAAAATTTATAAGGTTATATTAGGGTTTTTAATTTCATTGTTTATTTTTTTTATAATTAAATAATTAGAGGTGGGGGAATTTAAATCCTAGATGTGTCATTTAAGTTATAAGGCTATTAGAAAAGTTATATTAGTCTTTAAAACAGCTAGAGGGAGTATAATCAGGGGTAGAGCCAAGGGGGGTCGGGGGGGCAGCTGCCCCCCCTGCCCCACCAAAAAAAAGCCCCTTAGTTTATCGCTAATACTTATTAAAAGCTTCAATCTTTTTTTTTTTTATAGAAATAGCAATCTAGATCAAAGTAATACATCAATTTGGACTATTTTCTTTATCCTGTGAGGAATTTCATCTAACCAATAGCTTTACTCACTCATACTTAATGATAATTTAGCCAAATAAAACCCCACTCTGTTTCTTTAGCCTTGAAACAGAGCATAACTCTACCTAATAAACTAATAAGTAACCACAAGTTCTCCACTAGCATGCCTTCCACATAAGTTTTAGTGTTTCCAATATTATATATTTACATGATGTGCATAAAGTGCATATATCTTATACAAGTTTTGCCTCCCCTCAACTCAAATCCTAGCTTCACCACTGAGTACAATAGTAAATTAGTTTCTAAGTCTCATGCATCATGCAACTTGTTAACCATCAATTGGGTGTATGATTTAATTTGAAATTTTTTTTATCAATAGAATATCAGTTCTCACAAGGCAATTCTGTAATCACCAAGAGGACGTGGTTCATGCTCTTTTCCTTTTCCCAAAATTGGCATTTTATGGAATACAATTCCAATATGAAACCAGGACACTCTTAAGCAAAGTACAATATTATTTAATCTCTGGTTGGGTAAACAAACTATCACCCTCGGCCAATTGTTGAAACAAGCAAAAGAATGAATACTGGAATTTTCAACCCTCCCTACGATTGCACCTGTACACCCGACTTGACAAGTATCCTCATGGACAGCTCCTGAATCTCCCTGTTACAAAGATGGAGCTATCTTTGATAAAGATAACAATGCAGGTCTGGGTGTTGTCATTCGGAATAATGAAGGTTTAGTCATGGCTTTTTTGTCACAACTGATACCTTTGCCTCCCACGGTCATTGAGGTGGAAACTTTGACAGCAAGACGAGCACTTGAAGTGGCAGATATTCACTTCCTTAACTCGCACTTTTCAACTTTCAATTTATCCCATATATGTAGGCATTGTAATAAGGTTGTTCATTCATTTGCACCCAAGAAAAAAGAAAAAAAAAGTAATTATTTTCCACCCTTATCAGTTTGGATGGAGGATATACTACCAGACATTATTTCTGTGCTACAAGCTGATTTGAACAACCTCTTTTAATAATATGCACTGAACTTCTATAAAAAATTAATAATTAAAAATTAAAAAAGAAGAAGATTACCAATCGGAATTTTTCATAATTTGGGATGTGGAGTGCAAGTTTTCCTCAGTTTAGAGTGATATTTAATTAATTAACCCTTTTTATTCATTAGTCATCAAATTTGTATTAGTATTGTTGAATCTTCAATAAGGAATAGCTCGCACAAGTAAATCTTTTAAGTCAAGCATTAAGCTCCTTCTCAAAAAAGGAAAAAAAAAAAAAAAGCATTAAACATGTGAATGAGCCTTTAATTGCAACCTTCACGATTACATATGAGAATTCTAAGTGTGTGACATTAGAAAAGTGATGAAGACTTCAATTTTATGTTGCAAAATACAAATTCATAAAGACTTCAATTTAATGCTACAAAATACAGGTCACAAATCATAAATAAAAATAACTTAAAAAACAATTGAATATGGTTTCCATGGTTAGAGTTTAATTATTTTTAAATTTAAATGTAGTATTGTATTTAATTGTTGATTATTGATTTAATTTTTTAACCAAAATTTGATGATGATTTTATTACATTAATAAATATGCATTGTTAGTTTCTTTTTGCTATATTTGGTTTGATATCCTCATTAATTATTTTTTTTTCTAATTTAAAATTTAGTGTTTCTAAATTGACATTTGTTTTGTATTCCATTTTCCCTTTGATGCTTTGGGTGTGAGAATGAATGTGTCCCTAACATTCCTCCACTTTATGAGGACAATTTTATTAATTGAATTTACGTAAAATATTATATGTTTAATTTTTTTAAAATAAATGAATAATAATATGTCGAAGATAAACTATATTTTAATCTCACTAAGTTTGTGTTAAATGATTTATATATATATTCTGCTGCTTAAATTAAGAATTCTCCATCATATGTTACTTTTTAAAGATATTATTAGCAATATAGATGATACTTTTGGTTTATAAGACAAGATCAACAAGATGTTATTTTTATATAATTATATCTAGATGATATTGCAATGTCATGATGGATAAGTTGGTCTTATTTTACTATATAATCAAAGTAATCATGTGTTTTATGAATTTGAAGAGTTATATATTGTGGGATTTATTCATATGTTCATGTGATGGAAAAAAAATTGTCTTTTCATTTTATTTTTCTACTTTATGATATATGATTTAATGATTATGAGAAAGAAAGAGATGTTGATCTATGTTTTGGAGGAAAATACACCTATAAGAGTTGATTTGCATACATATTTATAATATACATGGTTATAAGGTTGTATAATAGTTCTCACACTATAAAAGATAACTTTTTTATTGCATTATGTTTTCATACTAATCCTACTATATATAATATTCGACTACAATATATATATATATATATATATTTTTTTTGAAGAGAAACTTGTATTTCATTAACACAAAAAAAGGAGTACAACAGAGGCCAAGAGCTAACATAATCACTTAGGCCAAATTGAAAAAAATGAACTAAGCAGGGCGGAATAACACCTTTCCAGAGATTGGAAGCTTGACTACAAAATATATTATGTTACACTACAAAAAACTTCTAAATTAAAACATTATTTCAAATAACACATATTCACTTTAAAAAAATATATATATACAATCTAATATATTAATTCAATAATAATAATAATACTTGAACATATGGAAGATGTGGTTGAATTTAAATGTTGAATAAAATAATATGAGAAAAGAAAAAGTAAAAGTAAAAGATATAACAATAAACACCAAATTAATTATTCTAAATAAACACCAAATTATCCAAATCATGTTATGTAATATAATAATATTACATTCTTATATACTATCTTTAATTCTTTATAATGCAATATGATAAAATTTAACAATCAAAGTGAACCAAAAAAAAAAAAAAAAAACTTAAAAATAGTTAAATCGCATCAACCTAAAGTAGAGTTCATAAATACAGAAAAATTTATAAACCTAAAGTAGAGATGCCAAAAAAAAAAAAAAAAAAAAAAAAAAAATCCACCAAAAATTGAGAGAGAAAAAAATTTTTGTGAGAAAAAATTATGCATATAATAGAAGAGAGAATGCCAAATATATACTAAAAGGATAATAATAAAAAGAAACAAAATAAATGAAGGTAAAGGGAAAGATAAAAAGTGATATTAAGATAGAGGGTAGTTGGGAGATGAAGAGGTAAAAGGAAGACGAAAGGTTGAAGAAAGTGTAAACGTTAAAAAAATGAGTACAATTTTATTTATTTGAATTTAAATAAAATATTATATGTTTAATTTTTAAAAATAAAAAATCAGAGAAAATATAAATAATTTAATTATATGGAGGATGTGGTTTTTGTTTAAATATTGAATAAAATAAGATGAGAAGAAAAAAAATGTAAAAAAAAAAGATATAACAATAAACACCAAATTATTCGAATCATGTTATGTAATAGAATAATATATATATTGTACGGCACAGGGTTCCCCAGGCCCACTTGGGCCACGAACTTCAACCCTATAGTGTGGCCCATAGTTCTAACCCTTTTGTTCGAAGCTGGGCCCTAGGCCTATTGAGGCCATGGGCTCGGGACCCATACCACTATGCTTGACCTAAGGCCTATTGAGCATGCAATCTTGGATCTTACACCTCATGGCTCATAGCCAGAGACCCACCCGATCAACACATCTTGGCTGGAAACATGATTGCCCGGAAATACTATATCTTAGCTGCCCGATATAGCCTTGGGGAATACTGCTACCGAACGTCCTTTTTAGGGTGGGAACTAGTCCCAAAGCCACTACTCCCACTCCCAACTAAACACCCACTTAAAAGCAATGGAATTGGACCTCTAAACCCACTAATAACCCAGAGTAATCATAACCCTTCCACTAATCTTGAGCTATAAATAAGAGATAAGAATGAGAGAAGGGGGTTGGCAATTCTGGGAAGAATACTAAGAAAAGAGAGCAAACACTCAGAAGGAGCAAAGGAGCAATCCTGAGGGGGAGAGAGAAAGGCTTAGGGAAATAGAAGCGTATCTGGGTTTCTTCATTAACTACCCAGGAGAGAGCACAGCAGTAATATAGAAGCATAAACAATGATAAAATAGATGATAAAGAAGAAAATAGCAAAACAGATATATTCAAAATAAGTTAAAACAGAGTATGGAATATGAAAACTGAAACTGATAAAATCTTACTTGAAAATACTTCTGTCTTTGATTAAACTGAAAACTGCTACTTTGATACAAACTTGAAAATAAAACACTGTCTGAAGAGTTACAAGATTACAAAGTAAAACTGTCTTTGAAACTAAAAGGTTACAAGGTTCTATCTGAAAGGGAAAGGTTACAAAAGGATAGAGTACAAAAGTCTTTCTGAGAGGGAAGGCTATTACAAAGGCTTTCTAAAGCTTTCTCTGGAAATTTGAACTTGAGAATTGGAACCTGTCTTCTGTCTTCGGAGACTGTCTCTTTATAGATGAAGTGAACCATGGTAAAACTCTAAAAGTAACCTGAGTTAAATAAAGTGAACTCAAGTTAATCTGTCGGCAAGATCTTGAATAGTAAAAGTAAATCTTGAACAATAGTAATCTAATCTTGAACAGTAGTAATCTGTCAGTAAACGCGTGCCAGTGAATATGTGCTATCTTTGTCTCATTTCTGATGCTGTCTTTGTCTTTGTCTGAACTCTGATACACTTGTCTTTGTCTGAACATTAATTCTTTTACACATGCTAACAAACAGTGGTGGGGACGTCTGTCTATCTTTTGGACATCTGTCTCTATCTGTATCTGCACCTGTCTGCACTTGTCTATATCTGCTCTATCTGCTCTAGTACTATCCATGACTGAATTGGATCTGTTTTGGATTTATTCGGAAATCAATCTCTCGTGTGGACTAATATTGATCTGGTTGAATGAGCTGTCTATACTTATTATTTTGTCTGATAATGGCATAGCTATTTTGCCATTTTCAGAAACCTTTCTGATCACAACTTGAATACATTTTCATGTATTCTGAAGGGATATTATCTCTATTAAGATGCCTTCATGCTTTGACTGAAATCTGTTTAAAGATTTCTATTTTGGCAAAATATGGTCTGTGCATTTAGCCTTAGAATGGCTATCTTGCTTGCCAGGCAATTGACCGTTAATTTTTAAAATTAACTAATTAAAGTCAGTGCAACAATATCTTGTAAGGAAGTATTATTTGAGAGTAAAAGTCATGATTATATGAGACAAGACAAATATGATAAGGACAAAGGAGATGTGAAAAGGGGGGGGGGGGGGTACGTAAGAGACTAAATACAAAAGAAGAAGTGGGAGACTAAGAAGTAGGAAGCTAGATACAAAAGTGAAATAGGAAGCTAGATACAAAAGTGAAAAGAAGATTAGTCAACAAGGGGTTGAAGACTTTCAAAACTCCCTTTTATATAAGACTTTCAAAACTCCCTTTTATATATGTTTTTATATATATATATATATATGTATATATATACTCAGATACTACTACTACTGGGTAGCATAGTTTCATCTATCATTGAATTTGTAAGACTCTCATCATCTATTACTGGTGCAATTTTATTAACACTTGTGTCTTTTGAGATGGAAATTTCTTTCAATAAGTATATATCCTTGGGGATTGGTGGTAAGAGAAACTTAAAAAATACTTCTGTTTCTAAAATATTAGTATATATTCCATTATCTGTCGTGGAAAATGGGTAAAGTAAGGCCAAAAAAGGATTTCCTAGTATAACTTTAGAGGACAACTTATCTGTCAAAAAGAAAGGTGTTCTGAGATTGATACCATTATTCTGTATGTATACCTTAGTTAATTTATTACTTATTTTAAGTCTATCACCATTGGCTTGAGTTAATCTGTCTGTTGTTGATTCATAATATTTAGAAGGTATTAATCCTTCTTGTATACAATTCATATCAGCACTTGAATCAACAAGAGCAATAACTGTTAATGAGAATTCTTTATCAACAACCAAGGTTATTTCAGTGTACCATTTCTGGAATATCATTCTGTCAATTATATTTAAAAATTCATCTTCATAATCATTTTTGTGAGAACTTTCACCCTTATGTCTGTCAAGAGAAGAGGGGTCTATCAAGGGTTTATTATAAAATTCAATTTTATCTTTTATACTAATTACTTGTGCAGCTATTTGGTCAACCATACCTTTTAAGATGAAATTTTCTGATTTTAATTCCTTCAGTTCATTTTTTAAGCCGTTAATTTCTATTTGTAAATCTGTTACAGTTGTAGGTTTATTGAATTTAAATCTGTCCGTAATTTCTGAAAAATTATAAGTTGACTTATAATCTTTCAAATCTATTTCAGATTTGTCAATTTGAGTTAGGGATTCTTTTAATTTAGATAGATAATCCTTCCTAGTTTGCGCATCCGAAAGTTTATCTATTAAGTCCATTATTATATCTTCTTGTTTAGTTAAAACACTCATTTTTAATTTTCTTTTACAATAACAGTTATCAGGGTCATTGCAATTATATAATTTAATTTTCTCATTATCTGAAGAAGTGTCTGTCGATGTTGAGGTAGTATCACAATTATCTATCTAGTGAATTTCATTATCTGTTTGCTCGCTATCAGTCTGTTCTAATATACTAATTAATTTATCTTTTATATTTCCTGATAGGTCGAGTTTATTTATCTTTCTTTGAAAGTTACAGTATCTACTAGTGTGTCCTTTTTTCCCACATTTGAAGAAAATAATATCTTTATATCTGTCACTTTTCTTTCTTTTGGACTCTTCTTTCTTTTCTTTAGTTCTACCTTTATGATATCTTCTATTATTGTTTTTGTATCTATCCGTATCTTTCTTTTCTTTTGTTCTTTTCCTAGATGGAGCAATCAATGGTTCAAAGCCATATTGCTCACAAAAGGTTCCTAATTCTTTTTTAGCATATCTTTTTTCTTTTTCTATTTGATTTTTTAGCCTTAGATCATTACATAACCATAGACCTGTTTTATTAATTGAAGATATTATGTCTCCATAAGTTAAGCTAGGATAGTCTATAGTTCCTTCATTATTGGCTATATCAAGTCTGACTTTTTGAGCAAAGAAATAAGGCAAGCCAGCAATAAATTTTTCTTTCCAATAGGATTGTTGACAATCATTCCTACTTAAAACTTTTGAAATGAAAACATCTTTATACCATCTGAAATCTGAAAGTTGTGGACATCTTAAATTGATCAAAACATCTGAAGCTCTTTCTTTATACTGGTTAGGATCTCCAACAAAATGTTTAGTTATGGTGAAAATTAAAGTATTAACTGCATCTTGTGAAGGCTGTCTATCTGTCATTATAACACTTCCATCTGTTTCTCTTTTAACTGCTGATAATATTTCATTTCTGTCATCATTATTTAAATAATGATCCCACCAGCCTTTCAATTGGCCAGTAAAACCAGTGACAATTAAATGAGCTATCTGGTGATCCTGTTTTCCATGATTTTTATAAACATTAGTGAGTAAAGTCATTTCATGTAAAAGGTTTATTATCTCATATTCTGACATTCCATCAATATTCCATTCGTAAATTAAATCTGGTGAGTAAGATGAATTGACATAAGTATGTCTTTCTTCAAATTGTAAATCAGGAGGAGTGGGTTTAGGATACCAATTCTTTCTGGGGTATAGATCATCAATTCTTCCTTTTTTACGATCTTGCGATGAAGATGCCAAAGTTAATTTATTAATTTGTAATTTATCTGTAAATTGTGATTCTAAATTATCTACATCTGATAAGTCTGTCAAATTTGTCAATTGACTATCTTCTGATTCTTCATCCTTTGAAGAGTCAGTTCGTCCTAATGTTATAATACTCTTATTTTTTAATGGCTCCATGTCCTTTAATGATTCTAGTTTCATTAAGTCTAGCTTTTTATTTATTTCATTAAGTAGATTGTCAGTTCTTTCAGTCTTGGGCTTTATTAAAGGTGCTCTAAGGTGAGGGGGTATCTCATGAGGGATAAATAAAGGAGTATTAGACGCATTTTCTTTCTTTATGGAAGTGGAAGGGGGTGTTATTCTGTCTTCTATATCTTGTAGCTTTTGGCCAATTGTTTTTAGATAAGTATTAGTATAGTTATTCTGTTGAATTATACTATCTAGGTTTTTATTGTCATCACTTAGACTAGGTCTTTTGATTGGAGTAGCCAACACTTGGACTCCACTGTTTTGGTTCAGTATGATTGATTCAAAGGGTGGGTAGGTTTGGTAAACTTTCTCATGGTTTTCTGTCTTCGTCCATGACAAAGTTTTTTCTATAACACCTATCTTTTTGTTATAATAGTCCAAAAAGTCAAAGAAACTAAAATGTGTCTGTAAGTCTGTCACCATTTCATAATATTTGGCTTTTAAATTATTTCTTTCTTGTTCATTATATTCTTTAAAAAATTGGTTTTTTCTGTCACTGTTTTCGGGTTTTAGGTAGTCATATTTTAATAATTCCTTATCTAAAACAAATTCTTTAGCCAAAACATTAATCTGTCTATCATCTCTATCATCTGTAAATCCTAATATATCTGTATGGGTAGGAGAATCCGGTTGAGGCTGGGGCTCATAAAGGGCTTGGTGAACATTGGGAGTTGGTTGTGTGGTTTCTGTTGGATAATAGGCTGGTCCAGTCCTTACTGGGGTTCTATTGGTGTTTATAGGTGGAAGGTGTATAACTGGGGGAAGATTCTGGGGAGGTAAAGGCCTAGAATCAGAGAAAGGTGTTCTAGAGGAAAAGGAGCTTCTAGGGGTAAACATCATAGGAGTTTTTCTGCCTGTAGAACTTCTAGGTCTTATAAGGCTGTCAGTGTGTCTATCATTACTATTGAAGGAAATGATAACTGTACCATCTGTCTTTTGGGCAATAAAATCTGGTTCAGTGTTTTCTATCTTTGGTGTGGGTGCAATGGCCTCTAGTTGCCATCTTTCGGGAAGGGTTATATCTTTCCATTGTATCTGTTGGGGTACACGAAGTCTGCTATTTGATGTTGAGGCTTGGAGAAGGAGAGTATGACCTTTGGGAGAGGGTTCCACCATAGATTCAGGATTTAGAGTGGTTTTCATGAGTTTATAATAAATCCTATAAATAATAGCTAAAGGTTCTGAACCTTCTTTCATATAATAACCATTTGTCTTTATATTCAAAGTTAAAGCATCCATAATATTTCTGTCAGTTAAGCTTAAAGAAAAATTGGGGTAACAATTAAAATATACTGGTCCATTATGTAAACTTGTTTCCATCATTCCTAAGAGTGAATCATTAAATCTTAAATGTCTGTCATCTCTTAAACAAAGTAAAATACTTGTGTTTAAAGCTTCTCTTGTTAATGGTTTTACAGCTACCTGTACTAAACCAACATGTAAAAATGCATATTTTTCTTTATGTCTGTCGATTGAGTCTGTTGAAAATAACTGAATTGTTTCATATTCATTGAACAAAGAGTAAGTTCTTTCTACAGTTTTTATAGTGTAATCTGTCAAAAAGGATAATTTAGAAAAAGAAGTCTGTCTGTAGATTTTATCAACTCTTTCTGTTGGTATATTCCATTTATTCCATTCTAACAAATTTCTATCTATATCTTGAATGCTATATTCCTCTGAATTGACTATCTTATCATTTTCCATGTTCGAATTAGTGTGTGCCTGACCTAAGTGTGTCTTAGCAACAGATGATGAGCGACTAAATATATTCATTCTACTTCCAAGCAATTAATAATTACTGGCAGAACTATTACTAACCACTGGTATCCTTGCTATCGGGACCACCTCCTCGGGAAACTCCATTGCGGGACCACCCAAACAACGCCTGTCCGTCGGCTAACAAAACGGGCTGACCAACGCGAAACTATGATTTGCCAACGAGTGTGAGGCTGACCAACGCTATCAAGGAGCAAGTAGTGGCTATATAGTAATATGAGTTCCTAGTAACTTCTTAATTGCAAAGAAATAAAACTCATACATCTACCATCCATGTGGCCTTCAATGTTAAGGGCCTTCAATGTTAAGTTGAATATATATATATTTATATATATAATGTTATATATATTTATATATATAATGTTAGAGTCAATGGACATCCAGTGCATCAAGAGGGAATGCTAAGCAACAAATTAAGGCAATACGTGGCTTTCAATAGTAAATTGGAGAGTTAGGTGAATAAAGGGAGAATTTTAAATATATCAATATTGTCTAGGATAAAACTGTTTAAGTGTGAAAATAGATTTTTAAGTGGGAAATTGTGTATTGATGAACCTATTTTTTTGGTGTTGCTATGTTCTAATTCTACTGAATTGTTGTGATTCAAGGAATGTTGATTTCTTTTATTTTTGCAACTAAGAGGTAAGTGGTGTTTACTAATTTTGGGGGTTTTCCCAAACAGTGTTGGTTATTAAACTATTATATACATAAGAAATATATTGTTATTCTATACGTATAAATGGATATTTTAAAATTTCTTGATGTGCACATTAATTATTCGTTTTATGAAAAACTTGTGGGACAACCTAAATTTATTTAAATTTGTATGTGCGATATATCCTTATATTTTCGAGAATTATGATTGGATTATTTTTGTGAGCATCTTGAATGGATTATTTATGTGAGCATCTTGTATATGTTTTGAAAACCTATGGCAAGTCGTGATTAGAAGCTCAGTATGGTATTTAGTCCTTAGCAAGGGACAATCATACTGCAGCTAGTCCTTAGCAAGGGACGGTCCCAAAAGGGGATAGTGCACATTTGATAGCTCCTTAGCAAGGGAGTAAATTATTGAGGATCAAAAAAGGAAGCTCCTTAGCAAGGGAGTGCACCTTTAGGTTCCAAAGGAGCCATCCTTAAGAAATGGGATGAAAAGGAGGTTCTTGTCCCAAAAAAGGGACAGCACAACCCTGTCAATAGGGCGTAAACGTTGACCACGAGAAAAGCCTAGGCAATTTTTTTATGTGATGGTATTAATATATATATTATGATGGCTCATGATATAAAGATATTTTTCTTTTACATGAAATATTTGATGATAAATATTGATGAGTTACAAGTTATGAAATTGCTGTAAGAATTATTTATTGAAGGTTTGTTCCCACACCCCAATGTTAGTGAATTCCACTTATTGAGTTATCTCACCCCCCCCCCCCCCCCCCCTTTATTTCCCATTACAGATACATTAGAGGGATTACTGGAGTAGAGATTCTTGGGAGACAGCAGTTACGAACTATTTTTGTAGAACTGAGGATTTTATTATTATTTTATGGCATTAAATATTGTATTGGAGAATTATTTTGAGGATGTTTTGTATTTGGCGAATTAGAGCCCTGACTTTTGTGATGAGATTCAAGGTTGCTAGTTTCTTTTATTTAACATATTTTATGGATTGTTCAGATTAAATAGACATTTATTGCTTACAATTTTGACGCTATGAGTCACGCATTACACTGAGTTGCCCAGTCACCATTCTTGAGGGACATTGAAAGGGCACCTATTCCAAGCAGATTTACAAGGCCTCCGTTCAATTCTTACAATGGAAAGACGGACCTGGTAGAACATGTAAGCCATTATATTCAAATGATGTCTTTGCACACTCATAATGATGCACTGATGTGTAAAGTGTTCCCCTCGAGCCTTGGCCCCATTGCTTTGAGATAGTTCAATGGATTAAGAAATGGCTCAATTCACAGTTTTTTGGAATTGATTCAAGAGTTTGGTGTACAGTTCATGACCTGTAGCCGATTCCCTCAGCTTGTGGACATGTTGCTATCAATGAAAATGCGGGTAGGGGAAACCCTCTACAGCTATGCTAATCGGTATTGGGAGCTGTACAACGAAATTGGTGGAGGTAATGAAAAAATTGTGGCGAGTACTTTCAGGATGGGGTTGCCTGAAGATTCCAGCCTACGTGAATCATTGACAAGGAGGCCTCCCGAGGATATGAGGCAGTTGATGAGGCGTATCGAAGAATATAAATGTTTGGAAGATGACTGGCTACAGAGCAAGGGCAAGGCCCCGGTCATAAATCACCCTCAGCATATCGGCTTACAGTCCAGGCCTCGAAAGGATTTGAGGATTCAAGAGCCAGGGCCATAAATGGGAGAGGTGAATGTAGCCTTCAAGGATCATTGATCGGATTAAGAATGAGCCATACTTTCGGTGGCCAAACAAGGTGGGGGGAGATTCTTCCAAGAGGAATCAGAAATTGTATTGTACTTACCATAAAGATAAGGGGCACACCACTGAACAATGCAGGGTGTTAAAAGATCATCTAGAGCAGTTGGTAAAAGTGGGATACCTAAAAGAGTTCGTGGTGGATCCCAGGAATCAGGAAGCCGGGCAGGGCACCGGGCCTCGTGGAAATCCTCTTCCACCCCCACTGGGAGTGATAGAAGTTATCCACGCAGCTCTAAGAGGTACTTGGGTGTCCAGTAGAAAGGAGGTACTAGCTGTGGTATCAGCGAAAGGCTGTACGGGTGATCAACCCCCCTAGAAGAAGCTGAGGTGTACTCGGGAGCCCATCACCTTTAATGATGATGATCTGGAGGGCACGATTCAACCACATAATGATGCTTTGATGGTTACGGCCCAGATAAATGGTTTCGTAGTAAAAAGAGTGATGATAGATCAGAGGAGTGGAGCTAACGTGATGTATCCTGACCTATACAGGGGATTTGGCTTGAAGAAGGAAGATCTCCTCATGTATGATACACCACTGATAGAGTTTGATGGTTGGATGGTAATCCTAGAAGGGCAAATCTCGCTTCTCGTAAATATGGAAGGTAAAGAGGTGATGGTAACGTTCATAGTGGTCGCCTTGTTTTCCCCTAACATGGCAATCCTAGGAAGGCCATGGATTCATACAATGGGGGCAGTATCGTCCACCCTCCATGTGAAAGTCAAGTTTCGCACGAAGCGAGGCATTGCCATAGTAAGGGGAAGCCAGCAAGTGGCTAGACAGTGCATGGTAGCTGCAGTCGGCCAGGGAATCAAACAAAAGGAATCAATTGAGGAGGCTTCCTCATAGCAATTACAGAAACCCCAAGTGGGAATGAGGGCTAGTTGTGCTGAGGACTTGGTAAGAGTAAGAATATTACTGGATGACGATAGGAGTTTTCTGATTGGAGCAAGTATGAATGACGAAGAGAGGATAGAGATGTTGCTGTTTCTTGTATAGAACGTAAACGTGTTTGCTTGGAACCCATATGAGGTACCCGGGGTGGACCCCAAGTTCATAGTTCACAAGCTCAATATGGGTCCCCTATGCCCTCCCAAGAACGGCTAAGGAGCACGTCGATGCTGTCAGATAAGAGGTTAAGAGATTGAAGGAAGCTAGGGCTATAAAGGAAATTTTCTTCCCAGAGTGGCTCGCAAATCCATAGTGGTAAAAAAGAAGAACGGTAAATGGAGGGTCTGTGTTGACTTTACTGACCTGAACCGAGCTTGTCCAAAGGATCCGTTCTCGATGCTGAGGATTGATTAGCTGGTAGATGCCACCTATGCACACCCAAGGATGAGCTTTCTAGATGCTTTTTAGGGTTATCACTAGATTGCCCTGGCTGTCGAGGACCAGTATAAAACAACATTTATAACCCCTATGCTAACTATCACTATACCATGATGCCGTTTGGGTTAAAGAACGCTGGGGCCACATATCAACAAATGATGATGAGAATGTTCAAGGATGTTAGGACATATATGTTTTAACTTGTTTAAGAACATATGTCACTTAGTTATGTAAATTGGCTAATCCTTTGACAAAACGCACTCTGCTTGTAATTAGGTAGTTCTAGGTGTTTTTAATACTTCAAGAAACAATGTTTCAAGATCAAGTGTTGAAGTCATCAAGTCTGTCCAAGAAAAAGCAAGCTGAAGTGCAAAGTTTTTAAAGCTCGACACCTCTCGATAGCTATCTCGACACTTGCTATCTGTCGAGATTTAAAAAGTCAGAATTCCAATCTGATTTTCTTGGGATCCGTGAATATGTTTTTGGGCCTTCTTTTCTTCTAACCCTAAACATATAAAAGGATTATTTTAAGAGCCGTTTTGGGTGACACAAGTTGCATTATCATTGAGCAATCCTTGTTCAAGCAAATTGTGCTCAACAGACGAAGTTCTTGACCTAGTTCATCTTCCATCAAGAAGTTGCTGTGTATTTGCACCATAGGGTTTTGTAACCAAGCATCTTCCTGCTATTCATCAAGTGGATGAACTGAAGAACTTTGCAGCCAACCATTCTTCCTCAGTTGGTGTTCTGAAGTCGCGTACTTGGATCCGTGCATTGGTTAGTCACGTACTTGGGAGCCGTGCATCAAAGGTGGAGACTGTCACTACAGATCAAGTCTAATTGGGTATTGGGGTAAGGGTTCAACTGTAGGTTGGTAAGGTACTTGGGATTCCTTTACTTGTAACCGCTTGATTTGATAATAGTGGAGTTTCGGGAGTGGTGACCTGAAAATCACCCGGTGGGATTTTTGCCGTTAGGGTTTTCCCCATTCGTAAACAAATCACCGTGTTATTTATTTTCCGCTGCATATCTAGTTGATTGGTGATTTGTTTGTGCTTCCATAAAATTGCATGATTAATTGATTAATTAATTACTTGGCTAAATTAATTAATTAGGGTTAATCACAAGGGGTCATTTAGATTATGACCTAACAAAGGACAAGATAGGGCATACAGTTGAGGTGTACATTGATGATATGGTAGTGAAAGCAAATAGGAAACGTAGTATATTGATGATCTTAAAGGGGTGTTCGAAGTACTTTGACGGCACAAGCTGTGACTCAATGCCGAGAAGTGTGCTTTTGGAGTTGGGGATAGCAAGTTCCTAGGGTATTTGATCTCTAATCAAGGAATAGAAGTCAACCCTGACCAAATTCAAGCAGTGAAACGTCTTAAACCACCGAGCAATCCAAAGGAAGTCCAAATACTGACAAGCATGTTAGCTGCCCTCTATCGGTTTATTTCCAAGTTTGCAGACTGTTGCCATCCATTCTACCAGCTTTTGAAGAAGTGGAAGGAATTCCAGTGGAGTGAGGAGTGTGAAAGGGCTTTCTAGGAGTTGAAAGAATATTTGGTGCTAGCGCCCATGTTGACAGCCCCAGAGCCCGGGGGAAGATTTATTCATGTATTTTTCGGTGTTAAAACACGCTGTGAGTGCCGTGCTCCTCCAGGACCGAGGAGTGCAACAACAAGTATACTACATCAGTAAGACCCTAGTTAATGCCGAGACAAGGTATTTACCCTTGGAGAAGTTAGTATTAGCACTAGTGCATGCCACCTGGAAGTTGCCCTACTACTTTCAAGCCCACACCTTTACGTATTGATTGAGTATCCTCTACAGTTGTTATTGAAGAGATCTGATTTCACAGGAAGAATAGCTAAATGGGGAACTCGGCTTGGCTCTTTTGATATCAGGACAGGCCTAGAAGCTCAGTGAAGGGTTAGGTCCTCGCCGATTTCATTGTAGAGTTTTCCCCGAGGGTGGGGAAGAAGATGGTTTGTCCTGTCGAGGTAATCCCGTGGAAGGTGTTCGTGGATGGTGCCTCTAGCGCATCAAGAGCCGGGACTAGGATTGTAATTATTCCCCCAAAAGGAATAAAGTTAGAGCATTCCTTTTGGTTGGGCTTCAAAGCATCTAATAACAAAGCCGAGTATGAGGCCCTATTGGCCGGGTTGAGAGTGGTTTCAGATCTAGGTGCTAAGGAAGTGGTGGTCTGCTTAGACTCACGGCTGGTGGTCAATCAAGTGCAAGGAAGCTTTAAGGCCAAAGATCCTCGGATGATGGAGTACTTATGGTTGGTGAAACAAACCATGGACCGCTTTCCGAATGTTAGAGTGGTTCAGGTAGCTAGGAGGCAGAACCGTCATGCTGATTCTTTGGCCACATTGGCGTCTTCCTCAACCAAGGAGATCCCTCGGTTAATAAAAGTGGAGTTAGTAGCAGAACCAAGTATCAATGCGAGGATAAGTTTGTCACAGGTGACAACAGTTGAGCCATGTTGGATGGATCCAATTATCAACTTTTTGGCCGAAGATCGTGTGCTTGCTGATGAGAAAGAAGCTGAAAAAATTTGCTAGACACCAACTCGGTATTGGCTATCAACTGATCGTAAGTTGTATCGAAGATCTTTTGGTGGTCCCTACTTGCAGTGTTTACACCCCAGCAAGATTGAAAGGCTCTTAGTTGAGCTGCATGAAAGGGTGTGCGGCAGCCATGTAGGGGGACGTTCATTGGCACACCGAGCAATGACTCAAGGATTTTGGTAGCCGTAAATACAAAAGGATGCTAGTGAGTATGCTCGAAAATGTGAACAGTGTCAGAAGCATGCCCCAGTGATCCACCAACTGGCAGGGAGCTTGAATCCCATTAGTAGCCCTTAGCCCTTTGTGCAATGGGGGCTGGATATTGTTGGTCCATTCCTTCGGGAAACAAGAAACCAAAGGTTTGTCCTTGTGGCCGTGGATTACTTCACCAAATGGGCAGAGGCGGAAGCACTAGCAAACATCCGGGACGTGGATGTTAAGAAGTTCATATGGAGGAATATAGTGATGAGATTCGGGGTACCAGAGTCCCTAATGTCAGATAACGGATTGCAATTTGACAGCAAGGCTTTCTGCAAGTTTCGTGGCAGCCTTGGTATCACAAATCAATATTCTACCCCGGCATATCCGCATAGCAACGGTCAAGCCGAGGCCACTAACAAGGCCGTTGTGAACGGGTTGAAGAGGAGATTAGAAGGTGCTAAGGGCTGGTGGGCAGATGAGTTGCCTAGTGTTCTATGGGCATACCAAACAACCCCGAGAAGGTCCATGGGAGAAACCCCATTCTCTCTGACCTATAAAGCAGAAGTAGTTATACCAGCAGAAGTGAACTTGTGCAATGGCCGGGTTTTAGGATTCAGCCCTGCCGAGAATTCAGAATTGATGCTGAAACAGTTGAACTTGTTGGAAGAACGCCGGGAATTAGCGACTATACGATTGGCAAAATATCAGTAAAAACTTGCTCGGAGGTACAATAGGGACGTGAGGAAATGGGAGTTTGAAGCGGGAGACTTGGTTCTTCAGAAGGTAGTGGGGAATACATGAGACGTCAACACAGGAAAGTTATCACCAACTTGGGATGGACCATATAGAGTTACTGCCATTGCAGGCGTAGGGGCGTATTATTTGGAGGATTTGGCCAAGAGACCTCTTCCCTGGCCTTGGAATGCTTACAATCTGAAGAGATTCTACCACTGACTATCAGTATGTGGGGGTACCTATTGAGTGTAGTATTATATGTGCATATTGTTAATTAATACAAAAATGATGTTTATTCATGCATGAGTATTTGTACTTATGATTCCATCATCTTTAACTCATTTGCCCTAGTCAATATACACGGAGAGAACTAAGACAAAATATTCTAAGGACAGAAACTTGTCCTCGGTTCGATTTTATCACCGAGTAGGTGGAAACCTAGCATTAATTATTCTAAGGACAGAAACCTGCTCTCGGTTCGATCTTCATCACCGAGCAGGTGGAAACCTTGCACAAAATATTCTAAGGACAAAAACCCGTCCTTGGTTTGATTTATATCACCGAGCAGGTGGAAACCTAATTTTAAGATTCTAACAGGAACCTGCTTCCCGCTTAGATCATCGTCATTGGATGGGAGAAAAATCTTACTTTAGGTTACTCCAAAAGTAGAAACAAGCTTCCAAAATCTATTCTCGTCACCAAACACACAGAGATTACGATGAATTATTCACTAGGTAGGTAACTGCCCTACACTTCCCTAAAGAGTCAACGTATTTCAAATTTAATTCCTATCACTGAGGAGCCAATTCTTTCTAGATACGAGTGATCCCGTCCAGGCTGGTCCCAACCATCATGCCTGGCCAAAAATTACCTGGCCTTCTGAAGTTAAGAAAGCAGTTTCAATCACCGATCAAGTGTAGACTAGGATTAAACCACTCGATCGTTTGTAATACATGAGAAAAACAATCAAAGAACATGTCAAAAAGAATAGCCTAGCAGTAATAAAGCAATCGTTCATAAAATGCTCAATCTCCATGTCCGAGTAGTAAAACAATTAGAGTAGACTAAAACAAATAAAGTTAAAAGTTTTGTCACCACACCCTGGTGACGGTAGGAAAATAAAACTTAGAATTATAAGAGTCAAATCATTGTCTAGTCACCACACCCCGGTGACCATAGGTAATAACAAGATTATTGAAAATTAAATCACAAATCAGAAAAACTATATTCGGGTGGCAAGAATCTCCTTCAATCTTGGATGGCAGGATTGGCAGACTGTGACAAGGCAGCATCATCAGCAGGCTCTGTTGGCGGCTTCTCAATTGGCTGACCGGACTGGAGTTGTTGGGGCTGTGCATTTACGGCAGTGTTAAGAGTACTAGTGACTTCAAAGTCGGCCATCTCCACATACGTATCAATTGCTTGCACTAGCTCCCTCATACTGGGGGTGTCCTCCTCGTCGGTAGTAATGACTTGACTCTGGACGGAGGGAGGGGGTTTCGAATAGGGAATTTGTTCAAGGTTCCTCAGCGGAGAATCCTCAGCTACCCCCATCGCCTGTAGGGCAGCCAACCACCCCTTCTCGAACCCGTGGCGCTGAGCTTGGTTAATGATGGGTTCTATGGAGTTTTCGGCATCCGCAAAACCTTCATCATACCACTTCTTCTCGCAGGCCTCTAGGACCGCCTTCAGGGCAATTATCTCTTCAATGTGGGCTAGACTTAAGCTTTCTGCCTCCATTAACTTGAGCTATGCCCCCCAGCCTAGCCTCCATATCAGCTAGTTTCTTCTCGGCCAAAACCCATGCTTTTTCCGAAGAGTGGGCCTTCTTTTTGGCAGCCTCAGCAGCCTTACCCTTCTCCTTTGCCATGGCGTCAGCGACATCTTTAAGCACCTTTTCCCATTCGGCATCCTTTGGTGAGCTCCTTCATCCTCTCGCCGAGGACGTGAGTCAACTGCACAGCCTGACAACACAACAATAACAAATGTAAGCCTGAAGGAATTACTCTTACATCAAAATGGCATCAAAAGGAACGAAAAAAGGAAGGAAAGGAAGTTACTGCGATGGTGTGCCATCGTAGCCACCGTACAATAGAATCATCGGAGTCATCTGAGAAGAATTGGACGTCCTCGGGCAACAGATGGCCTTGCACTAGGCTTTGGGCGACTCGAGCTTCTTCTCCTTGAGCCCACATCCTCACGCTAGCAGACGTCGGCAGAGGCTCATTGCCGAGTTTGAAAATGGTCTGCTAATCCTCCACAGGCCAGGAAGAGGATGCAACGTTTGTCCCAGCCTGGGCAGTTGGTCGAGAGGTGCTAGTCGATTCCTGAATAATGATGCCGCCCCCGTTAGGTACCCGGGGAGGGGTCTTGGTAGGAGCGTCGCTTGGGACTTTGGGAGGCTGATCGGCGAGGCATGGTTTCTTTTTTACGCGACTGTCGGAGGGAGGAGGAGGAGTTCGGTCCTTAACTTGAGGCTGTTGAGACTGGGCCGTAGTGCTGGGCAAGAACCTGTCAATGGTCATTTTGCGTTTGGTCACCATCTCTTATTGGTCGTCCTCGACTGCTCTTTCCTTGGTTATTTGGGCTGGTGCGTCTGGCTTTTCAACAGGGACGTGGACTTTACTGCTCTAGGACACCCGTTTAACCGATTTGTCTCTCACTAGTGCGAGATCCTCCGCTATGATATATCTGGGTCTGAGGTCCCGAGCTTCGCCAACAGTCAATTTAGGTGGGAGGAAGTTTAAGTGCCGAACGTCTATATATGATAGAAGTGGGCCATCTCCTAACAATGCCTGGTTGAATGATTGCGAGGTAGAGTACACCAGGTCAACACCGAGTATCAAATGGGTGCTCAGAGTTGTCTGTCTGTGTGCACAAAAATTTCTGACCTAAGTACGAAATTAAGATCACTTGCGTGTATAACTCCGAGATCTGGTTGAAACCTTTTACTTTCTACAACAAATCAACAAAGAAAAAGACACGGTTAGTTTATATGTAAGCAACTAAGTAAAGGATTCAAACTTAAAGCAAATGAGGGTTCTCGGTACCAACCAACATCGGCGAAAATGGGCAAGGGAGTTCTTCGGCAAGCCAATTGCCGCTCACCTAGACAAATTCCCCTGCCGAGTTTCTGTTAGAATAGGGAAGGCATGATATCGACCGTACTCGCATATCCCTAGTTTTTAAGTAGTAATCAAACCTAATGTTTCCGCACAGACTATACATGAAGTTAATATCATGGTGGTTTAACTGTAGACCAAATATTTAGTTTAACCTACTCACACAACTCACCACTTGGTAAAAATTAGGGGGGAGTTGGTCGGGACACAAGCCATAAAATCTAAGAGTGCTTATAATGAGAGAGTCAACGGGAAACCTAACCTCGCCCTCGAGGATAGCCATAACAGGGAAAAAGACAGTATTTAAGCCAGAAAGCTTATGGAGGTCGATATTGCCCACTTGACAATACATGATATCAACATCTCCAAGGACATTATAGGCTGCTCTAAAACTAGCCAAAGACGCTTCAGAAGATAGGAGGTAAGAATAATCCATCCCTAGACTAAGACTAAATGAAAACTGAAGGGAGAAGAAAGAATGAAAGGAAAGGCAAAGAGGACTTACTATGGGCTCTAGGAAGAAATGGTGTTCTGGGCTGAAGGATGAACGCACAATGGAAGTATGTTCGGTAAAGAGGGGATTTGAGGAACGAAGAATGTAAAAAGTAAAGAAGAAACACAGGAGAGACTATTTATAGGGGCCAGTAGTGGAATAAATAACATTTAATAAGTGGAGGGCCCAACTTTACGAATCCCCATTGTAACTGCCACGTGCGTCGCTTATTAAATGTTATTAGGGCCACGAACTTCAACCCTACAGTGTGGCCCATAGTTCTAACCCTTTTGTCTGAAGTTGGGCCCTAGGCCTGCTGAGGCCATAGGCCAGGGATCCATACCACTATGCTTGACCTAAGGCCCATTAAGCATGCAATCTTGGATCGCACACCTCATGGCTCATAGCCAAAGACCTACCCGGCCAACACATCTTGGTCGGAAAAGTGATTGCCCGAGAATACTACATCTTAGCTGCTCAGTATCGCCCTGGGGAATACCGCTGCCAAACGTCCCTCTTAGGGTGGGAACTAGTCCCAAAACCACTACTCCCACCCCCAACTAAACACCCACTTAAAAGTAGTGGAATTGGACCTCCAAACCCACTAATAACCCAGAGTAATCATAACCCTTCCACTAATCTTGAGCTATAAATATGAGATGATAATGAGAGAAGGGGGTTGACAATTCTGGAAAGAATACTGAGAAAAGAGAGCAAACACTCAGAGGGAGAAAATGAGCAATCTTGAGAGGGAGGGAGAAAGGCTTGGGGAAATAGAAGCGTATCTGGGTCTACCGAGCATAGGGCCACCCACAGTAGGAAACACAAAAGCCCACAAAACAAATAGGTTGTGAGCCCAAGTAGAGGTTAAGCCCAATAGCCATATATTTTGGGTACACACACACACACACACACACACACACATATATGTATATTTATTATATTCTTATATATTATCTTTAACTAGCATTTAATCCGCGCAATGCGCAAGATCATTTTATGAATTAGAAAACAATCAACTTAATATAACAATACATTAAAATTCAAAATTCGTCAAGGGCATGTTGTATAGCCCCTCATTTGTTATACTTGCAGGAATGCTATCTATAAAATACAATATCACTCCATTTAAAATCAACTCCAATTATCTTTTATAGAATTTAAAATATACATACATATATATATATATATATCATATGTTACAATGGTGTCCATCTAGAAACAAAATATCAAGCACATAGTGAGCATCATATGTCATTGAAAACACACAAGCACCAACCCAGAGCAAATTAACCAAAAATTAAAGCCCTTTTATGTTGGGGTGATTTTTATTTATTTATTATATAATAATAAGTTTTGGGTTTATAGAGATAAAACATAGCCTTAACTCACTGCACATACTTTGAAAACATTCTATTTTTTCACTCTTCAATTTCCAATTTCCATGTTAATATGTCAAGCTTACCACACTATTGAGCCAAGCTCATCCAAGTAAAACAACTTTAAATTGTTAACTGCATGCCAGATCCAAACACAATGGCTAGAGTTAGAACATAGAATTAGTGGAGTCAACGCCAAAAGTGAACTCTAGAACAAATGTAAACTACCTATGCAAACTGAATCAAGATGTAACTAAGCAAATGAATTAATAGGTGGTTTGAAACTAAAGCATGAGCAACAATTAACTTTAAAAACCAACCCCAAATAGCTAGCCTACCCAAAAACTAAATGCACAATTCATTATACTTGTATAAAACTAAAAAAAATCAAAAATAAAAATCTATAAACTTACCTAACACCAGCATCACCAATAATATCAATTGGCATACCAATCAAAATGTGCATAACCAAGCATTCTAGCCATAACAGCTAGGACAATGCACTTCATCTTCATTTCAGGCCTCATCATACCCATTAACACCACACCAATACCATTATTGATTGTCCCATAAGTAGCTCTCATACCTAAAAGCCCGAAAATCTAACCCCAAACAGATTAAAAAATAACACAATCCCTTCCAAAAACAAAGCAGCTACTTCTTTTTTCTCTCCCTAACTCTTGCATTTTTGTGGTACTATTAGTCTACCTTAAACAACTTAAGATTGAAAATTGCATTAAGATTGAAAATAGTATGACACAAAACATAGAAATTAAAAGAGATCAAAATACTTGCAGCAAGTAAGCTATTTAATAGAATCTGCAAGTTACAAATTTCTCAAATGAGCATTAAAACCAAATTATGCTCAAGTAGAAATTGTCAATCAAAAGAATAATGCTTGCTACAAAAGAGCTTACCATAGATATAGGATGGTAAGATGCAGAGAAATAAGTTTCAAAGAACAAAATGCCCATTGTTCCTAATTTCCTGTTTCTTTGCTAAGTTTGCATTCTATTACATATTCAAATATATATTTTTTACATGTTCAAATATATAAATATATATATATATATATTAAAAAATCAAACTTACCATTAAATTATGATATTCATTGTAACGCAATTACATGCCTCAATCACTATGATTTGTGAACTCTTTGACCTTTACATCAAAACCCCAGGAAAAATAATTAAAAAAAGAAGCCCTCAAAAAACTTGTAAACAACGAAATAAAAAGAACATAGGGAACCAAATTATAAAGAGGTGCAACATGTGATAAATAATACCTAGCATGAATTTCAAATTAAATACATAGATAACTATCACAATCAAATTTATAAATGATTGAATTATAGAATATTTATGAACTGCATCAATAACTAATAAGTTGATTTTTTGGGGGGGGAAAAAAACTGGTTCAATGAATGGAGCAACTTAAATTATTGATAATGAGGAGATATTTGATAGAATTTTAATAACAATAATTAATTAGAAATAGATAAAAATAAATAGGTTTAGAAAGTATAATTACAACTATAATTTCCAAAACAATATGCTTCTTACAAATATATTTCTTTCAAGTATATTATAAGCAACTAAAGTGGTTGGTAACATCCCCTGTGATGGATTCAAAATATTAGCCAAAAAAAAAAAAAAAGTTAAAAAGAGAATGATGAGAATTTCCTTGGACGAAATTTGGTGGAGAAGGCAACTTGGTTGTTGTCAGCTTCATGTTCTTTGTCTTAAAACTTCTTCATCTGAGAAGAAATAGATCAAACGAAGCTAATGAAGCTAATTTATCCAAAAAGAGAAAAATAAAATGAGGCTAAATTAAAACTGCAAATATTCAAGAAGTTTAGACATCAAATTTAGCACCAACTTTGATAAGACAATTACAATTATAAAAATTACAGCCTAACCTCAAGAAAATTTTCTCAGGAGCAAAATAGTTGTAGAACCCAAATGATATGTTTCCCATATTATATTCAACAAATTCCAAGTGGGAAAAATTCATCTAAAAAGCGTGATGCACTTCTAAGAAACTTGACAAAAATTAAGATTGTATCCATCAACTTCTAAAACAAATTTATACAATACCGGATAGAAACCACTTAAAAGAAACTATAAAGAGCTTCTTCTTTTTTTCTCTCTTTAATATTGAAGAATGATGTACAATATCTCTATTTGCATCCATATAAGGTATTATATAACTCAACCAAAATATAAGCGTTTAAAGCCTATAGGGATTCTCTATAAAATAATTTATTTTACAGGTCTCATAGAATGCAATAGGAATAATGATTTTGTAGCCATAAGCAGAGGTGCATAAATCATAATTGCTCATCCATCCCCCATAAAATTCATTAATTTATAAATACACGGGTAAATGCTACAGTGTATATAAACATGTTAACCATGGTGAACATGAATGTGAAACATATGTCAAAGTAATAACATGAAGTAACATCTTTTTATCTACTAAAAAGAATTGCAATTAAATTTTCAAATAGAATTGCTTAAAATACTAATGGCATTTGCTAATTAGTTGCATGCTACATCAATAAAAATTTTCAATTAACATAACATTTATCCTCGACTCCACAAATTATAGACGACTTCAATAAAACAAAACTTAGTTGAAGTTAAATAGGGGCACCACTAATTGTCCTTGAGCGAAACAAATTAAAGTTATATGATACATCAAAACAATTTTCCATTAATGTAACATTTATCTTCGACTCCACAAATTGCAAATAATTTCAATAAATAAAAAAAGGAAGTACCAACTCACTTTTAGTTAAATAGTGGCAGCACTAAATGTAACTAAACAAAATAGAAAAGAAGAAATTGTTGGACTTAGGAAAGTACTAATTGCATATGTTGCTTGCGATTAGCTTTCACTGTTTCAATGTTTTAAAGCATAAAACTCCACTATAGGTGATTTATCTGTATGAAAAAAGAAAAAGAAAAAAAGGCATATCACTAGCATAATCCTTATGGAAAAAAGGACTAAAACTTTGCACAATAACTAAAAAGAAAAAAAAAAATTTAAGTAACAAAAAAAAAAATATTGAACAAAACTGAAACCAATAAATTAGCAGTCCTTTTTTGCTTAGTTTTTTCTACAAACAAAACTAAGTTCAAGTGCTTTCAAAGAAACTAACTATCACTGCTTGATGTAGGAAAGCTCAAAAATGTGTTGAAAACACAAGAGCTGTTTAGACCTCCAAATTAAAGTTACGGCTCGATTGATTTTACACTAACTTAATACTAAGTGCGGAATAGTGTAAAAGTGAGCGGATAAACAAACAAGCTACTTTAATCCATAAACAAAGCAACACAGCAGTAAAATGGAATGTAAAAGAGTAGAGAAGAAAGATGCAAGCACAAGATAACACGTTGATGTGTTATCGAAGAGGAAACCGAAGAACTCGGTGAAAAACCTCTTCGCCGCCCTCCAAGCGGAAATCGATCCACTAGACAATCAGTTGGGATACATGGGTTAGCAAGAGACCCTCCAAGCCTAATCTACCTAATGTACCTAAGCCCTCCAAGCTCCTACTTTTGTGTCTTGTCTAGTTCTCCGGATCCTGCAACAAGCTCCATGTTGCATCTGCCATCCTTAGCTTCTTCCAATACTTCCCAGCAACACCAAAACTTCACTTGACACTCTGAAAGAGTGTGGTAAGTGTTTGGGCTATCAACTTCTCAATGGTATGGAAATGGAGAGGTAGGAGTTGAGGAAATTCCACAAGCAAATGTGTAGAGGATTGTGGGTATAACAATCTCTAACTCTCAAAGTGTTTGGCTAGGGTTTTCTCTTAGAAGCACTCCTTAATATTTGTGAGTAATGTGGGTAAATATAGTGTAGGCACAAAAAGTGTGAATCAGAATGGACAGTCTGGCAGAATAGACTGTCTCGCGGGAAGACCTTACCCACGAGATACTCGCGAAACACAGCTGTCTCCATCCTGGCCTAACTCTTCGCATTCCAACGTGTGCAAGTCACATGAGTCACTTCGCGGGATGCTTAGTCGCGAGCTACCCGTGAAAACTCTTCAGTCTTCAATTGCTTGAGTCTTCACACTCTCTTTCTATCACACAACTCTTACAACCAAATCCCATAATAAATACAGGGTATAAAAGATTGAATAAAATTACAATCAAATTTGACACGGAATATAAGCCAACAAAACACATAGTTGTAAATAACAACTTTACAATGTAGAAAAAAATTAGAAACCTTGATATCAAAGACATGTACCTCACCATCTTTGTAGAGACCCCAACATCGTCATTCACATCCAGTGGAGTGATATCCCTCTACTTGTGAACCGCAAACACAGACATCAAAACACATCAAATTGTGCCCACGTCTAAAATGATAGTACCTATACAAAATAAATTTGACATTAAGTCCTTAACATCGACACAATAAGCAACAAAATAATAATAAATCAGAAAGCATTAAAAAGATCCATGCATTCTACTTTTACTACTTCCATTACTACTTAGAACCAACTTAGCTTCTTCCTCAGTTAGACTTTGTTCCACGTGGAGATTTATATAACAGTAAAGTAAAATCACAAAAGTTAAAGGGTAATTTCATCCTATTATTCATTTCTATTAGGGGCTGGCAAAAAGAAATAGGAGGTATGTTATCAAAAACAAATTCTAAAAAAAGAAGAAAAAGAAAAGTAAAAAACCTAGGCATTTTAACAAACACTCTGCGTTCAGATACCCTAAACAAAACAACTTCTAACCAAAATCCCTCAAACCCAAATCTAACCCATTTGTTTAAACTAATTAAACAAAACTACTCCTAATCGAAAAACCTAGATCATAACAACATCCCTCAAAGAGATCCACGTTAATGCTTCTAAAATACCTAGATAAGGAAGAAGCACAATTGCCCTGTTCGTGTGGCTTATATTTTTTTTTTTCTAGAATAATCTATTGCTCTATTTTTAATCGAACACCATAAATAGATACCCACACATCAATTTATCCAAATACCCAAAACAAAACCAAATCTAACTCAAATACCTTAATCAGAAATATAACCCAGAAATTTAAATAAAAAAAGAATCCAGCCAAATTATAAGAACCTGATCATAATTGATGCATGGACTGAAAAGCAAAGAGAAAACTAACCGGTAGAGAAATTGAAAGACGTTTTCTGATTGCAAATTGTGGATGCATGGGCAATGGAAGTTTTTGATTTTTTTTTTTCCCCCTTTTAATCGGGTTGATTGGGATTCAGGCTTTACTTCCAACCGCTTGATGTTTTAAGTGGGGTTTTTCCCGGCAATATATGGATGGAGGCTGGGTTGATGGAAAGAGAACTCAATGGATAGGGTTTTTGCTTTTAAGAAAAATAGAGAGAACGGCTGAATTTGTCAAAAGAGAAGGAGAATCGGAACAGAAGAGATTGTGTGTTTGCAGTTCTGGTGGTCAGAGTATGGTGAGGGAACGGCGGAGGCAGGAAGCTCTCTGGCTTACAATTACAAACTCTGTTCTCCCTTTCTTCGTATAGCAAGCCTTTGTTTTCATTGTATTTTGTGTGGTTAGATTTCCTATTATATTGAGCTGTATTAAACAGTGTTTTAGTGTAACCCAAACAGTGTAATTTACCGCTTTTTAACTTAAACGTGGTAGCATTTTAAGTGGCCATTTTTCCTAACATGGTAGCACCTCCTTAAAGGCTTCTACTATTATACATAGTATTAGATTTTTTATAACGCAATAGGATAACATTTAACAATCAAAGAAAACAAAAAAACTTAAAACACAAAACTAAATCACATAATCCCTAAGTAGAGTTATAATGAACACACAAATTTATCAACTTAAAGTAGAGATGCAGAAAAAATAAAATAAAAAATACTCCAAAAAATATTGAGAGAGAGAGAGAGAGAGAGAACATTTTTCTGAGGGAAAACTATGCAAATAATGGAAGAGAGAACGAAAAATTTATAGTAAAATGGTGTGAATATGAAGAGACAAAATAAAGGAAGATGAAGGGAAAGATGAATTGTGATATTATGGTTGAGGTTAATGGGGAGATTGAAAAGGTAAGGGAGGGAAAGATGAAGAGACAAAATAAAGGAAGATGAATGGAAAGATGAATAGTGATATTAAGGTTAAGAGTAGTGGGGAGATGAAAAGGTAAGGGGTGGAGAAAGGTTGGATAAAGTGTAATTATTATCAAAAATGTAAATATTTAAACAAATTATAGGAAAATTGGAAAGAAAAAAGATAATGACGTGGATACTGATGTGGCTCAATTGGAGCGTAGCAATAATAAATGCTATGCTTCAGCCCAAAGTAGAGTTATAACAAACACAAAAATTTATCAACTTAATGCAAAGATGCAGGAAAAGTTAAAAAAAAAAATCCAAAAAATATTGTGAGAGAGAGAGAGAGAGAGAGAGAGAGAAATAACATTTTTGTGAGGGAAAATTATGCAAAGAATGGAAGAGAGTGTGGCCGACTAAATTTTGATTTTGAAATAAATCAAACAAGTAAAATAGTTTTACAAATGTGTATTCGTATTGATGAATATGTCGTACAATTCTCCGCGATTACAAATGAGTGATCCTATGATTTGATCTTTTTGCAGGACTTGTTGAATGGAATTGTAATAAAGTGATTTTGACTCGAACACCAAATATCCTTCAATTTGGCTAAATGATGGATTGAAGACCCTTGAAATAAAATTACAATGAATCTTTGGCCATGAGCTTGTTAGAGATTATTTGTTCTTCGTGTTCTTTGCGTGTTCTTCTTCTTCGAAGGTTTTGTGGTGGAAGTTCTTTGAGGCTTGAATCTATAGAGCTTCACTGATTTACGATTTCTTGAAATTTCTAGAGGATTTTGAACTTGATTCCGACAAACTTTAAGATCTAGGAAGGTGGTTTGGATGGTTCTACTTTGAATGTTCTTCGATTTTGAGGTTGAAGTTCTTGAAGGCTTTGAGGCTTGATTCCTGCATAGCTTCTGTAATTCTGAGTGCTTCTAAATCTTCTTTGATGCTACTTATGCTCTGGATGCCTTGGTGTGTTCAAATGCCTTAGGAATGCTTTTATTTATAGGACTTTAGGGGTGGGTGAGTGACATGTGGTGGAGTCTGATTGGAGGAGCTTTAAGACTTTTTTCTCCAAGACACGTGGAATCTTTTGATTGGCCGAAATGTCTCGATTTTCAAGGTGACACATGTCAGCACCCGATTGGACTACTTATGTCATTGCTTACATATGCTAGTGTGTGATTGGCATTTTGCTTGATTTTTATGTTTTTATTTCAATGACACTTGGCAAAATTTTGCTGGTTTCTGAATGGTGATGGTAGAAACTAGTAGCCATATGTGGCACTTTGTAATTGGTTGTACTTTGTGAACTTGGTAGTATGATGTGTTAGCCTGTGATAGGTCGAGAATTTTCCCTCTCTACAAATGCCTCCTCAAGACTCATTAACGCACATAGTTTCGGAGTGTGGTAAGGGAATGAGTCTCGAAAATGGATTTTGACACTTGACTCTTCAAGTGAAGTAGTTGAAGGTGGTGAAGCTTTTAGCAAGATGAAGTGATTTTAGAAGAGTAGACCCACCTACATGAAAGGTTTTGATGAGACCGAAAAGTGGTAACAAGTAGTTGATTGTACCTACATGACTAAGCCTTCTCAATAGAGGTTAAGTTGAAGTAATTTCAAAAGAGTGTTCCATGGTATTTGAAATAGGTAAGTAAGGCTAAAAGTTATTTACAAGTAGTTGGATGTACTTGTGTGATTGAATCATTTCAGCAAAGGTTAAGTTAAGTTAATTTTAGAAGAGTGTCCCATGGTATTTAGAATGGGTTAGTGAGGTAAAAAGTTATTTGCAAGTAGCTAATCATATCGGCAGAGATTAAGCTGAGGTAATTTCAGAAGAGTATTTTGGATTGTTGGCGGTGTTCACAGGGTATAGAAGATGGTGATGAGGCGAGGATGTTGGCTGGGTATAGCATGTAGAGCTATTGGGCTAGCCTCGCATTTTTAAGAACTCTTGGTGAAGTGATCTTAGAAAAATATACTTTGGATTACAGAGAGGACATGTGGGAAAGTGGTTAAGTATGCATGTGTTATTGTATTGCTCAGGTTAAGTTGAGGTAATTTTAGAAGCATATGAATTTTGGGTCTGCTGGTAATGGTTTTGAAAAGAAAACGATGAAGATGAAGCGGAGATGGTGACTGTGTGAAACATACGACACCATGGAGTTGGACTTGTACGTTTGGGAATTTTTGGTGTAGATGTTTTTGGGGAGTATATTTTGGAACATGAGACTGGCTGTATGCTGAGTAGAGTCCGTCGGCAAGTAGTAGAATGTGCCTATATGATAGGACCATGCCGATGGAGGTTAAGTTGAAGTAATTTTAGAAGTATACTTTCTAAATACTACAAGAAGAATTTAAGTTGGAGTAACTCCAGAAAAATGTGTTCTAAAGTACCAGCAATGATGTCCTTTGTGTCCTGAACTAGTGGTGACATGGAATGAGGCTTTGGTGGAAACACATCTTTGGTTAACCGACACCAGAGGCTGATTTTTGATGAGCTAGGACCTTGGAGGTCACTGTGGCTGTTGGATGGGAGAAAAGTTGTAGGGTGGCCCTAACACTTTCCACAACCCTTAACTAATGACATATGTTGAAAGATATGAACAAAGTCAGCCAGTTGGTTGAGAGATGTGGGTTTATGGTCTTGAGTATGTTGGAAAACCCAGAAAATGAAAGATGGAGCTAACTTGTGATCCTGGTTTTAGAAAGTAGCCAAGTTACTGTTTGTTCCAAACCTTTACTTCTGCTGGAAGAACAAACAACTTGAGAAGGACTATGGAGTTCTCCAAGCAGTTAGGAAGCTCCTTGAGCTAAGGTACATGTGATTTAGTTGGGCTTAGATCTCCTGGCTAGGTAGATCTGAGACTACAAGGAACAATGATGTGGGCTATGTTATGTGAAATTTTATGGACAAATGAGGTCATTTAGTGGAGAGAAAAGTTTGTTTGGATCTCAAAACTATAATGATGTTGTGAGGAGGGTTTCTACTGAACCATGAGAAGGTTGAGTTCAAGCTAATTACAAAGCAATATTGCTCGCTAGGTGATGAATCAGAAATTTACGATTGTCATTAAGCTGAAACCGTCATTAACCAAGAGATGATGTCACGCATTTATTACGCTCATTGATGACAAAACGTAACGGACGGAGCAACGTTCACAAAATGAGCTGTGAACTTTAAACCAAGATTTTGCAACGCACTAGCCGTTGGGCATAAATACATTGATTCATTTCCCATTAATGAGGCATACAACTAAAAAAGAAAGAGCAACAGAAGTGAAAGGTACACACAAATACTCGACGAAAATCACTCCCCACTCTATTCTCTCTAGAATCTTCTTCCTTGTTGACTTAAGCATCAGAGGCGGTTTGGTTAACGCCACACCGGTGTGTTCCCCTTCCACCAGTTCATTTTGCAGGTTTTTCCTCCAACAGAGATGACCCCAATCACAGCTTCGTCCATTCGCTACAACGAGGAGCTCAACTGCTGATTTTTTGCATCATCAGTTTGGCGCTGTCTGTGGGAAACACTAATCATTCAAGACATCTTTTCCAGTGACAAAAGAGTTCCTTGAAGTATGAGATGGAATCAGAAATCGCACAACAGTAAGAAGCTGTGCAACAACAACAAATCTGGGCCCTCCTAGCTAATGTATAAAAGCTGACTTGCCAGAATGAAGAGTTGTGAAAGACAATGGAATCTCAAAATGCAGAGCGTTGATGAACAGGCAAAAACCAGAATGAAGAAGAATCAAACTCTCAAGCCAAAAGGCGAGACAGGACCTTAGGAGAAGATTCTACCAGGATGCAAAATGAGCTTCGCAACATGAGGAAGGAGATGGACGAGTTAAAAAGTGCCATGAAGGACAAAGGCGGGGAGAATTTAGATGGGATGATTCAAAGGATGGACTCACCATTTACTAATGAAGTACTGAACTGTCCCCTCACACCGAAATTTTGTCTCCCACAGTTAGAGTCGTATGACGGTTCTAAGGATCCCTTAGATCACATTGAATCGTTCAAGACACTGATGTTATTGCAGATGACCCCAGATGAGGTGATGTGTAGGGCATTCCCAATAACACTGAAGGGAGCAGCCAGAATATGGTTCAGCAAGATACCCTTAGGAATTATTGCAGATTTTAAACAACTCAACAAGGGTTTTGTTCGTCATTTCATTGGGGGGTAAAGACACAAAAAACCAACTGGCCATCTTTTCAACATTCAACAAGCAGAAGAAGAATCACTAAGACAGTATGTTACTCGATTCAATAAGGAGCTACTATAGGTAGACGAAGTTAAAGATCAAGTCATCCTAACAACTTTCCAAGCGAGGTTGCTACCCGGGGATTTCTTCTTCTCAATCACTAAAAGTCCACCAAAAACAATCTCGGAGTTAAGGGATGATCCCTCCTTGCAATGGCCAAAACCAATCAGTACTCCAGCAGAAAAAAGAGGCAAGAATAAGTACTGTAGGTTCCATCAGGACCATGGGCATCACACCAATGAGTGTAGGCTTTTGAAAGACTAGGTGGAGACTTTAATCTGGCAAGGAAAGTTACAGAAGTATATCAGGAAGACGGAGCCCCATAGATACCAACGGAAAGACGATTAGGACAGAACTTAGGGAGTAGGAGATAGCAAACCTCCTACAAGAGAAATAAAGACAATCTCAGGAGGACTAACAGCAGGCGAAACATTGAAGTCCTTGAAGAAAGCCTATGGGAGAGAAATAAACAGTGTCCATTCGTGGCTCCCTCCAATGAAGATGCCCAAGAATGATAAGCCTGATATTATTTTCTTAGAGAGAGACAGTCGTGGCATCAGGCAACCCCATGACGATCCATTGGTAGTCATGCTCAGGGTAAAAGAATTCAACATCTACCAAGTGCTCATTGACAATTGAAGCTCAACAGATATCATCTACTTGCCTGCATTTTAGCAGATGAATCTGGATAAGAAAAGGATCAGATCTTTCATCTCGCCTCTAGTAAGCTTTGCAGGGGACAAAATCATCCCTAAGGGCATTGTCACTCTAATCGTAATTGTAGGAACTTACCCAGCACAGGTCACCAAGGAAATTGGTTTCCTCATAGTTAACTGCCCTTCAACATACAATATTATCTTAGGAAGACCTGCACTCAACAGGCTAAGAGCAGCGACGTCAACATATTACTTGAAGATGAAGTTTCCAACAGCCCATGGAGTAGGAGAAATCAGAGGAGACCAAGTTCTGGCAAGAGAATGCTACCAAGCTGCCTTAGTATCTAGGGAGAACTACACGTGGATAGGATCAACACCCATCCTAGAATCGTCAGAAACACCACAAGAAGTTGAGATCGTCCTAGAGGATTCGATGTCAACCCATAATGCAAACTTGTATAGCAGAAGCAGAGAATATTTGCACCAAAGCGCAACAAAGCTGTAACTGAAGAAGTAGAGAAGTTACTAGAAGCTAATTTCATCAAGGAAGTCTTCTATCTAGATTGGCTAGCAAATGCGGTAATGGTAAAGAAGAGCAATGGTAAATAAAGAATGTGCATCGATTTCACAGACCTAAATAAAGCTTGCCCAAAGGATAACTTCCCCTTGTTAAGAATTGATCAACTGGTAGACTTAATTGCTGGACACAAGCTCTTAAGTTTCATGGATGCATTTTCTGGATATAACCAGATTCTTTTGGACGAAGACGATCAAGAGAAGACCTCATTTGTTACTAGAAAAGGGTTGTACTTCTACAAAGTTATGCCCTTTGGATTGAAGAATGCAAGAGCCACATACCAAAGATTGGTGAACCGCATGTTCTCTCACCAAATTAAGCGAAATGTGGAAGTATACGGAGACAATATGCTGGTGAAAAGAAAGGATGAAGCCAACCACTTGGATGATATAAGAGAAATCTTCAGCATACTACGTAAGTACAATATGAAATTAAACCCTGCAAAGTGTGTTTTTGCTATTGGATTCATGGTGTCCCAATGAGGTATAGAGGCAAATCCAAACAAAATAAAAGCGATAATCGAGGTTAAATCCCCAAAAATAGTGAAGGAGGTTTAGAGCTTGACTAGAAACGTCACAACCCTAAACAGATTCGTCTCTAGGGCAACGGACAAATGCATGCCATTCTTCAAGGTATTAAAAAAGGTCTTTCAATGGACTGACGAATGCAAAGAAGCCCTTGCCAAATCAAAAGAGTACATGACGAAGCCGCCACTACTAAGCTCCTCAATGATGGGAGAGAAGCTATACCTCTACTTAGCAGTATCTAACACTACAGTAAGTTCAGCACTAATTAAAGAAGAAGAAAATGTCTAGAAGCTAGTCTACTATACCAGCTAGGCATTCCAGGGAGCGGAGGCAAGTTACCCAAGGATGGAAAAGATAGCTTTCGCGTTGTTGGTCACTTCCAAGAAACTTCGTTCGTACTTCCAAGCACACTCCATCGTCGTCATGACAAACCAACCAATAAGAATTACGATGAACAAGATAGATGCAGCAGGATGACTCATTCAATGGGCAATTGAATTGAGCCAATTTGGCATCGAATATCGGCCTTAAGTAGCAATCAAAGCCCAAGTACTAGCGGACTTCATTGCAGAATTCACTTACCCCTATAAGGAAGAAGAACTTCCCATGAAAACATGGACGGTCCAAACAGATGGGTCTGCCATGAAGAAAGTAGGAGGAGCAGGAGTAGTGCTCATATCTCCAGAAAGAGAAACATTGAAGTATGTAGTTAGATTGCAATTCTCAGCAATGAATAACGAGGAAAAATACGAAGCATTGTTAACAGGGCTAAGTCTAGCAAAAGCTCTAGGAGCAAAGAATCTTATCGTCCAAGCTGATTCTCAGCTAATAATTGGACAAGTGAAGGAAGATCATAAAACCAAAGAAGAAAGGATGCAGAAGTACTTGAATATCGTCCAACAACTCTCACAACATTTTCACAGCCTAGACTTTGTGCAAATCCCTCGGGCTAAAAACACAGAATCTAACTTCCTAGCAAGATTGGCCTTGTCAGACGACTACAATGCGACCTCCAAACTATGTATAGAGATAAGGGGGCAACCAAGCATAGAAGGTGAGCAGGTTCTGAAGATAAAAGAACAAGACAAGTGGATGACTCCTATCGTCCGTTACTTGAAAGAAGGATGGCTCCCAAAAAATAAGATGTAAGCAAGGAAGATATAGATCAGAGAGCCTTGCTTTGTCATTATTAACGATGCGCTGTACAGACAAGGGTATTCACTCCCATATCTAAGATGTGCTAACTCAGAAGAAGCAGATTATGAGCTCCGCAAGATACACGAGGGAATTTGTGGAAATCATGCTAGGGCAAGATCTTTAGCAGGAATGGCACTCAGAGCAGGATATTACTAGCCAACCTTACAGAAGGATGCAAACGACATCGTCAAAGCATGCGATAAGTGTCAACTCTTCGTAAATGTCCAAACGAGACCAGGAGAGATGATGACACCCATATCCTTGCCATGGCCTTTCGCCCAATGGGGGATTGACATTATGGGCCCATTCTCTTTAGGGAAGAAGCAACTCAGATTTCTGACTGTCACAATTGATTACTTCACAAAATGGGTAGAAGTAGAACCAGTGACAACGATAATAGAGGCCAAAGTCACAAGCTTTGTATGGAAAAACATTATCTGCAGGTTTGGAGTCCCATGTGTCATAATATCAGACAATGGAAAGCAGTTTGACAATCCCAAGTTTCGAAAATTTTTCCAAGACTTAAGAGTCAAGAACCACTACTCCTTTCCAAGACACCCTCAGGCCAACAGGTAGACAGAAGTGATGAACATAAACTTGCTCAAAATCATCAAAACTCGGCTTGAGGGGGCAAAGGGGGCATGGCATGAAGAACTACCAAGTGTCATTTGGGCATATAGGATGAACACAAGAGTTCCAACAGGTGAAACACCATTCAAACTGACATTTGGCACTAAGGCCATCATACCAGTGGAAGTGGGACTGATGAGTTTTCGAGTCAAAACTTATGAAGACCAGAAGAACCAGCAGGAGCTTAACAGTAACTTGGACTTAATTGATGAAGTTAGAGAAGAAGCTATGATGAAGCGAATGGCCAAACACAAGGAAGCAATGACCAAATACTACAACAAAAAGGTCAAGGTAAGAAAGTTCAACGCAGGAGACCTTGTCCTCAAGAAGGTATCACAGGCAACAAAGGACCCATCCTAAAGAAAATTGGGACCAGCCTGGGAAGGCTCCTACTACCTAAAGTCTTTAGACAGCCAGGAATTGCCTCGACCATGGAACATAGAACACTTGAAGAAATACTACTAGTAAGGAATACTTTACATTTCAAGTTGCCTAAATCTTCATATCAATAAGTACAACAGTTATTACTTCCGTCATTCATAGATCAATAATACATGAAAGCATTATCTAGGCGAATTTATCAATGGTTATCCATGAATTACTTGTTAATAAAAATATCTGCAATGCTTAGGAGTTATCCTTCGGAGATGTCCCAAGGATCTTCGTCATTACAATTTCAAATCAAAAGCCGTTCATACGCAGCCAACGGCGTCATAGCCATCAAAGTTGTTAATACACAACTACCAAAGTTGACTAAATCAAAGTTGTTTAAACACAACTAATATGACCATCATTCAAGCATGAATAAATGAAAAAAAAAAATGTTTAACCTAAAGACGCTCCAATACCATGACTTTAAGTCATGAGCACAGTGCAACATCGTCATTCAAACATGGCTCAATAAAAAGTTGTTCAAACACAACTAAAAATAAAAAGCTGTTCAAACACAACTAAAATCGTTATTCAAATATGACTCAATAAAAAGCTGTTCAAACGCAACCAAAAGTAATAAGTTGTTCAAACGCAACTAAAATCGTCATTCAAATATGACTCAATTAAAACCTGTTCAAACACAGCTAAAATAATAAGTTGTTCAAACACAATTAAAATCGTCATTCAAACATGACTCAATAAAAAGTTGTTCAAATACAGTCAAAAGTAATAAGTTGTTCAAACACAACTAAAATCGTCATTCAAATATGATTCAATAAAAAGCTATTCAAACACAGCTAAAAATATAAGTTTTTCAAACACAACTCAAATCATTATTCAAACATGACCCAATAAAAAAGCTGTTTAAACACAGTTGAAAAGTTGCTCAAACATAACTAGCATCGTCATTCAAATATGGCTCATTAAGAGAAGCTGTTCAAACACAAGCTAAATGTGAAAAGTTGTTTTAACACAACTAATATCATCATGAAGGTATCCAAAAACCTTCGTCATCTGAACATAGCAGAGGTGTACTTATAAAAAGTTTTTCATCAGTAGTTCATAAAATTACTTGTCATTGTCAGGAAGAGAATCTGTGCCTAAAACATATGGGCCCAAAGAGATTGTTCAGTTAAGATGCTTAAAACAACGAGCCCATAAAAGGATATTGTTTTCATCTTACAAAAAAAAGGGGTAAATTACTGTTCATCCAGAATGGGATCTGCAGGAGTTATAGTCGTGGCCTCTTCAATCACCTCAACTACAGTTGTGGCTTCTTCCATTACATTCTCGGCCGTAGCCTCAAAAGGATGGCCAGACATGAGCTCCTTCTCAACATCACCAATAATAAGACCAGAAAGGTCCAAGTCAGGGTGATGCTTCGCCATCCATTTTCTGAGAAGATCAAAGCCTTCCACGTAGTACCCACACAACTTGTCTGAGTACTCGTCAGAATCCTTGAATTCCTCCATTGCCGTGGCCCCAGCTTTTTACAACTTTAACTCTAAATCACCAATCTGCTTGTCCTTTAGCTTGCAAAAATCATTCTCCACTTGAAGACTCTTCTTTAAGGCTGCCATGCATTCTTTGTCATTCTCAACCTCGATAGCAAGGATGGTGACCTCCTCGTTCTTCAGTGTTTCATTCTTAACGGAAAGGGGTTTGATCATGGGCTCAGTTGTGGACACCTTTTTCTCCAAGTCCAGAAGCTTCCCAGAAACGAACAAAGATTCCCCTAGAGCCTACACATAAAATCGCTCTTAGAAAAAAGCAAAAAAAAGAAAAGAAAAAGCAATCTATGTTATCAACACATACCTGCACGAATTTCTGAACGTAGGATGACATCACTTCACTGGACGACTTCGCCATCAAAGGGTTTAGGACGTCCACAGAGAGCGCCTTATGAGCCTTTAGAGCAGTAGCATTAGAATCGTCCCAGAAGAAAGGAAGAAAAGTTTTGCCATCAACCTTCTTCTTCTTCTTAGTCTCCTCCCCTGCAGAGGCAATTACCTCCAAAGACGAGGTGGGAGAAACAGGACGCTTAGCAAGAGAATGGGCAGTCACCACGGGATCATCCTTGGAAACGTCCCCTACCTTCGAACGTTTCTTTGAGAGAAGACCACTGACGAGGCCACCTTTGGCTTTCTTCTCTTGAGCTTCAGCCAATTTTTTCTTGCTAAATCTAGTCGTCATTCCTGAGGGAAAAAAGAGACTATATATATTGTTAGGTTTTAGACCCTTGTAAACTAAATTGTCTAACCTAATTAATTAACCAAGTGAATACTTAGGTATATTATTTAGATCTAGGTTAAAACAATAAAGTCATATCACGTGAAGTAGCGGAAAATAAAAAACACAATGGTATGATCACCTAGGAAAACCAAACCGGTAAAAAACCTAGAGAGGATTTAACCTAGCAATTCTCAAGGTAAAAAGCAAATCCACTATAGAGAATTGAAGTTTACAATAAGACTTAGACCACTAACATACTATTGCTACCATATGTAGAACTTATTGACATGACCACGTGCAAACTCCAAATCCACGAACTCCTCTATTAGGCCTTTGCAACACAAGCACCCACACTTGTGACTTTGAGACTCCACTCAAAGGTTTTGGATCTCCTTAGACGTTGATCTTGTATGCAACAACTTCTACAACACCAAATCTTGAGATTATTCAAGGAATAATATTGGCAGAAGACTTTAGAGAGCTTTTAGGTACAAAACCCTAGATCTACAAAAGACGCACAAGATGCATTCTAATCTCTCTGAAAAGAATTATAAAAACGTGCTTAGGGTTTCCTTTATATACTAGGAGAAGTAGATTTGAAACCCTAATCCTTAATGGGCTTGAACTGCTGTTTGGGCCAACTTAAAATTCTGCAGATACGTGTTTCGATCAGTCGAGCTTGTTCTTCAATCGATCAAACCACACAGTTTCTGAATTCTTCTTTCTGCAGCTTGTATGTTCTTGAATCTTGACTTGAATCACCTTGAGCATTGTCTAATAATACCTATAGACTCTAAGATCTATATCTAGACAAGTCTGTGTTCACGATTTGCCAATTGTTCTAAACTTTTAGAACCTAACAATCTCCCCCTTTGGCAATTCGTGACAAAACTTACATACAATATGAAATGCTCAATTACAAGAACAACCCAATACAATAAATTGCCCAAATACATCACAAATCCCAATATAAGACTCCTAACCTAGAAGTTGTAAAAAGAGGTAGAAGGTCTTGATCAGAATGTACCTGTCTTTCCTGAAACACTCAAAAGAACACATCACCGCATGTGTGGAAAGAAAGAAATATAAACAATAATATGAAACACAATATAAAAACAAAAGTAAACTAACTCTCCTCCTAAGTTAGATATATCAAAAAGTTTTTATATTCTCCCCCTTTCAAAAACAATTTTATCTCCCCCTAAACAAAACAATTTAAAAAACTTTTTAAACAAGATTCCCACATTTCATCTATTTCTCCTCCTTTTTCTCATGTATTGACAAAGACAACTCAAACAAGGAGTAAAGAGAAAACATATGCAACAAAAGTCAAGAGAAAATAAAGAATCAAGGAAACAAATGAATCCAGCTTTATAGAGAATAGAGGTTAAAAAAAAAACTTTTCTCCCCCTATAAAAATAGGAAAAACAAAACATGTTTTGGGAAAAATAGTTTTGGGAAAAATTTAAGAGGTGGGGAAAAAAAAACACACAAACCTAACTTAAAATAAATTGTCTCAAAAGTGATAGCAAATTGCTTGAAATTAATTCTGCCCAATGTAATATTAGATTCACAAAGTGCTTTTGTTCTGAACTAGTTGATAACTGATAAATACAACTGTAACTTTTAAGGTGTTACACAGGATAAGGAATAAAATATTAGGAACGAAAGGGCAGATGGCAATCAAACTGGACATCAATAAAGCATATGATCGGGTTGAGTGGTCTTTCCTACAACAAATCATACTAAAATTGGGCTTTGATGGAAGGTGGGTTCAATTGGCTATGGCAACTGTTCATATAGCAACATATTCGGTGCTCATAAATGGAGAACCAAAGCAATACATCTCACCCTCACGGGGTCTAAAACAAGGAGACCCCCCTCTCCCCTTATCTATTTTTACTATGTGCGGAGGGCCTCTTTTCCCTTATTAGAAAGGCTGTAGAGAAAAATCACCTACATGGGATCTTATCTTGTAAAAATGGAGTATGCATTTCTCACTTGTTGTTTGCAGATGATAGCCTCATCTTTTACCAAGCCATAACGGAGGAGAGGCAGCACCTTCTAAATATTCTTGGGAGGTATGAAGCTACTTCGGGACAAGCTACAAATAGACACAAGACATCCATCTTCTTTAGCAAAAATACAAGGAATTCGATTAAGGCGGAAATTCAAGCACTATTGGGAGGCAGAATTATGGAAGATTGTGAACCATACCTAGGCTTGCCCATGACCGGAGGAAGATCAAAGGTGAACACATTCAAAGGCTTACAATAGAAAATTACAAAGAAGGTGATGGGATGGAAGGAGAACTTTATTTCAAAGGCCGGAAGGGAGATACTAATCAAAACAGTGGCCCAAGCCATCCCCACATACAGTATGGAAAATTTCAAAATCCCAAATGCCTTACGTGATACTCTAAACTCTACATTAGCTAAATATTGGTGGGGTCAGACAAAGGATGAAAAGAAAATTCGTTGGATCAATTGGGAAAAGCTGTGCAGTCCAAAAGTAAGATGAGGGATGGGGTTTCGAGATATACAAGCATTCAACCTAGCCTTGCTAGTAAAACAAACATGGAGGCTTATCTATAATACGTACTCACTGTTCTATTGAGTGTACAATTCAAGGTATTTCCCAAACTACCCTTTTATGGATGCTGAATTGGAGAATAACCCATCCTATGTGTGGAGGAGTTTACTTGTAGCAAGAAACATCATCTGCGAAGGGTCCAAATGGAAGGTGGGGAATGGTCGAACTATCGACGTCAGTATACACAACTGGCTCTCTCATGAACCATTTTTTCTAGGTGAACAACAGTAGGGGTTGATGGTAAAGGACTTGATAGATGGACACACGAAGCAATGGGACAGGGAGAGGATTTTTGACCTCTTTGCACACAGGACAAGGATGGAGATTCTGGCTATTCCACTACCACAAGATGTGAGCCAAGATACTCTGATATGGATAGAGACAAAATCAGGATCTTTCTCGGTGAAATCCGCTTACAAGGTAGCTATAAGAAGGAGGGACACCATTCGGGTTAAGCACTCATCAGCCAGAAAAGATGGAACATTTTAGAGGAAGATATGGCAGTTGAACGTGCCACCAAAGGTCCGAATGTTCCTGTGGAGGGCATGCTCAAATATATTGCCAACCAAAGAGAATCTAAACAGGAGAAGAGTGCAGGTAGATCCCACGTGTGGTATGTGCTGTCAGAAACCCAAATCGGTTGGACACCTATTGTGGGAATGCCCCCTAGCAAGGAACGTATGGGCTATCTACAATGGAAGAATTCAGAAATGCCCAAATACAAACTGTGATTTCTTCATGCTTCTCCAAAGGGTGGTGAATAAACTAGAGGTGCATGATGTGGAGAAATTGGCAGTAACGGCTTAGGCAATCTGGAATGCGAGAAACAAATATTACTTTGAACGGGTCCAACTCCATCCAAGAGACATACTGAGGCAAGAAAACGGTTTCTTGCAAGAATACTAGAGATTCATGCTAGCACAGCAGCAGGAAAAAGAGGCTGAGGGTCAACAGTGAAGCTTATAAAGGACCAACTGCCATGTATCAATACTTGAGCATTATTTTGTTGTTTGTTTTTTTATCCCCTGTTTTCGACTTGTTGAAACAGGATATATACTCCATTTGTACTTACCGTTTATGAATAAAAGTTTCTACCTATTTACCTCCCAAAAAAAAAAAAAAAAAAACTTTAAAAAAAAAAATTTGAGGTTACACATGAACACAAATATTCTCTCTTTCATTAAATGCAAACTTTACACTATGTGACCCATAAACAAATGCATGAGTAGAGAAAATATTTGCACATTATTATCCATCATATCTCAAAAAAATATTTTCAATTTTCAATTTTCAGCATTTCACACATCAAGAAAAATAGCATATATTAAAATGTACAAAGGACTCAAAAATTAATCAATCAATTTTTAAATCAAGTTGAGTACCAATTTAGCAAAGTGTATGCATATTATGTGTGAAAACAATGAGAGATATAGCTGTAAAACTGCAAGATGGATACAAAAAAACAATGCAATGCATGTGAATCCTAAACATTTGGTCAAAAACTTAGAGACTGAAAATTTTTCAGTTTCGATTGGTCAAGTATCGATCGAATACCAAAAGAGCCAGGCCAAGAGCAATGATTAAAAATCAAGGGATTTTCGTTCAGTCAAAAAACACATTCGATTGATCGAAATTCTAGAAAATTGAATTTTTTGAAAAACTGTAGAAGATTATGTAGAAACACCTCAACCCAAGTAATTTCATGAATGAAATGCATGAGAATGAATTTAAAAGTTTTTCAAAAACATTAGTTTTCAACCCAGAACTTCAAATAAGGTTTTTAATCATCAAAAACACAATTTTTGCCAACCCTTAACCATATTTGCATCAAACACCATAGAAAACATAATCTTGGATGGCCAAACTAGATTCACACACAATTCCATGTACAAGGCTTAGCAAAGACTAACTTGTGAAGTGTGTGCAACTAGTAAAAGCATGAGATACATGTGAGGTGATTTAAAGATAAGCACAATTTCTACATTATTCATCACATAAGTTTGAAAGTGACTATCACCTAAAGAGTTATATCATATAACTCCCACATCTCCTATAAAACAAGCTTGCAATCATGCATTTTTTTTTTCTTATTTTATTATTATTATTATTTCTTTTAAGGCTACACCTTATTTTCTTTTTGTGCATGTGCTATGCTTTCTCGAGCACACAATCTTAAGATATGCACAAAGGTGTTCATGATCGGCTAGTAAACAGTGGTTAAATGGTTATTTATGCCTTTCTCTTAGAATTTTTTAGTCCTTACAATCAAAAGCATGTGACTACAAAATCAAATAAGCTTATCTATGCTAAACAAGGTACACAAGCATGTTATGCAAAGATAATAGGCCAACCTCAATTACATATTCATGATGTGTAATAAATAAGAAATAAAAATCTTTTTGGTTTCAAAAAATAATTTTATGACCAAAACTAAAAGCACACATTATGCTAAATGATTAAAAATGCAAATGCAATGCATGACAGTGCTTAACTAAGCTATACAGGGTACATAAACAAGAAATACCAATTTCTTAATTAACCCTTGAGTACATGTACAAACTAGTACATACTCACACAAAATCAGAAATAGCTTAGCACTTATATAACACACATTATTCAAGTTTCTCCACAATGTCAAGCATGTTCTAAATCAAGAGAGAGATATTATAATTCATGTCATCCTCAAAAAAATAAAACAAGATACAAAATAAAATATTTTTGTCTTTTTGAAATATTTCAATGTTTTTGGATTTTTGAATAATCAAAACAATCTAAGAAAATAAAACAACCAAAAACTAAAAGTAAACATGTTCATAAATAATTGAAAGAATTAAATCAGGGACAAGTCAGCAACACTCACCTTAGAGAATCTTTTCTCACCCATATAGCACAAGTCTTCAGCTTTGTAGGTGAAAATCCATGTGAAGCAAAGTGTATTTGAGGGATTACACCAATCTTCTAAGAAAGGCTGAAAACCTGCAAATTCCTTTCATAAGCCTCAAAAAGATCAACTGAAATAATAGTGTCCTTTTTATTTAAATCATCACAATAAAAAACAGTAAGGCATTTAAAATTATCCATGATAACAGGGATCAAGGGTCAACTCTAGGTATAATAACCTAAATTAAGAGCCAACCCACTCTGATACCACTTGTTAGGTTTCATTCAGGTCCTCACCAGGGATGAACTCGCAACCACTTCCAAAAACAGAAAAGAAGTTTGGCTTCCAATTTTGAAGAGACGATTGGTGATCAAGTATTAACATAGAAGCCCTACCCATGGCTTAAATTCATAGTAGCTAGGGTCTTTGGACTTTCTGAGACGACAATAATGAAGGAACTCGTCTTTCTTGATGACGTCCCGGTCATTGGCAGACATCCATACCACCTTGCAAGAAATGACAACCCGCCAAGAATTGGGCACTAACTATGCCGGAGCAAGGTGCAAATAAGAAAAAGGTTCCCTAACAAAATGGTGAGCAGGAAACGAAGACCACTGGTAAAGTCTGCCTTGTAGAAACAGACTTCATCAGCATAAGAGTGACAGGCCTTATCCTTGTCACTCGGAATCCTGATCTCAATCAAATTAAGGAACTAAAACCTATCCCTACTCTGCTTCTCATCATTTTCTAAGAGGGCACACAGGATGTTTCAAGCTTTATAAGGAGTGGAAGGGGAAGTAACCTCAGGAATTACACGATCATCAAACGAGGATAACCTCGTCTCCAAATCACTAGTCCTAATCTCCTCAGACATCTTCAATGATCTAGCAACCCTAGTAGAATGGGAAACTAGAGGGAATAAAGAAGAAAGGATAAATTTGTGTGGATAGTCCTCCCCCACGAAGAGACTGACCCACTTGAGACATTCCCCCTCTACAGTCTTAAGTAAACAACCTAGGTGAACGAAAAGAAAACCTACTGAAGGAAAATCACCCCTAATAGAAGAGTAATCTACCATGGAAGAACAAAAAAAGAAACAAGAGTACAAAGAAAACTAAACAAGGAAAGATTACAGAGAAAGGAAAGCAGGAAGGAAAAATGTGAAATAAGTGACCAAAACACACGTGGGAAAATCGAGAAGTGTCTACACATCAAACATATCCTGACTATACACTTGGCACTCAATTGGTCAAACATTAACTCATCATAAATGCACAGTATACAGAATACAAAGCATCAGATGAATATGTTCTCATCTCGTCCAATAGACAAAGATTCGAACAAGGGGGCAGCTGATGAGTCAGAAATTTACGATCGTCATTAAGCTGAAACCGTCATTAACTAAGAGATGATGTCACACATTTATTGTGCTCATTGATGACAAAACGTAATGGACGGACCAACGGTCACAGAATGAGCTGTGAACTTCAGACCATGATTTTGTAACGCACTAGTCATTGGACATGAATACAACGATTCATTGCCCATTAATGAGGCATACAAATATAAAAAGAAAGAGCAACAGAAGTGAAAGGTACACACAAATACTAGAAAAAAATCACTCCCTAGTCTATTCTCTCTAGAATCCTTCTCCCTCGTTGACTTAAGTATTGGAGGCGGTTTGGCTAACGCCACACCGGCATGTTACCCTTCCACCATGTTCATTTTGCAAGTTTTCCTCCAACAGAGATGACCCTAATCATCGCTTCGTCCATCCACTACGATGAGGAGCTTAACTGTTGATTTTTTGCATCATCACTAGGTATTAAGAATGATGAAGCTATAGCGAGAAATGGCTGTGAGAAGGAGGATTTGAAAATTTGAAAGGAGCAAATCTTCATTTCATGATTCGATGTGTTTTTCTTGATGAGCTTCAATGAATTTGAACCTTCTATTTATAGTGGAGATATGAAGAATGGTAGATGGATATGTTAGATAAGAATGGTGGATGGGAATTTTAGATGGGAATGGTAGATGAAAATGTTCGGCACCAAATGGGAATGGTAGATGGGAGACTGGTAGGCACCGAACGGGAATGGTAGGTTCAATTGGTGACTTAATGTAATTTCAAGTTTAGGATACGCTTGTGAGAGTTCATCCGTTCTTTGAAAGAGAAGCCATGATGAAGTCTAGAGGATAACCTTGAGGGAATCCATACTAAATGGAAAAATCTCAAATCTTGATTTTGGGAGCTTGAGTTTTGGATACTACTAGTACTTTGAAGAAGTGGGTCAGATGGGTGGTTTCTAGGTCCTGAATAAATAAACGGATTTCAAAATTAGAATCTTTGCGAAAAACCAAGTGGGACAAGCTTTGCTTGGAAATCTTGACTCTTGGTCAAAGTTTACATCAAAGCCAACAGTTGTAGAATCACAGTATTTGAACAATTTTGGATTCTCAAATGAAGAAATAGACCCCAAAATCGGAATATAAGCAAAAAACTGAGCAAGACAAGTCCTTTCTGAAAATTTTGAGTTTTGGTCAAGATTTATGTAAAAGTCAACCTTTTAGAAATTGGACCATTTACTCAATTTTCGAGTCTCAGAAGAAAAAACGGATCCCAAGATCAGAATGCACACAAAAAATTGAGTGGGATAAATCCGTTTTGAAAATTTTGACTTTTACTCAAAGTCAAATGTTAACCTTGGTCAAAGTTTTTTTTTTTTTTTTAGGCAATTTGGATTCGGGTCAAATCTTCGAATCGGTCTAAAGGATGACATCACAATGTCTTCATCGGTGAAGTTAGCCGACTACTGGGTGCATGTCAGTGCGTGGGCGTGTGCATGCGCGTGAGTTCTGCTAGTGGCGCATGGTAGCGCGTGAAACTGAAGCTGAGAATGCCAAATCTTCTGGCGGCGCGTGGTGGCTCGTGGTAGCGATTTTGGGGCCAATTTTTCTAGGTTTTGTAAACCGAGGGCCGCTGGATTGAGTGCTAGTGTTACTTTTTTGAAATGAGGACTAGCTTTGCACAAATGTGAAGGAGGAGTCCATGACCTCTGAAGCTTTTTGTGGCACATGGCAATGCGTGGCTAGGCATCTGGACCTGAAATTTTCAGATTTGGTAGATTGAAGGCCGTAGAAGACGCCAATTGTTCTAGGTTTTGTAAACCGAGGGCCGCTGGATCGAGTGGTAGTGTTACTTTTGTGAAATGAGGACTAGCTTTGCACAAATGTGAAGGAGGGGTCCATGACCTCTGAAGCTTTTTGTGGCACGTGGCAGCACGTGGCTAGGCATCTGGACCTGCAATTTTTAGATTTGGTAGATTGAATGCCGTAGAAGACCCGTGTAGGGACAGTTTGTGAAATAAGGTCTGGATTTTTACAAATTCGAATGAGAAAGCCACTAGTCATTGTGGGACTTATGACCTTCTAGTCTACTTTGGCGATGGCCATTTTGATAGGACAGCACTTGAGTTTAGACCTGTAGGTCGTGAGGTAGGTAGTGAGCCATCATCTTCTGTCTCCCTTCGCTGAATATCCTCTTTCAAAATTCGGCACAGACTTCCTTGATTTTGAGTGCATTTGAGTTTGCAAAATTTGACTCTGAAATTCATATGTTTTCACATTTTTTGAAATGTGAACATAATCTTTATTTATTTATTTATTTTGCTGGAACCATTTGACTTTCTTTATTTTTCTTGTCTACTAGTTTAGCAAAAGTTCTCTATATAAGAGTTTGTGAAATTAGTTTCGTCCATTACTTAGGCTTTCTTAGCCTTTTAGTCTTCATCTCTTGCTTTCAAGGTTTTTTTTTTTTTTTTTTTTGGTTGTTGTTGTTGTTGTTGTTGTTGTTGTTGTTGGCAAGAGATTAAAATTGAAGCTCTCTCTTTGTTGATTTTTTTTTTTTAGACATGTCATTAAATTTTCTTCTGACAAGTTTTTTGTTGTTGCTTGTTTTTATTTTGCAGCATGCTTTCCTTATTCTTTGGGCTTTAATATCAAGCTTTACATCAACATTCTTACAGTGAAGTTTGTCTCCATATTATCACATTCTTGCCTTGCAACAACAATCTCTTAGCGACATCCTTCCTTGAGGTTCTCATAGTGGCAGTCATCTAGGCAACATTGTTATCACCGGTGTTTGTGATACAATGATACTATTACTAGTACTTGACTTTGAAGTTGTACTAGCCTTTGTCTTGGCAATTAAGCAATACTAGCACTGGTCGTTGCAATGGAACTATGCTAGCACTTGTTTTTGCATGAAGGTGTTCCACACTTATCTTTGCAATGTAGCCACATCAATTGTTCTTATCATGAAGGTGCACAAAGTTTGCATTTGCATTAAAGCATCACTATTACTTTGTCTAGTGGAGCAATACTAGCACTTGCTGATAGGCCACAAACCGAATGATCCCTTGTGATTAAACCAATTAATTAATTAGCCAATTTATTAATTAATCAATTAATCATGCAAATGCGTGAAAGCACAAACAAATCACCAATAAACTAATTATGCAGCGGAAATTAAATGACACGATGATTTGTTTACGAATGGGGAAAACCCTTGCGGCAAAAACCCCATCGGATGATTTTCAGGTCACCACTCCCAAAACTCCACTATTATCAAAACAAGCAGTTACAAGTAAAGGAATCCCAAGTACCTTACCAACCTATAGTTGAAGCCTTACCCCAATACCCAATTGGACTTGTTCTGTAGTGACGGTTCCCTTTTTGATGCACGGCTCCCAAGTACGTGACTAACCAATGTGCGGATCCCAGTACGCTGCTTCAACACCAACTGAAAGAGAGGTTGGTTGCAAAGTTCTTCAGTTCATCCTACACGATGAAGATCAAGAAGATGCTTGGTCACAAAACCCAAAGGTGCACATACACAGCAACTTCTTCAAGAAGAGATGAACTAGGTCAAGAACTTCGCCTCTAGTCACAATTTGCTTCAACAGAGTTTTCTCAATGCTTGTGCAACTTGTGAACTGTTTGATGGCCTTTAAAACAATCATTTTATATGTCTAGGGTTAGAAGAAAAGAAGGCCCAAAGACATATTCACGGATCCCAAGAAATCAAATCAGAATTCTGATTTTTATAAATCTCGACAGATAGAAGCTGTCGAGAACCAATTACAAAAAAGAATGACATATGTTCTTAATGAGTGAACCACATATGTCCTAACACTTGCATCTGCATTGAAGTTGCACCATCATTCGCCTTTGTAATGAAGACGCACCAACACTCTTCATTTGCCATAAAGCTACATCGACCCTTTATTTGCATTGAAGCCATGCTAATATTCATCTTTGCCATGAAGCCACATCAACACTTCATTTTCACTGAAGTCGTGCCAATATTCATCTTTGCCATGAAGTCACATCAACACTTCATTTGCATTAAAGCCGTATCAACATTCCTCTTTGCCATGATGCCACCTCAATACTTGCCAACATTCATCTCTGCCATGATGTCGCATCAACACTTTATTTGCATCGAAGCCACGTCAACATTCCTCTTTGCCATGAAGCCACATCGACACTTGCATTTGCATTGAAGCCGGGCTAACATTCATCTTTGCACTCGCATTGAAGGTGCACTAATATTGGTCTTTATATTGAAGCTTGGAGATGCAAGAAAAATGATGCTAATACTTTGAAGATGTCAGAGTATGATGCCAAGACTTTAAAGATGTCACAGTATGCACTTAGAGGAGAGATGATGCAACACCAACTTCAGATTCTTGAGGAAGGTGACGTTGTCCTAATTTCAGAGACATGATGTGAAACAGCACCACTCAGTAGGGAGATGATGTGGTTCAAATTTCAGAGTTATGAAGTGGCACAACCTAGAAGAGAGACAAGGTAGCCTAGACTTGAGAGGTACAAGAAGATGCCCCCAGGAGATAAGTGATGCAAAAAAAGGTGTGGGAGGATGTCCTCAGAAGATTGGCAATGTCATGTAGACTTCATTCCTTGCAAAAGAGGTTAAAGATTTTATTTTACTCCACAGCCAAGAACCAACTTATGTTTATCATCATCTCATGAAAAGCTGAGCAATGTCAACTCATTATAGTCTTCATTTTCTACTACAACGACCTTTGATCATCATAGTGTGAGTAGTTGATTGATCTTAAGTGATGCTTGCCAATCAAAGGGTTCTTAAAAGCACGTTGATGACCTTTGGGGACTCTTCAAGCTAGACCAACGTTCCTTTTTCTTTTTCATGTAACTGAACTTAGTGAAAAGTACCAAGCTGCCTACGCACCCTGAAGAGGGATCAAGTCATTATGTAGTTCAAAAGATTTTTTATGATTTTTTTTTTTATGATTTTTCTTCTAATGATTTTTTTTGTTTTTTTTTTTTTTTTTTTTTTTTTTGTTTTTTTCGTACGCTTTTAAAGGTAATGGGAAGACATCATGTACCCTTGCAACATTGCAGTAGGCAGTTTAAGCTCTTATCGAGGAGTAGTCTTTGATTTTCAAGCATAGAAGTGTTGCAAGAGCTCCTCATTGATAGGGTTAATCCTTGCATCATCATTGTCAATTAATTTGTGAGCTCTAATGGTCTTTTCCCCCTACTTGAGACTTGGAAGTACATCACAAGCAATGGTTACATGGTTTAACCCGATATCTTTATCAGAATCTAGATCAATCTTGTTTTCTTTGGCAAGCTTCAGGATTTGTTCTTTGAAGATGAAACATTTTTGGATTGGGTGGCCAATGATGCGATGATATTTGCAGTAGTTAGGGTTATCAACTTTCCCTATGTCTTCTGGTCGCTTGCATTTTGGCAATTCAATCAGCTTCATTTACAGTAGTTGTTCTAAGATGTTTGGCACATTTTCATCGGGGAACGGATATTCTTTTTGCTCACGTTCCTTAAAAGTCAAACGACGCACCTTTTTCTTTTGCCATCCTTCAAGCTGTTTTTCATTTGCCTTTGCTCCTTTTATTGGAACCTTAACTACGGCAGTGTTAACAGCCACTAGGTCTTTGAGGTTGACTTTTGCATTCCTGTTATTCCTCCTTACTTCCTTCCTTCCTTTCTTTCCTTTCCTTAGGTATGGGAGGTTTGATATTTCCGTGTCTAGCAATGCTCAACTCCATGTCATGCGCACAAGTTGCTAACTCTTCAAATATAGGCTTTATCCCTTGAAGGATGTAAAGAAGTCCCCAATGCATGCCTTGGATGTACATCTCTATAGCAGATATTTCAGAAAGTCTATCCTTGCAATCCAAACTCAAAGAACACCATCGATTGATATAATCGACCACTGGCACATTTTCCCATTGTTTGGTATTAGTAAGCTCCATCATGCTCACCGTGCGATGTGTGCTATAGAATCGGTCAAGAAACTCTCTTTCAAGTTGTTCCCAACTGTTGATTGACTCAGGTTCTAAGTCTGTATACCAATCAAAGGCATTCCCCTTGAGTGAACGGACAAACTGACTTACAAGAAGACCTCCTTGAGTCCCTGCATTCTCACAAGTTTCTACAAAGTGAGCAATGTGTTGTCTTGGATTACCCTTCCCATCAAATTGTAGGAACTTAGGAGGTTGGTATCTATTTGGCATCCTCATGTTGTCGATGCGCTTTGTATGGAGTTTTAAATATGTGAGAGAACTTGTAGAAGAACCTCCATATTGTCCTCGGAGGGTATTCATTATCATGTCTTGTAATTGTTGGACTGGTAATGAAGCAACCAAAGTAGATTGTTCACGTCGAGGAGTGTTTTCAATTTCTTTCCCTTTGCCATCCTTTGTAGAAGTGAAGCCAAATGTGAACTTAGGATCATGGCTTAATTTACCAAGATCTTGTATTTCGAGTTTATTCATTAGATTTACAATTTAGAGGTCCTTATCTTCAAGTGCTTTTGTGAGAAGGACAAACCTTTGTTCCATTTCATCCATCTTTTCTTCCATGCTAGAGGAGTTAGTCATCAGGACTGATACAACTTCCCAAGAGGATGGAGAAGAAAGTGTATTGAAATGAGCATGTGAAATCTTATCTTTTGGGTTCCCTTCAATGGGAGAGAAATCGTGTGACCAAATTTTTGTGAAGGAAGAAGGGGATTTGCCCCCATACTTGAGGTGTTCCAAGGTGGAGGTGTCCTTCTTAATGACCTTGTTTCTTGCAAGACCGTCTAAGGAGATGATTTTTTGGACCTTGGATTCCTTGGTTGATTAAGATTGAAGTTGATTATGAGCTTTAGGTTGGTTATTATTGATCGCACCAATGCAATTGTTGGTGGTAACCGTACCAAGTCTAACTGAAGAAGCTATTGTTGAAGAGATAAGAGGCAGAGATGTCCCACTAGGCATGCCAGAATTTGTGGACAACTAAATTTCGAGTTTAAAATAAATCAAACAAGTAAAGTAGTTTCACAAATGTGTACTTGTATTGATGAAAATGTGGTACAATTCACTATGATTACAAAAGAGTGATCCTCTGATTTGATCTCCTTGCAAGACTTGTTGATTGGAATTGTAATAATGTGATTTTGACTCGAACACCAAATATCCTTCAATTTGGCTGAAGGATGGATCGAAGACCCTTGAAATAGAATTACAATGAATCTCTGGCTATCAGCTTGTTATAAATTCTGTGTTCTTCATGTTCTTCATGTTCTTCGTGATCTTCGCGTGTTCTTTGTCTTCGAAGGTTTTATGGTGGAAGTTCTTTGGGGCTATTGAGGCTTAAATCTGTAGAGCTTCACTAATTTACAATTTCTTGAAGTTTCTAGAGGCTTTTAAGCTTGATTTTAGCAAACTTAAAGATCTAGGAAGGTAGTTTGGATGGTTCTTCTTCGAATGTTCTTCGATTTTGACATTGAAGTTCTTGAAGTTTTTGAAGGCTTTGAGGCTTGATTCCTGTAGATTTTTTGTACTTCTGAGTACTTCTGAATCTTCTTTAATGTTGCTTGTGCTCTAGATGCCTTGGTATGTTCCAAGATGTCTTGGTGTATTCAAATGCCTTAGGACGGCTTCTATTTATAGGAGTTTAGGGGTGGGTGAGCGACATGTGGTGGAGTCTGATTGGTGACATGTGTCATAGTATGATTGGAGGAGTTTTTAAGACTTTTCCTCAAAGACACGTGACATCCTTTGATTGGCTAAAATGTCTCGATTTTCAAGGTGACACATGTTAGCACTCGATTGGACTGCTTATATGATTGCTTACACGCACTAGTGTGTGATTGGCATTTTGCGTGCATTTTATGTTTTTATTTCAATGACACTTGGCAAATTTATGTTGGTTTCTGAATAGTGATGGTAGAAACTAGTAGCAGTACGTGGCGCTTTGTAATTAGTCATACTTTGTGGACTTGGTAGTATAATGTGTCAGCTTGTGATAGGTCAGGAATTTTACCTCTCTATAGAGAGAATGACAAATTTATAGTAAGATGGTGTGAATATGAAAAGAAAAAATAAAGGAAGATGAAGGGAAAGAGAAATAGTGATATTGTTGTTGAGGTTAGTGTGAGTTTGGATGTTGCTAAAAACTGAAAGTTTAGTGTGTTTGGCGTTTTTCTGTGGGTCCCGTGCACTGTTCACGAGACCCACAAGTACGAAATTCAGCAAATTTTGTTACAGTGTTTTCAGTTTTCAGTTTTTAGCAATAAGCTGTATCCAAACAGACCCTTAATGGGGAGATGAAAAGGTAAGTGAGGAAAAGATGAAAAGACAAAATAAAGGAAGATGAATAGTGATATTAAGGTTAAGAGTAGTGGGGAGATGAAAAGGTAATGGAAGGAGAGAGGTTGGAGAAAGTGTAATTATTATTATTAAAAAAAATGTAAATGTTAAAACAAATTATAGGAAAATTAGGAAAAAAAAAAAGAAAAAAGATAACGACGTGGATGTTGATGTAACTCAATTGGAGTGTAGTAATAATAATTAATAAATACTATGTGTGGGATACAAGAATTTAAATAAGGTATTTGCGCCACGTGTCATACCCATGGCCGAGGGGGCCATTATCATGCTGAGGAGATCACACACTTGGACAGTAAGGCCACGTCAGTGGCACGTTACCAGAGGAGGTCATACTATAGAGAAAGAGCTTCGAAGAGGGAGTTAGCCCTGACATAACTGAAAGGATAGTGGTTGCCACCACATTTAATGCATCTCACCAAACCCCCTGACTACATTTATGTGGAAAAGACCCTGAACAGTGCTGCCTTGGCTGCCCCAAGTCACAAGGGTCTGGGAAGGTATATAATGAGACAAGCACTCAAGGAGTGGCCTGGACAATCAACAAATGGAGGGCCAAGATCATCTAAAGGGAGCTATATAATGTAAGAGACCCTCTAAGAAAAGGAGATCGGAAAATCTGTAGAGAACACATTATAGCAACAAGAACTGAAATTGTATCCAAGTCCTAAAGAACTATATTCAAGAATCGTTCTCCTCAGACTTCGCCGAGGAAGGATTTCCTTGCTTAGAACTTGTCTTTCTTTGCTTTCTTAATATCTTTAATCCACTGTGCGTGTTACCTGATCCATTGAAGCCTAGCTTTTAAGCCCACTCTCTACAAATTTATTGTGTTGGGCTCTTTGGGTTTAGATCCTTCTACCCTTTGGGCTCCAAAACCAAAACACCGCCCCTACACTATGCATTAGCTTTTAGACGCATATAGATTATTATTATTGTGTGTGGATCTAGAATACAAAATTCATATCACCTCTCTCTCTCTTTTGGTTTCGAAGATACGAATCATGGCAAATGTGGACTATGAGATCATAAAGTTTCCACACTGCTGATGGCCCACATCCAACTCAGTAGTCACTCTTCTTCAGAAGGCCATAGAATTCTGCCATTTTCGGTTTTAATCTAGTGCTGTGAATACTGCAGTGAAATACTGGACAACCAAACCATATGCAATATTATTAAAAGTTATTTGGCATTTTGTTGATTGCCTTTCAATGAAAGTTGGTTAAAGTCTTGGTTATATTGAGAGAAAGTAAGACTTTAAAAAATTGCAGATAAACAAATAAGCTAGAGAGCTAAAAGAAAAAGCTGATAACAAAGTGACTAAAAATAAACTTGTTAGATTTTATTAGGACAAAGTTTGGCTAAAAACTTGGTTGTAGCTTAAGGATACAACTTCACTCAATAATTTTTTTTTTTTTTTATTGGATATAAATTTTGACAATCCATCATTGGATTACATTTGCTTCTTATATACTTTATGCTTGCAAAATTTTGAGATAATAAAAAATCGATAGTTATGTCATCAATCAATTATTTAAATTGCCAGTTTTTATAGTATAAAATTATACATAAAAAATAAGTTTATCATCATATAGTAAATAACATCTGAATAACACAAAATTTGACATATGTATTAAGAGCATAAAGAACATACAACTCAACGGTTAGATTTTCAAAATATGTAGTAATGTTAATTTTTTAAAGGAATTTCTAGCATTAGTTTACAACTAAGTTTGTATCCAAATTTTATCCATTTTATTATCAATGAAAGTTGAAGTAGCACAATTGGCTATAGAAAAGAAGTAATACAAATGCAATTGCATGAGGAATTTTTTCACAATTTTAGTCAGGTGCATATTTAAGACTTCGACATGGATGGTTATCTCCATTTGCATCATATGTGCAAGTAGTCATGAGCAAATTTCACTTTCAAAGTAGTAATCTTGCATGCTCGGTTCTTAACAAGAAATTATTGAATTTCTATTCCTGTACGTATGCCACGCCCCTCCTTGTACTCTCAGCATGACCGTTGGTTTGGGATCAAGTTATCTTTTTTTTTTTTTGCGAAAAATGTTTTGTTTACTGCACATAAAAATTAAAAGTTAAATAGAGTGTGTAAATAACTCATTTGAGACCCACAAATAGTAGGAAAAATAATAAGTATAATTCAAATAACTTAATTAAATGACTCACATGGAATCCGTAAATAGTAAAGAAAATAAGCAGACTTATAATTCAATCCCAAACAGGCAAGATCATCTCCTACTTTGAGACTTTTGAGTGATGTCACCGAGATTGCTATCTTTTGATGCCCACTTTCTTCAAAGCTTGTGCCAAAAATTCCAACTCTATTAGATAAGCATTAGCATTTGGGGATGCAAAAAAATTGTCTATTTTACATTATCAAGACTTATTTTATCTATTTTATCATTCTATTTTACAGCTCACCCAACATCCCAGTTTTTATTTTTACATACAATTTATTAAAATAATATAAATTATCCTATCAACTCATTCTCGCTCTTTTCTCCCATCTCTGTCTTCCATGCATCTTTTTTGTACTTTTATATTTAGCATGGTTGCTAAAAAATTTTAGCAACCCACACTCGAGTAAAGCTCAATTTGAGTGGTTGGGTTGCTAAAATAGTAACTGGGGATTTTACACTGCCAATGCTAATAGTGTAATGGATACAAGTACTTAAATATATATAGTCTTATAGCTTGGGAGGGAGAGACAAGGGCAACTGTTTCTGGATTCTGTAGAAGAATACTGTAAATAGTTTGAGTATCTAGATCTCTCTGCAACAAACCAAGTTTAAAAAAATAAACGGTGAATTATCACTCTTTTTCTCTTTTTTATAGGGTGAATTAGCAATTTAGCATACTTATATCTATACAAGCACAACTTCTGACCGTGCACTAAAATTCAAAGACATAAAGGTAAAACCGTGCTTTGACATAACCTAGCCAACCGACTATATACGGTGTACAATATATAATATATATTAGACGCATTACAACAAATCTGACTTTTTTCAAGGGTCAAAATCCTTAAAAAAAAGTATTAAAAAACCTTGAAAAAAATTATTTTAAGAGTCCAATTGACCCTTGATAACTTTCGAAACATATACCGTAAAAAAAAAAAATTTTAAAGGCCTTCATGACCCTTAAAACAAATGCTCTAATCTTATTTTGAGGGTCAAGAGACCCTTAAATAACCTTTTACCAAGGTTTAAAAAATTTATATTTGCAACCCTTGAAAAATAAGGTTATTTAAGGGGTCTCTTGACCCTCGAAATAAGATTTTATTTTATTTAAAAAAAAAAAACCACAATCATGCACAATAAATATATATATATATATATATATGTATGTATTATATATACACACAAAAATTCACAATTGTTGAGATGATATGTTATGATATTGATGTATAGTAAAAGTGATATATTACTACAATTACACTTTCTTTGATCTCTAAACTCAAACCTACAAATTAACATATTAGGGGCAGCATACAAACTGCCGATATGTTAATTATTGTTTAAGAGAAAATATATCAACAACCACACTTTATACAAAGACCAAATCTATCCAAAAGTTAAAAGTTTTGATACATTTTATTCTTCATCATCATCTCCAAAGCAAGAAGTTATCAGCTAGTACAATTGAACATTTCAGCCATTATGAGTGCCCTCAAGTTTCTGAAAAAGAGAGAATGATACCAAAAGTTTGTTAATTTCCCAACAAATATATCTACACACCTTTCCACAATATCAAATTCAAGATACCCACAATTTCAAAAAGAACAAAAAAGGCACAACAAAGTTCATATATCTAAACATGACATGCTGATTAAAGAAACGTCATTCACCAAAAAGAAGAAAACTTGAAAGAGAAGAATACCAATACTCCATGGAAAAAGATATTCCAATTCCACACCCAATACTTAATCATTCTCATTGCCCTCTAACCACCAAGTAAAAAATTGTGATTTTAATTTCTTTATGCAGACCCTAGTGACTCCAACTAACTGTTTATCTCTACAGGAAGAAACGTGACTGTTTCAAGTAGGCCAATACTGCCTAACTCCCAGCGGTATCATTAACCACAGTCAATATATATCATAAAGAGATCTTTAGTCAGCTAAGGAACATATCAAAAATCTTTATAACCATTGAAATGTTGGACAGTGGCTCCCCCAAAATGTTCAATACTGGAAGGACTTTTGACTTGACATTTTTGCTATTATTATCATTTCAACAGCTCAACAAGTCATTCCAAATTTATCCAATAGTACTAAAACAGTGACTAGCTTGAGTTGATCTTCATACCTTAGTGATCGCTACTAGATTGGGCTGATTGCGAGGTGATACAACTCAACATTTGCATCATCATTTTGTCATAATGTGCTCTTTGTTCTGCCATTTGACTAGCTTGTCGTTCCTCAAATTCAGGAGAGCCAGATCTAAGAGTTGCTTGCTCACTTTCCTTTCATCATATAATTGAGTAATCTATTCAAAACAAGTTCAAAATCAATACATCATTATAATTGACTCAAATTAAGCATATAGAACAATTATAATAATTTCCATATAGATAGAACTTACGTGACTTTCAAACCACTCTCAAAACTGTTTTTTATGTCGATTCTCTACATTCTTAACACTTGCTTGTTGAATCATGTACTTGTGCTCCCTAGATAACGCAAGATGCAATTACATTGTAAACAACTTAGAAGTTTAAGAAGAAAGCTAACTCCACAAGAAATTAATAATAACTACATTTCAACTTACTCAATATATGGGAGCACTTCATCGCAATTTTTCAAGACATATAAATGTGCTTGCATCCACTCTTCTTGAAAAAGTTGACGTGAGACATATCCCCTACCTTGGGAGAATACTAGTAGTAAGCAAATCAGCCTCAACATCATCTCTGGTCTTTGCAAAGTAGTTATTGCATTTCTTACACAGACAATAAATTTTATCCCCCATTGTTGTATGCTCAAATGCAAAATCAAGGAAGTCTTTAATTCCTTGTATATACTCAGGAAGAGCTCTATTCTTGAGCTTTACCCAATTCCGTTCCATCTAAAGTTGGATTAAATTTTATAAAAAAAAATCTTCAATGAAGGACACACCTTAAGTTGTCCTCAACTGGAAAAGAGTACTAAATCCAGTGGAAAAGCCTGCATAAAAGAATATTTCAATGTAGAGTTTGAGACATTATATAATACAATAGATAAAATATACAAAATAGAATAAAGTACTTGATGATCTTAAGCTCTAAGGATATGATAAAAGAGGGACCAGAAACAATCTAGTCAACTGCCAAAACAGTGATAGCTGTACAAGGCATGACATAGTGGATAGAATGGGATCAATGGTGCAAGGAAATACCAACCATTCCCCCCCCACACCCACAAAAAAAGGATAAGAAATTAAAAATACTATATTGTATCTCCAAACAAGTATTAGATTAAAAGTAACACACTGTCTAACCCACACCAAGCTAGCTGCTCAGGAGGAAGAGCTGACTGTACACAGGCAGTGTGCTAAGAACCCATAAAAAAAAAAGGTTAATGACCTTGTTCTATAGGATCCATTGGTGCTCCAATAAGTCTATATTTCTGCCATCTCCTACAAACTTCCCTTCCCGACGACCTCTAGGACTCTCAACACTTACTTCATTACCCAAGAAGCAGCCCCATTCTTCTTCCCCCTAGGCTGATGGCTGGTCATTGCATATTTGCCTCTTGAGTATGTGAACCCACAACTTTTCTTGATTGAACTAATTATATTGTACATTCGGAAAACTTATCCTACAATGAAATTGCACAACTGGAACTACACCAAACCAAACTGTACAGCATCACGTAAATCTACAAATTTGTTATCATGTCAATAAGTGACTAACAACGAAAACTTCAAACCAAAAAGGAGAGATATAATCTAGTATTAGCTGAATCATGCACGACTGAAAGTACGACTATTTATTTATCAAACAAAAGTCAAGAACTGAATAATTTACACCTTTGTCTTTTGTGTAAGCATGGAAGATTTGTTACAAGCAAAGATAATATGCAACACTGGAAGTTCACTGATTGTTTGACTCAAAACATCTGAGCCTGAAGTTATGTATCTAGCAGTTCGAAGAGGCATAACTTTTTGTTTATCAAACAAACATCTCATGTCTCCAATGTTAGGAAAGAGAATTCCATTCATTCATTTGAAAATGAAAAGCTGAAAGGACCAGCAACATCTACATCTTTGACCAGAAGCAACTGGTAAATATACATCATCAGCAAACTGTTTAAAATCATAAGTCAATTTCATTTTACAGCTAATACATTAAACTCGGCAGAAAAATCAACTTTGGAAGACGCTGAAAGGAGATTACTCTATTTTAAGGCTTTGAGGGCAGTGGCTCTGAATATACTAAGAAGGTTCAACAAAGGCATGCAAACATGTATGTTATAATGCCATTAAAATTTTGAATACTCACCCATGAGTGTCTCAATTGTTCATTCTCTAATTACTAAATGCCTCCACCCCTCCATATTGTCAAGGATCCAAACTACTATACAAGAAATCATCTCCATCAATAAAAAAAGACCAAAACTGGAGCACAATATACACACACACACACATACATACACGATAATAAAGTTGTGGACCTGTGCCCTGTGGCTGTGGCTATGTCTAAAAACAATACAAACAGTACAAGTTGATAATGTGGTACCCCAGATAAATTTTTCTGCATCATATGGATTACCCCATTACTAAGTGACAACAAATATTATATGATACAAAAAATCATTTGATAAGAAGACTCGATCATCAAAATGTGCAAAAAACAATGCAATAATCTCCACGTGATACATGGCAGAAACAATGCACCCACCGACTAGATTAATTGATGTCTTCCAAGTTCCAACAAGTTCAACACATCATAATTATTAAAAGGGGGGGAACAATTTTCAAAAAGACAAACCTTAACTTCATAGCATATATGCAGTATGATCTCACTATTTGACAACATAGAACAGAACAATCGTGGCCCTGTATACTCATTGCCCATTTCACAATTAAAATATATGGATTCTCCATCAGTGTCTTTCACAATTAAAATATAAAAAATTGGATGACAGGTATTGCAGAGGATTTTATGTACTTATACCACAAATGGTTTGCCTCAAAGGCTGCATTGCCAAGCAGTCTTTAACATGCCTGCAATTGCCTTCGCTGAAACTCATTCCTATCTGCTGACAGGTAACTTAATAAGCCTTGAAGTACTCTTTTGCTAAACCATGAGAAGTTACAGAACTTCTTTCTATTTTTGTTAATTATGGTTGTAATTAACCAAAAAAATACGGCAATCGCAATCGCAATCGCAGCGGTATAAGTACTTATAGGTAGTGCTTAAAAAAACGCAGGAAATTCGTGATATGTTAAATTGTATAAACAAATACAGCAAAATCTCCTAGATTTAAACAAAGTTTGGATGATCTAATTAAATAATTATTTGAATTTCGTATTTAATTAAAAAAAAATGGAGCAGAAGTTATAGGTAATCATCCAAAAGCGCGGGAAATTCCTGAAAAATCAAATTGATAAACAAACACAAAAAAATCTCCAAAAATCAAAGAAAATGAAGCTTGAAGGAGCAAATTAAATAATTACTTCAGAATAGAGCACAGATTCAACCTTACAAATCAATAATCAATAGGTACAGAGAATTTTCCAATTTCAAAATCAACAATCAACAATCAACAATGAACATTTCATAAGAGAGAGTAGAACCTGTAATCAGACTAGTGGAATCAGCGGTGCTGGAGTCGAGATGAGAGGAAACCTTCGATTTTTGAGTTTTCTGAGAAATGTGCGAAAGGAAAATCAAAGAAATGCGGTGAAAATCTACAAGAAAGTGGAAGAAAACAAAGAAACACAAAAATTCAAATAAGAAATTAGGGTTTGTGATTAGGCAATACCAATTCTTATCAATGCGATTGAGAGACGAAGAAAACACACCGTGACCGAGAGAGACGAAGTCACGAAGAGAACACCGAGCTTATATTGAGAGAGACAAAGAGACACAGACGAAGAAACCACAAACTTGAGCTTGAATGCTATGTGATTTCCATGATTACCGAGCTTAGATTTGTATTTGGGGAAAATGAGACAGTGAGAGATCTCAGAGGGAGAGCTTGTGATATATGAGACTGAGAGGTTTTTTTTTTTTTTTTTTTATTAAAGGAAGGTTGGGTATTTTATTTAGTTTTTTACTTTTTTTTAGCTTCAGGCTATCGTATAGCATATTCTTTTGTTTTTTAAAATATTTTTTTGAAATTTTTTTCAAGGGTTGAAAATTTTTTTTGGGTATTTTTATTAGGGGTTGTGAATTTAAGAGGATTTACATTTTAATGACAAAATTAACCACTTTTTTATATATTTATTTCAAGAGTTGTGTTAATTATTTTTCAAGGTCCTTAATAAATCTAGTAATAGCCATACTTTAGTGTATATTTGGACAAATTTTAGTAACCCTTGAAAAAAAAAGGGTCGTAACAACCCATGTTGTTTGTAGTGACGTATACGGTTAGGGCTTAGAGCTGTCCCCCTCTCTCTTTCTCTCACTCAAGAATTCGCATGTATATTAGACTCAGGGCTCTCGATCGGGTATGTTTTTCTCTCTGTGGCCTATTCATGCGAATTGATAATAATTGGGTGTTTCTTCTCTTCTTCTTCTTCTTCTAAATATGCCCTTACATATTTTACAGTTTCCCCTTCCCCACTTCGGAATTGGCATGGCAACCAGGTGTTTCAATTTTTTATTTTTTATTATTTTGAGCGTATACCTGTGTGTATGGTAATATTGATTAATAAAACAATAAATACATAACATAGTTTTTAATTCTTTTATATTTTATTATAAAGGTAGATACTAGATAGCAGACACATGTATATATTATTAGTGGTTAGGTTTTAATATTCTTCTAAAATAATTGTTAATAATTATTTAAAAAAATATTTTTGTTATAAAACAAATTTTATAAGCTTTGAAATATATATATATAATTAATTAATTAATTAATATACAAATTTCTATTTACTTACAGAAATTTTAAAAAGAGTTGCTTAACCAGTTAACCTTCCATTCAGCTTAGCGTAATAACCAAATAAATTGAAATATTGGCCAAACAATAGGTGAGACTTTCATTCTTTATTCAAATTTAGAGAAGGAAAGAGTATAATTAACTAAATAAATAAACTAGACCCAGATTCTTTTATTTTGCTATATATATTTTCAGGGCATCCAAACAGGGGAATAACCCAAAAAAAAAAAAAAAATCAAGGAGAGTTCAGGTACCTTGATCTTTAGAGACTGAGCTTCGTTCTTCCATTGAAGAATTTAGAAAGGAGGACTTGCTTTTGAGTTTTGAGTGAGTGAATATAGTTTGGGGAAATTAGGGGTTTAGGGGTTTAAGGACTTGCTTTCATTCTTTATTCAAATTTAGAGAAGGAAAGAGTATAATTAACTAAATAAATAAACTAGACCCAGATTCTTTTATTTTGCTATATATATTTTCAGGGCATCCAAACAGGGGAATAACCCAAAAAAAAAAAAAAAATCAAGGAGAGTTCAGGTACCTTGATCTTTAGAGACTGAGCTTCGTTCTTCCATTGAAGAATTTAGAAAGGAGGACTTGCTTTTGAGTTTTGAGTGAGTGAATATAGTTTGGGGAAATTAGGGGTTTAAGGACTGAACGTACACATTGAAGTTTTGAGTTTGAAATTTTGAATATAACTTAACAACGGATATTAATTTGTCTGTGAGAGAGAAGAGTTTGGAAGAAGGATTTTTCAACCCGTGAAATATTTCACAACATCTTTAGTGTTTCGGGTTTGACTCTTTTTACGGGACTGCCTTTAAGAGACTTGTCTAGTGAGTATCACACGTTTGGGACATTTGGCTTGGGTTTTGTTTTGTTTTGTTTTAATTTCCAAAAGCAAAGTTAAACTATTAAAGTATTATTTATAAAGATAAAAAATACAAATACAAAACTTAAATAGCAAATTGCCTATGAGTGTCATGTTGCAAAGGAACTAGATTAGGGTGCTGACTAGGCAAGTCGTGACCAGCCAGGTCGCAACAAGGTCATGAACTACATGATCAGACTACTCAATTTTTTGATCCTTTCTTGTGATTATGTCACCACATGCTTTTTGTGTACATTGAACGTGGCAAGAGAGAATGATCAAAGAACAAAAGCAAAGCAACCCCTCTTTCAGCATACACAGAATATGTGTGTTGGCATAATTGTATTTGTGGTAGAAAGTACTTGAGCTCAATGATCTTTGCAAAAGCTACATCTAGGGCCAACTCGACCTTAGGCAACTTCCTCATCCTATGAATGTCACATTGCAGAAGAACCAAATTAGAGTGATGACTAGGCCAGTTGCGACCATTTTTTTATATGTAATTTCATGTTTGGACAAAGTTTAATTTTTATATGTACTTTCAAGTCGCTTCAACAATGGAGGATATGATTACAAAGCAATACCCTAACGCGGATGTACACACAATTTTCGTAAAATATAAATCACACGATCACAAAATAGTGTAACAAATTATCAATTTATATTGATTTGTATATGTGTGAGTACAATCCTTTCTGTGACTCTTTACAAATGAAAGAATACAATAAACTCCTTTGATTCGATCTCCAAGAAACTTTACGATTCGAAGGGCAGTGAAGCTTGATCTTGAATCGTGCCTTAATGTCTCCAAGTTGAATGAGTAGTCAAACGTACTTGATTTGATGCGAGGGCCATTGGCTTGATCCCGATTTAAATTGAAGGAAAATCCCTACTTTGATTTGAAAATAAAGGAATGAGCTTGATTTTTGAGGGAGCAAGAGTGCTCTTTTGGACTTAGAGATGACTCTCTATTTTGGTAGAGTGTCAGTAGGGTTTTTCTCTCTAAGTATTTGTCCTCTTCTCATATGAGAAGCCTCTATTTATAGGCAACTCAATAGTATTTAATTTGGAATTTTGTCTCAGCATTTATTGAGAATTAATTATGAATTTGATTTGGTCTTTCATTTAATAAGAACTTTCCATATAGGTCTTTTCTTCTAATGTTGCCACATGGCTTTCTTCACTTGATGTTGCCACGTGGCTTGATTTCATTTGTTGATCGTCCACATCATCAATTGAAGATTAATTTGATTACAAATATTTTGTCATGATAAATCAGACGGATGTGAATGCATCATAAAATTTTGATCACTATAAAATGCCTCCACTTCAAGATTTGGCTTTGTGCATGATTTTAATGCAAGGAAGATGAGGCTTGAACTATTTTTTTTTTTTTTTTTTTTGGAACTTGGTTTACGGGTAAGCAATGCCCGTACTCATGTGAGGGATGGGCCTCCTTCCTGTTGATGTTGTATATTGTGAATTGGGAATGAAGAGAGTTGGCCCAATTCTTTTTTTTCACGCCATGACCTTGTCTTGAGCCACAACATATTTCCTAGTCTCCGTAAGGGAGTCAGCATTGCTATTGTTTTCCCTTGCAAGTATTTCTCTTTTGGCCGCACATTGCTAGGGTTTCTTGTCAACATTATCTATAAGAGCGCATAGCCTACAAGAGAAGACAAACTTCAAAGGAAGCGTGAAGTCATCTACCACTCACTTTTCTACTGTAGCAGATTTTTTTTTTTTTTTTTTTTTTAAATCAGGTTTTGTCTTCTTCCTTTTACCCCTTTGGAATACCTTGTTTACTTATATTTTTCTGTGCAGGACATCAATTGCTTTTTTGGAACTACCTCCATTGTGTAGTTCGTTAAGGCTCAAAGCGAATTGCGGCATCATATTTGATGGGATCAATGAACCTTCTTGCCTAGACGATAATATAAGTCACCTTCATCCATCTTGCCACGTCATGGATGGAGTAAGACAAGCCATTCAATGAAGGATTTAATGTCTCGAGTAGCTACAAGACAGGCTATCAGACCATTGGAAGTTCATTAAAACCTACATCACTAAGCCTCGAGGCGTTACAAAAAGGAACTAAAGCCACAATAAAGGCCACAACGTCTAGGAGCAATGAAGCCATATATAAGCACCCCCTAAGACCAAAAAAGGGACACATTCTGATATTCCAATATGCTATTGCTCTAATATTTTCTGAAAAAACCCTCACACGCTAACTTTATCATCAGAGACTCTGTGGCAGGCACCACACCAGTGACCAACTAAGGAAGGTCCTTAACAATGATTACAAGTACAGCTAACGAGGTTGCTGACTCATTTGGATGAGTTTACTTGATTGACAATTTCTGCATCATCAGTTCAGCGCCATCTGTGGGGACAATATTTTTGTACCTAGGTTCGAGAACATAGTCTCCATTCAACTCATAAGTCTAGATGGAGCCCAACACTCCCCAGGATTCTATAGTATTAGCTCTGCAAATCCAAACACTCACAGCTAGCATGGAAGAGCTTATCCAACAAAACCAAGAAATGAGATTGCGGCTGCAGCAAGAGGAGAACCAGTCCAAGACCAACCGGTATGACGATGGGGATAGCCAAAGAAGGGACGAACACCGACGACCTACCACTCCACAAGAATTGAGCTCGTTACTTCTCAGGGAAATGAGAAAGGAGATGGACAAGCTGAGGAGTGCAATCAAGGAAAAACAGACCAAAACTTAGATTGTATGGTCAGGAGGACAGACTTACCCTTCACCACAGCAGTCTTGGAGTGCCCAATGCCTTCAAAGTTTCGCCTACCACAGCTCAAACCATTTGACGAGTTAAAGGATCCTTTGGATCACCTTAACACCTTCAAGACAACTTTGGGTCTTCAGTAGCCCCCCGACAAGATATTATGCCGCTCCTTCCCAACTACTCTCAAAGGAGCTGCGAGGAAGTGGTTCACGAAGTTACCAACTTCATCTATCGATGACTTCGAGCAACTAAGCAACTCCTTCTTTCGCCACTTTGTCAAAGGACAACGCCCAAAAAGGCCGGCAGACCACTTGCTTACAATTAAACAAGGAGAAAAGGAGACCCTGAGGTCATACGTGAAGTGTTTCACCCAAGAAGCTTTAGAGGTGGACAAAGCGAATAACAAAGTGTAGTTGACGGCCTTTAAAGCTGGGTTGAAGTCCAGGGAGTTCATGGTCTCACTCATGAAGAATCCCTCACAGACAATGGCAAAAATGCTCCTGAAGGCGTAGAATTACATGAACGCTGAGGACGCCCTAACAGCAATCGAAGAGGTAGAAAAGCCTAATGTGAGGGAAAGAAAGGGAGACGATTAGAGAGGACGAAAAAAGGGAGCAGACAGATCGTTAAAATGCTGGCAGGAACAAAGGAAAAGACAATAAAACCCCTCGAACGATAAGATTCACTCCTTTAATTATGCTTATTGATAAAATTCTAGCACATATTAAAGATGAGCACTACCTCAAGTGGCCAAAACCGCTAAACTCGTCACCCAATATTCGTGACAAGAGGAAATACTGCCGTTTCCATAAAGATCACGACCATTACATAGAAGACTGCAAAGACTTGAAGGAGCAGATAGAGGAACTCATACGAAGAGGGAAGTTGCAAAAATTTGTAAAGAAGGGAGATTCCAGCAGGCCCAGGGACGATAGCAGGGACAAGCCTGAAGCCTCTCTAAGAGACGAAGACCACAAGCCACATCTTCAACAGAGTGCAATAGGGGAAATAAAGATGATCACAAAAGGACCATCCACAGGGGGGTCGTTCAGATCCTTCAAGAAGTCATACCAGAGGCAAGTGAACAGTATCCATAGGATACAACCCTTGAAGCAAAGACGAATGGATAGGGATATCTTGTTCTCAAAAGAAGATGTCAGGGGAGTGAAGCAGCCACATGATGATCCCCTAGTTATCATGCTTATGATAAAAGGGTTCAATACCAAGAGAATCCTTGTAGACAATAGCAGCTCCGTAGACATCATCTACCTTTTCTCTTTTCAACAGTTGAAGGTAGCCCCCGAAAAGCTGCATCCCTTTGACACCCCACTCGTCAGCTTTAGTGGAGATAGAGTGTATCCCAAAGGCATAGGGGAAATAAAGATGATCACAAAAGGACCATCCACAGGGGGGTCGTTCAGATCCTTCAAGAAGTCATACCAGAGGCAAGTGAACAGTATCCATAGGATACAACCCTTGAAGCAAAGACGAATGGATAGGGATATCTTGTTCTCAAAAGAAGATGTCAGGGGAGTGAAGCAGCCACATGATGATCCCCTAGTTATCATGCTTATGATAAAAGGGTTCAATACCAAGAGAATCCTTGTAGACAATAGTAGCTCCGTAGACATTATCTACCTTTTCTCTTTTCAACAGTTGAAGGTAGCCCTCGAAAAGCTGCATCCCTTTGACACCCCACTCTTCAGCTTTAGTGGAGATAGAGTGTATCCCAAAGGCATAGTGACACTAACGGTCACAATGGAGGCTTACCCGAAACAACTGACTCGTCAGCTGGAATTCTTAGTGGTAAACTATCCCTCCTCTTACAATGTGATCATCGAGAAGCCCACACTCAATCGTTGGAAGGTAGCCACATCCACCTATTACCTGAAGGTAAAATTCCCAATAGAAAATGGTGTAGGCGAGGTAAAAGGAGATCAAGTGCTAGCCAGGGAATGCTACCAAGTGGTGTTAGCTGCAAAGAAAAACCATACGTGGATGATCTAGGAGAAAGAAAAAGAGAAAGTGGAAGCCCTAGAGACGGTGGAGTTGGTAGACGAAGAACCAACAAAGACAACCAGGATAGGGATGACCCTGAATTTCGAGATGAGGACGAGACTAGTCCAATTCCTCAAAGAGAACCTGGACATCTTCGCATGAAGCCACGAGGACATGCCAGACATATCCATAAAGGTCATCCAACATAGGCTGAACGTGGACCCCGAGAAAAAGCTCGTCCAGCAAAAACGACGAGTCTTTGCTCCAGAACGGAATCAAGCTATCACAAACGAGGTCAGTAAACTGTTAGCAGCTGACTTTATTCAGGAGGTCTACTACCCATTTTGGTTTGCCAATGTCGTCCTAGTAAAGAAAGCAAATGGGAAATGGATGATGTGCGTAAACTTCACGGACTTAAACAAGGCATACCTGAAGGATAGTTGCCCTCTGCCAAGAATAGATTAGTTGGTGGATTCCACAACAAGACATAAGCTACTGACATTCATGGATGCATTCTCAAGGTACAATCAAAGAAAAATGATAGAAGAAGATCAGGAGAAAACTGCCTTCATCACGAGCCAATGGCTCTACTACTACAAGGTAATGTCCTTTGGACTGAAGAATGCAGGAGCAACTTACCAGAGGTTAGTAAACAAAATGTTCAGCAAGCAAATCGAGAGGAACATGGAAGTGTACGTGGATGACATGCTCGTCAAGAGTAAGGAAAAGTCTGCTCACCTAGACGATCTTCAAGAGACGTTCACCACACTTAGGCAGTACCAAATGCGCCTTTGGGGTAGCGTTAAGGAAGTTCTTAGGGTTTATGGTGTCCCAAAGAGGGATAGAAGCAAACCTAAAGAAGGTGCAAGCCATACTTGACATGATGCCGCCTAAAACCGTGAAGGAAGTCTAGAAGCTCATAGTAAGGATAGCAGTACTCAACAAGTTCGTCTCTAAAGCAACGGACAAATGCTTGCCCTTCTTCAAGACACTAAAGCAGGACTTCGCCTAGATCAATGAATGTGAGAAAGCTTTCCAAGAACTCAAGCACTACTTGAGCAATCCACCCCTATTGAGTCCGTTCAAGGAGGGAGAAAACTTGTATTTATATTTAGCAGTGTCAGCTATAGCTGTGAGCGCAACCTTGATTCAGGAAGAGGACAAGATTTAGCTCCCAGTTTATTACGTCAGTCAAGCCTTCCAAAAGGTAGAAGCCAAGTACCCACAGATCGCGAAGATTGCATTCCATTGATTATAGCCTCACGCAAGTTGCATCCCTACTTCCAAGTGAACCTCATCTTGGTGATGACGGACCAACCCATTAAGAAGTCTATGAACAAGTCCGAGGCTGCAGGAAGGATGGTCCAGTGGGCAATTAAGCTCAGCCAATTCAACATTGAGTACCACCTTAGGACGGCTATTAAGGTGTAGGCATTAGCAGACTTCATTGCCAAATTCACCATCTCAAATGAGGATGAGGCACCTGACGAAGTAGAAAGATGGACGGTTCAAACTGACGGCTCGTCAGCCTGAAAAAGGGGCCAAGTAGGGGTCGTTATCATCACTCTAGAAAGAGAGATGCTTAAATACAGAGTTCAACTAAATTTCCCAGCCACCAACAATGAAGCTAAGTATGAAGGAATACTGACGGGACTGAGGGTCAGGAAGGCACTAAGAGCTAAAAACTTGCTCCTTTGGAGTGATTCAAAGCTAGTAATGGGGCAGATAAAAGAGGAATATGAAGTAAAGGAAGAAAGAATGCAAAAATGCCTCAGGCTAACAAAGCGTTTAGCGTAGGAATTTGATTGGGTGGAATTCGTACAGATCCCAGAAGCCAAAATATAGTGGCAGATGAGCTCGCAAAGCAGGTGTTGTCAAAAGTGGGACCAACAAGTATGGACTTGAAGATGGAGGTCCAGAAATGCCCCAACATTGAAGAAGTCTCCACCTTTGAAATCTATAGTGTAAGTAGCTGGGTGACCCCAATCCTGTCCTTCCTCTAGGACGGAAGACTTCCACAAGACGTCGAGGAGGCTAGGAGAGTCAGGAAAAGAGCAGTCAAGTTCACGATCTTGAACGACACCCTATACAAGAAAGACTTTTCCATGCCCTACCTAAACTGTGTCGACGAGGAGAAGGCCAAATACATTCTGGAAGAGATCCATGAAGGAATTTTCGGTGACCATGCAGGCCCAAGATCCTTAGTAGGCAAAGTTATTAGAACAAGTTACTTCTGGCCTACTTCGTAGATGGATGCAATGGAGTTCGTCAAGAAATGCGACAAATGCCAAACGTTTGGGAGTGTTCAATGCCTCCCAGCAGAGAGACTAATGCCGATAGCCTCCTTATGGCCATTTGCACAGTGGGGGATTGACATCGTTGGCCCATTACCCCAAAGTAAGAGATAGGTAACATTTTTACTGGTCGCTATTGACTATTTCACAAAATGGGCTGAAGCAGAAGCATTATCAACCATCACGGAGGCAATGATCTAGAACTTCATATGGAAGAACATAATTTACAAATTCAGGATACCACGGACGATCGTATCGGACAACGGGTGGCAGTTCGATAGTCAAGGCTTCAAGGTCTTTTGTTCAGGCCTAGGGATCAAGAACCAATTCTCATCCCCAGGACACCCATAAGCGAACGGATAGAAGGAAGTGACGAACTGAACACTGCTTAAGATTATCAAAGCTCGGTTGGAGGATGCTAAGGGCCCTTAGCCAGAGGAATTACCCAATATCCTGTGGGCATACAAGACTACAGCAAGAACCCCGACAGGAGAAACCCCATTCAGACTCACCTATGGCACCAAGGCAGTAATCCCGTCGAAGTGGGAATCACCAATGTCAGATGAGAGGTCTTCCACGAAGATAACAACGATGATCAGCTGAAGGTCAATCTGGATTGCTTAGACGAAGTTAGAGAATGAGCTTCTCACAAGATGGCAAAGTATCAGCAAAAGAAGGCCGAGTCACCCCGGCAACCAAAGATTCGGCCTAAAGGGAAATTTGGCCCAACCTGGGAAGGGCCCCACAGGGTTACCATTACTCTAGACAAGGTAGCTATCACTTGGAGACCTTAGATGGGAAGAAGCTGCCACAACTATGAAACATTGAGCATTTGAAGAAGTACCATCAATAGATGTAACAGACAATTGTACTTGCATTTGAAAGCAATAAAAGAACTATTCAACCAATGGTCCAATATAATGCCAACAAATCTAGAAGCCTAAAACCCAAAAATTGGCTAAGTAACAAGATTCCGCCTAGGCGAATGTAAGTTACGGACGAAGCCAAATGACAAGATCCCTTAAATGGGTGTAAGTCAACCAAAAATTGACTAAGTAACAAGATTCTGCCTAGACGGGTGTAAGTTACTGATGAAGCCAGATGACAAGATCCCTTAAATGGGTGTAAGTCAACCAAAAATTGGCTAAGTAACAAGATTCGGCCTAGAAGGATGTGGGTTACTGATGAAGCCAAAGGACAAGATCCCTTAAATGGGTGTAAGTCAACCAAAAATTGGCTAAGTAACAAGATTTCAACTAGATGGATGTAAGTTACTAATGAAGCCAAATGACAAGATCTTTTAAATGAGTGTAAGTCAACCAAAAATTGGCTGCCTAGACGGATGTAAATTATTGACGATAGATATAAACTACTGACGGATGCAAGTCATTTTCTAGTCAGCCAAGGCCCCAAGCTAAGGGTAAACAAGCAACGAGGCAGATGAAAATCATATAAAGACAAAAAAAGCAGGCACAATAATGCAAGAAAGTAAATAGATAGAACATAAAGTAGTCAATAGAATTAAAAGCCCAAAAACGCATTGGGCACCCAAAAAAAAACAGAGGAGAAAGAAAAACATAAGTGTCTACCAGGGCTAAACACTGGCCTCTCCACCATCAGTCTCAACAAGCTCTGGAGTACTTCCCTCAAGAGCAACGACTATAGCTTGGGCAGCTTGAGACGCCTAGGCAACCTTGTCTGCGGCCATCTCTTTATCCATGGCTTCGAAGTCAAAGTCCTCCAGGTTCACAAGGTAGGCATGGAGACTATAGGATGCCCATGCTTGACGTATTTGAATGGATGATGAGATATGGAGTAACAATAGAAGCTGCTGATGATGCAGAAATTGTCAGTCAAGTAGACTCATCCAGATGAGTCAGCAACCTCATTAGTTGTGCCTGCAATCGTTGTTAAGGACCTTCCTTAGGTGGTCACTGGTGTGGTGCCTGCAACAATTCATAATTTTCCAAACCTCTCCAAATACATATATGAAAAAAATGTAGTCTGTGAAAGTACTACTAAAGATTAAGTGATACTAGGCAATATTTGGAATCCTCCACATAAAGTACGAGGTGTCTATTGGACTACACATATAGTTGTAATTACTGGCTGCAAAATAAAACCAATGACAAGGGAAAAAATTTGGTGGTTTAAAAACAGTTGGCGTGAAGAATTGGTAGACAATGGTTTCGGTAAATTATACAAGAGGTTTGATACATTTCACCCACAAACTTGTCAAAAATACCTTAACCTAGTCATTGATGTTAGACTAACTGGTCTTGATGATGACAAAATAGGCGTCAATTCTAATAAGACCTATACTTATTAGGTAAGGACTATACTTATTAAGTAATGATTCTTTCACATCAATTTTTTTTATATACTTTTATTTTTGGATAAAGTTTAATTTTTAAAGGAACTTGTAACCTTACAACCAAGTTTGTAGCCAAACTTAGTCCTTCCTATTTTAAATATTCACATTTCTTTTAGAATTTTACAATATCAATATTAAGGCATCAATTATAAATGAAAATATGTGAAATAGTGGATATAAAATTTGTAAAAAAGAATATTTTTCCTAATTATTATTAAATGCATTATTTTATTACTTATCCTTTCTATATTCATTTGTTTAATATTTAATCATGTCCCGTTGGGAATGTAGTAAACTTCAATGTTGTTGTATTTCATGTTAAATTATTTTGAATTTTTAGTATGATTTTTATTATTAGTATTACTATTATTATAGAAATTACATTTGCTATTAGTATTATTATCTTTTAAAGATAATAATATAGGATTGATCTTGCAATTCATAATCAATAAAGATGGAAACCCCACCAAAAAAAATAATAATAAATAGTGACGTGTCTGCTAATATGACTCAATAGGAGCATAACAACAATAAATGCTACAATTCAACTTATATTAGAGTTGCCCTTAATTGTATACCAATTCACAGAGCACCCAAATACCATTGTTTTTAAGTTAGTGATCAGCAAAAGTCCCAAATTCTATTAGCATCCATATTAATTAAATTTATAATTTTACCGTTGGTAAACCAACATACTTAGTGGATAGAGATTTCTTATAAATTAATACCATTAGAGCTACCCTTAATCGTATACCATTTCGCTGAGCACCCAAATACATTATCTTCCTTTACTAACAAGAAATTCACAAAGTTTGTGATTAGGAGGGGACCCGTATACGATGCAATTGTGTTAACTCCTATAGGGAAGAAAAAGAACAAAAACATATAAAATATGTGGAAGAGAAAATAAAATAATTATAAGACTAGAAGGACAGAGTGGTACCGGCAAAAGCTGCATTCATGAACAAGGATTTCCATATGGCATAGGCTATGGCTTTTGGAAATGACGTTGCATCAAATTCCTATTTTCTAACCGATTCTTCCAGCAACAAGGAAGCATTTTTGTTGTTTCTGATTGAGTAATTGAAAGAATATGAGGTAATTCAAGCTGTTTATGTTTATGTTTATGTTTATGTTTGGTTGCAATAAAGGCTTTAATGCAAAATTGCATCAATGAAATTTGTTGCAATGACTTAAATTAAAGAAATTGTTGCAATAACTTGATACCAATTATTTTTGCAATCTATTACAATGAAAATTTTAAAGTGATATCTTATTGTAATGAACATATTATTGCAATAACTAAATATCAATTATTTTACAATCTATTACAGTGACAAACATGAAATTGTAACGAAAATATTTAAAATATCAATTATTTTATAATCTATAGCAATGACAAACATAAAATAATTATCTATTACAACTAAAATATGATTGCAATAAATTGACCAAAATTATTTTTGTCAACTATTTATAAATAATAGCCTATTTCTACAAGATATTCGAAATAGTAAATAATTTATTGCAATAACAAATATATCATTTTATCAAAGTTGTTATTAAAATATCTAAAGTTTATTGCAATGAAATTTATTAGTGCACAAACTTATTATCTCAAATTTTATTGCAATGCCTTGTATCAACTATTGAAATGATTCTGATGTTATCGCAGCTATTTTTTTAAAAAAAATATTTTTTCTTGTAGTGCGTGCTCATACTCAACTGGACACATGATGAATTATGGTAGGGGAAATTTAGGACCTTGAATTATCTTCCTTTATTAACAAGAAATTCACATAGTTTGTGATTAGGAGGAGACCCGTATAGGATGCAATTGTGTTAACTCCTATAGGGAAGAAAAAGAACAAAAACATATAAAATATGTGGAAGAGAAAATAAAATAATTATAAGACTAGAAGGACATAGTGGAACCTCCAAAAGCTGCATTCATGAACAAGGATTTCCATATGGCATAGGCTATGGCCTTTGGAAATGACATTGCATCAAATTTCTATTTTCCAACCGATTCTTCCAGCAACAAGGAAGCATTTTTGTTGTTTCTGATTGAGTAATTGAAGGAATATGAGGTAATTCAAGTTGTTTATGTTTATGTTTGGTTGCAATTTAATGCAAAATTGCATCAATGAAATTTGTTGCAATGACTTAAATTAAAGAAATTGTTGCAATAACTTGATACCAATTATTTTTGCAATCTATTACAATGAAAATTTTAAATTGATATCTTATTGTAATGAATATATTATTGCAATAACTAAATATCAATTATTTTACAATCTATTACAGTGACAAACATGAAATTGCAACGAAAATATTTAAAATATCAATTATTTTATAATCTATAGCAATGACAAACATAAAATAATTATCTATTACAACTAAAATATGATTGCAATAAATTGACCAAAATTATTTTTGTCAACTATTTATAAATAATAGCCTATTTCTACAAGATATTCGAAATAGTAAATTATTTATTGCAACAACAAATATATCATTTTATCAAAGTTTATTGCAATGAAATTTATTGGTGCACAAACTTATTATCTCAAATTTTATTGCAATGCCTTGTATCAACTATTGAAATGATTCTGATGTTATCGCAGCTATTTTTTTTTTTAAAAAAATATTTTTTCTTGTAATGCGTGCTCATACTCAAGTGAACACATGATGAATTATGGTAGGAGAAATTTAGGACCTTGAATTATCTTCCTTTACTAACAAGAAATTCACATAGTTTGTGATTAGGAGGGGACCCGTATAGGATGCAATTGTGTTAACTCCTATAGGGAAGAAAAAGAAAAAAAACATATAAAATATGTGGAAGAGAAAATAAAATAAATATAAGACTAGAAGGACATCGTGGAACCTGCAAAAGCTGCATTCATGAACAAGGATTTCCATATGGCATAGGCTATGGCCTTTGGCAATGACGTTGCATCAAATTTCTATTTTCTAACCGATTCTTCCAGCAACAAGGAAGCATTTTTGTTGTTTCTGATTGAGTAATTGAAGGAATATGAGGTCATTCAAGTTGTTTATGTTTATGTTTATGTTTGGTTGCAATTTAATGCAAAATTGCATCAATGAAATTTGTTGCAATGACTTAAATTAAAGAAATTGTTGCAATAACTTGATACCAATTATTTTTGCAATCTATTACAATGAAAATTTTAAAGTGATATCCTATTGTAATGAATATATTATTGCAATAACTAAATATCAATTATTTTACAATCTATTACAGTGACAAACATGAAATTGCAACGAAAATATTTAAAATATCAATTATTTTATAATCTATAGCAATGACAAACATAAAATAATTATCTATTACAACTAAAATATGATTGCAATAAATTGACCAAAATTATTTTTGTCAACTATTTATAAATAATAGCCTATTTCTACAAGATATTCGAAATAGTAAATTATTTATTGCAACAACAAATATATCATTTTATCCAAGTTGTTATTAAAATATCTAAAGTTTACTGCAATGAAATTTATTGGTGCACAAACTTATTATCTCAAATTTTATTGCAATGCCTTGTATCAACTATTGAAATGATTCTGATGTTATCGCAGCTATTTTTTTTTTTTAAATATTTTTTCTTGTAGTGCGTGCCCATACTCAAGTGGACACATGATGAATTATGGTAGGAGAAATTTAGGACCTTGAATTATCTTCCCTTACTAACAAGAAATTCACATAGTTTGTGATTAGGAGGGGACCGTATAGGATGCAATTGTGTTAACTCCTATAGGGAAGAAAAAGAACAAAAACATATAAAATATGTGGAAGAGAAAATAAAATAATTATAAGACTAGAAGGACATCGTGGAACCTGCAAAAGCTGCATTCATGAACAAGGATTTCCATATGGCCTTTGGCAATGACGTTGCATCAAATTTCTATTTTCTAACCGATTCTTCCAGCAACAAGGAAGCATTTTTGTTGTTTCTGATTGAGTAATTGAATGAATATGAGGTCATTAAAGTTGTTTATGTTTATGTTTGGTTGCAATAAAGGCTTTAATGCAAAATTGCATCAATGAAATTTGTTGCAATGACTTAAATTAAAGAAATTGTTGCAATAACTTGATACCAATTATTTTTGCAATCTATTACAATGAAAATTTTAAAGTGATATCTTATTGTAATGAATATATTAGTGCAATAACTAAATATCAATTATTTTACAATCTATTACAGTGACAAATATGAAATTGCAATGAAAATATTTAAAATATCAATTATTTTATAATCTATAGCAATGACAAATATAAAATAATTATCTACTACAACTAAAATATGATTGCAATAAATTGACCAAAATTATTTTTATCAACTATTTATAAATAATAGCCTATTTCTACAAGATATTCGAAATAGTAAATTATTTATTGCAACAACAAATATATCATTTTATCAATGTTGTTATTAAAATATCTAAAGTTTATTGCAATGAAATTTTTTGGTGCACAAACTTATTATCTCAAATTTTATTGTAATGCCTTGTATCAACTATTGAAATGATTCTGATGTTATCGCAGCTATTTTTTTTTTAAAAAAATTTCTTGTAGTGCGTGCTCATACTCAAGTGGACACATGATGAATTATGGTAGGGGAAATTTAGGACCTTGAATTATCTTCCTTCACTAACAAGAAATTCACAAAATTTGTGATTAGGAGGGGACCGGTATAGGATGCAATTGTGTTAACTCCTATAGGGAAGAAAAAGAACAAAAACATATAAAATATGTGGAAGAGAAAATAAAATAATTATAATACTAGAAGGACAGAGTGGAACCTGCAAAAGCTGCATTCATGAACAAGGATTTCCATATGGCATAGGCTATGGCCTTTGGCAATGACGTTGCATCAAATTTCTATTTTCTAACCGATTCTTCCAGCAACAAGGAAGCTTTTTTGTTGTTTCTGACTGAGTAATTGAAGGAATATGAGGTAATTCAAGTTGTTTATGTTTATGTTTGGTTGCAATTTAATGCAAAATTGCATCAGTGAAATTTGTTGCAATGACTTAAATTGAAGAAATTGTTGCAATAACTTGATTCCAATTATTTTTGCAATCTATTACAATGAAAATTTTAAAGTGATATCTTATTGTAATGAATATATTATTGCAATAACTGAATATCAATTATTTTACAATCTATTACAGTGACAAACATGAAATTGCAACGAAAATATTTAAAATATCAATTATTTTATAATTTATTGCAGTGACAAACATAAAACAATTATCTATTACAAAGAAAATATGATTGCAATAAATTGACTAAAATTATTTTTGTCAACTATTTATAAATAATAGCCTATTTCTACAAGATATTCGAAATAGTAAATTATTTATTGCAATACCAAATATATCATTTTATCAAAGTTGTTATTAAAATATCTAAAGTTTATTGCAATGAAATCGATGCACAAACTTATTATCTCAAATTTTATTGCAACGCCTTGCATCAACTATTGAAATGATTCTGATGTTATTGCAACTATTTTAAAAAATTATAGTGTAAATCCCGGTCTTGACTGGTAGTGAAAAAACTTAGCACATTGGTCAATGGGCAATCTTATAGCATAAGAAGTTTAATCGGCCTAGCTATCTTACTATAAAACTTATACTCCTCGAACTGAAACCTATGACTAGCTCCTAGGAAGCTAGGAATTTGTTTCAAACACAGTATATATCCCCAACACTATGGCAAGATAGAATAAAATTTCTTGCAGTAGTATCTCATCTCACACAAAGATTGCATTTTTATTACATGGAAAAATTATTCTTTAAATTGAAAAATAATTATTCCTTTACAAAAAAGATGTAGTGAGTATTCCTTAATAAGTGTAAGTTGTACATGTAATAAAATTTTAAATTAATATATTTTCAACCGCGGGTGAGTATGGTGAGTGGTAGGAAGCCCTTGAAATTTGAAAATACCTATCACTTCGAACTAAGTGCCAAGAGGTTGTGAGTTCGAATACTAATATTAACCCATACTTCCTAATTTGCAAAAATCGTGGTAATGTGGTCAAGTAGTGGCACACTATATTTTGCTCTGGTGGTTTCCATGGGTTTACCAAAAAGCTCAAGTGACAATGTATCATGCATGGTTTTAAAAATCGGACCGAACCGGCCGGTCCGACCGGTTCAACTAGGAATCGGCCTACAATCCGGTCCATTTATGGGTAAAAATCGAAAATAATTTAAAACTGGCAAGTTCAACCGTAAAACTGGGCACCGATATGGTTGAACCGGTTTTGCAAAATACAAAGAAAATGACTTTGTCTCTCTTGATTTCTTCCTCATTCGGCCTTTCTTTGGTGTAGTAGTTACTTTGCCACTGCGGATGATGGGAGTGAATGATTTCTCTTCCTCATTTTGGGAATCTTAGATCTGTTGTAAATGAGATTTGGTGAATGAAGTTTTCAAATCTTCAAGTAAAATAAAATTTGGAGAGGAGGTAAGAGAAGTAACATGAGAAGGATGGAGGAAGCTATTTTGGTTTGACGTTTGAGCTATTGATAATTGACATGTTGCAAAGAGATGGACGGGCTTGGCAGACAAGGTGAAAGGAAGAGATAGATTAGAGAGAGAGACAAATGAGAGGTTATGGCCTTATGGGAAATTGTCAACTTGAATTCTGATGGATTTCTATTAGGAAAGTGGAAAGGTTGGGAGTCTTGGGACTTGGGAGGAGTAAATGATATGTCATAAAAGTCAAAAAGTGGGTGGGTGTTAAATTGTTACTTTGTTATTATTATTATTATTATTTTTTTTGATAGGATTACTTTGTTAATTATTAGTAATGGCTGGGAGAAGTAACAGAAGTGGGGTGAATCTTTTATTTATTTATTTATTATCTATTTTCCTTTTTTGGTGGAGCTTAGAAAGTCCTGTAGTTGTATGTGCCTCTTTTAGAGTTTTAACCATATTTGTGAATAAATATAGTAAGCTACCTTTAATATTTAAATAATATTTATTATATAAGTTGTGAAAAATTATTAACATTATAAAAATTAAATATATTCATCATTATTTATTTATATAATTTAAAAAATTATTAATTAAATTATTTATGACATCACTCGTTTGACCATCGGTTGGACCCCAGTCAGACTAGAAAACCGATAACTAGTCTCTTTTTTTGTTCTTTCACCGTATTGGCTTTTAAAACCATGGTATCATGAGACATGGGGTAATGATTACAAGTGATCCTTTTTTTTCAAAAGTAAAAATTATCATATGCATAATCATTTTCAGACTTTTAATATATAACAACCAAATATATGAATAGAAAAAATTGTTCGATTACAATATCTTTTATTCTCATTGATAGAGATTACTATTCCTATTGTAGTCTCCATTTAGTGTACCAAAATTTCACTTTCTTTTAGTTTTTATTCTAAGTTCACCTTGTCTTTATTTAGCAAAATAAAATTTCAATTACTTTATTTTTTTTAAATAATTATGTTAGTAAAATATTATCACGTTTCTAGTCAGCACACAAAATTAAGGGCCCGTTTGGTATAATGTCGTTCTAGTAACGTTATTTGTATTTTTTCGAAATACGTGTGAGTGAAAAAGTGTGTAAAAATACATGTAATATTATTTAAATACTGAAAATGTTGTTCAAAATATACTACCAAACCCCCCCTAAATGTTAGGGACTTTTATTAGTTTCAAAGGGATGAGTTTGAATGTGATCTAGTTCCAGTGTCTTTTTGCAATTTTCTCTTAATAATCATTTTATATAAATTTGGTAACAAAGTAAAAATTAATTTAGACCTTTTAATTGCATGAGGTTACAAAACTTACAATACAACTAATTATACGGCATTCAATCTTGTGGATCTCATTAGATTTCATATTTTATTTCTTCTCTTCCTCTCAACCAAAATCCAAAGTCCTATCACCACATGCACTTGACGCGATGGTCACTCCACAAGTATAAGTGATTGTGGGGTGTGAGGGGCAACAGCCGAGGTTCAAGCCTCAAGGAGAGAGTTTCACACACATATACACTTAGATTAGGCTATAATAGAATTTCTATCTTGTAAAAAAATAAAAATAAAAAAATAAAAACACCAAAGTCCTAAAGCATGTCTTGCCTAAGATCATATATAGGGACACTGAGTCTCAGACATTGCACGCCTGATTTTACAACTTATTTCAACTTTTGTTTTAAAACACTTTCTAAAAAATATATATTTATGACATTCCAGAATTGTTTAGTATGTGGAAATAGATCCAATAGTGGAGTGATAATTCATGTGTAAATTATAATATCCAGCATTTACCCAAAATATTCAACTTTTTTTTTTAACAGCAGATTTTATTATGCGTAACACATATAATTTGTTTATTATAATTAATTAATAATTAAAATTATATGTTCTATGATATGAGATCAAAAATAAGAAATGACAAGATTTTGTATAGAAATGAAGTTATTAGGTTATTTTGACGCATCTTTATTATATGAATAATTAGGTTATTCTTTTCCAAAAGAGATGTAATGGCTATTCCTTAATACGTGTGAGTTGTAACAACTTTTGAAATTAATATATTTTCAACCATCAACGAGTGTGGCGCCACAGTTTGAAGCCCTCGAAAAGACCTATCACTTTGAACCAAGTGCCAAGAGGCAAGAGGTCGCAAGTTTGAGTGCTAGTATAAACCCATACTTCCTAATATATAAAAATCGTGGTAATGTTATGAGCTAATAGTACCCATGGCCTATGGGTTTACTAAAAAGCCCAAGAGGCAATATACCATGGGCCATGGGGTTGTTACACACACAAGCCATTTTTAATAAAATTTCTCATATGCAACAAAAGTTCACTTCCTTTTTATTTTTTATTCTAAGTTCACCCTATCTTTATTTAGCCAATATAAATAAAAAAAAATAACATCTCGTCTTTGGTCAGTAACAACAACAACAATAACAAGCTTTAAAGCCAAATCATTTTGTAATTGGAAGAGTGTGGTACTATGATTTGAAGGATTCACTGCTTGTCTGAGCTAATAATTTTACTTTTTTTTTTTTTTTTTTTTTTTTTCATGTTCTTTTTTCCCTAACCTTTTTGTGATGAAATAGAGTCATGTTATTCAACACCACAACATGGTATAGCCTGCCATTGTAAGTAGTCAAAGCAGGTTTTTGAGTCTCCCTCAACTATGAATGATATGACTCCAAGCTTTGCCCAGTTACACGGAGGGGCAGATAGGCTCAAAAACTCCAAACACTTGTGATGAATCTGCTTGATGGAGCCATGAATGTCAGCCAAGCCTCTGTGATTCAGGACATAGTTTCGCAGATACCAAATGCCATCCAGGGTGAACAACATACATAGGGTGACTAGCCACTTGTTGCTGTCTGGACATATAGAGATTTTGGGGGGAAATTTGCCAGTTAGCATGTTTTTAGCAACTATTTCGTTAGTTGTCAAGTTTGCAAAACTATTTTGCAAACTAGCATCTCGAGGCTTTGAAACTCGAGTTCAGTGAAGGAACTCGTGTCTCTAAGCCCCAAGTTCCAAGTTGTGGCAATCTAATGTGGCAGAAAAATAAACACATGGAACTCTAAGTCTCGAGTTCTTCAAATTTGGGTTTGCACAGGTGTGGGTTTGTTCTCTTCTTCTTCGTCTTCTTCTTTTGTACGCCTTCTTCACTCTTTATGCAGCTCTATGGGAGACTCCAGTTCCACGTGGATAATTTTATCCACATTAGCTTGGAACTCAAGTGTTTAAGGCTTGATTTTGACACTAAACTCGAGTCTTAGAGACTCAAGATGCTAGTTTCCTAAATAGTTTTGGAAACCTGCTAACTAACAAAATTGTTAGCAAATTGGTGTTAAATGAAAAAAAAATCGAGATTTTGGAGGGTCCAGAACCAATTTGACTTATTGTTCAGGTGATTGAATAGGGATCTCTTTGGCTCTAAATCCCCAGCAAATGGAGTGCCAAATTGCTTTGGCAACAGGACATCTGAAGAAAACGCAACGAACAAATACGATGCATCATGTTCTCTCTAGTGGGATGGACATTGGCACCTAGTTTCCATAAAAACATCCTAATTCTCTCTGGGGCAACCATCTTCCATAGCTTCTTCCAGTGCTCTTGAGACATGAGTGGGTTGTTAGCTTGATGTATGGTTAAGTGATATGCTGATTTGACAGTGAACTCTCGCTTAGAGTTTAAAACCCAGATAAGCTTGTCTTCCTTTGGTGTGATGGGCAGGGGAATAGAGAGAATTGCTTGAATATCCTCTGGATCAAAAAGCTCCTGAATAAGAGAAACGTGCAAGGCATGTTGGTCACTGAGCTAGGGGCTGATTTCTTGGCTTAGGTTTAAAACCTGGCACCCACGAGTCTATCCATACATTAATTGAAGCTCTATCTCCTATGAGATAACATGCACCCTTTAAAATAATCAACTTGGTGCTTTCGATAGCTCTCCAGATTGGTGAGGCAGACTTTGGAGACTTTGTGTAACCAATCAGGTCTGGCCTTGTATTTGGCCCTCAAAATTTGCATGCACAAGTTGTCCGTCTTCGACGCAACCATCCATGCTAGTTTGACTAGCAAAGCATTATTGAAGTTCTTTGCTTTTCTAAACCCCAGCCCGCCTCTAGCTTTAGGTTGACATAGCTTATCCCAGTCATTCCAAGCTAGGTACCTGCCTTCCTTCTCTTTGGGTCTCCACCAAAACCTTCTGGATAGAGTATCCAAGTTATCACAAATTTTGTTCGGAATATCGAAAGATGACATGGAGTAGTTAGGGATTGCTTGCGCAACTGATTTTATGACCGTGCTTCTGCCAGCCCAAGTTAAACATTTTCTCCTCCATCCATCAAGTTTTGATTACAACCTATCTTAAAGGGCTCCTGCTAGATACACAACATCTTTCTTCAGACCCTTCATGTGGAGCATATTGTTGAGACATCTGCGAGTTTGGATTTGGGTGCTCTTTGAGGAAAAAAAAAAACCCCGGATTTGCCTCTGTTAATCATTTGGCCAGACCACTTGCAGTATTTATCTACACACGCCATAATCCTTGCAGCGTCAAGCCTGTTGGCTTTAGAGAAATCAAAATGTCGTCGGCATACATCACGTGGGTAATGGCAGGGCCTCCACTACTAGCTTTGATCCCACTATCGCTATTAGAAGAGTACTTATGCTCTAGCATTCTGGGTAGGACCTCTTGCTCTAAGATAAATAGATATGAAGATAGAGGGTCGCCTTGACGTAGACAGACTCCTACTAGGCTTGAACTGTTTGGATTTCCCTCCATTCACTAGGACCTCAAAAGACACTAAGGGTACACAAGGATCCAACTAATAAATATTTAACTGAAACCATACTATGCAAGGGCAGCTTTTAAGAGTCTCCAATTGACTCTATCATATGCTTTTTGAAGATCTAGCTTTAGAGCCATCATGTTGGATTTTACTTTCCTTATTTTGAAACTATGTGGCATCTCTTAGACGATAACTTGATTTTCTACTACCCATCTATCCAGTATTAAAGTTAACTGGCAGGGGATATGGGCATGTGGAGGAGGGGTCTCAGCCTTGTCACCAATATTTTAGATATGATCTTATATATCACATTGCATATTTAGCAACGTCACTGACTCGCTAGACAACATACATATGTATCCAATGTGCACAATCAGTCAGGCTTTGAAAGCAATATTCTATCATCCTCAGTTTTTCCTATCGTAATCTTTGTGTGAGATGAGATACTTCTGCAAGAAATTTTATTCTATCTTGCCTTAGTCTTGGGGATATATGCTGTGTTTGAAACAAATTCCTAACTTTCTAGGACCTAGTCCTAGGTTTCAGTTCGAGGAGTATAAGTCTTATAGTAAGATAGCTAGGCCGATTAAACTTCTTATGCTATAAGATTGCCCATTGACCAATGTGCTAAGTTTTTTCACTACCAGTCAAGACCGGGTTTTACACTATAAGCTTCTCTCAAATTTTTTTCCCATTTTATAGCTATACCCACTTTTTGCAGCAGTTGGTGTAGCTGTTAGCATTTGTGGCATGCAGCTTGTAAGGAACATCTGCACCAACCCTGAAGTGAGGTAATCTATTTTATGCTACCTTGATTCAAGTCTATTATGATTTTTTCTGCTATTTAAGCTTAAAGTGAACAGCCAATCTGAGTATGTGAGTCGTGTGAATTTTGGTAATTGATTGGAAAGCCTCGCTCCAGCATCTTATAGTGTTATAGTTATTCAAGTCTTCTGTTTCTGTCCATGCGAATCAATCATGTTATAAGATCTTTGCTGATATTTAAACCAAAAATGAGCTTCTGTCTTAGTACTCAAGTCCTTGTGAATTACTTGTATTTGATTAGATGCCCCTGTAGAAGTGTCTTATAGTTATTTTTTTGATTATTTAATTGTCACAACAAGTGGGTAAGATGGATTTGAACCCTAGTTCTCCTTATAAAGGAGACCAAGCAACGATACTGAGTTATAAGACTCTTGTCAAGTGTCTTATAGTTCTTTGAAGATACAACACTGCATCTGCAGGGATTCATCTTGGAAGATAAGTTGGACAGCACAAAGAAAATTTCCATAGGAAAGAAAAAGGAAAAAAGTCTCCACAATAGTTTAACATATCCAAATTTGAATATGCTATCAGGTTTACCAAAGAGAACAGAACTGCAGGAGTGCTTGACAACTTTGAAGAGGGTAAGAAATATTCATAATATGCTGTCAGGAAGTTCGTATGCAATAGATCCCCGCAGACATTGCCATCCATCAACAAGTTCTTCTCGGATCCAAAGATTCCAAACTGAATCAAATGTTGTGATTTGAAGATTGCTAGATATTTGAATTTTGAAATTGTGGCTGTCTGCTTAAATATTTGATTTGGAGAAAAAGAGATGCTATTTTTTTTAGAAGAGGCATGAGATAATTGTGTTCAACAGGGTTCCATCATGTTGATGCATGAGCTCAACGATGGAGTAATAAAGTCAATATTTACAAATTGGACATCATCTTTCTTGTTCTCCCCCACTCCCCCTTTTTCTCTCTGTGTTGCGTGTGGTGTGGGTTAAAAAAGAGAGAAAAAGAAGAAGATCAAAACAGAAGAATAGGATTTAGAACACAACTCAGACTCGGCTTTTTTTTTGTTCTCTAATAGCAGGCAAAAGTTTGAGAATCTTTTGCAGTCAATAGTTTCTGTGACAGAATAGTTTGTGCATAAAGCATTTTTAAAAAAATTTAAAATCAGTACTTACTGTGCAAAACCATGTTTTGTTGTCAATGAAAAATAAATATATTTTTTTTCCAGAATTGGTAGAGATTAATCTTTTGCAATGTAAAAAATAAATAAATAAAAGTGAAAATCAAATAATTTTTCACAGTTACAATTTGACCAGATATCTCCAAATATACAAAGAATTTTGAGTTTAACCCTGAACTAAATTCTTTGGTATCAATGCAAGGAGAACTCCAACCAATTCATCAGGATTTGAACTTTGAAAACACACACACAAGAGAAAATTTTTTAGCTGAGAACCCCTTTTAGTTTTCCTAACCTGTTACTACCTCACCTCTGGCTAAGCATTATAGATTGCTCCTAACTTGAATTTGAGATTATCAACTTGCTGAATTTAATGCCTCAATGCCATGAATCCTTTAGTTCAGATTAAGATTGGTCAACATGTCTTCACTAAAATAAAAAAAGAGGTTAACATATCACAAGTCAAGAACTTCCATATCTTACAACATTAGCACAGTGACTTTTGGATGATCTCCTCAAGAATCCATTCACCAAATTTGAGAATGTAGAATTCTTGAGTGACAGAACTGGGGAGTCCTACTTTAGAGAACTCCAAAGAAATCAAAAGGTGGCCATTAATCTTGTTTCACTGTATCTTTGATTCGGTTTCTCTCTCCATTTTCATTAATCTCGCATTTGAAATACATAGATTTGAGAATTCTTTATGAGAGCCTAACATATTTGATTTTCCTTCATTTCCTTTGGCTATGGTTGTTTCAATGCTTTAACTACCAGTTGTACTAATAAACACAATGACCTAGTACAACCTTTACTGCAAGAGGTAACTACAAGTTCATTGGTGATGAGTGTGCATTCACCGATGCTGGAATTTTGAGACAGTGGATTTACTAACTCAAAGAAATTGGTATTATGGTGCATCGCATTGGTATACACGCAGCTCTTATGGTATTAATTTACAAAAATTCTCTATCCATTAACTATGAGACTTGTGCTGATAAATCCATGGAGTTTTGTTGCTTCCTGGCCCTGATCATCTTTCACAGCAAAATCAAGTCTCTCTCTAGTAATATATCCTATGCGTGGCATGTCCTCTTCTCTTCATTGCCATTCTTGCAATCTCCATGTGGTATCAGGCAAGGACAAATTTAAATATTTATATGCTTTTTAACTGCTTCTCAATGATTATACCTATATATTTAGCATCACACTACGTATGATAATGAATAAAATTTTATATGTATTATCTCACCATAATGATAACTTATAAGCATGTATGCTTCATGCATCATTTTCTTTTATATGTAGTTTGTGCATATATGAACTTCTCTGCGAGAAATTATAAGGCCTACATGGTGGACAAGTGACGCAATCCACCGTTCTACTAAAAGACTCACACATGTTTAAAATTATTAAGTTAAAAAAAAATTTAAAACAAAAACTGATTACTGACTCAGTAAATTTAAAGAAGTGGGAGTCTTTTAGTGGAACGGTGGACAAGTGACGTGGTCCACCAAAGGACGGTATAATTTCTCCTTTTCTGCAGGCTTATAGTATTACCGCTGCTAGAGAACTAGTTCAAATGGATGGAGTTCGTAAGACTCATATCACTAGCGCAGTCATTGTTTCAATCAGGAAGAACACTTACTTGAAAAATGATTTGAGTATACGCATCAATAGCAGTGAAAGGCTTGTCCAGGAAATACGCACTGATATTACTAAAGGCCTTTGTTCTAAGCCCCCTTTCGAACGACACTCAAATCTCTGCCTAGCTAAATCTTGATATCTTAGTTCAAAGCACAGGCTTCCAGTACATCCTCATAAGAGTCGTTCATCTCCTTGCCAAACCATAATTTAGGGTTAACTACCAAAAAAAAATGTATATATATTTTTTAATTTCGAGAATTAACACAGATTGCGTATCATTTACATAGCTTCTACAATGTGAAAATGTGCAGATCACAGAATTTTTAACGATAAAAATTTGCTCAGATAAGTTTCCAAATATACAAAGCATTATGATTTCAATCCTGAACCAGTTTTGTGGTATCAATGCAAAAGCTCGACCTACAATTACTTCAGGAAAAAAAAGAAAAAAGAGAAAAGAAGAAACACATATGGGAAAAATCTCTATCTGAAATTGCCTCAAAATAGAGTTTGAAATTGTCAAGTTGGCTGATTTAATTGCCTGAATACTATGGATCCTTTGGTTAAGAATTAAGATTGGCTAACATGCCACAGGCAGGTAGCATTGTATAGGTAGCATAGTGCCTTACTCATCTACTACCAGAATTGTTTTTGCTGCACTGAGTACAGTGCAATTATAGGGTTCATGCTTTGTGTTCATAACTTCAGCCCTATTTTTCACCAATATGTAAGGATCTCGAATTCTGATTCCTTGACTTTCTTTCATGTTAGAACTTAGAAAGTCAAATAAAAGAATTTCCGTTGATAACTTTGGCTACAATGATTTTATCTTTTTTGAGGCTTGGATCATTAATTATTTAAAGCTTTTGAGCATGGATTTTGAGAATTTTTTCTTTGGGAATGGATCTCTTTGATCACAACGTTGACACATTCATATATTTGTAGTGGAAGTGTTGAAATATCCTTTACCTATCTCTCAACTGAAACAGAGGTAATTTACCAACAATTTTCTTGCTTTAGCTCACATTGCTATACCACATTACAGAGACAGTATTTGGTAGTCCATAGATTTTAACCATACCAGTTAATTTCTTGTAAACAAGAAAAGATCAGCTTCTCCAATCCAAATAGTAGTACACAAATTTCATGAGAGAAAAAGTTCATTGCAGTTATAGGTTTTATCAAACTAGTCGCGGACCCGCGCATTGCGCGTGGTAATTTTTATAGTAAAATGAAATGCTTTGCTAAAATAGTCTTCATATTATTGGTAGGGTGTTCATGTTATCCACCAGATATTTCAAATGATCTTTTACTATTTAAGCTGCATTATATATGTATAAATAATATATTGTAGGATTCATGATGATAGAAGGTATTGTCTTGGAATTAGATGTGGAAAGGATACAACTATACTTAGCCTTATAGTCAGTCCGGAGCTGATCAACCGTCTTCCCAAGTTAGTAAAATTTAATTAACTTAAAATTAGATAGAAAGGATTTTATAAATTGAAGTTAGCATCATGCTAGGTGAAAACTTTAGAGGACTGTAATTAAGTTGTTGCAAGTCTTTTTAAATAAATATTAATAAAAAAAAAATCTATTCGTTTAAAGATAGAGATTAGTATTATAAATAGGATGAGGAAATTTTATAAATAGGTGTCCATATCATTCAACACGAAGACCTTTTATGTGATATTTTTGCACCAGTCATGTTTTTCAATAGAAAATATATAATCTTTAAACATAATACAATCTCATCTTACGGTTATCTAAAAATCTGAACGTTATGTGGTTCTAAAAAATTTGGAATTTTTACTAAATTATTTTACAATCTCATCTAATGGTTATCTTAAAATTTAAATATCATGTGGTTCTAAAGTATTTGGAAAAATTTTCATTTATAAAATTCCCCCATTTTCCCAACTTATCTGGGTTTTATATTCTTTTGTATCATGGGAATGTAATTCAGTAAAATTTCATATTGAAAGATAGACACCATACTGCCGACGTGACTCCATAGTACCTACCAACCATCATTTACTAACCATCATTATAGTAAAAGATCATTTGAAATAACTGGTGGATAACATGAACACCCTACCAATAATATGAGAACTATTTTAGCAAAGCATTTCATTTTAGAGAGACTTGAAGAAATATTCCAGCTTGTGTGAATTTGCAATTTAATAGCTAATCCATTATAATTTGGTAGAAACCAAAAGATAATATAAAAATTATTTTAGCACACCAAAAGATAATATAATCTCAATTTTATAATAACCTTTTCATTAATTGAGAGTTGGACATACTTTACGAAACAATCCAGCTATTGAACTTGCAATTTAATACATAATCCGTGATCAATTGGTAGAAAATATAAACCACCTACACAACCAAAAAAAATATAAAAAAATATTTTAGCATAGCCTTTTCATTTTATTTATAATTAAAAGTTACAAATACTTGAAGAAACAATCCAGCTTAAAAACATGTAAATTAACAGGTAACTTGTGAGCAACTGGTAGTTAAAATAGTAATCAAAATGATGACAGGTGTTCACATCATTGAACACCAAGACCTTCTATGTGATATTTTTTCACCAGTCATGGCTTTCAACAGAAAATATCTAATCTCTGAACATACTACAATCTTATCTGGCTATTATCTCAAAATCTAAACATCATGTGGTTCTAAAGAATTTGGAATTTTCACTGAATTATTTTACAATCTTATCTGACGGTTATCTCAAAAATTGAATATCATGTGTTTCTAAAGTATTTGGAAAATTTTTTATTTATAAAATTCCCCCATTTTCCAACTTGTCTGGGTTCTATATTTGTAGAAACCAAAAGATAATATAAAAATTATTTTAGCACACCAAAAGATAACATCATTAATTGAGAGTTAGACATACTTTACGAAACAATCCAGCTGTTGAACTTGCAATTTAATAGATAATCCGTAATCAACTGATAGAAAATATGAACAACCTACACAACCAAAACAAAATATAAAAAATTTCTCAGCATAGCCTTTTCATTTTATAGCTGTTCAACTTGCAATTTAATAGATATTTCATAATCAACTTGCTAGAAAATATGAACAACAAACACAACCAAATAAAAATTTTAAAAATATTTTAGCATAGCCTTTTCATTTTATTTATAATTAAAAGTTACAAATACTTGAAGAAAAAATCCAACTTAAAAACGTGTAAATTAATAGGTAACTTGTGAGCAACTAGTGATTAAAGAAGTAATCAAAACGATGACATCTGTCCACATCATTCAACACCAAGACCTTTTATGTGATATTTTTGCACCAGTCATGTTTTTCAATAGAAAATATCTAATCTCTAAACACATATTACAATCTCATCTGACGATTATCTCAAAATTTGAACATCATTTGATTCTAAAGAATTTGGAATTTTTACTGAATTATTTTACAATCTCAGCTGACAGTTATCTCAAAATTTGAATATCATGTAGTTCTAAAGTATTTGGAAAATTTTTTATTTATAAAACTCCCCCAAGATAATCCATTATAATTAGGTAGAAACCAAAAGATAATATAAAAATTAGTTTTTACAAAAAAAAGTAATATAATCCCAATTCTATAATAGCCTTTTCATTAATTGAGATTTGGACATACTTTAGGAAACAATCTAGCTGTTGAACTTGCAATTTAGTAGATAATCCATAATCAACTGGTACAAAATATGATCAACCTACACGACCGAAAGAAAATATAAAAAATATTTTAGCATAGCCTTTTCATTTTATTTATAATTAAAAGTTACAAATACTTGAAGAAACAATCCAGCTTTTGAACTGAACACCCTACACAACCAAAAGATTATATAAAATTATTTAAGCATACCAAAAGATAATATAAAAATATTTTAGCATAGTCTTTTCATTTTATTTATAATTGAGTGGTGGACATACTTGAAGAAACATTCCAGCTTTATTTACAATGGAATTTCCCAGCAAAGCAACTCATTCAACAATGTCCTTTTTTTTTTTTTTGGTTATTTTCTTTGGTT